>OY882859.1:188921845-189521845 GCA_963693515.1 Pipistrellus nathusii | reverse complement strand
TGGCTCATCCTTTAAAGTTTGCTCTCAGCTGAAACCGGTTTGGCTCAGTGGATAGAGCACTAGTTTGGGGACTGGAAAGTCCCAGGTTCGATTCCGGTCATGGGCATGTACCTTAGTTGCGGGAACAACACCAGTAGGGGTGTGCAAGAGATAGCTGATGGATGATTCTCTCTCATCGATGTTTCTAACTCTATCCCTCTCTCTTCCTCTCTTAAAAAAATAAATAAAATTAAAAAAAAATTTAAATTTGCTCTCAGCTTTTTCAGGTAGGACTGAACCACTGGGGCTAATTTTACCCACAGCGGAGGCAATGCCCTCTGAGTGGTCTCCCCGATGTCCTGAGAACCAGGACCATGTTCTGACTGGCCGGTGGGAATAGGCTCTGCTTTGGGCGTGTTTGATTCTGGGATCAGCCCTCGAATTGTGTGCATTTCCCCAATCCCAGACTCTCAGGGATTGCTGATCATTACTTCATTGACACTTGAAGGAGACCCTCTGAGGACCAAGCGTTCCTCAGGGCAGATCCCCCTCTCTGGCACTCTGGCCATAAACACTAGCTGCCTGGGGCTGCCCATCGCCCAGGGCTGCCTCTGACTCAGGGGTGCATGGAGCGTTTGGGTTTCCCATAAGAGCCTGGAAATGTTCTCACAGGGGTGAGTGGGACCGATTGTGAGGCTCACTTTGTGTGTTCCCTCTCTCAGGGGCCCTGGTCTGTGATCCTCAAGTCCACCATCTGAGTACCATGGCCCCACAATTTGGCTAATGGTTTGGTGAGGTCCTGGTGGGAAGGTCACCCAGTCCCTCTGACTCTATCAGGGCTGGAACAGCCCCTCCCGCCCTCCCTCCTTCAGGTCTCTGCTCACAGGGCAGCCCTGTGGGTGGTCACAGGGGAGGCCCCAGCCCACAGTCTGTGCTGCAAGGAGCCCAGGTGTTTCTGATGGGACAGAGGGTGGAATGGCCCCTGGGCCTGACACTCCTTAGACCAGGACTCTCTGCAGGAGACCAGCCTGAGGAAGCCCAGGCTGGAGGGGACCAATGTCTGGTGAAAACCACATGTCCGCACCCTCCCCATGGAATCAGATGAAGGAAGCCATCAGGTGCTGAGGTGAGTTTATTGGGATACCCAATGAGGTGCTGACAAGCTGAGAGTAGAAGTCAAGTGACCCAACAGAGAAACTAGGAGGCAAGGACAGGTGTCCAGGGGCAGGTGGAGGCATCGTGTAGGAGGCAAAAGCCGAGGGAGCGGAGAGATCCAGGGGTCCGGAGAGCAGAGGTCAGGTTAGTGGAAACTGAGGGATTGCATCCTGAGTGGCGGCAGTCATCTAGCACAGGTCAGGACCAGACTGAGGGGTGGCTGGGAGGTCCACAGTCACAAGGTGAGACCTGAGCCTGGCTGGGCCTGAGGGACATGTTTGCTCAGCAACAGGACCCCTGGCCCGAGGTGGGGACACAGCAGGCCGGGCGGGAGCACACGGGGCGGCAGAGCAGGGACATGCAGGAGGACGGGCGGCAGCAGCTGGGCTGGCAGGAGGAGGTGGGGCCACAGCAGGAGGAGGTGGGCACACAGCAGGCGGGCCTGCACACGGGGCGGCAGATGAGGGACACGCAGGAGGAGGGTCTGCAGCAGGATGAGGAGCAGGAGGTGGGCTGGCAGCAGGAGGAGGCCCCAGAACAGACGGGCACACAGCACAGGGGCTTGCAGCAGACAGGTGTGCAGCAGGGGGAGGAGGTGCAGCAGGAGGGCTGGCAGGGGCTGGACCCACACGACGTCTGACAGCAGGAGCTGGGTATACAGCTCACTGGGGTGCAAGTGAGGGTAAGACAGGAGGGCATGGTGCAGCAGTTGGGGACACAACAGGTGGGGACACAACAGCTGGAGGTGCAGCAGGAGGGTTGGCAGCAGCTGGGGACACAGCAGGTGGGGACACAGCAGGTCGGGGTGCAGCAGGAGGGGACACAGCAGCTCTCTGGACAGTCGTCCACTTGCCAGGAGGAGTCGGTGCAAGAATCAGTGGGACCGGGCAGGCAGGTGCGGTTGCCATAGCTCAGGTTGCTGGAGCAGACGGACAGGGCAGATGTGGCCATGGTGAGGCAGCGGCTGGAGGTGAGCTGGGAGGAGTGAGCAGGTGTGTGAGTGCCTATGAGTGTGTGTAAGCTGTCCTGGGACTCCAGCGCTTTTATATCTGGTCTCCGGCCTTTGTTGTCCCCACAAAAGGCTCACATGCCCCCTTTCCTTGTTGGGTGAGCGCAGGGCCCTGAAGCCTCATTAGGTGAGTCAGATGCCCGTGGGGACCTTGATGGCAGCCTGACCCCCATTTGGCCTTCAGGGAAGCTGGCGGCAGGGCCCCGCTATGGTCCAATGGATACTCCTACAGGTCTTGATAAGCCGGGGCAGAGTGTGGCCATGATTCTCTCTGGCAGATGGTGGAGGTGGTCACTGGTAGGGCTGCTTGTGATTGTGTTGGGTCCCACAGATTGTTAGAGAGGCCTGCTCCTCGTACTCCTGGAGAGGACCTCAGGGGTGGCCGGTCTCCTCGGTGGGGAGGCCACGTGTTGGGCAGGAGCAGAGGGCCTGAGTGGTGAGATCTCGGGGTTCTGGACCCTGATTCCGCCAGGTCTCGCTTGGTTCACTCACACCCACACGTAGGCAGGGAGTGGTGTGGGGTGGAGTGGACATTGGGCTGGAGTGGTCACAGGGCTGCCAGGCAGTCCTGGTAATTCAGAAGTGTATCAACCAAGTGGGCATGTCCTTTTATGGGGCTGACAAGGTGCAGGAATTGGAGCAGGGTGAGGGGAAAGGGGAGAACTTGGACCCAGTATAATGACTTACCAATAAATTATATAAACTAGATGAAATGAACAAGTACTCAGGAACAAAAGAACTGCAAAACTAATATTCTGAGAACTGCAAAACATTGTTTTTATGTTAAAGAAGTTCAAAATCAGTGAGAAACATCCCATGTTCATGGACCAGAAGACAATATTGCTAATTAGGCAGCACTCCCCCAATCTATCTACATATCTGTGCAGTTCTTCTCAGAATCCAAGCTGACGTCTTAGTGAAGGTTGACAAGTTGGTTTTACAATTCATATGAAATTACAAGGAGTGAATAGAAAAAAAAATCTTGAAAAAGAACAAATTTGGAAGACTCACACCTCCCAACTTCAAAATTTACTACAAAGCTACAGGAATCAAGACAGTGTGGTGGCCAGCATAAGGACAGACAATACTGATTTATCAATGAAATAAAATTGAGGGTCCAGAAATAAACCCACACATGTATGGCTGTCTTCAACAAGGTGCCAAGACCATTCAATGGGAAAAGAATAGTCTCTTCAACAAATGGGGTTGGGACAACTGGAAATCCATAGGCAAAAAGAATGAAATTGGACCCCTACCTTATACCATACACAAAAAATGAACTCCAATTGGCTAAAGATCTAAATATAAGAGCTAACCCTATGAAACTCTTAAAAGAAAGAATTTGGGTATATTTTTCATGAATTCAGATTTAGTACTAGATTCTAAGATATGACACTAAAAATATAAGCATGAAAGGAATAATAAGATAAATCTGACTCTACCAAAATTAAAAGGTGATTTTGTGCTTCAAAGGGCACTACCCAGAAAGTGAAAAGACAACCAACAGAACAGGGGAAAATACGTGCTAATCATATGTGATAGTTGACTATATCTAGAATATATAAATTCCTGTAACTCACGAAGATAAAAAGAAAATAACTAAAATGACTCAGTTAAAAACTGGGCAAAGGGCCCTGGCCTGGGGGCTCAGCTGGTTGGAGCATCATCCCTTTCACCGAAAGGTTTGGGCTGGATTCCCAGTTGGAGTACATACCTAGGTTGCAGGTTCAATCCCCAGTCACAGTGATGGAAGAGCAAGGACTTGGACTTGTAAACAGAAAGGGTTTGACACACGCCTAGGAAGGGCATTGTCTTGGATCCCACAGTACAGGAGGCAACCGATCAACATTACTCTCTCACATCGATGTCTCTCCTTTCTCTCTCTCTTCCAAAATCCATAAAAACATATCATTGGATGAGGATAAAAAAAAATTAAAAAAAACTGGGTGAAGGATTTGAAAAGACATTTCTCCAAAAAAAGATACACAGATACACACATGAAAAACACGCAACATATTACTCATCAGGGAAATGCAAATCAAAGCCTCAGAGCAATACCATTTCAGGCTCATGAGGATGGCTAGAATACAAAGGTCAGATAATAACAAGTGTTGACGAGGATGTGGAGAAACAGCAACCCCCAATCACTGCTGTTCCTCAAAGTTAATCATAGAGTCACCATGAGCCAGCAATGCCACTCCTAGGCATGTACATCCCCCAAATAAAAATATTTGTCCACACAAAACCATGTACGTGAAAGTTCATAGCAGTATTACTCACAACAGCCAATGGGTAGAAAGAATGCAAGTGCCCATCAACCAATGAATGGATAAACAAATTGTAGTGTATCTGTACCGATGAATATGATTAGGTCATAAAAAGGAATGATGTACTGCTCTCACCGGTTTGGCTCAGTGGATAGAGCGTCGGCCTGTGGACTGAAAGGTCCCAGGTTCGATTCCAGTCAAGGGCATGTACCTTGTTTGTGAGCACATCCCAGGTAGGAGGTGTGCAGGAGGCAGCTAATCAATGTTTCTCTCTCATCGATGTTTCTAACTCTCTATGCCTCTCTCTTCTTCTCTGTAAAAAATCAATAAAATATATTTTTTAAAAAAAGAAATGATGTACTGACATGTGCTACAATATGGGTGACCTTGAGCACATACTCCATAGAAGAAACTCTATGTTACGTGATTCCATTTGTACAAAATGTCTAGACTAGGCAAACCCAGGGGTACAGAAAGTAAATTAGCTGTCGGGGGGAGGTGAGAGCTTGTTTCGGGGGTGATGAACATGCTCCAAACTCACTGTGGTGAGGGTTGGTCCTGTCAGTTCAATGTGCTAAACATCACTGAATTATGACTGTGAAGGGGTGACAGGTGTGGTTTGTTTATTGTGTCTCAATAAGGCTGGTAAAAAAGGACTGGGCATGACAGGAAATGAAAAGATGAAGCAAAGCCAGCCCTCGGGGAATCCACATGTGGGAGTCCTCCGCAGAAAGGAATTCTTGCTTCCAAATATTGGAGTCACATTGAAGAAAGTAGCTGGCAAGACAGAGACTTTATCTGGGGACTGGAATTCATATTTTTAGAAAAAGAAGAACATCGAGATTACAGGACTGAAAACACAATGGCTGTGACAGAACACTCAGCAGTTGGGTTAGAAGCAGATTCGATGGAGCGAAAGGAGAGAGGTTCGTGAGCAGAAGTCCCAGGAAAGATCAGACAGAATCACAGTCCACAGGCAAAACCCACACGGAGGATTGCAGTGATGGAAGAGAAGGACTCGGACTTGTAAACAGAAAGGGTTTGTCATGCGCCTAGGAGGTACGTTGCCTTGGGACCCACAGGGCACGGTGGCAAGAGATGCCACATCCTTCCCCGGGGCTCCCAGCCCAGCAGGGAAGAGACAGTCCCAGCTGGGTCTGGGTGGCTGGACTGCAAGGCACAGGTAATCAGGCCCCAAAAGGGTATGTTTTGTTAGTTTACAGTTTACTTTTCCTGTTAAATGATGTCAAACTCAAAACTCTAAGCGGTATTTCTAGCCTAGCCTTTGACAGGTTAGCACACCAGGAAAATTATAATGGCAAGAACTGCTGGCACAAAGCCAGAGCAAATGGCCACACAAGTTCTGCCTGCACAGTCCAGTGATGGGGACCTCACAGCCCATCAAGGCCGGCAGGCCTGAGCCCAGAGGCCCAGGAGACCTTGCTCGGTGCCTCTCTGCACGTGAGTCAGCGCGCCTTTCGCACGCAGCACCGAGGACATCAACTGTCCTAACACGCAGATGAGAAGTGCCACTGACCTTAGGGGGGAGACTGGGAGCTTTCAAGGTGACGATGATGGAAAATTCTTCAGGGAAGAGATCGCATCTGACGAAAATCCTCGAGGCAGGGAAGCTCATGGCGTGGGGGCTGGAGAGCTGGAGGCCCAGCGCTCCTTGGACCCGTGTCACGCGGATGCCGCTCTCAGCGCCATTCGGAGGGACCGCCTCAGCCAGGATGTCCAGGGGGCGCAGATCTGTGCCAAGGAAATGACAGGCGGGTTATGCCAGAACGTTTCCAGGGTGCCCATGTGGCTGGCCAGGTCTCAGCATGGCACAGAATCCTCGCCAGAACCCCAAGGGCCGGTATCATAATTATCCCCACTTAACCCTCTACCTGGACCTGCCAGTGACCTCTCATACCTTTCCCCATGACCTGTCTATGCTGGCTGTGTTGAAGGACCAGCCCCAGCCCTGCCCCCGCCCCCCCCACCCCGGAGTGCATGGTCCCACAGGGGACAGGCTCACACCCATAAGGCATCGGGGCTGAGAGGTCAAGCCTGGCATCCCCGATGCCCTCAGCAGTGCCACATCGCCAACCAGACATGGAGACACAACAGAGGTCCCTGCAGCTGAGACTGGCAGAGTGAGGAGCCACAGCCATGCCAGGCTCCTCTGTCCCAGGCAGTTTACAGGCACTGGCTGGTTCTGTCCCCAGGCACACACCTAGCGTGGGTGCTTTGTTCCTGCCTGTACCGGGACCGACTCCACCATTCCCTGCTGGCATGATGGACAGCGTTTTCTATTCCCAGTGTTCCCTGCTGGCCATCCCAGCTCATCTTGCCCATGCCCAGCCCAGGCTGGTGTACCAGGGGGTGTGATTATGTCCCTGCTCACATGAAACCCTCCCCAGGCCTCTCCTCTATAAATGTGGACAAGGAACAGGTGGCCAGTCACAGAGGACAGCTTCATCTGTCGCCCTGCACTGGGCATGAGGCGCCTGGCTGCCCACTGCAGTCACGTTGGACCAGACTTCAGGAGCCGGGCAGACAGGTGTCCCTGCAAAGCACACTGGCCCACGGGATGACCCAGAAATCCCAGGGGCACCTTCCCTTAGGGGTCAAACCAGTGCCCTTTCTTGAAGCCACAAGGGCTGTTGCCCAAGTGGGCCGTGGAGAGTCTCAGGTTCATTTCCAGCCATTTGTACAGAGTCAGGCAGCAGTGCCCATGAGAAGAGTGGGTAGCAATTGATGTTGGAAAGAGGGGCTTTGAGTCCCAAGGGTCTGTATAATAAGCCAGATCGGGGGATTGGAAATCTTATCCTTCCACTCTCTCTAAAAATCAATGGAAAAAATATCCTCTTATGAGGATTAACCATAAAAAAATCCCTCACAAAAAAAGCATTTCATGAAATCCAACATCATTCTTGACAGACTCTCTCAGCAATAAAAGGGAACTTCTAGCCTGAGAAAGCTAAACTAGAAAACACTGCAGCTAACGTGGTCCACACGGGAAAGACTAAATGTGTTCCCAAGTTCAGTCATGTGTGAGTCCACGTACACGTGCCTCCTTGCTCTGTCCATGGGGAGCGCCTGGGAGAAGTGACATGCTCGCAGCACTGAGCACTCCTGGTTCCAGACCTTGGTCTCTACCTGCCATCATCACCTAAAGGGACCAGCGGGCCTTGGAGAAGTGGCTGATTCCAGGGAGGGGGCAGGGGAAACGCAAGGGCAGCTGGCAGCAGAACGTGGGAAGTCAGGGAGAGTGGCATGCCAAAGGGGTCCAAGAGCCAAATGAACGCCCCTGGTGGTCAAAGTTGGGATGATTCGAACAACAAAAATAGAAAATGAGCCCTGACTGGTTTGGCTCAATGGCTAGAGCTTCAGCCTGTGGACTGAAAGGTCCCAGATTCAATTCCGGTCCAGGGCACATCCCCAGTGGGGGTTGTGCAGGAGGCAGCTGATTGATGTTTCTCTCTCATTGATGTTTCTAACTTTCTATCCCTCTCTCTTCCTCTCTGTAAAAAAAAATCAATAAAATATATATATATATATTTAAAAATAGAAAATGATAATATTGCCATCCAATGCAATAAAATGAGTACTTTTTAGTCCATATTGAAATAAATAACAGAACAAATAAGCAAATGGAGGAGAAGAGACCACTGTTCCTTAGAGGAGAATTTTAACTAGGAAATGGCGATGGGTTGAGGAGGGAAAAAATCACCATGAGAACGCTACAGTGGCTGGCTGCACACAGCCCCCGACAAACAATGAAGCCGTTGAGCAGATGTTTCAATGAAACATCTATTTTTAAAGTCTTAAAAAAAAAATCTCCCCCAATACATACTAATTACAAAGGGGAAAAGGGTCACCTTCCCAGAGATAAGACGCATGGACAGCCTGCACCCTGCTTCTCCGGACCCATGACTTCAGTGAGATTCTGCCCCCAAATATAGCAGCCCCAGGCGAATTGTGAGAACACATCAGACAAACCCAACTTGAGGGACGTTCTGCGCCCCACCCAACCCATGCTCCCCAGAAGTGTCAAGGTCACAAAGGACAAGGTAACGGAGCAATTGTCCCAGGCAGGAGAAGAAGGAGACTTGACAGGTGCCATGAGGGGTGAGGGATGCAGGGAGGGCGTTCGTGGGCAACTGGTGACTCAAATACAGTCAGTCCTTTAGTGAACACCAGTGTGGTTTCTAAAATTTGGTAATTGGTCTATGGCTATGTAAGACGGGGACACCAGAGGAAGCTGGGCAAGGGGTACAGGTAAAGTCTCTGTACTCTTTTATATGATTATTTGATAAAACAAACTTCAAGAAAATCATCCCGGGAGCTTCTGCCATCCGTGGACAAGCAGGAGTCAGGTGCGTGCTGCCAAATCCTGTCCTTCACCCGGAGCATTCCCAAAGCCCGAGAAAGGAGACCCGCTCAGCCTCTCCTTCCACCCTTGACCCTGGCATGGCATCATGGTGCTTGCGATAAGCTGAGTTGCATCCCCAAATATTGCCACACCCTCTCCCCCAGGACCTGAGAATGTGACTTTATTTGGCAAGAGGGTCTTTGCAGATACAGTCAAGTTCAAATGAGGTTCTAATCTGATATGACTGATGGGTGTCCTTATGAAAAGGGGAAATTTGGACAGAGAGGCACACAAGGACAAGGCCTCGTGAACATGGAAGCGGAGATTGGGGTGATGCTTAGCCAAGGAAGCCAAAGAGGGCCAGCAACCACGAGAAGCTGGGGAGAACACAGGGTCGGGGATGGGTGGGGAGGGGGAGGCAGGTTCTCCCTCACAGCTTCAGAACCAACCCGGCCGGCACCTGGACCTGGGACTTTGGCCTCTAGATGGTGACAAAATACATTTCTGCTGTGCCAGGCCCGCTGTCCCGGTGCTTTGTTATGGGGCCGCAGGACACTGATGCAGGATCGCACGCACATGATGACTCACACTGTCTTTGTTTAGAAATTAGATACGCCTCCAAACACAAGGCACACGACCTGGTTCCGCCTGAGGGCTGCAACCTCGGGGTTCCCCCAGCCAGGGACCAGGGTCTAGCCCCACATACCTGGGCTCCGACTTGGCCCCTAGGGATCCCGCTAACACATCAAGGCACAATTTCTTTCCAGGACTGCAAACAGGTAAACACACCCTGCGCCAATGCAGAGAGTGTGGGGAGCTGAGCAACGACGCCTGGGATGAACACATCTGCTGCTCATTCCCCAGCACCCACTCTCACTGTCAACAAGGAAGGGACGCGGGAGCCTGCTGCTGGGACAACAGACACAGCCAGGGAGGGGCATATAAAAGCCGGACGGCCCTCAGCATCTCACACATTCACACATTCATTCACTCACTCGCTCATACCCTCCTCCAGCCCCACTGCCCCGCCATGGCTGCCTCTGCCCTGTCCGTCTGCTCCAGCGACCTGAGCTACAGCAACCGCGCCTGCCTGCCCGGGTCCTGTGACTCTTGTACTGAATCCTCCTGGCAGGCGGACGACTGTCCAGAGAGCTGCTGTGAGCCCTCTTGCTGCACCACCAGCTGCTGTGTTCCCAGCTGCTGCCAGCCTTCCTGCTGTGTCCCCACCTGCTGTGTTCCTACCTGCTGTACCCCCAGCTGCTGTGTGCCCAGCTGCTGCCAGCCCACCTGCTGCACCCCTAGTTGCTGCCAGCCTTCCTGCTGTGTCCCCAGCTGTTGTGCTCCAGCCCCCTGCCTGACCCTTGTCTGCACCCCAGTCAGCTGCATGTCCAGCCCCTGCTGCCAGGTGACCTGTGGGTCCAGCCCCTGCCAACCAGCCTGCACCAGCTCCTGCACCAGCTCCTGCACCAGCTCCTGCATGCCCTCATGCTGCCAGCAGTCTAGCTGCCAGCCCTCCTGCTGCACCTCCTCCCCCTGCCAGCAGGCCTGCTGTGTGCCTGTCTGCTGCACACCGGTGTGCCACAGGCCTATCTGTTCTAGGGCCACTCTCTGCCCAGCCCCCTTGAACTGCTACAGACCCTCCTCCTGCCGCTCATCCTGCTATAGACCCTCCTCCACCTCAACCTGCTACAGGTCCTCCTCCTGCATGTCCCTCATCTGCCGCCCCGTGTGCAGGCCTGCCTGCTGCGTGCCCGCCTCCTGCTACCGCCCCAGCTGCTACCGCCCCAGCTGCTACCGTCCCAGCTGCTACCGTCCCAGCTGTTACCGCCCCAGCTGCTACCGTCCCAGCTGCTACCGTCCCAGCTGCTATCGCCCATCCTCCTGCGTGTCCTTGATCTGCCGCCCCGTGTGCTCCCGCCCATCCTGCTGAGTCCCGGCCTTGGCTAGAAGTCCTGCTGCTGCCTGGGCACCCCCCCCCCCCAGGGCCAGCCCTGCTCAGGTCCCACCGCATGACCGTGGCTCTCCCAGCCACTCTTCCATCCAGTCCCAACCCATGTCAGGAGGCCCCCCATAGGAAGCTGATGTTACATCCTGAAACGCCCCGGGCATTTAGGCCTGCTGGCTGCTGGTCCAGCCTGCTGCTGAGCGGGACAAGTGGAAGGACCAGACTCGATGCGATGGCTCTTGAAGGGCTCCGAGGAAGTCCTCCAGGCAGTGCCCGCTCCATGTCTCCCACCCTCCCGAGGACCAGCTCAGCCTCCACCAGTCTCTGACCCTGAGCCTTGTCTGGATGCACTTCAGTAAACTGACCAATAAACACGCCCTGAACTGAGCATGCACTGATGTCTCTGTCCTCATTGCCATTTCTCAGCATCACTGCACCTCTACTTTCCCCTTGGCACGTGGCACTCTGCCATTCAGCAGGACCCTGTGGGTGTCCTGTGGCTCCCAGGTTTCCCAGCTGGGCAGGAGAGGGTGGGGCAGGCCTCACAGCCCTTGGGCCATTTGGGGCCATCTTGAGTTCATCCTTCACCCTGCTGTCCTATCTCTCACTGAATACTAGTAGTCCTTTTTTTAAATTACTTTGTGACATTTCTACAGATGTATTTACCATGGGGTCTGTGCAAGCCACGGAGCCTTGGGTGGTCTGGGGGTTGGGGACATCTCTCATGGACCCCAGAGCGCCCAAAAAGTTAGGGTGTGGTTTCTGATATCTCTCCTGGACCCACTGTTAGGATCTCCAGGAGAATGTTGGCTGCATGGCCCAGTCCTTGGGGAAGTAGGTATGTCTCAGGTTGAGCTTGAAGTTAGCTGGAGTATTTCCCAGCGAGGAAGCAGACAGGCTCAGCTCCAGAGCCAGGAAAGAACTTGAGGAATCAAAGAGGGAAGCAAGGGATTGGATTAGAAGAGACACAGAGTTTCCCACCCTAAGTAATTAGAAAATGAGGTGAAAGATATGAAAAGCCAGGTTTCAGACACTAAACAGCTGACAGTACAGGACTCAGGTCCCAAGAGAAGGGAAACAAAGGAAGGGAGCCCTGTCGTTTAATTTCCTAATTGGACAAATTTCTAGATATCCCTCTCTTAATGATTTCCGATTCTATTGTGGTCAGACAACATTCTCTGTATGATTTCAGTCCTGTCCTATCTAATAAAGAGAGAATATGCTAATTGACTCTCATGTCATCGCAAAGATAGCAGTGCACACAGCCAATAAGGAGGGAATATGCTAACTGACTGCCCCACCCACAGCCACAAGATGGCAGTGTCCAGTCCACTCAGCCCTGCCGGGGTGGCAGGTGCACTCTGTGCGCCTGCCTCCGGAGTCCCCCAGTCCCCTCAGCCCCCCAGCCACCTATGGCTGGCCCAAGGTGCAGCAAGCCTCAGATTGTGGCTACTCAGCCGCCCAGGGCCACTGGAGGCTCAGGTAACCAGGGCCAACTGAGGCTTGCGCTGCCAGCAATGGCAGCAGCAGAGGTTTGATGGGGCATTGCTTCCCCTGATCGCCTGGTAACCTCCTGCACCTGAGGACTCCCAAACTGTGAAGGGGAGGCAGGCAAGGCTGAGGGACCCCCTCCCCCTCCTCTCTAGTGCATGAATTTTCATGCACCAGACCTCTAGTTAAATATATTGAGGTAACCCTTGTGCATTGCAGGTGGGAATGCAAACTGGTGCAGCCACTGTAGAGAACAGTATGGAGTTTCATCAAAAAACTAAAAATGGAACTCCCATTTGACCCAGTGATCCCATTTCTCGGAATATATCCCAAGAGACTAGAAACATCAATCAGAAAGGATATATGCTCCCTATGTTCATAGCAGCACAATTTACACTAACTAAGATTTGGAAACAGCCTAAATGCCCATCAGCAGATGAGTGGGTTAAAAAACTGTGGTACATCCACACAATGGAAAACTGCTTCTGTAAAAAGGAAGGAATGGGCAGAGTTTGGAGCAGGCACTACACTGAGGAAGACACAAATGGCAAACAAGCACATGAGATCATAGCCATCATTGGTCATCAGGGAAAAAAAAAATACCACTTACCCACACTGCACCCACCATGCGGCCAGCAATGCCGCTCCAAGGCATTTACCCAAGAGAAATGAAAACACACTGAGAGCAGGTGTTCACAGCGACTTCATTCAGAATCACCATAACCTGGAGACAACCCAGATATACCTCAACAGGGGAATGGGTAACTGTGGTATAACCACTCAATGAAGCTCAACTCAGCCATTAAAAAGGAATTAACTGCGGTTATATACGACAACAGAGACAAGAAAGCGGAGCCAGACACTGAGGGCTCACACTGCACGATTCCTTCGCTGTGGCCTGTCTTTAGCGAGACAGTGGCTCAGGGCTGGCGGGGACTTTGGGCGGAGAGTGGTGGATTGGGAAGGAATGCGAGGAACCTTTGGGCTGAAGCAAATGTTCTACATCTCTCTGTCTTTTGTTTTTGTTAATCCTCACCTGAGGATATTTCCCCATTGATTTTTAGAGAGAGTGGAAAGAACATAGAGAGACACAGAGAGAAACATCAATGTGAGTGAGACACAGTTGGTTGTCTTCACACATGTGGGCATAGAGCCTGCAACTGAGGTGCATGCCCTTGACCAGAATCGAACTTGGGACCCTTTAGTCCTCAGGCCAACGCTCTTTCTACTGAACCAAACTGGCCAGGCTCTATTTCTTGACATACGCGGAGGCAACAGGATAGCGACCTTTTAAAAAACGCATCAAACTGTACAATTAAATAGAGTGCATTTGATAACATGTAAATTGTATCTCAACAAAGCCGGTTTTAAGCAGAAGTGGGTGAAAAACTGGTCAGCAGGAGGAGAGGGAAGTTTGGGCGTGCAATGTGCAGCAGGCAGGCATGGGGTGGGGTGGGAGGAGGTGGGGGTACAGGGGAGGAGGCAGAGACCTTAGGGACATCAGGGGCTCCCTCCGTGGGGTCTGACCACGTCACTGGCTGCAGGAAGAGTGAGGGGCTTACAAGCAGAAAGACAGCACTCCGTCCACGTGCTAGGCCCAAGCGGGGCTGAACACTGTCAGATCCTTTCCAGGTTGGGGACCGCGGTCCATTTCCTGCCCCTAGCGGGCAAACTTGCTGGGGTATTTGCACACTGTCAACATGTGCCCTTGGGGGATGTCAATGTCATCCTGACACCAGAGTAGGCTGTTGCCCATGGCCCTTGGGTATGTTGAGGCCTGACAGGAGCACTCAGGTCCCAGGGGAGCCCTGCATCGTGGCTCCATGTCCCTCCCAGACCAAGCCAGGAGCTGCCAGAGGAGGCCCTCAGGACACACACACAAACAGGGGGCGCCGTAGGTCCTGCCACCCACTCCTTCCTATTTTGTTTCCACATCCAGTTGTTTGCTCCTGTGAGCTCCCTCCCTCCCTCCCTCCCTCAGTCTGTGCTAACAGAGCAGACCTGCAGGTAGGTGACCAGGTGGCCCAGTCCACAGAGGTGTGCCACCCGGAGCCCCAGGCCAGCTCCCTGATAAGCAACTCTGAAGTGTGGGCTTGCCCAGATAGACAGCGGGTGGCAATGGTCCAAAGGATTTGAGAACCCCTAGATGTGTCTGTGGGTGACCAGCCTCAGGGAAGCCTGGGGCAGGGCCCCTCCAGACACTGACATTCCTTGGTGAGGGCAAGGGTCCCACCTGGTCACCTCGCCCAGAGCTGTTAGGACACTGCCCTTTGGGATCTCTCATTTCTAGAAATATGTGAGGTGGGAGGAGACCAATGTCTGGGTGAAAACCCTGTGTTCTTCCCCCTACCCCCCATGAAATCAGATGAAGGAAGCCATCAGGTGATGAGGTGAGTTTATTGGGTTGACCAAGGAGGTACTGACAGGCTGAGAGTAGAGATCAAGGGAATCTATAGATAAACAAGGAGGCAAGAACAGGTGGCCCAGGGGCTGATGGAGACAGCACCTGGGAGGCAAGAGCCCAGGAAGCAGTGAGGTTCAGGGCTCCTGGGAGCAGAGGGACATGTTTGCTCAGCAGCAGGACGCCTGGGCTGAGGCAGGGACACAGCAGGCCGGGCGGGAGCACACGGGGCGACAGAGCAGGGACATGCTGGAGGACTGGCGGCAGCAGCTGGACTGGCAGGAGGAGGTGGGGCCACAGCAGGAGGAGGCGGGGCCACAGCAGGAGGAGGTGGGCACACAGCAGGCAGGCCTGCACACGGGGCGGCAGATGAGGGACATGCAGGAGGAGGGTCTGCAGCAGGATGAGGAGCAGGAGGTGGGCTGGCAGCAGGAGGAGGCCCCAGAGCAGACGGGCACACAGCACATAGGCTTGCAGCACACAGGTGTGCAGCAGACAGGTGTGCAGCAAACGGGTTTGCAGCAGACAGACACACAGCAGGTGGGCTGGCAGCAGCTGGAGGTGCAGCAGGTGGGCTGGCAGCAGCTGGGGACACAGCAGGTGGGCTGGCAGCAGCTGGAGGTGCAGCAGGTGGGCTGGCAGCAGCTGGGGACACAGCAGGTGGGCTGGCAGCAGCTGGAGGTGCAGCAGGTGGGCTGGCAGCAGCTGGGGACACAGCAGGTGGGCTGGCAGCAGCTGGAGACACAGCAGGTGGGCTGGCAGCAGGAGGGCTCACAGCAGCTCTCTGGACAGTCGTCCGCCTGCCAGGAGGAGTCGGTGCAGGAGTCACTGGACCTGGGCAGGCAGGCGCGGTTGCCATAGCTCAGGTTGCTGGAGCAGACGGACAGGGCGGAAGCAGCCATGGTGGGTGGTGGGGCTGGAGTGAACTGGGAGGAGGTGTGAGTGTGAGTGTGAGTGTGTAAGGTGCCCAGGGCTGTTGGCTTTTATACCCTCCTGGCTCTGTGTCCCATTTCCGCTTCCCAGAGGCACAGCATGTTTGTTTGCTTGGGATGTTGTCCAGCTTGTAAATCTCCTAGATCGTTTAGCTCAGGAGCTTGCCCCGTTGTGTCCCCAGGGGAATAGGAGTGGGTGGCAGGTCCCAGTCTGGATCCTCAGACGGGGAGGGTGGGGTCTTGGCTCAGGCCACCTTGGATGTGCTGGGGCATCGTCCGGTCAACTGCCAGGGTGGCCTCAGTGCATGGTTCACTCTGTAGGCAGCCACACTAGGAAGACTTTCCCTGTGGTTCAAACACCCCATCCCTCGGGGACGGAGGACTGTGGCAACTTGTGTGGGAGGAACGGAGTGACTTCCAGGGCCACATGGGTGCGGCAGGACCCGGACCTCTTGGCCAGAGCTCGTGGGGATTTTTTTATCACTAAAGCACCTCTCTCCGAGGCCAGCTGTCCGTGTCTCCACGTTCTACCTGTCCGTGAGCTTGGGAGGCCACAGGACTGTGTTCTAGGGAACATTATGTGGCTCCCTTCCCCACAGGAAAATGACAGCTTCCTGGGTGCCGGGTTCCTATGCGTGACCCACAGGGAGTACCTAGGCTGAACCAGGGAAGGGTCACAGCCCTGGTCACCCTCTTGGGTGGCCTGCTCTGTGGGGGAAATCTGGCTTCTCCAAGACAGTCCCCCACAGCCTTTACCCAGCCCTCTTCCAGTCAGATATCCCGCTTGCCTACTCCAGACAACTCCCTTCTCTGTCCCTTGTCTCTCCTCCATCTGTGTGTCTGTGTGTGCTTCTCTCTCTCTCTCTCTCTCTCTCTCTCTCTCTCTCTCTCTCTCACACACACACACACACACACACACACTCTTACAATAGTCCATTCTCATTATTCATAGTAGTTATGGTCTATGAAGTTGCCGTAAACACTGAATTAGCAAATGCTGAACCATGGCACTGGGGGAAGTGCAGGGTTGGGGCCCTGTGAGCCTCTTGGCACAGTATTTTCATCAGCCCATCAATGCGTAGTCTTGTTTGATGTGTGTTTCTGGTTAAAGACGTCTTATTTAATTAATGTATATTTAATATATATCTTACTCAAAATTGGATTATAATAACCACCAGCACTCTCACTCTCGGGTGAACATGTATTTTCTCCGTGATGCACAGCACAGCCTTCTTGCACTGAGGATACCAGACAGCACTTCAGCTCCATTTCAAGTCACAAGCATAAAGCCCCCACATGTGGAAAATCACAGCCCCAAAGAGACCCTGGAAGGACAGGTTTACAGACTGAGAGCTGACACAAGAGGCCATGTTGCCTGAGCAGCCTCAGCTGAGAACTCAAATTTTTGGGTCACCCTGCACAAGTCCACAAATGACCACACAGGTGCCACAAGTGTTGATTTGGGGGTTACAAATGAATTGTAGTGAGTAGGTGAATTCACAAATAAGGAGTCCCTGACTAATGAGGATTGACTGCATATCTCTATCATTCCTCTATCTGGGTTTAGATAAAGTCTGTGTATAAATTTTTTAAAATACAAATCGTTTCATAGTTTACCCACTATGTGTTTGTTTGTTTTTTTTAAACAAAAACAAAAAAATAAACAAAACAAAAAACACCTTAATAATGTGGAGCTCCTTCCCTATGAATACATGGAGACTTCTCTTCCTTGTTGATAGCTGCCTAGAATTCCTCATTGGCCTGGGTGCTTCTTTCCTATTGCTGGTAATGAATTATACAAGCTTACTGGCCTAAAACAATGCACATGTCATCTCAGAATCTCTAGGGTCATGCTGTACTGGGTTTCTTGTGGGTTCGCATCATGGGGTCTCATCTGGAGGCTCGACTGGGGAAGGAGTTTCTTCCCAGCTCATGTTCTCATCAGAATTCAGTTCTTTGAAGGTGGTCTGGCTGAGGACCTCTGTTTCCTGGTGGCTGTAACTGGTATTGCTTTTATTTCTTGCCACAAGGCCCTATCCATGGGCAGTTCACATGGGACAGCTGGCTCCGACAGCCAGCACAGGACAGAGTCTCCTCCCAAGACCAGCATTACAATCTTACACAATGTTACCACACACATTCCATCAGCTTTATGCCTGAAGCATGTCACTGGTCCTGACTACACTCTGGGGGTAAGGGCCACAAAATGTATAATACCACTGTTTTATTCCTAACTTAAAATAGCCATTTCCACTCAGATTATTTTTGTCTCCTTTTCCTTCAATTATTGAGATAGGTGTATTAATGTCCCCAATTATGACTTTATCATGATCCATATCTACTTTTAGTCCTATCAATTTTTTATTTCTATGTTTTAAGCTATGTTACTAGGTACATACACATTTGGAATTGTTATAGCTTCCTGGTGGATTGACCCTTTTAACTCTATGAAATGTCTTTATCTCAAATAATGCTTCTTGCCTTAAAATATATTTTTCCTGATATTAATAAGCCACACCAGCTTTCCAAAGTTGGTGTTTGCATGATGTATTCTTATCCATGTTTTTACTTTTAATCTTTTGTAAACAACACACATCTCTATTTATATCTACTCACTGATTACATGTTTTCTATTTGCCCCAAAATGTTTTTTATTTTTATTTTTATTTTTTTTTTAAATCAATCTTTATTGTTCATATTATTACAAAGGTTCCTCATTTCTTCCCCCCTCCACCAGGTTCCCACCCCACCCTCTGCCCCCTCCCCATCCCCCATTGTCCTCATCCATAGGTGCAGTTTATGTTCAGTCTCTTCTTCCCTCAATTTCCCCAATAGTAAATCCCTTTTCAGATAGTAAATCAGTTACTTAGCATTTTCTCATATCAATAATACCTCCACATGCCCAATGATACACTTCACACAAAAGACATTTCCCAATAGGTCAACCAGCCTCATCCAGGCCCCACCCAAGGCACTCACAGATCAACACCCCAGTCCTAAACTATCTCAACACATCCAGATCTAAGCCTTCATCACTTGATTCAGCAGACCCTCAAGTTCCCACGAAAGATTCCAGCCATGTCTGAGAAGCAGCCGTGGGGCAGGGGCAGGCAAGGAGCGAGCTGTTCCGGGCCTGGCTGCTCAGGGCCTGGCCTCTGTTGCTCTGGTTCATTCCACAACCAGCTGCTCCAGGTCTGGTCACTGCCGCTCCTGACCTAGTTGCTCTGGACTTGGCTGCTGCTGCTCCGGGCCTGGCCGTACCCGACCCGCCTGCTCCCCCGGGCCTGGCCGCTCCCAGCCTGGCAGCTGCTGCTCCGGGCCTGGCCGCACCCGACCCGCCTGCTCCCCAGGGCCTGGCCACTCCCAGCCTGGCAGCCGCTGCTCCGGGCCTGGCCGCACCCGACCCGGCTGCTCCCCCGGGCCTGGCCGCTCCCAGCCTGGCAGCCGCTGCTCCGGGCCTGGCCGCACCCGACCCGGCTGCTCCCCCGGGCCTGGCCGCTCCCAGCCTGGCAGCCGCTGCTCCGGGCCTGGCCGCACCCGACCCGGCTGCTCCCCCGGGCCTGGCCGCTCCCAGCCTGGCAGCCGCTGCTCCGGGCCTGGCCGCACCCGACCCGGCTGCTCCCCCGGGCCTGGCCGCTCCCAGCCTGGCAGCCGCTGCTCCGGGCCTGGCCGCACCCGACCCGGCTGCTCCCCCGGGCCTGGCCGCTCCCAGCCTGGCAGCCGCTGCTCCGGGCCTGGCCGCACCCGACCCGGCTGCTCCCCCGGGCCTGGCCGCTCCCAGCCTGGCAGCCGCTGCTCCGGGCCTGGCCGCACCCGACCCGGCTGCTCCCCCGGGCCTGGCCGCACCCGACCCGGCTGCTCCCCCGGGCCTGGCCGCTCCCAGCCTGGCAGCTGCTGCTCCGGGCCTGGCCGCACCCGACCCGCCTGCTCCCCCGGGCCTGGCCGCTCCCAGCCTGGCAGCCGCTGCTCCGGGCCTGGCCGCACCCGACCCGCCTGCTCCCCCGGGCCTGGCCGCTCCCAGCCTGGCAGCCGCTGCTCCGGGCCTGGCCGCACCCGACCCGCCTGCTCCCCCGGGCCTGGCCGCTCCCAGCCTGGCAGCCGCTGCTCCGGGCCTGGCCGCACCCGACCCGCCTGCTCCCCCGGGCCTGGCCGCTCCCAGCCTGGCAGCCGCTGCTCCGGGCCTGGCCGCACCCGACCCGCCTGCTCCCCCGGGCCTGGCCGCTCCCTGCCTGGCAGCCGCTGCTCCGGGCCTGGCCGCACCAGCCCCGCCTGCTCCCCCGGGCCTGGCCGCTCCCTGCCTGGCAGCCGCTGCTCCGGGCCTGGCCGCACCCGACCCGCCTGCTCCCCCGGGCCTGGCCGCTCCCTGCCTGGCAGCCGCTGCTCCGGGCCTGGCCGCACCTGACCCGGCTGCTCTGGGCCCGGCTGCCCCGGGCCCGGCCGCTCCCAGCCTGGCAGCCGCTGCTCCGGGCCTGGCCACACCCGACCCGGCTGCTCTGGGCCCGGCTGCCCCGGGCCCGGCCGCTCCGAGCCTGGCCACTCCCGACCTGGATGCCCTGGGCTTGGCTACTGCTGTTCTGGGTCTGGCTGCTCCCACCCCGGCTGCTCTGGGCCCGGCTTCTCCGGGCCCGGCCACTCCGGATCTGGGTGTTCCTGGACTGGCCACCCTGGGCTTGGCCGCCTCCGCCTCATGCCTGGCTGCCACTGCCCCAGGTCTGGCTGCTCCAGTGCTGGCTGTTGATGCTCTGGTTCTGGCTGCTGTTGTTCTGGGGCCTGGCCGTTGCTGCTCCGGGTCTGGCTGCCACTGCCTTGTGCCTGGCCACTCTAGGCCTGGCCGCCGCTGTTCCAACATTCTGTCCTTTTTTTTTTCTTTTTAAAACGCATTTATGTTGCAATGTTGGCTGGTGAGTTGAGTTCTGACTTAGTCTTTGATTTTTCAAGATCTTCTTTGTATTCTTTCTTAAGTAATTTTACTATTTTTTGCTCTCACTTGATTTCTTCACATTGAGAACTTCTTTGGTTTCTTCCTCCTTGTCCTGGGAGCTCAGCAGGTTGGCCTGTGGCACCCCTTTGTTCTCCGCGGGCTCCTGCGCTGCTTCAGCCTGTTGCCGGGACGGCGCCGCCCCGGAAGCAGCCCCCGGCCTTGGCTCCATTGCCCGAGCTCAGTGGTCAAAGGCTCAGGGGCACCCACGCCCCCAGGGGCCCCGTGGCCCGCCTCCTTGCTGGTGCCCGGTTGGCTGGAGTCCAGCAGGGGCTTCCGCTCCCCTCCTTGTTCCCCCAGCCTAGAGCTTTTTTTTTTTCTCCTTCCCGCTAGAGAAGTCCAGCATCAGAGTCAACAGACTGTCCTCTGCGAGCAGTTTGCGCGAGTCACGGGGGCCCGGCCTTTCACCGCTCTCCCCGGACTCCACCTCACAGTCCCGTCTCCCTCTGCCTGAGCCTGGGTCCCCAGGGATTAGCCCAGAACTGGGGTTCGGAGCAGTCCGGACTGAGGCTCAGCGCCACCGGAGGCCTTGTTTCTTCTGGCTAGGGCAACCCAGCATCAGAGTCAACATTCAGTCCTCTGCGCGCATTGCGCGCGACTCCCGGGGCCCTGCTTTTCGCCGTTTTTCCGCCTCACGGCCCCGTCTCCTCCCACCGGGGCCTGGGTCCCCAGGGTCTGGCCCATAACTGGGGCTCAGCGCTGCCGGTTCGGGGGTTCAGCCCAGGCTGGGGGTTTTATTTCCTTCCTGCTAGGGAAGGAAAGGCGGCTCCCCGCCCTCTCCTCCTCTCCGGCTGCGACCTCTCTGCGCGCGTGCGGGCGGGCGTGCAGCATGTCTCCGTACCTTAGGCTTTTTTTCAGCTCCTCTGATTTTCTTTCTGGTTTTCTCTTTCCTTCTTGTTGTAGAAATTTCAGTCAGTCGACTACCTGTAGCTCTGGGCAATGTCCACTCTACATTTTAGTTGTATTCCATTGAAATTGTTGTGTGCTGCCGCGGTTAGATGTCTACCCGAGCAGCCATCTTGGATCCTCCCACTGTTTTTTATTTTTATTTTCTGTTTTATTTTGAGTTAACTGAGTATTTTTATAATTTCTCTCCCTTTTTCTAATCCTCACCAAGGGTAAGCTTTTGTTGATTTTAGAGAGAGAGGAAAGGAGAGAGAAAGAAACATTGATGTAAGAGAGAAACACTGATCCATTGCCTCCTGCATATGCCCTGCTGGGGATCAGCTCAGCAATGCAGTTAAGTGCCCTGACCAGGAATCTAACCTGCAACCGTCTGGTATATAGGCCCATGCTTCAACCAGCTGAGCCACCAAACCAGGACCATTACCCTTTTCTACTCTTGATTAGTTACCCACTGTATTCACTGCCCTTTCAGTGGTGACCCAGAGATTGTAGTGTCCATTCTTGGCTAGTCAAGTACACATGGGCACTCTTACCACCTTCAAAGCAATGCTGAGACCTCAGAACACTTTAACTGTTTACTCTTCTCACCCTGACTGTTAACACTGCTGTGCATTTTATTTTTCTATCAGAGGCCCAGTGCATGAAATTTGTGCACTGGGCGAGGGAAGAGGGTCCCTCAGCCCAGCCTGCACCCTCTTGCAATCCAGGGCCCCTTGGGAGATGTCTGACTGCTGACTTAGGGCCGATAACCTCAGGGATTGGGCCTAAGTCAGCAGTTGGACATCCCTCTTGCCGTCTGGGATGCTTCACTTCTTACCACCCACCTGCTCACTGCTCCTTACTGCTCCGTTCTCTGCTCCTTAGCGCTTCCATGGAGGCGGGAGAGGCTCCATCCACTGCCACTGCACTTGCCAGCCATGAGCACAGCTTCCAATTGAGTAGCGCTCCCCCTGTGGGAGTGCACTGACCACCAGAGGGCAGCTTCTGCATTGAGCATCTGGCACCCTGGTGGTCAATGTGCATCATATCAACTGGTCGTTCTGCAATTTGGTCAATTTGCATGTTATATAGGGTTTTATTATATAGGATTAACAAACAAGAAAATAAATAGGAAGCACAAGCAGTACTCATTTTTCATACGGAGGTCTTGCCGTGGTGGCTGTGCTCTCTGCAGGGAGGTGGACAGGGACCTCTGGCTCACACGCACAGCTCCCAGTGCCGGGCACATGCAGATGGCACGGGAAGGCTGTGGGCGAGCGCGGGGTCTGTGCCTCACTGAGCGGTAGGGCAGGTGACAGGGCTGTGCACCACCCACCCAGGGACATGGAGGTGCCACTGCCAGGCCATCCAACTCGACCTGCTTGGCACCTGGCCCAGGGGGTCCCTGACCTGGAGGACATGCTGGAGCCACAGTTAGAAATGCCCCAGCCCCTGCCCTCTCTGGCCCAGGCCTCTCCAGCCAGGCGCTTGGGAAGCCGTGGCACCCAAAGATCAGAATCCCCAAGTGTGCGCGGGACACCCCAGGTGTCCAGAAGGGATAGCTAAACTAGGAGAGGTGGTTCTCTCGTGAGGCCGACTCAGACCCCGGGACGTGCTATTTGCAGACACACCCCTCCTCCCTCAATGTTATGAACTAAAGGCAGCTTAGGGTGTATCCGCAGAGCGCACAACCGCCTAGCTGCTTTATCAGCGAGCAACAACTCACAGAACAAAAACACAAACTTGGCACTAATGAGAGTCTCAAACACAAACAAGGAAGAAGCTGTGTGAGCATCCTGTGGGGAAACACAGGCAGAGAGGGTATAAAAGCCAACAGCCCTGGGCACCTTACACACTCACACTCACTCACACACTCACACACTCAAACCCTCCTCCTACTCCACCGCCCACCATGGCCGCCTCCGCCCTGTCCGTCTGCTCCAGCAACCTGAGCTATGGCAACCGCGCCTGCCTGCCCGGGTCCAGTGATTCCTGCACCGACTCCTCCTGGCAGGCGGACGACTGTCCAGAGAGCTGCTGTGAGCACTCCTGCTGCGCCCCCGCCTGCTGTGTCCCCAGCTGCTGCCAGCCTTCCTGCTGCACCCCCACCTGCTGTGTAACCACCTGCTGCCAGCCCACCTGCTGTGTCCCCAGCTGCTGCCAGCCTTCCTGCCTGACCCTTGTCTGCACCCCAGTGAGCTGCATGTCCAGCCCCTGCTGCCAGGTGACCTGTGGGTCCAGCCCCTGCCAGTCAGCCTGCACCAGCTCCTGCACCAGCTTCTGCATGCCCTCGTGCTGCCAGCAGTCTAGCTGCCAGCCCTCCTGCTGTGTGCCCGTCTGCTGCACACCTGTCTGCTGCAAGCCCCTGTGCTGTGTGCCCGTCTGCTCTGGGGCCTCCTCGTGCTGCCAGCCTACTACCTGCACCTCATCCCGCTGCAGACCCTCCTCCTGCATGTCCCTCATCTGCCGCCCCGTGTGCAGGCCTGCCTGCTGTGTGCCCACTTCCTCCTGCTGTGGCCCCACCTCCTCCTGCCAGTCCAGCTGCTGCCGCCCGTCCTCCTGCATGTCCCTGCTCTGCCGCCCCATGTGCTCCCGCCCGGCCTGCTGTGTTCCCTCCTCGGCCCAGAAGTCCTGCTGCTGAGTGATCATCTTCAGGGCACCCAAACACTCAAGACCTCACTGCCATCTGCACCCCAGGGTTCTTCACTTAAAGCCAAGGCAGCTGCCAAATCACCTCGTGGGTCCACGTACCGGGCATTTGTGGTCGTCCGGCCACTGCTGTGCATCTCTCCCTCTGGAAACAGATCACCATTTCTCCACCGACTTCCCCCAAAGCACCGTGCCCTGCCACCCAGCCCAGGCTGGCAGTGACCCAGCGAGGCCAGCTGGACTCTCCAGGCCGTGGGGCCTTGAGAGGAGTGAAGGGAGAGAAGCTTGCCACCTCAGCCGTGTGGCTTAGCACCCCACTGCATCCTACGCTGGCTTCATCACCTCCTCCCCGCCCCACCCCCATTCTGTGCACTGTCTGTCCCCTCCAATAAATGCCTTGCCTGATGCACTTAACAGGACTCATTTCTGTTGTTTATAACAAAGACTTCTACCTGGCCAGCATTTGGTCCCAAGTCGTCCCCTGGGCCACCATGTTCCTGCCACTCAGATGGGAGAGCCCCCGTCACTCTGACCACATCTACGTCCAGGACATGGACATGCTTTCTGGACACAAAAGCTGAATAACCTGTCAGCGCGGCCTGCCCTGCGGGAGGGGCTACTCTTCAGGGGGGACTCGGGCTGCGCTCAGCGTCCCACTCAGAAGGGCCAGCTCAGGAAGGGGTTTGCACAGCAGGTCCCCAGCACATGTGACTATGGTGCCTCAATGGGCCTAAACCGCCTGTGATGACACCGGCTCTCCCTCTGGGAGCCTGGAATTTGGGAAAGTGCTGGGCAGAGGTGCCACGTGACCAGCCCCCAATAAGAACCCTGGGCCATATCTCTGACAAGGTCCCCAGTGGACATCTCACAGGTGCTGTCACACTCCTTGTGGGCAATTCAGTGCGTCATTCATGATCCACTGGGACAGCCCTACACCCGATGTCCCCAACTCCTTTCCGTGAGTCTTTCCTGCGCTGACTTAGCTCTGTGCACCAAGTCCTAAGAGTTCTAGAGTCATTGTACCGGGGGCTGAGGACCCCAACACCCATCAGAATGAAAAAAAAATGTTCAAGTCTGATAACAGGCTCAGAGTGTAGAAGGTACATTTTACAACATGTAAGTCACACTTAAGTAATGTTGACTTGTTAAAAGAGTATGACAAGAGGATGGAAAACACAGCCCCAGATGGGGACGGGTGATTTGCAATGCACAGACTTTCAGGGGTGTGCCGAGGCCAACTTCCCTAGCTCCTGAGAGCTGACCATGCACCCCTCTTCCCAGCTCAGGGTTCGGTAACACCGCATTGGGAGCTATTGTGAGAATAGTTACACCATGGAAATTGACAAACACCACAAATTCAGGCTATTTTATTGTTTTGTTTCACAGGCAGCCAGTTATTAAACATTTACCAATAAACCCTGCACATAGACAACCAAGAACTCATATTCAGAATCCTATCTAATAAAGAGGGAATATGCTAACTGACTGTCACACCCTCAAAGATGGTGGCGCCTACAGCCACAAGATGGCAGTGCTCAGTCACCTCAGACCCATCAGAATGGCAGGTGCCTGCCTCCTGAGTCCCCCAGTCCCCTCAGCCCCCCAGCCACCTAGGGCCAGCCTGAGATGCAGGCAAGCCTCGAATGGCGG
This sequence comes from Pipistrellus nathusii, assembly GCA_963693515.1. Classification (NCBI taxonomy): domain Eukaryota; kingdom Metazoa; phylum Chordata; class Mammalia; order Chiroptera; family Vespertilionidae; genus Pipistrellus; species Pipistrellus nathusii. Next base: position 189,496,141 of record OY882859.1, on the reverse strand, counting down.
CTGCCCAGCTGCCCAGGGCCGTCTGAGGCTCAGGTAACCAGGTCTGGCCAAGGCTTGTGCTGCCGGCAGTGGCAGCAACAGAGGTGTGATGGGGGCATCACTTTCCCCTGATCACTGGTTGCCTCCTGCCCCTGAGGCTTCTGGACTGTGAGAGGGAGCAGGCCAGGCTGAGAGATCCCCCTCCAGTGCATGAATTTTCATGCACTGGGCCTCTAGTATATAATAAAGTTCTACAAGTCAAAAAGTATTGTACAATAACCCTATTTAACTAAAACGAGCAAACAGCTTGAACAAGCACCTGTAAGAAAAGATATTCAAATGTTCAGTGAGCACTTTACTCATCAGAGAACTCAAATTAATGCAACAACACCAGTCCCTCGCACACTTTCCAAAATGAGTAAGATTTTAAAAGATTGACAATACCTCATTTTATACAGCATATACACTAATTGGAATTCATAAAATTGACTAATGGGAAGGTACATTTTTTTAGAAACATTATGGGCAGTATAGATTAAACTAAACTCATGTCTGTCACATGACCCAACACATCTATTTGTGTCTAATAATATATTCATCAAAACTAAAATGTACAAAATTTTTCATAACAGCATTAATAATATTAGGCAGAATCTGGAAATAATAGAAATCTTCATTATTGATAAAGGGAATGAATAAATAACAGGGTTTGAAATGCGATAGTTTACCTCACAGAAAAAAAAAAAAAAGAAAAGAACGATTGATTCATGTAGCAACATGTGTTTATCATAGGCATTTATTTTTAATTTTTTTTTTTTTTTTTTAGCAAAATGGGCCATAAGCAAAAGAGCAGACAGAACAGGCAGAACTAACCAAGGAGGAGAGAAGGCGGAACAGTGACTTCTCCTTAGGGCAGGTGGGTTAACTGAGAAACAGTTTCTGGAAATGTTGCACAACTTCAACAAATAGCCTAAGGGAAGCTTTTTTTTTTTCCCACCCAGAAGACTATACTCATCTAAGCTATCCATCAGCTACAAAAGCAGAACAAAGGCATTGTTAACTACGCTGTGCTCCAGTGTTTCTCTCCAAGACACCCATTTTCAGAAAGTGTCTGCAGGGTGTGCTCCACCAAAACAAGGGCAAAAACCCAGGAAGGAAAACACACTCCATCCAGGAAGTCAGAGCTCCGTGACTGGGGAGAGAGGAGGGAGCAACCAGAGACAACTCTGAACAGAGAAGCCCAGGTGCCGCCTCTGCCTCGGTGGGAGGGACAGCCCACGGTCAAGAGGCCCAGGAGGGGCTTTCCGAATGAAGCTGACTGATCGCCTGATACGTGTGAACCCCTTGAACGGAGCTTGGGGGTCATTTGATGACAGGTACACAGGAGAACAAGCAAACATACACAAGAAGCCATCGTTAACCCTAAGAAAGGAAAAACGAGCAAACACAGAACACCTACACATAAGGATGTGAACCCTGGTGCCACTATAGAGACTTGGCTGTAAAAAATACTCAGTGAAAATAATACGGGTCTGAACACAGGCTTAACCAATATTCAGGTCTGACTGCCTTCTGGGGCTGGGGAGAGGGGGATTTTCGCGGGGCTGGTGGCAAAGAAAGTGCTTTCCTCCTCCACAGAAATCAGCTCGTATCTAAAACGAAAAATTCAAGAAATAAGAGAATATGCACGGTATTCGGTGATTTTGAGATAAAAGGGGAGCTAAGAACAGGGTCTGGGACGGCACACAGAGAAGAGCCATGGACGCCCCACTGGGGTTAGGGGTGGCACAGGCCAGGAGGCACCGCTCTTGGCCAAGGCCCTCGCGCCCTGTGGAGGAGGCTGTGGGACACAGGTGTGGCATCTGCTGGTGCAAAGCACCCTGGGACTGGAACTCACGCCAAAGTGCACAAGCTGGGCCTCACAGTCACACCCACCTCCTTAGGATCTCTGCGTCTCTGCCCTTGCTTTCAGGACACTAACGCTCCTCCAGTGACAGCCATCACTAGCCGCACTCGGAAGTCTGCATGGCAGATCCCTGCTCCTCCAGAGCCTGTGTTATCGCCACACCTGGCCTGTCCGTCTGCACCCCCAGCACTTGCCTTGGCTCCTCCGGGCAGGTGGACCATTGCCAAAGAGCTGTTGTGAGTCCACCTGCTAAACCCCAGCTGCTGCCAGTCCACCAGCCACACCCTAGCTCCCTCCCTGACCCTTGTCTGTGCCCCAATGAGCTACATGTCTATCCCCAGCTGCCAGGGGGCCTGCGGGGCCAGTGCCTGCCAATCAACCTGCACCAGCTCCTGCACCAGCTCCTTCATGCCCTCGTGCTGCCAGCAGTCTAGCTGCCAGCCCTCCTGCTGCACCCCTCCCTCTGCTAGCAGGCCTGCTGTGTGCCCGTCTACTGCACACCCGTCTGCAGGAAGCCTGTGTGTATGTGGCTTTCTGCTCTGAGGCCACCCCCTCCCCAGTTCCCTTATACTGCCAGCTCGCTTACTGCTGTTCACCCTCCTGCACACCTTCCTCCTGCGTGTCCCTCATTTGCCGCCCCTTGTGCAGGCCTGCCTGCTGTGTGCCCACCTCCTCCTGCTGTGGCCCTGTCTCCTGCCAGCTCAGCTGCTGCCGCCCGTCCTCCTGCATGTCCCTGCTCTGCTGCTCCGTGTGCTCCCGCCCAGCCTGCTGGGTCTCCACCTCGGCTCAGATGTCCTGCTGCTGAGCAGACTCCTCTCCAGGGCTAACAAGCTCCAGGGAGTCTCCGTCTCCAGCACCTAGAAGCCCCTGGAAGCCCGTGACTCTGGCTTCCATGGCTCACCCCAGCTGGGTGTGGCTCAGTCCCTCTTCCTCTAGCCCAGCCCTGAGTGGAGGGGGGGAGGGGCTGGAAGCTCACAAAACTCCTCTCCTGGCCACAGCCCTGGGTGCTCTGCCTGCACCACACCACACTTCCTGGCTCAAGGCCATCGCCCTTCTTTGGTCAGGGATGGGCCCTGCCTGACCTTGGTCCCTCACTCCTTACCACCCACCTGCTCACTGCTCCTTACTGCTCTGTTCTCTGCTCCTTAGCGCTTCCACGGAGGCGGGAGAGGCTCCCTCCACTGCTACTGACTCGCCAGCCATGCGCACAGCTTCCCGCTGAGTAGCGCTCCCCCTGTGGGAGTGCACTGACCACCAGGAGGCAGCTTCTGCATTGAGCATCTGCCCCCCTGCTGGTCAATGTGCATCATAGCAACCGGTCCTTCCACCTTTTGGTGGATTTGCATATTGGGGTTTTATTATATAGGATTAAAAATCAAGAAAATAAATAGGAAGCACAAGCAGTACTCATTTTTCATACGGAGGTCTTGCTGTGGTGGCTGTGCTCTCTGCAGGGAGGTGGACAGGGACCTCTGGCTCACACGCACAGCTCCCGGTGCCGGGCACATGCAGATGGCACGGGAAGGCTGTGGGCAGGCGCAGGGTCTGTGCCTCACTGAGCAGTTGGGCAGGTGATAGGTCTGTGCACCGCCCACCCAGGGACATGGAGGTGCCACTGCCAGGCCATGCAACTCGACCTGCTTGGCACCTGGCCCAGGGGGTCCCTGACCTGGAGGGCGTGCTGGAGCCACAGTTAGAAATGCCCCAGCCCCTGCCCTCTCTGGCCCAGGCCTCTCCAGCCAGCGCTTGGGAAGCCGTGGCACCCAAACGATCAGAATCCCCAAGTGTGTGTGGGACACCCCAGGTGTCCAGAAGGGGCAGCTGGACCAGGAGAGGTGGTTCTCTCGTGAGGCCGACTCAGACCCCGGGATGTGCTATTTGCAGACACACATCCTTCTACCTCAATGTTATGAACTAAAGGCAGCTTAGGGTGTATCCACAGAGCGCACAACACCCTAGCTGCTTTATCAGCGAGCAACAACACACAGAACAACCACACAAACCCAGCACTAATGAGACTCTCAAACACAAACAAGGAAGAAGCTGTGTGAGCATCCTGCGGGAAAACACAGCAGAGAGGGTATAAAAGCCAACAGCCCTGGGCACCTTACACACTCACACTCACTCACACACCCACACACTCAAACCCTCCTACTCCACCGCCCACCATGGCCGCCTCCGCCCTGTCCGTCTGCTCCAGCAACCTGAGCTATGGCAACCGCGCCTGCCTGCCCGGGTCTGGTGACGCCTGCACCGACTCCTCCTGGCAGGTGGACGACTGTCCAGAGAGCTGCTGTGAGCCCCCCTGCTGCCAGCCCACCTGCTGTGTTTCCAGCTGCTGTGTCCCCAGCTGCTGCCAGCCCACCTGCTGTGTCCCCAGCTGCTGCCAGCCCACCTGCTGTGTCCCCAGCTGCTGCCAGCCTTCCTGCCTGACTCTCATCTATACCCCAGTGAGCTGCATGTCCAGCCCTTGCTGCCAGCTGACCTGTGGATCCAGCCCCTGCCAATCAGCCTGCACCAGCTCCTGCATGACCTCATGCTGCCAGCAGTCTAGCTGCTGTGTGCCCTCTTGCTGTGTGCCCGTCTGCTGCACGCCCGTCTGCTGCAAGCCCATGTGCTGTGTGCCCGTGGGCTCTGGGGCCTCCTCATGCTGCCAGCCCACCTCCTGCACCTCATCCTGCTGCAGACCCTCCTCCTGCGTGTCCCTCATCTGCCGCCCCGTGTGCAGGCCTGCCTGCTGTGTGCCCACCTCCTCCTGCTGTGGCCCCACCTCCTCCTGCCAGCCCAGCTGCTGCCGCCCGTCCTCCTGCATGTCCCTGCTCTGCCGCCCCGTGTGCTCCCGCCCGGCCTGCTGTGTCCCCACCTCGGGCCAGACGTCCTGCTGCTGAGTGATCGCCTTCAGGGCACCCAAACACTCAAGAGCTCACTGCCATCTGCACCCCAGGGTTCGTCACTGAGAGCCAAGGCAGCTGCCAAGTCCCCTCGTGGGTCCCCGCACCGGGCGTTTGTGGTCACCTGGCCACTGCTGTGCATCTCTCCCTCTGGAAACAATTCGCCATTTCTCCACCGACTTCCTCCAAAGCACCGTGCCCTGCCACCTGCCCGGGCTGGCAGTGACCCAGCGAGGCCAGCTGGACTCTCCAGGCCTTGGGGCCTTGAGAGGAGTGAAGGGAGAGAAGCTCGCCACCTCAGCCGTGTGGCTTAGCACCCACTGCATCCTATGCTGGCTTCATCACCTCCTCCCCGCCCCACCCCCATTCTGTGCACTGTTTCCCCTCCAATAAATGCCTTGCCTGATGCAATAAACAGGATTCATTTCTGTTGTTTATAACAAAGACCTCTAACTGGCCAGCATTTGGTCCCAAGTCGTCCCCTGGGCCACCATGTTCCCGCCACTCAGATGGGAGAGCCCCCGTCACTCTGACCACATCTACGTCCAGGACATGGACATGCTTTCTGGACACAAAAGCTGAATAACCTGTCAGCGGGGCCTGCCCTGGGGGAGGGGCTACTCTTCAGGGGGGACTCGGGCTGTGCTCAGCGGCCCACTCAGAAGGGCCAGCTAAGGAAGGGGTTCACACAGCAGGTCCCCAGCTCATGTGACTACGGTGCCTCAATGGGCCTAAACCGCCGGTGCTGACACCGGCTCTCCCTCTGGGAGCCTGGAATTTGGGGAAGGGCCGGGCAGAGGTGCCACGTGACCAGCCCCCGATAAGAACCCTGGGCCATATCTCTGACAAGGTCCCCAGTGGACATCTCACAGGTGCTGTCACACTCCTTGTGGGCAGTTCAGTGCATCCTGCTTGATCCACTGGGACAGGCCCTATACCCGATGTCCCCAACTCCTCTCCGGGAGCCCTTTCCTGCGCTGACTTAGCTCTGTGCACCAAGTCCTAAGAGTTCTAGAGTCATTGAAACAGGGGCTGAGGACCTCAACATCCATCAGAATGAAAAAAAAAAGAAAAAAAAAGAAAATGTTCAATTCTGATAATAACAAACAGGCCTAGAGTGTAGAAGGTACATTTTACAACTTGTAAGCCGCACTTAAGTAACATTGACCAGGAGTATGGAAAACACAGCCCCAGACGGGACGGGAGATTCGTAATGCACAGACCCCTCTTCCCAGCTCAGTGTTCGGTAACACCGCATTGGGAGCTATTGTGAGAATAGTTACGCCACGGAAATGGGCAGACACCACAAATCAGGGCCTTTTTGGTGTTTTGTTTCTCAGGCAGCCAGTTAGTAAACATTTACCAACAGACCCTGCACATAGACAACAAAGAACGCGTATTCAGAATAAGTAATACTTTTCTACAATCAAAAAGGACAATAACCCTATTGAACTAAAACAGGCAAACGGCTTGAATAAGCACCCATAAAAAAAGATATTCAAATGTTCAGTGAGCATTTTACTCATCAAAGAACGCAAATTAATGCAACCCCAGTCCCTCACACAAAATGAGTAAGATATGAAAGGATCGACAATATCCCATTTTATACAGGATATATAGTCATTGGAATTTATAAAATTGACTAATGGGAAGGTACATTTCTTTAGACACGTGTTGGGCAGTGTGTATTAAACTAAACTCATGCCTGTCGCGTGAGTCTATACCTTGGAATTACTAACTATACTCATCAAAACCAAAATGTACAAGACTTTTCATTACAGCATCATTCATGTTAGCCAAAATCTGGAAATAATGGAAATTTCCATCATTGACAAAGAGAATGGATAAATAACGTAATGCAGGGTTTGAAATGCGATGGTTTACTTCACAGGGGAAAAAAATTAAAGAACTACTGATTCATGCAGCAACATGCGTTTATCACAAGCATTTTATTTTTTATTTTTTTGAAAAGTACCGAAACAGGGTGTGTGTCCCCACCTCGGCCCAGATGTCCTGCTGCTCAGCAAACATGTCCCCAAGGGCCAGCCAGCTCCAGGGAGTCTCCCTCTCCAGCACCTAGAAGCCCCTGGAAGCTGGTGACCTCTGGCTTCCGTGGCTCACCCCAGCTGGGTCTGGCTCAGCCCCGACTTCCTCTAACCCAGCTCAGGGGGGGCTGGAAGCTCACGAAGCTCCTCTCCTGGCCACATAGACACGGATGGCCCTGGGTGCCCTGCTGCGCCACACCACACTTCCTGGCTCAAGGCCATCGCCCTTCTTTGGTCAGGGATGGGCCCTGCCTGATCCTGGTCCCGCACAAAGCAGTGTCGCTCAACCTCAGCACCAATAAAAACTCTGCTCCCCTCACTGGCCCTACATGATGACTGCACACATCTGGGGGTGATGAGGCCTGTGCCCTCGGCTGTCGTGATATCACCAGTTTAGGGAAATTTGAGGGGCTTTTGCACGTGACATCTGGAAGCTCATGTCCTCTTCATGCCACCATTCGGCTGTTTGACCACCATCACAGGTCCTGCGGGGTCCTAGCTTTGTTCCGGGCCCAATCCTGTGGGCACTGCCTGGCCTAGCACCCAGACTGGCCTCTTAGGATGGCTGGGCACCCCAAGAACTCACACACAGTCATAGACACTGATACACACATCCTGTGTCCCCACACGAGCCAGCTACTGGGACACAGAGGGTAGAGACCACACGCAGCCTTCAGAGCTCCACCTGCTGGACTGGGCTGAGGGAGAGCAGGTGGGAAAGGGAAGATGGGGGGAGATGGGGTGGGGGCAATAATGGTATGGAAAGCCCAGAATGTGTGGGAGCGAGTCCAAACCATGAAGTGGGAAGTAGATGTTAACATGTGTGTCCAGGTGTCGCCAGATGCAGGTGCACACATTATTGAGCAAATCTGAGGACAGACTCCCGGAACTAGGACTGTAGAGCAAAGCGTGCAGACACTGGTGATGTGAAGTCACCACACTGCCCACAAGGGGTCCTGGGTCTGAACAATAATAGCACAGGTTGTCCTGGCTGGTGATTCAGTTGGGTGAGTGTCGCTGCCTACACCAGAAGGTTGTGGGTTTAATTCCCCATTAGGGCACATACCTCGGTGCAGATTTGATCAGCATTTGGGGCCCCATATAGGAGGCAACTGATTGATGTTTCTCTCTCTTTCTCTCTCCCTTTCCTTCTCTTCTTTACTCTCTCTAAAAATCAATAGACATATGCTCAGTTGAGGATTAATTTTTTTTTTAAATAGCACAGATTTGCAGCATAAAGGCTCACATTTCTCCACCTTTGCCAGTTTGATAAGAAAAATATTTTCTCATTTCTTTGCCAAGATGTACATCCACCCAAAGTGTGGACACAGCATTATCAATTCATGTATCATACCAGACGGACAGGAATGCAAAGACTGTCTAGTCTTGAATATTACAAACACCACTGTGAGGGTCCTCACCTATGCCCATGTGCAGTAGTGCACATTTTCATGGCGCTTATATTCCTTGGCATGGCATTTCTAGGTCTGAATGTTTGCCAATTTTAAATTCTGGAAGATACTGACAAAAGCCCTTCTAAGGACTTTTCAAAATTTGAGCCCACTAAAATAGCAGAAAACAGAAAATAGGGAACTCTAAGCTCCCCGCCCCAAAACACTGCAGGGGGGGTGGCGGCAGCATTGGCAAAGCTGACAGAATCAGCTGTATCTAACTTCTGGAAAATGGTCAAAGGTTTAAAACAGCCATGGAAATGCTTTGTCAAGAAAAAAAAGCAGGAGCAGCCACATGGAATTATTATACTTTGCAGCGGGTTAGCAGCCCCTTGTGCCACTTCATCCCCGCTCAGCAGCAGTCTGACTTCAGCGGCCTGTGCTGCTCCCGGTGAGGCCTGGTGCTGGAGGGGGCACAGCAGACCTGTCCTAAAGGAAGCATGGCTGTTTGTTTTAACCTTCCTGGTGTCTTGTTGAAACACAGGGCTGGCCTTTATTTCTCCCAACGCAGAACTTCCTCAAGGCATAGAGGCATGTGCATGGGCAGTGATTGTCAAATAAACACCCGAGGGAAGAATATCAGCTGTGGCAAACAGAAGATACCCCGATAAGCCCAGAATGACAAGCAGGGGAATGGGATGCTTTCAAGAATAAGGTTTTCAAAGCTTTCACCATTTCTTGGGAGTCAAGAAGCTCCGTATGTATATACGAGGGGGTGCGCGCTCAGAAAAGACCTGAGAAGGCCTTAAATGCTCACCTCTGACTGCACTTTAAGCTCTGAGCAAGCAGGAAGTGAAGGTGTAGGCAGAACTATCCAGCTGAGGGTTGAAGGCATGCTCCAACAGAGCCCAGCTAAACAGACGAGGGGGAAATAAAATTGGGGAGATCCAGGTGTTTAAGGAGCTATCTGTCAAATTACTATCTGACTACTAACAGAGACCACACATGACAAAGAGTACAGTCACTACAAAATAGTTTAAAAGAGTTGCTAAACAAACAAACAAACAAAAAGCCACAACAATCAGCAACAGCATACTATATGGAGGGAAGAGAATATGATGCCAATTATCTACACTAGTAAGAGAGAAAGATGAAAATTGACTGTACCTTTGCGACACCCACCAGCCAATCAGTAATGAATATGCAAATTAACCTGACAAAGATGGTGGATTAATTTGCATACACAGATGCCAAGTGGGCAAGACACTTGTGTCATCGCCATGGTGACAACATAGGCATTCTCATCGCCCCAGCAGCTCCGGGCCTCTGGGCAGCATGGGAAGGCGGAAAGGAGGCTCCAGGTCAGAGCAAAGGCAGAAAGGTGGCCCTGGGCCAGAGCAAAGGTGGTGCCAGCAGCCAGGGGAAGGAAGGCCCATTCTTGCACGAATCTTCATGCATCAGGTCTCTAGACTATACATATATGCCTAAGTGACCAGCCAACCTACCAGTAGCTATGAAGCACACTGACACCAGGAAGGGCAGTTAATGCAGGAGCAGAAACCACAGGCATGGAAACATGGAACAGGCTGATGAATTTCAGAGGGAAAGGGGAAGAGGAAGGGGGAAAAGAGATCATACAAAGATCTTATATGCTTACTAGAGGCCTGGTGCATAGATTTGTGCATTGGTGAGGTCCCTTGACCTGGCCTGTGGGGATTGTGCCAAAACCAGCTCTCCGACATCCTCCAAGGGATCCTGGATTGCAAGAGGGTGCAGGCCAGGCTTAGGGACCTCACTGGTGTCCCTCCACAAATCCGTGTACCAGGCCTCTAGTCACATTATAATACTCAAAATGTTTTCAAAAAAAATTATAAGGCATGTAAAGTCCAGAAATTCAACTTACTAGACAAAGCCTTTACGTCAACTTTATTAATATACTCTAAGAGTTTATGAAAACCATGGACAAAGAGTTAAGAGAAACCAAGAGAATTATGTCTAACCAAATATAGTGTATCAATAAAGAGACAGAAATATAAAAAGGAACCAAATGAAAATTCAGAGTTGAAAAGTACAATAACTGAAATGAAAACTTCACTAGCGGGTCTGAACAGCACATTTGAGCAGGAAGAAGAAAGAGTTAGAGAGAGTGAAGATAGGTAAGCTGAAATACTGTAGTCTGAGGAGCGGATAGAATAAATGAAATGAAGATAAATGAATAGAGATTAAGGCACCTGTGGGACACCATCAAGCACAACAACATATACGAAATGGAGTCCCAGGAAGATGAGGGAGAGAAAAGAGCAAAAAAAATTGTAAGAAATAGTGGCCAAACCCTGGCTGAATGGCTCAGTTGGTAGGAACCATGCACCAAAAGGTGGAGGTTTGACTTCCAATCAGGGCACATACTTAGACTGCAGGTTTGATCCCTGCTCAGGGCATGTATGAGAGACAATCAATCAATGTTTCTCTCGCATATCAATGTTTCTTTCTCTCTCTTCCTCTCTCTCTAAAAGTCAATAAAACTTGAGTGATGTTTTAAAAAATAAGTAAGTAATGGCCAAAAACTTCCCAAATTTGATGAAACATAGGACTCTGCATCCAAGAAGCTCAATAAACTCGGGCCAGGAGAGAGGAGGTCCTTCCCTGTCCTCAGCCTCCTCACCCTTGCAGCCCTCAGCCCTCGGCCGACACCATGGAAATTCACAGACCCACCCAGGAAGGGCCTGCCCTCACATCGCCTTTCCCTCAGAAAAGGCCAGGACTTTTCCACTTCTTTTCCAGTCACAGGCCAGGCCTCCAGCCCAGGTGAGGCCACCAAAGGCTGAGCCCACACCCAGTGTGGCCCCAGGGCCCAGCTGCCACCAGCTGCCATCCAGGTGGAAACCAAAGGGTCAGCAAAGGAGAAGCTGTGGCTTCCTTCCAGGTATTCCTGCAGAGGTCAGACTCAGGCCAGGGAAACCAGCCCTGTCCAGGACAGGCAAATATTTATGATCTGAGCAAGGAAATCTCATGACAGACGACCGACCATAATGAAGGTGCTCACAGTGCAAACACCAACAAGGAAGGGAGGGCGTGGGGAGCCTCCTGCTGGGACAACACAGGCACCCAGGGAGGGGTATAAAAGCTGGACAGTTCCAGCACCTGGCACACTCACTCACCTTCACCCACTCTCACACCTCCTCCCAGCTCACCTCAGCCGCACCATCCACCATGGCCGCCTCCGCCCTGTCCGTCTGCTCCAGCAACCTGAGCTACGGCAGCCGCGCCTGCCTGCCCGGGTCCAGTGACTCTTGCACAGACTCCTCCTGGCAGGCGGACGACTGTCCAGAGAGCTGCTGTGAGCCCTCCTGCTGCGCCCCCACCTGCTGTGTCCCCAGCTGCTGCCAGCCTTCCTGCTGCACCCCCAGCTGCTGCACCCCCAGCTGCTGTGCCCTGGTCCCCACCCAGACCCTCATCTGCACCCCAGTGAGCTGCATGTCCAGTCCCTGCCAATCAACCTGCACCAGCTCCTGCATGCCCTCATGCTGCCAGCAGTCTAGCTGCCAGACCTCCTGCTGCACCTCCTCCCCCTGCCAGCAGGCCTGCTGTGTGTCCGTCTGCTGTAAGCCAGTGTGTTGTAGGCCTGTCTGCTGCACACCTGTCTGCTGCAAGCCCCTGTGCTGTGTGCCCGTCTGCTCTGGGGCCTCCTCGTGCTGCCAGCCCACCTCCTGCTCCTCATCCTGTTGCAGACCCTCCTCCTGCGTGTCCCTCATCTGCCGCCCCGTGTGCAGGCCTGCCTGCTGTGTGCCCGCCTCCTCCTGCTGTGGCCCTGCCTTCTCATGCCAGCCCAGCTGCTGCACCTCATCCTGCTGCAGACCCTCCTCCTGCATGTCCCTCATCTGCCGTCCCATGTGCAGACCTGCCTGCTGTGTGCCCATCTCCTCCTGCTGTGGCCCCACCTCCTCCTGCCAGTCCAGCTGCTGCCGCCCGTCCTCCTGCATGTCCCTGCTCTGCCGCCCCGTGTGCTCCCGCCCGGCCTGCTGCTGAGCAGCTCCATCTTCTGCCTCTCGGCTGCTGTCCTTGCTCCTGAGCACAGTTTTCCTTTCCCCAGAGCCCCTCTATTGGTACCAGCCCTCCTCCTTCCCATCCTCTGCTGGTGCCAGCCCCCCCCTCCACCCTCTGCTGGTGCCAGCCCCCCCCTCCACCCTCTGCTGGTGCCAGCCCTCCCCCTCCACCCCCTGCTGGTGTCAGCCCTCCCCCTCCACCCTCTGCTGGTGCCAGCCCTCCCCTCTCCCGTCGGTGGTCCCACAGTCATTGCCTAATGCAGAAGTGAACGTGCCTCCATCCCTTTTTGAGGAGAGATGACCCACAAATCCTTCACTGGGGTGGACTTGGGGCCCAGGAGCCTCCTCTGCAGGCCTGGTGGCGTGCTTTCCACATGACAAAAGCCAATTGCTAAATCAATAAAACGTTTGTGCCAGGAAATGTGTTTGCTTTCTCCTTCCCGGGCCCCCTGGGCCACTCCCAACCTGGGCTCTGAGTTCTCCGCCTGGCGGGAGCCAGACAATACAGACGTGCTCTCCACCCCGAGTTCAAAGATCTGAAAGGGAGCCACCTGCACGCTCCTCTCCCTTCCTGACCCAGCGGCCCACCCTCCCCGCAGTGGGCAGCCCTCCAAGGCTGGGCCAGGAGGTGGGTGTGGGTGCTGGAGGCATGGACCCTGAGTGGACATGGGCTCCTGCCCACATCCGTTCCCCTGCCCATCCAGGTGAAGGGGAGTTGGGAGCAGCAGACACCCTGTTGGTCAGGCGCTGTGTGCAGACATAGCCAGCATCTGTGCTGGAGGCTCCATGGGTGGAAGGACTAAGGGTGATGCTGCCGGAGAGTCCCCACGGTCCGGATGACCTGGGGACCAGGACAGGGTGGACGCACAGGCCAAGGGATCCTGGAGGAGGACAGCCCTGAACAGGGGCCCTGCTGCTAAGCACCTAAGAAGGGAACGGATCACCTGGAGCGGGGCCTTCTCCATGGCAGGCAGCAAGGGACAGAGGCTCCGCGAGAGGAGCCCTGGAGGAAAGAGGGGCTCCAAGTCCCCGCAGCAGGCGAAGGGAAGCCGGCGGCACCCTGCCCCGGACACCGCCTGCTCCTCCCCTGCCTCTCCTGCCCCTCCTGTCACACCGCAGCCACCGGCATCATGGAGGGAGAGTGGACACGGAGACTGTGCGACAAAGGTGGATCTTCCCTGTGGCCAGAACAAGAGCCCAGTGGCTACAACGACACAAACGTATAGCCTCACAACTCTGGGGCCAGGGCCTGCCGTGGGTCTCTCTGGGCTGAATTCAAGGTGTGGGCAGGACTGGACCCTGCTGGAGGCTCCAGAGAAGAATCTGTTCCTGTCCCCGTCAGCTCCCAGAGGTCCCCGCCACATTCCATATTTGCATGCTCTAAGCTTCTTGGCAGCCTAGCATCTCACTTCCATCGTCCAGGGGCCTCCTCTTCTGTAGCCCAGTCCCCTGGCCCCTCATAAGTCCCTGTAATGGCATTGGGGCCCCTTGGTGACCTAGGATCATCTCCCATCACAAAGCCCTCCATTGGCTCCCATCTTTAAGACACTTTGCCTGCGAGCATCATAGTCACAGGTTCTGGAATTAGGATGAGGTCATCTCTGGGGACCACAGAACTTGCCCAGCAAGCCCTCCCTGATGACTGGAAGAAGAAACCATATTTTTCTTTTAAAAATTTTTTAAAATATATTTTTATTGATTTTAGAAGACAAACAACCCAATCAAAAAGTGAGCCATGGACCTAAGTAGATACTTTTTGAAAGGAGACAGAAGGAAGGCCAAGAGACATGGAAACACGCTCAAACTCACTAATCATCCAAGAGATGCAAATCAAAATGACAATGTGGTACCATCTCACATCTGTCAGAATGGCTATCATCAACACATCAACTAACGACAAGTGCTGGCGAGGATGTGGAGGAAAAAAGAACCCTCATGCACTGTTGGTGGGAATGCAGACTGGTGCAGCCACTGTGGAGAACAGTATGGAGTTCCCTTAAAAAATTAAAAATGGAACTCCCATTTGACCCAGTGATTCCACTTCTAGGAATATATCCCAAGAAACCAGAAACACCAATCAGAAAGGACATATGCACCCCTATGTTCATAGCAGCACAATTCACCATAGCTAAGGTTTGGAATCAGCCTAAGTGACCATCAGCAGATGAGTGGATTAGAAAACTTTGGCACGTCTACACAATGGAATACTTACACTGCTATAAAAAGGAAGGAACTCCTACCATTTGCAACAGCCTGGATGGACCTGGAGAGCATTATGCTAAGCGGAATAAGTCAGCCAGAGAAAGATAAATATCACATGATCTCACTCATTTGTGAAATATAGTGAACAACATAAACCAATGAACAAAAACAGATCTAGAGAAAGAGAAGCATCAATCAGATGCTCAAACCACAGAGGGAAGGTAGGGGAGGGTGGGGATAAGGGGGAGAGATCAACCAAAGGACTTATATGCGTTCATATAGGAATAACCAATGGACGCTGACAGAAGGGATTGAGGCAGGCCTGGAGGGATGAGGGGACAATGGGAGGATAAGGACACATTTGTAATACCTTAAAGCGGTGGTTCTCAACCTTCCTAATGTCGCGACCCTTTAATAAAGTTCTTCATATTGTGGTGACCCACAACCATAAAATTATTTTCGTTGCTACTTCATAATTGTAATTTTGCTACTGTTATGAATCGTAATGTAAATATCTGTGTTTTCCAATGGTCTCAGGCGACCCTGCTAGCGGTTCTCAACCTGTGGGCCGCGAACCGAAATCACACCCAGAAGCAGTTTAGGGAACTGAAGGAGGGACGTGGCCACACTCAGGCGAGCATCCACTCTGATATTTGTTAGGCCTTGGATGCCGGAGGATGCAGGACCTGGACCCTGTGGCACCTGCCGCTGGGATGAACTGGGGGCAAGTCCCTCGGCCTGGCTTGCTGGGATCCAGTGGCCGCACTACAAAGTGATCTGGTGGGATCCAGGAGGTCTGAAGTGGAGGTTCTTGACCCAAGGAGGAGGCTCCTGACCCCAGGAGGAGGCTCTTGACCCCAGGAGGAGGGTCCTGGGAAGCCAAAGGCTCAGGGGCCAGGAGGTGTACTTGGGGGGACCTGCCTACAGATGAGGGTGTGGCAGGACGGCTGGCTGCATGCAGAGGGCTGGCAGGAGGGGGCCTCACGGGCACACAGAAGGCTGCCTGGAGGCCCAGGGACATGCAGCGGGTTGCCTGGCAGGGGCTGGGCACACCGCTGGCCAGATTGCAGGAGGAGGGCTGCTGGGCAACACGGGGACAGGCAGCTGCAGGCTCCTTGGCAGGAGATGGCTGAGCTGCACACTGGCAGGCACAGTAAAGTGGCATGGGGGGCACAGCAGAGGGCGCTCCCACAGCCCAGGGGCAGGCCAATGGCAGCAACTCAGCCCAGGGGACTGGTGGAGCAGCTGGTGTGACATGGTGGCATGGGACTGGAGTGGGGTCCGGGCAGAGGGCAGGGCTGGTCTGCAGGCTCCTTACCGAAGCAACCTTTACACCAGGCTGCAGTGTCCCTGCAACCAGCCGCACAGTGCCTTCCTCATGGCTGCCTTCCGGGTTGTCCTCCTCTTCCCGCTTCATGTGCCTCTTCCTGGTGGAAGTGACCCCACCCGGTTCAGGAAATCCCAGTGGCCCTATGATTTCTGGAACCAGAGCCCAGATTGGATAGTGAAGGGCCATGGTTAGGGGATAGGGGACCCAACAATGATTTCCAAGGTCCTCCCCAATTTTAAATACTGTCCTCTGTCCACGTAAGCACAGTCACTGCTGCACTGGGGGTCCCCCGTTTAGATCTGGAAACTCAGTGATTCAGCTGTCTCCCCAATGCTGCTGGGCTCCCCAGTGGGAGCATGAGGACCACGTCACCCCAGTAACAACAATAACGGGTCTAGCTTGGTGCCAGGTCTGTGCTGTGTTTTACACGAAACTGTCGCATAATTGATGACTTATCCATTTGCACTATTCCAGGATGGGTGACGTGTGCCCGCCCCATCGCCGCAGACAGAGAAGCAGGCGTGCGAAATGGCTATTTCACTCTGGAGTCCACTGTGCCAAGAAACGCTGGAGCTTTGAGGTTCTGAGATTCTCCCATCTATGAGTTAGGTTTTTTACATCAAATTTGGGGACTTTGTCTATATTTCTTCAAGACATCCACATGTCTCAATGGCATTCTCCTCTTGGGTTAAAAGTACCTCTATATTAGTTGTGTTTGTTTTTTTTGTTTTTTGTTTGTTTGTTTGTTTGTTTGTTTTTTATGTTCTCTCAGAGGCCCTTTTCTTAGTTCTTTTCCCTCTTCTGCAGATTAGACTTTCTACTGAGTGTCTTCGAGTTCACCAACTCTTTCTTCTCCATCAGCAGGTGCCCTAAATCGGTCCACCTGCACCTGTGCCCTAGCACCTCAGACTCTGGGACTCCCCATCACTCCCCAAGCACGCCCATTTCCGCAGCAGTGCCCTCACACTCCCGGGTGCCTCTGCCTGGGGCACTACCCTTCCATCACCCACTGCAGCTCAACATCGCCTCCTCATGGAGGCCCAGCCACCCGCCAGCCCCCTCACTCCCTGTCTGCTGCCCATTCTCCTCCGGAAATTACTTTGTGCATGAATTTCCCCATCTGCTCCTTTACTCCTTGCCCTGGAAGGCTCCAAGGCCAGGTGGCTCCCCTCCTGCACGTGGGGTGGGCTACTTGTCGCACAAACAAGTCAATGTCTGCCTAGATCTTGGGCAAACTCTCTGCAAAGGGCAGATGGTGAGCATTCCGGGCTTTGCTGCCACAAGGTCTCTCCCGAACTGCTCAGCGGCTGCCTCAGCAGCCCCAGACAGACGCAGGGACTGGACGTGGCTGCGTCCACAAGCTTTTATCCACACACGGGCAGCAGCCAGCTCCTTCCTGCGGACTGCAGCTTGCAGAGCCGCTTTAATGCTTCCTGTGTGGGACACACACTCAGCCTGCACGACTGCCTCAGTCCTCACTGAGGGCAGGAGACACCAGCGGCCAGAAGGACACGGTTCTCTGAGCGAGCCAGGCACTCGGTGCACAGGAATGGCCTGGAGGAACCCCAGGCGCCCACGTGGTCTAACCAGAACTCCCTGTTTACAGAGGGGCCCGGCCTCGGAGCCAAGCTCGTTTATGTGGAGCCTCACCCAGGAGAGCGCGTCCCAGGAAAGAAGGTGCTGGAAACAGGAGGAAGCAGCCGTGGGGAAGCAGGAGGAAGTCAACAGTCGTGCTTCTGTGTTGCAGGGTATAAAGCCTGGGTATAAAGGCCTCCAAGGAAGGAGCCCGCAGACATCTCCACCCTCACTCCCACCCAGCCAGCCCTTGACAACATGTGCGACACCAGCTCCTACACAGGCAGCCAGGCTGGCTGCTGCTCGCCCCGCCCTTGCCAGTCCTCCATGTGCCTGCCCGTGAGCTGCAAGCCAGCTGTGTATGTACCCGTGAGGTGCCAGGTGTCCTGCTGGCCTGTGAGCTGCAGGCCCACTGTGTGCATGGCCCCTTCCTGCCAGTCCTCCATCTGCCTGCCCGTGAGCTGCAGGCCCACTGTGTGCATGGCTCCCTCCTGCCAGTCCTCCATCTGCCTGCCCGTGAGCTGCAGGCCCACTGTGTGCATGGCTCCCTCCTGCCAGTCCTCCATGTGCCTGCCCGTGAGCTGCAAGCCCCAGGTCGTGTGTGTGGCCTCCTCCTGTCAGTCCTCTGCGTGCGCCCAGCCCTCCTGCCCCACCCTGGTCTGCAGACCCATCTCTGGTGGCGCCCCTTCCTGCTGCTGACTGCAAGCCTCTGACCCAGCTGCTCCCCGTGCAGACGGGCCACACCCGCACCTCCCACAGCCAGTCCCCAGCGCCTCCGGGTTCTGCCCGGGGCAGAGGAAAAGCACATTGGACAAGCCCTTTGAACTCGAGGACGAGAAGGCGGCGGCAGGGCGATCTGGATCCCACATGGCCCTGGGCAGCCCCTGAGGGCTCCAGCAGGAAACCCCACCTGGTGTGAGGCAAATAAACCACGCTTTCTCCACGCAGGGGTGCCTCTTTTTTCTCCTTCACATATCTTAGAGTATCTTTGAGGTGAATACCTGCCTAAGCACAGCCACACCTCCTCCAAGAGCTCTCTCCAGAAAGCCCAGCTAAAAGCGGGGGTGTCCTCAGTGGGTGGGGGTGTCCTCAGTGGGTGGAGGGGTGGGGGAAGGTGTCGTTCCCAAGGCTGCCACCCAAGACACTGTCAACAGGGCAGAGGACAAACTTCTCTCCAGCTGAGTGGGATGGAAAACAGTCCTGGGTCCTGGGCCATACAGGGTACCCTAAAGAATCGCTACAACAGGGGTGATAAGAACCAAGATAGCAGCATAGGTAAATGCCTGTACTCGCCTCCTCCCACAACCACGTCACAATTACAACTGAAATACAGAACAACCATCCTTCAGAACCACCTGAAAGCTGGCTGAGTGGAAATCCTACAACTAGAAAAGTAAAGGAGAAAGCACACTGAGACTAGTTGGAGGGGAGCCCGAGCTGAGCAGCTGGCACAGCACCCATGTGTGCCCGTTTTTCGATGAGGAGGGAGATTGTCTCTGTGGAGGCTGCCGGAGAAGGAAAAGGGGTCCCAGCCCCACATCAGACTCCCATCCCAGGGCCCCAGAGCTGGGAAGAAAAGTCCCCCTAAATACAGGCTGTAACAACCAGCAGGAATTGTGGCTGAGAGACATGGAGGCTGCTGGAGACCCAGCTGTTCCTATGAAAGGGCTGGCGCACAAACTTACCGGGACTCGACACCACTGAGCTCCAGCACCAGGTGGCTCCGGGGGACCCAGACACATACGGGGAGGAACTGGCATCTGGGCAGGAACCCAGGGGTGGCTTTCTTCCAGGCAGGGGTGCTCACAGGGTCATTGTTCTCCTGCTGGGGTCTCCTGTGTCGCAGGGCTGACTGGCAGCCGTATCAGCGTGGCCCACGCTGCTTGTTCTGCCCAATCCAATTTGAAGCCCCACCCGAGTGGTATGCAGCAGCTTTTCCGAATGAGTAGCCTGTCCTTGCTCAGGCTTAGCTAAAATCTCTTAAATAAGCTGCAGCTGGTGGCAGCCCCAAACCTACCAATAAAAGGTCCAAGACCTGGAGCTAGCATCAGCCTGCCTTGCTGCACAGCTGGGCCTTGAATCCTGCACAGCAGCTCTCCCACTGTAGTTCAGCTGGTCCTCCCAGCCAAATTGGCCTGGAGGTCAACTCCTCCCAGAGACGCCAACAGCAATCAAGGCTCAACAATAAAACTGTGCACACAGCCCACGCATGGGTGCATCTAGTGTGCCCAGCTGTGGTGACTGAGGAGACTGAGCCAATGGGCCCTACAGGACACCTACTATACAAGGCCACTCTACCAATTTCAGGAGATATATCGATAGTAGCTCTACCCAATACACAGAAACAAACACAGGGAAGCAGCCAAAATGAGGAGACAAAGAAACCTCACAAATGAAAGAAATGGAAGCAAGCAAACTATTGGATACAAAGTTCAAAACCATGGTTATAAGGTTACTCAAGGATCTTCATGAGACCTTCAAGGATCTTAGTGAGAATGTCAAAGACATGAAAGAAGACCAGTCAGAAATTAAGCATACACTAACTGAAATAAAGAACAATGTATATGGCCAAAACCGGTTTGGCTCAATGGATAGAGCATCGGCTTGGGGACTGAAAGGTTCCAGGTTCGATTCCGGTCAAGGGCATGTACCTTGGTTGCAGGCATATCCTCAGTAGTGGGTGTGCAAGAGGCAGCTGATCGATGACTCTCCCTCATCGATGTTTCTCCCTTCCTCTCTGTACAAAATCAATAAAATATATTAATAATAAAAAAAAGAACAATGTATATGGCTTCAACAGTAGAGTAGAGGATTCTAAGATTCAAATCAACGATTTGGGATATGAGGAGCAAAAAACACCCAATCAAAAGAGAGAGAAAAAAGAATAAAAAATATGAAGAAAGTATAAGAAGTATCTAGGACAACCTCAAGTGTACCAACATTCGCATTATGGGGATGCCAAAAGGAAAGGAGAGAGAGCAAGATATTAAAAACCTATTTGAAGAAATAATGACAGAAAAGTTCCCTACTTGGTGAAAGAAATAGGCTTACAAGTCCAGGGAAGCACAGAGAGTCCCAAATAAGAGGAACCCAAAGAGGCTCAAACCAAGACACATCATAATTAAAATGCCAAGAGCAAAAGACAGAGAGAGAATCTTAAAAGCAGCAAGAGAAAAGCAGTTAGTTATCTACAAGGGAGCACCCATATGACTGTCAGCTGACTTCTCAACAGAAACTTTGCAGGCCAGAAGGTAGTAGCAAGAAATATTCAAAGTGATGACTAGTAAGGACCTACAACCAAGATTACTCTACCCAGCAGAGTTCTCATTTAGAATTGAGGGTCAGATAAAGAGCTTCACAAACAAGAAAAAGCTAAAGGAGTTCATCACCACCAAGCCAATATTATATGAAATGTTGAAGGGTATTATTTAAGAAGAGGGGGGAAAAAAGAGGAAGAGGATGGGGAAGAACGGAAAAACTATGAACAATAAAATGGCAACAAATACATATCTATCAATAATCAAATCTAAAAATCAAAATAAATGAACAAGAAATCAAATGAAAAAAAAAAACAACTAACTAAATGGGTGAATAAGATGGAATCAGAGGAATGGAAAAGAGAGGGATAGAGAGCTAGAAACATTGATGAGAGAGAAACATCGATCAGCTGCCTCCTGCACACCCCCTGCTGGGAATGTGCCCACAACCAAGGTACATGCCCTTGACCAGAATCGAACCTGGGACCCTTCAGTTGGCAGGCTGATACTCTATCCACTGAACCAAACTGGTTTCGGCTGCGTGGGCTTTCTTTATTGGACTGGCTTCATGGGGCACCCAACACAGAAACAGGGATGTGACATCAGCAATAATAGCCAACAGTGAACAGGTTGCCAAGACGCCAGGCCTGGCTAATAAAGGCCACCCCCCGGGGAGGAGCCTCCAGGCCAGCCCCACCCCAGCCCCACACCACCATGTGCCACGCTAGCGGCTCCCAGGCCAAACCACCTGCCTCGGGCCCTCCGTCCCTGTCCCTGCCTGCTGCTCTCTCATGGGCTGTGGGATCTCCTGCTGCTTCCCCCTCCCTTGCGTGCTATGCTGTCCCGCGGATGGGTCGGCCGCCCGCCAGCCTGCCTGCAGCCTAGACTGCTGTCAGCCCGCCGTGTGCGAGACCTCCTCCGGTGTCTCCGTGGCCTGCCTGCCTGTCTTCTGCTGCACCCCCGTTTGCTTCTGATGCTGTGACCGGCACACCGGCTCTCCCTGGTCACAGACAGCCGAGCTGTGCCCTGCACGGGGACACCCTCTCCAGCCACCATAGCTGGTCTCTGGTGAATGACCACGGTCTTTGCATGGCTCCTACTGGATGACTGAACCAGGAACCACCCGATGGCTGGTTAAGACACTGATTCACCTGGCATTCTCTCTGGAAATCTCCATTAGCACCCTCCTCTGGGGCGAGAAGGGGTGGTACAGCCTCCAAAATGAGGGTCTGGGATGAAGGGCTGGAGCTGGCCCATCCTCAGGAGGATGGTGAGTGAGCCAGAGCTTGGTGCCCACCTCTGTCCTGCCTGCAGGCTGCTGGCCTGCCCTGTGCCCCGGGCCACAGCTGTGAAAGAGCGCTCAGGGTCAGGGCCGCCCCGGGAGACGGACACTGAGACAGCACAGGGTGTGCTGACAGCCCAGCCATGACCCCCTCCGCTCCCAGCAGCTCCCTTCTCCCACCGACCAGCTCTCGGCAGAGAAGTGGCACATTCTCTGAACACAGCACTGAGGGGCTCCTCAGCCAGCTCCCGAGCAGCATGCTGGCATGCTGGCCTCTGCCACCAGCTGGGTGGGATGCTCATGGCCATGGCTCCCTAAACGATAAAGAGCAGGACGCCAGGCCCTTGTGTCTGACCACATTTCCCATGCACCTCTGCACTGGCCCGGGGCAGACAGCCGTGAGCTAGGACGGCTGAACCCAGGCCCATCCAGTGGGGGGCGAGGTGACTCTCAGTGACCACACAGGTCAGGGTGAACATCCAGCTGAAGCAGGACAGAGGAGCCCACCCTCCTGGGTGGTCTGTCATCCTGGCCCTCACTCAGCCTACAGTCTAGCATGGTGTCTCGCACACCGTTGGACTCCTGGCCTTCTCCTTCCCCTTTCCCTCATGGGGGCTGGCATCTGCCTTGTCAGGGGGCTCAGTGCTGTGCTGTCAGGAGGAGCTGGGTGTGAATTGCAGCTCTGTCATCTACATAGCCACCTGGGGCACAATCTGCCTCTCTGTAACTTCCGGGTCCCCGCCTGGCACGGCTAAGAATGTGCCCGGCACTGACTCAGGGGACTGCCAGGCTCAGTCAGACACCATTTAGAAGGAGCAGAACACAGTTCCTGGCACGCATTCTCTAGAGGCATGCACACCTCCAACCTGAGCTTTTCAGAGTTAACATATATAATGCAAGAACCTCACGTGTGAGCCCACAACCCCAAACACAAAACACATGAGAGCGTGTACGCACACAAGCCCCGGGTCCTAAGAGCAACAGATGTGCCCTAGCCGGTTTGGTTCCGTGGATAGAGCGTCAGCCTGTGGAACGAAGTGCCCCAGGTTTGATTTCCGTCAAGGGCACATGCCTGGGTTGCGGGCTCGGTCCAACCTGCAGGAGGCAGCCAATCAATGATTCCCTCTCGTCATTAATGTTTCTCTCTCTCTTCTTCTCCCTTCCTCTCTGAAATCAATAAAAATATGTATTTTTTAAAAAGAACAACAGACCTGAAAGGGAAATGCTACCCAGCCATTGATGCAATAAGGGAGACGCAGCCCTAACCTTTAGTCTGATGGAGAAGGCATAGCCCCAAATCCCAGCTTGGTGGGGAAGGCATGGTTCGAATCTCCAAGGTCCCAAGGATTCCACGTGGCGGGAATTTTGATCACAGAATTGTAAATCGGTTTGCTTAAGAACAAAAAATAGAATGGGAAGCATAAGGGACAAGATATACCCTTTAGAAAGATATATTGGCGAGAATCAAATACAACTTCTAAAGCTAAGATATGTAAAGTCATTGAAATAAAACCCACTACCTGGGTGAGATGGAAGATTAGACAGGCTGCATGGAATTTGCATACATTCAAATGCTGACCTGAAAATTTTACACAAAAACAAGATATTTCTTAAAAATTAAAAAGTGGCTAAGAGACTTGGAAGATAGAAAAGGTTCAATATTCACTTAAATGACATTCCGGAGGAAGAGGCCAGAGAGACCTGGGGAAAGGCAGCATTCAGGAATGTAGATCGTTTTCCGGAAATGAGGGAAACATGTACCTCCGAGTCACAAAGCACAACACACGTGAGAATAAAAAGAAATGCTGAGGTCCACGCAGTGGAAACCAGAGCACTCATGAGAGAGAACGTGTTGAAAGGAACCAGAGAAAGGAACCTAGAATTACCATATGAACTGGAAATTCCTCTCCTGAGTTAATACACAAAAGAACTGAAAAGGGGGACTCAGCTCGTCCTTGCAACCTTATTCTCAGTAGCCAGAAAGTACAGACAGCCCAAGTGTCCATCGGGAGGAATGGGTAAACACATGGGGATGGCCGTACAGTGGAACATAATTCAACCATGAAAATACAAGAACTCCTGACTCATGCTACAATACACGTGGACCTTGAGGACATTATGCTAAGGCCACATTCCAGGGGCCTCCTACTGGCCATACCCCACCTTGGTTCAGAATCCCTTCAGGTGCCCAGGACCCCCATCATCTGAAACCCCTTTCATCTCCAAATCCCTGGCCCCCAAGGCTTGCCAGCTCATCCTAATACATAAAAAGTCAGGGGCCATCACAACCGAAACAACCAGAGAGACAACGGAACAACAGGCTGTGTGGGGCAACAAGGCCAGCAGGGGGGTTAGTGAGGGATAACCAAACAACTGACAACAAGCTGTGAAGGGCAACCAGGCTGGCAGGGGGGTTAGTGAGAGATGACTAAATGATTGAACAGCAGGCTATGTGGGGTGACAAGACTGGCATGGGGGGGGGCACTTGGAGATGACCAGGGGTGGGGGGAGGCAGCTAGGGGCAATCAGGCAAGCAGGAAGGTGAGCAGTTAGGAGCCAATGGTTCCAGATTGTGAGAGGGATGTCCGACTGCCGGTTTAGGCCCGATCCTCAGATTGGGCCTAAACCGGCAGTTTGAACATCCCCAAAGGGGTCCTACATTGGAGAGGGTGCAGGCTAGGCTGAGGGGACCCCACCCCCCACCTCCCACCCCCACGCATGAATTTCTTGCACCAGGCCTCTTGTGTGGTTTATAAGAACTAGATGTGCAATAGTCAGGACGTTTGCAAGCGAGTTATTAAACCACTATTGGCTTGAAGTCAGCCAAGGCAGGAACATTCATACCACCATCACTGGCAATCCTGCCAATCTGGGCTTTTCATTTCAGAGAGGCCAGTCCACTCCGTCAGCCCTCACTTCTCCCACTGCCTGTGGGCATCGGGCTCCCTCTGACTTTTATAGTTAAGGACACAGGCCACTGGGTTCCAATCCAGGCTCTTCTGCTTGCTAGGGTAGCTTTGGTGCAAGTTCTTAGCCGCGCCTCAGTTTCCCCATCTGCAAAGTGGAAATAACAACAGCTCCTCCCTCACAAGGCTGTTTGTTGTGAGGGTTGTGGAGGTAATATTTATGAAGTTGCTCAGAATAGATGCTGGCATAGCAAGAGCTATTATTTAAGTATTTGCTGATACAGTAAAAGTCAACACAGCTCCCAAACCACTCATTGCTGTGGATTCGGGAGAGAATCACACCCCTAAATAAGTAGGATATAAAAGCATATAAAATATGCTTATGATCCCACTGAGCATTGAGAAATAATAGTAAGAAACCCCAGAAAGCTGCTCAGAGGGGGGCTGTGGGGAATACCTGGCCCTCCCGTGTCCATGCCCAGGTCGGCCCAGCTATGGAGGCCTCCCCTGCACCCGGCTCTGTGGGCCCTGGCCTCCCACCTCTCTGGGGTTCAAGGAGCTGAGCTGTCATGGGTCTGTGACAAGCGTCCTCAGAGACCTGCTCCAACAACAAGGAAGCAGGCTCTTCTGTGCCCTCGTGATGGGACAACACACACCGCTGAGCCATATAAAAGCCCCACCACCCTGAGCAGCTCACACACCTCACAACCACTCCCTCACACACTCACACACTCACACCTCCTCCAGCCTCTGTCCCACCATGGCCGCCTCCGCCCTGTCCGTCTGCTCCAGCAACCTGAGCTACGGCAACCGCGCCTGCCTGCCCGGGTCCGGTGACTCCTGCACCGAATCCTCCTGGCAGGCGGACGACTGTCCAGAGAGCTGCTGTGAGCCCTCCTGCTGCCAGCCCACCTGCTGTGTCCCCAGCTGCTGCCAGCCCTCCTGCTGCACCCCCAGCTGCTGTGCCCTGGTCCCCACCCAGACCCTCATCTGCACCCCAGTGAGCTGCATGTCCAGCCCCTGTTGCCAGGTGACCTGTGGGCCCAGCCCCTGCCAATCAGCCTGCACCAGCTCCTGCCAGCCCTCCTGCTGCACCTCCTCCCCCTGCCAGCCCTCCTGCTGTGTGCCCGTCTGCTGCACACCTGTCTGCTGCAAGCCCCTGTGCTGTGTGCCCGTCTGCTCTGGGGCCTCCTCCTGCTGCCAGCCCACCTCCTGCACCTCATCCTGCTGCAGACCCTCCTCCTGCATGTCCCTCATCTGCCGCCCCGTGTGCAGGCCTGCCTGCTGCGTGCCCACCTCCTCCTGCTGTGGCCCTGCCTCCTCCTGCCAGCCCAGCTGCTGCCGCCCGTCCTCCTGCATGTCCCTGCTCTGCCGCCCCGTCTGCTCCCGCCCGGCCTGCTGTGTCCCCACCTCGGCCCAGGGGTCCTGCTGCTGAGCAAACATGTGCCCCCTCCCCCAGGCCAGCCAGCTCTATGGGGCACTGCAGGCTTCACAGCCGCCTTGGGTCTATCTCTTAGGAACTCCTGAGTGCATGGACACCCCTCCATCCTCTCAGCCCAGGAGGATGGCCCAGGCCCCCTGCCACATTCTGCCTGGGGCCCAGGCTTGGGATGGGGTCCCTGTCTGCAGTGCAAGCCTCAGTGGTCTCACCTCCTCAGAAGCTGCTTGGAAAACCTAATAAACTCACCTGCATTTAACCCTGATGGCACTTGTCTCTCTTTAGGCCGTTTCTGTTCCAATTACCAGCCAGTCCCCACAGAGGCCGGCCCACCTGCTGTGTCTCTGCCGGACCCCAGCTGCAGGGGCCCTGCTCTGGCCCTGCCTGTGCTGGCCTGGCACCTGGCTCCCATCCCCCAGGACCGGGGCCAGGCCAGGCATGGTGGCCTCGGTGGGAGGCCACAGCGGTTGATCCTTGGGGACTTCCCAGGAGCCCACAGCGGTTGATCCTTGGAGACTTGGCAGTGGCCAGTCCTGGCACAGTCACCACACTGCCCTGGGGTCTCCCTCAGAAGCCCACTTAGAGGGGGGCTCTCTGCAGAAGGGCCTGGCAAGACATGGGGTTCAGTGTTTCCCCGATGGAGGGGAAGCAGCCCCTCTGCCCATGCCAGGAGGATTGGGGTCAGGCAAGATTGTGGCCTGCTCCCTAAGCCCTCCAGCCCCACCTTCGTCCTCCCCTCTCGGGAGTGTTCTGCTGGGATCTCCTCCCACATCACAGTGATAAATAAAGCCAGCTGTCCTCCCTCCCACTCAGTGCTGCCTGCACCCCTCACCCCTCCAGAGGGGAGCTGCCCCATTTCCCCCCTACTCACCCCTGCACCGCAACATCCTTCCCTCCTCCTCACACACCACGCTGCTGACCCTGCCAACAACTGCTGAGCTCAGCCTCACTCTCATCCCTTCTCCGGGGGCCCAATTCTGCAGAGCTTGGCCCTCAGCCCCGGAGGTGTCCCTCCTGCCCCTTCACTCTCTGCCTGTCCTGTGCCCATCACCCCACCCCCACTTCCCCAGGGTATGAGGACTTGGCTCTTTCCCCTGACTCATCCCCAGAGCCTCTCCTGGACTCAGGGCACTTACACCTGCAGACAGGAACTTCCTCCCCCTTGCCTCAGAGTGGGACCCCTGCCCAGCCCTCTGGACTCTGCCCCCACTCCCCCACCCCTCACACACATCCGCCTGCCGCTGAGCCTGAGGTGCTTCCCATTGGCCTTTGTTCCCCTGCTTGCTCAACGACTCTGGGCAGCTGCCCAAGGCTGCCGCTGCCAGGCTCTGGGGTGGGATCCCCCCATTCCCGCCCCCCCGCCAGCAGAGTCGTGTTCTGGGGGCTCCCCGTGACACGTGCACATTGTTCTCTAGAACGCATTTTGGGGAGAAAACGAGCCTCAGTCCAGTAGAAGATGCAGATCGGGAGAAAGATGATGGTGATGGGCTTGGGAGAAACTGCCATCTAGGCCCCATGTCATGGCGGCCACAGCGTGAGCGAAGGGAGCCGCGGGCAGAGAGGAGCGGCCTGTGGGCTCCCCTGCGCTTGGCTGGGCAGAGCCATGTGTCTGTTCTGTGGTCCTGCCCTCGCCTGGAGTTCTGCGCATGAGCAGCTGGGATGGTGGGAGAAGCAGAGAGAGCAGGCTGCCCGGGCGCTCCTCTCACCCACAGCCACCTCGCAAGCTGCAGCCTGAGAGCTCGTTTCCATAGGCGCCGCCTGTGAAAGACGTGTCTGGACGGACGGACAGGCCTCCTGTTCCCTCAGAATGCTGTAGAAGCCGGAAATCAGAGCTTCGAATCTGACTGCAGGGCCCGGTAGTGTGAGCTCACCACTGGGCCTGAAGCCTCGGCCCCTGCTGTGCATGTTCCGGTCAAACCTACGCTGGACCAGCGGCAGGATGCATCCGGTCCTTCATGGCAATCGGAGTTGCCTGGCTAAGCACGATGCTGCCATGTGGCCAACAAAACCACAGTAAGGCCAGTGGCTTGGTGACGCACCGGGTAAGCATCAGGCACTGAACGTGTTCAAATCACACAGCAGCCCTGGCCGGTTCGGCTCAGTGGACAGAGCATCGGCCTGTGGATTGGATACTCCCGGGCTCAAATCCGGTCAAGGGCACATACCTCAGTTGCAAGTTCAATCCCTGGCCTTGGTCAGGGTGCATGCAGGAAGCAACCAATCAATGTGTCTCTGTAACATCAATGTTTCTATCTTTCCCCCTCTCTTCCACTCTCCCTTAAAAATAAATAAATAAATAAATAAATAAATAAATAAATAAATAAATATCAATGGATAAATATCCTCGGGTGAAGATTAACAAAAATAAAAAAAGAAATCACACAATGGCCTGGGTACACTGGGACGCCATCTTGTTGAAGAAGAAGCGGGACCCACAGTGACCTGCCAAGGTCATACACATGGAATCAGGCAGTGTGAGTGAGGTTGGGTGGAGCGGGGAGAGACCCTGTGGGGAGGTGAAACATGGAGTGTTGGCAAAGAATGCCGCCGTGGGCCAATCTGGTCCCAAAAGACAGCCTCGTCCTAACGCCGCACTTGTGGGTGTCACCTTGTGCGGAAGGACCCTGAAGACTGACCAGAGGCTGCTGATTAAATTAAGAATCTCACGATGGGAGACAATCCTGGGTCAGCCAGGTGGGCCCCGTGGGGCCTCACATGTGTTCTTCACAGAGAGAGAGACGCCACTTCCTTCTCACACAGACAAGGAGGCGGGCACATTACCAGAGGCAGAGCCTGGAATGCCGGCATCACGGCCAAGATATGCCCGGAGCCTCAGCAGCTGGAAACAGCAAGAAAGACACCCCTGGAGCCTCAGGGGGGGGTGGGGTGTGTGTGACACCTGGGGTCTCAACTCAGGAAACTGCACTCAGGTGATCTCCAGAGTCTGAGAGGACCCATGCTGGTCGTTTTAAACCTTCAAGTGTATGGCCAATTGTCACAGCCCCAGGGCACAGGACACAAAATCAAATGTACAGTCAGCCCTCCCTGAGCGTGGTGGAGAGATTCTGCAGTTTTAATAACAAACAACTGCAGGCTGGATAGAGCGTGGGCCTGGGGACTGGAAGGTCCTGGGTTCTATTCTAGTCAAGGGCATGTACCTTGGTTGCGGGCACATCCCCAGTAGGGGGCTGTGCAGAAGGCAGCTAGTCGATGTTTCTCTCTCCTGGATGTTTCTGGCTCTCTATCCCTCTCCCTTCCTCTCTGTAAAAAATCAATAAAATATATATTTTTAAAAAATAACTGCAGGAAATAACAAATAACAAAGTCAACTTAACCACAGGCGCGGAGACAAACAAGAGTTGGGTTCCTACGGCATCTCATCAACATTACCGTGAGAAATATCGGTACTTGAGGCCCTGCTGCAGATGGCAAACTTTGCATGATTCATGTAGCTTTCAGACTTTCTAAGGATTCTGGTTAAAATGCCATTGAGCTCAGCTGGTGTGGCTCAGCCGTTGAGCAGAAATCTATGAACCAGGAGGTCACGATCCAATTCCCGGTCAGGGCATGTGTCCAGGTGGTGGGCTCAATCCTCAGGCGGGGGCGTGCAGGCAGCAGCCAATCCATGATTCTCTCTCATCATCAGTATTTCTGTGTCTCTCTCCCTCCCCCTTCCTACATGTGTCTTGACCACCCGGCCCTTGCCCACAGCAAACCCCGCCAGCTTACGCCACAGGCGGGAGGAAGAACAGCACAAAACCCCCAAGCTGCACCTGTCTATCAGGCCTAACCTGAGGCAGGGACAGCTGGCGCCCACCACAGGCAGAACTGGCCACAACCCTCCTCTTCCCTCCATCCGGCAGTGTTTCCCAAACTTTTGACATATGTGTACCCCTTCTATAATTTTCGTAATGCTAAGTACCCCTCATACTCATGAGAACGTAGAATTAAGCGCAGCTAAGCACGGTGCAGTGCATATCCCCACCAAACTCCGGTGCAACGGGTAACCCCACCAATCTCTTCCCGTACCCCTGGGGGTACCCGTACCACACTTTGTGAAACACTGATCTACAGGAACTCGGTGACAATGCAAAAGAAAGGGGACCCCATGCCCCAGAGACAGGCACTTGCATGAGGAGCCATTCCTGGGACCCAGAATCCAAGTTACCATCCCCCCAGCACCAGGTCCCTGCAATGAGCATTCACTCAGCAGCCCACCTTCTGTCCACCTGCCCCAGCTCCACCCAGCCTGGCCTCTCAGGCCACTCAGCAGGCTCGGTCAGGACCGGCCACCCAACCACAAGCACAGGCAGGACTTTTACGAGCTGGCCAGCACCTCCTAAGAAAATAAACCAGCCCTCACGAGGGCTTCCCAGGAACAGGCTCCAAATACCAACAAGGAAAGGAGGGCGTGGGGAGCCTCCTGCTGGGGCAACACACAACACAGAGGAGGGGTATAAAAGCTGACAGCCCTGGCACCTCACACACTCACACTCACACACCTACACACTCCTCGCAGCTCACCTCCAGCCTCTGCCCACCATGGCCGCCTCCGCCCTGTCCGTCTGCTCCAGCAACCTGAGCTACGGCAACCGCGCCTGCCTGCCCGGGTCCGGTGACTCCTGCACCGACTCCTCCTGGCAGGCGGACGACTGTCCAGAGAGCTGCTGTGAGCCCTCCTGCTGCACCTCCAGCTGCTGCCAGCCTTCCTGCTGTGTCCCCACCTGCTGTGTTCCCAGCTGCTGCACCTCCAGCTGCTGCCAGCCCACCTGCTGCACTCCCAGCTGTTGTGCCCCAGCCCGCTGCCTGACCCTTGTCTGCACCCCAGTGAGCTGCATGTCCAGCCCCTGCTGCCAGGTGACCTGTGGGCCCAGCCCCTGCCAATCAGCCTGCACCAGCTCCTGCACCAGCTCCTGCACGCCCTCATGCTGCCAGCCCTCCTGCTGCACCTCCTCCCCCTGCCAGCCCTCCTGCTGTGTGCCCGTCTGCTGCACACCTGTCTGCTGCAAGCCTATGTGCTGTGTGCCCATCTGCTCTGGGGCCTCCTCCTGCTGCCAGCCCACCTCCTGCACCTCATCCTGCTGCAGACCCTCCTCCTGCATGTCCCTCATCTGCCGCCCCGTGTGCAGGCCTGCCTGCTGCGTGCCCACCTCCTCCTGCTGTGGCCCCATCTCCTCCTGCCAGCCCAGCTGCTGCCGCCCGTCCTCCAGCATGTCCCTGCTCTGCCGCCCCGTCTGCTCCCGCCCGGCCTGCTGTGTCCCCACCTCGGGCCAGACGTCCTGCTGCTGAGCAGGCATGTCCCCCAGGGCCAGCCCCCACTGTCCTCACGACGGCCTTCAGGACTAACCCAGCACATGCACTGGGACGTGTCTCCGCATGAACGCTTGCTAGCCTCAGACCCCAACCACCAGGCTGAGCCTGTCTGCAGCCTCCACACCAGGCCCAGATGAAGCTGAGGTGGCCCTCCCCTGTTAGTGGGGGTCCCGGGTTGTTTCTGACAGACCTGGCTCCTGGCCTTTCTCCCGTAGCCTTCCTGCGCTCCCTGCCTGGTCTCGAACCCCGCACCCCCGATGCTGTTTGCCCTCCCCTCTTCATACACGTTTCTCGAGCGGAGTGAATAAACGTGCTGTCCTGGCTGCCGTTGTCCTCTCTCTGGGCCTAGTTGTGGGTTTTGTCCAGCTTCCCAGAGTAACAGAACCCTGGCGTCTGCATCTTTAGACACAGTCACACCTTGGGAGAGCTTTTCCAGCAATGCTGTCTGAGGCCCACGGGGGGCGGTCCCTGGCCCGCACTCCTGTGTCTGCGCCTCCATGTCTGGGGTTCAAGTGGCCAACAGCCCCCTGGCCAGCAGGCCCTCGGCGGGAGGACCCTGCTGTCCCTCCCTGATCAGGGTGAGGACCCCAAGGAGCAGGGCCCACGCTGGCTTCTGGGCCCGGAGGCTGTGGGACCAAGACATTCAACCTGGTCCCACAAACAACCAGATTTCTGCGCCTGTCCCTCCACCTCCCCTTGAACATCCTCATTTTACTCAAACATCCCAAACCCACCTGGCTGTGCCGCACAGGCCAATGGCAACCTCCTTCCCCCCACCCCAGCCCAGGGCCAGCCTGAGTGCGGCAGAGGTCAGAGGGGAAAGCCAGAGGGCAGGCGCTTCAAGGGCTCACCCTCAGGGGGCTGGGCCTGCTGCCTTTGGAAAACCCTTTGTTGTTGTTGTTGCTGTTGTTGTTTCCCTCCTTGCCAGTCTGGCTGGGGCCCCCACATTTCCCCAACTTCCCAAGCCCCGCCCTCACTCCTGGACAGAGCCACTTCCTACCTGAGGTCCCCCTGCCTCCATACCCCAACCAACGCCCCCACCACTCTCCTGGGGGCTGCTGCGAATGGGTTGGAGTCATGACGACAAAGGTGCAGTGGTTCCCACCCAAGTTCACGGCCCTGAACTCCAGCCCCCATCCCCACCCCGCGACCCCCACTGGTGACCTTCCCCGGAGCGCCCGGCTCAGCCTGACCCCGACCCGAACACGCCCCGGGGAGGCGATAGCTCGGCGCAGGGCTCCCCAGCGCCCGCCCAGTGGCGTTCCCCCGGCTGCTCCGTCTCCAGCCGCTGCTCGCAGGCCCGCCAGGGGGCGCTGCGGAGCTGCACCCGAGCCCGGGAGGCCCCGACCCGCCTCCACGCGCGAGGCCGGCGGCGGGCGCCGCGCAGGCCGCGGGGGAAGAGGAGGAGACGCGTTTATCTCCTGGGTGGACACGCTCTGCGTTTATTTTCTCAGCGGCGCACGCGCGTGCACACTCACACGCACACACCGCCTGCCCCTCTGCACACAGCCCCCTCCGGTCCCCGTGCTCCCCTGGACCCAGCCCGGCCCGCAGACCCGACCTCAGGCCACCTCTACCCGCCCCCCCCCCCCCCCCCGCCCAAAGGGGCAGCTCCCCACTCCAGGTCTCCCGCCTCCTGCTTCCGTCGCCACAACCCAGGCGGCAGCGGAGGGGGCTCCCGGGCTGCAAGCCAACCCTGGAGTCCCCTGGGCAGCAAGGCTGGTAACTCCCCTCATCACCCCCCCACCACCACCACCACCAATGGCAGGTGCGTGCGCCTGGCATTGCCCGAGATGCTCCTTAGATTGGATTCTTCTGAGACCGCCCCCCCCAAAAAAAAAAAAAAAAAAAAAAGATCTCCACCGCAGAGCAAAAGTTAACAGAGTCGCTGCGAGGGAAGGGAGGGGCTCAATTAGGCCAGAGCCCGCATTCGGGGTGCTCCTGCAATCAGATGTGGGGTTGGGGTGCGGAGGGTGACAGCCAAGCATCCTGTCCCATCTTCCTACCTCCGCCCCCCAACCCCCCAGACTTGGAGAAGAAGGGCAGTGGGCGCCTCCTGCCCCGACACAGAGTTCTCTAAGCCTGGGGCTCAGAATCCACCTGGGAGGATGGGGCGGGGGGGGGGGGGGGCGGGGGAAGGGGGTGCAGAGGAGGGGAAATGGGGTGGCCCATCAGGAAACCGGTCCAGACCCCAAGCATGCGCCTTGACTGTGGATAAAGACTGCCGGGAAATCCACGATTTACTTTCAAAGATAGAAACCACAGAATCAGCGGTTCTGATCTTTATGAGGTTCCATTAGAGAAAAAAAAGATGAATATTCTTTGTTTCCCAATTTCTGTGCAGACAAATAATTTAAAAATGTCCCTGTCCTAACTGCTGATAGTGTTTTAAAGGAAAACAGGTGTCAGGGTGACAGTGCGCTGGTGTCGCTCTGCCTCCTCTGTGCTGGGGAAGAGGGGGATGGTGTCCCTCAGGCTGGTGTTTGGAGGGACAGGGGGAGTGCAGGTCGCTGAGCCTGACCCGATGGGGTGGGAGTGGTCATCCATTTAATGTCACGTATGAACTTTTGCTAAAAGTTAGCGCTACAGGTGATGGGACTGGCCAACCACTCCGGTGCCCAGCAGAACTGTCAACCTCCTCCCCCTCCATGGCCTCCGGCCTCCGGGGCCTCCAGCTGCTGCTTAGATTCCTAGGGGCCGGTGGGCGGCGAGGACCAGGAGAGAGAGAAGCTACAGACTCGGTCACTGCAAAGGCTAAGAGGCTTGGCTGGTGTGGATGTGAGCCAACAGCAGGGGTGACTCCCAGGAACAGGTTTCAGGGCCTCTCAGCGAAGGGCCAGAGCTCACTGGAATCCCCACTGAAGCACCGTCTACCCCAGAGCTCCTGGTGAGGAACTCCAAGGGCAAAGGCCCTGAAAGGACCCGGCGCCCCCCACCCCTGCTCACTGCCCCAGCAGCAAAGGGGCACCAATGCCCACTGCCGCCCAGCCAGCTGCTTTAAAATGCAAATCTGTTCCCAGCATTCCCTGGGCACTTCTCTGTCTCCAAGGCTGCAGGGCACCCCTCTACCCACTCCTGCACTCAGCCCACCGCCCACGGTGGGGTCCCTGCCCAGAGCCTTGGCCATGTGGCTCCTCTGGGTTCTCCTGCCTCCGGCCCAGGGGGTCCACAGCTGCTTGCTCTGTGCAGCTGCGGTTCGATGGAGGTGTAAGTCC
Organism: Pipistrellus nathusii; assembly: GCA_963693515.1. Classification (NCBI taxonomy): domain Eukaryota; kingdom Metazoa; phylum Chordata; class Mammalia; order Chiroptera; family Vespertilionidae; genus Pipistrellus; species Pipistrellus nathusii. Next base: position 189,461,368 of record OY882859.1, on the reverse strand, counting down.
CCAGCCCTTGGGACGCTCTACCTTCTGCTGTGACCCAGCGGTAGGCACAGCCGCCATCCTTGCCTAGGTTTGGACAAACGAAGGAGGGAAGGGAGGAGGGTGGATGGGTGCCGTGTGGATTAGGCCCTGAGTCCTGGGTGAAGACCCACCTCTGACTGATTCCAGGTGACAGATGACACTCACAGACACAACCCAGAAGGTGGGACACGGTTCTCCTGACTTCCCATCCCCATCAGACACCTCCTTTACCCCTTTCTCTGTCCAGCTCCCCGAAGCCTGTCAGTGACCCTGATGCATTGGGTCGAGCTGTCCCCCAGAATTATGGCTCCCACAGGACTCTCCACCGTGGCCTCCTGCCCGGTTGGGACAAGCTGAATTGGGATGGACCATAGGGACTCTCCATCATCACCACCCGGCCCCCACCCATGGCCGCTGCCCCCTCCCTGTTGGAGAGCCCTCCTCTGGGACATGCCCTCCCAAATGTCTCCCGAAGGAGACAAGTGTGTCATGCGGCTGGAACCACAGGCTTTTTATCTGAGCCCAGCAATCCTTATTTCTGCTTCTTTATTCCAAGGCAACTGGCCGTGCTGAGGGGGTGCCAGCCTCAGAGGCACGGCCTGGCTCCGAGGGTCAGGGAGGCCAATAGCACGAGAGGCATCCTGGCCCAGAATCCTGCCGGCCACCCTCAACCCAGGGAGCCCACCCGGCACACAGGGGCACGCCCTGAGCCCCAGCTGCTGGCTCCAGAGCCGCTTCCACCCTCTCATCCCGAGGCCCGTCCAGCGGCTGCACCTCCCACCTGGCTCCTGGCCCTGGAGGCTTGTTCGTGCTGCCCAACCGCTGGGCCGTCTCAGGCGCTGCTGGGACTGAGGCTTGACCACCAGACAAACGGTGCAGAAGGGCCAGCCAGTCCCCTGGCCCCACCCCTCTGCAGAGGGTCCCAGCCACACTGCCTTCCCTTAGGACCGTGGTCAGCAAACCGTGGCTCTTTGGCCCCTTGCGTGTGGCTCGGCATTAGAACCACTTCTTCAAAATAGACTTGCCCAGGCCGAAAACCGACTTCTGCGCACGGGCCACGAAATTTCAATCGCACTGTCTGTGTGCGCCCGCACGTGGTATTTTGTGGAAGAGCCACACTCAAGGGGCCAAAGGGCCCATGTGGCTCGAGAGCCGCAGTTTGCTGGCCACTGCCCTAGGAGGTGTCCATTGGAGGTGCTTGCCCCAAAATGGCCTTGGTGACATTCTGCTGGTCAGTCCACACCTGAATGGTCCCGGCCAGTTTCCCAGGGACCCCTGCCTGCTCCCCTGCCCAGACCCCACACCCCTTTTAACTGGGACACAGCTCCTGCAGTCCCAACCCTCCGAAAGCCAGCTGAGGTGGCCTGCTTCCTGTCCAGACAAGGCCCCCTTCCCCACCCCTGGCCTCCTGCACTGCCCTCCCTGTACCTCCCGAAGCCACACAGACACCAAGTCCCACTGCGCCATAGTCCCCTGTCCTCCCCTCTCCCGGCCGCTCCAGCCTCCGCATCTGCCCGGACTTCCTGAGGTGCGGTCCTCTCCCCTCTGCTGCCCCGATGCCCGGGGACACCTGGAAATCCTAGTCTGGAGGTCCCCACAGCCCTGCAGGGACTTTAAGCCACCGGATGCTAGGGAGCGAGGGGGACCAGGACAGAGAGATGGCACAATGGTGGCAAGCAGAACGGCCTTCTCCCAGCACGGCACCCTCCTGCGAGGGGAGCACACAAGCTGAAGCCTTCACCGCTGTCCTGTGACCCCCAACCTGGGCAGAGTCAGGGCCAGGACTTCACATCCCAGCACCTCAGCCGAGGCCCCACACAATGGCAGGTCCGTGAACAAAGCCCAGAGGGAAGTGGAGTCCAGCCCCTACCCACGCGAACACTCTCACACACACACACACACACACACACCACCCTGCAGGTAACTCCTGTGCTTTGCAAAGCTGAAGGCAGTCAAAGCGGTGTTTTCAACTCCCCGCCCTCCTGGCTCGCCTTTCCACAAGGGTCTTGGGACGGTTCCAGATGTAGTTCAATACTATTTCGTGACTTTTATCTCTCCTCTCTCGGTTGTGGTATTCAGAACTGGGTCATCTTTTAACTATTTGCAATGTGCCTTGGGGGCGAGGGGGCGGGCTTTATAAATAACTTGTATTATTATGATGCAGGTTGATTCTGCTCCCAGCGCCGAAGGGAGCGTGAAGGTACATGTCAGTGACTCATCCCACCGGGACAGCGCCGCGAACGCAGGACGCACGGCCCCTGAGCGGCATGGGGTCCTCGGGGGGCTGCTGGGACCCCACGTTCCGCCCCCTGTGCCAGGGGGGAGTTGGGTCTGCCGTCACAGGGGATTTCTCACAGGTTGACCTGGCTCCCGTATGATTTTCAAATCTGGTGCCCAAGACAGGAAAGGGGGCAGGTGCAGCCCCCTACTCAGGTGCCCCTGCACCCCACACAGAGGCTGCCTGAGGACCCCACGGGCTGCTCACCTCCTGCTCGGGGCGCTGGCTGTTTAGGGTGGGGCTGGGGACAGACACCCCCCACATCCATGCCAGTCAGTGCTCCAACTCAGATCAGCAGCCGGCATCCCCTGGTCTCCTCACTGGGAATCAAGTGCCATCGGAGCAAAGAGCCCTGGCACGCAGGGGCTTCACTGACCCCAGGGAACCAGGATTGAATAATTTTCAAATAAAACCAGAACCACACCACCCCTTTTCGGCGACTCCCTGCGACACAAGGCCACATGTGCCTGCATCAACATCCAGCTTTTATGGCTACCAGGCCTCGTTTCCCTGTTACTTTGCTTTTTAAAAAAATTATTACTTTTTAATCTCTTGGTAAATAATCCAGGAAGGTACGGTGGTGTCATGGTCATTAGCAAGTCCACTGGGCCTTTCTTTCTTTCTTTCTTTAAAATATATTTTATTGATTTTTTTTTTTTTTACAGAGATGAAGAGAGAGGGATAGAGAATTAGAAACATTGATGAGAGAGAAACATCAACCAGCTGCTTCCTGCACACCCCACCAGGGATGTGCCTGCAACCAAGGTACATGCCCTTGACCGGAATCGAACCCGGGACCTTTCGGTCCGCAGGCCGACGCTCTATCCACTGAGTCAAACCGGTTTTGGCCACTGGGCCTTTCTGTAAAGAAGGGAGCATCATTGGCCCACCCTCACCCCCATTCCCCATCTCCCCCCCACCCGCCCCCGGCCGCCCTGGTGTGCTGGCCAGGGGAGCCCCGCTCTGATGGAGGTCCCCCCAAAAGGTGTGTTTGGGGCTGTTCCCCTCTCCCTCACTCCCCACGGGACAGAACTACCAGGCTGGGGGGCGGCCCCGGGTTCTCCACCTCCTCCGAGGGCCTCATTCCTGAAGCAGGTGGAAGGCCTTCCCCCAGGAGGGCAAGCAGGTAAGCACATGCGAAGGGCCTCCGATGGCGGCTGCCGAGAGCTTTGAACCGAGTCCCCACCCTGGGAGCAGTTAAAGACGGAGTTTCTATTGGGATTGCCTCCCTGCTCCCTTTCATCTTCCCCACCTCTGCCCGTCCCACGTCTGCCCATCCCTCCTCTGCCAGTCCGAGGGCACCGGGGACCTTGGATCGCATCAGCTAGTGGCACTTAGTGCCTAGCCACACCCGCCCGGCTCCAGGCCGCAGCCCCCTTACCTGTGCAGGGCTCCCACCGCCGGCCACCTCGGCCCGGAGTCACCAGGGGCAGGAGCGCGGCGCACAGCGTCAGCAGGATCGACATGAGGGGTCTGGGTCCCGAGCTCCATCCAGGGCTCGCCCGTGGCCCGAGGGGAGGCGGCTGCTCCTCAGACACCTGGGTCGGGTCGGCCCCTTGCACGGGGCCCCTGGCAGTCACTGGGATGGCCGCACGCCAGGCCCGGGGCAGGGACAGGGGTGGCCCGGGCGGCGGCCCGCGTCTAGCAGCTCCGCCGGGGAGGCAGGTGGTGCGGGCAGGTCGGGGCTGCAGCCGCCCGCCGTCTAGCTCCTGGCTTCGGCGCGGGCGCGGGCTCGGGGGCTGCGGCGCAGGTGACAGCCGATAACATCTCCGCACGGGCCCCGATTAGTCATTGGCAAAGCGCGTTTTTCCCAAAGGAAAAGACAGAAATAGATCGTCCAGGGGAGCGCGGAGAGCAAACCAGAAAAACCCAGAGAACCAGCTTTCCCCGCAGGGAGCGCTCTGCTGCTGGCAGCAGCTCGGCCACCGGCTGGGGGGCGCCCGGCGGATCCCCGAGGGGAGGGCGCCGGCTGGCTGGGCTCCGCTGCAGGTGCCCCGCGGTGCCAGGTCCGGGCGACGGGCCCCCACCCCTCCCGGGCCCGGCCCCAGGTCCCCGCGCTCCGCTGGGTCCCCCCGGTGGCAGCGGCAGGTCCCTGCTCTCAGCAGTGGACGTCCCCCTTTTATCTGGTGCCCGGCCCTCCGGAGGGTGTGTGGGTTTGTCAACTGTTGGGTTTCAGGAATTTCCCTCCGGAGGGAAGTCAGTCCTTCAAGGGAACAGCTAATGAGGAGAGAGTCGCCCGGGGGAGGGGAGTGAGCACGTGCGTGTGCAGCGGGCGGTTCACCGCTTCAAGGCTCGGGGTCACTCCAGGCTGACCTCGCAAACCGCAGCTGACGTGAAGGGCCGCTCCAGGCGGACAGCCCTGAAGGGAGGCTGGTCTTTGGAAAGCAGCCTGCCCGCCCGCCTGCCCCTCCCAGCCACTCGGGGACAGGCTGGGAGGGAGTTCCCGGCGGTTGGCAGGGGGCTTGTGCCCTCTTGGAGACCCTGGCATCCCTGTCCCGCACTGGCAGCGGCCCCCGGGCCAGTGGGACCCCTCTCAGCGGCCCCTGAGATGCAGGTTGCAGTGTGAGCCCCAAGCTCCCCCCGGGGAACCTCAGCTCCAGGTCTGGGCAGAGGCTGCTCGGGACACAGGTGTTTGTGAAAAGCACACACCCTGGGGTTGGGGCTTGCTGGAGGGTGGAGACAGAGGCTGAGACGGCGGAGAGACAGGCAGGGAGGGAGAGAGAGTGAGTGTCACAGGCTCTTTCCGTAAAGCAGCCTCTGAGCCTGGAGAGCCTCTCTCTCTCTCTCTCTCTCTCTCTCTCCCTCTCTCTCTCTCTCTCTGTCAATGTACACTGAGTGGTCAGATTACTGTGATCTCTGAATGCATAATAATCTGGCCACCCAGTGTGTGTGTATATATATTAGAGGCCCCATACATGAATTAATGTATAGGTGGGTCCGGCCAGCCTGGCCAGGCAGAGGGGACATAGGTGGTTGGCTAGCCCGCCTGCTGGTCAAACTCCTGGTCTAGAGGACAATTTGCATATTAGCCTTTTATTATACAGGATAAACACTGAGTGGCCAGATTATTATGTGTCCAGAGATCATCATAATCTGGCCACTCAGTGTATAGATAGATGATAGATGTGTGTGTGTGTGTGTGTGTGTGTGTGTGTTAGTATCTGTTGATACTGAGGATCAACATACACATCTATCATCTCACAGGGAGAGCTCCACTGCTGGCAGCCTTGAGGACCCCACACACATCTATCATCATTAATATATCTATCAATATATATATATTCAACAGATCCTAAGAGACGGTTTTCATCCTGGTCATATGGTCACATGGTCTCAGTTATCTGGGGTCATGTGAAGAAAACCTGGAAGTGGCTCTTATTACACAGAACCCCAATCCCAGCCCCAGGCGAACCCTTGAGTTGGTCCTGCCTCCCCTTCACCCCAGGACCCACACCCCTAGCTGCACATAGTGTGGGGACAAAGGCTTTCTGACCCTCTGGATTTTAGGATCTGTGAAATGTCACATGCCCAGTAACAATCATTATAACCGTTATCTGACCGAAGGAAGGACACAGCCCTCCAGATGTGAAAGGCTGATCTTTGAGGAAAATGCAGCTGTGTAAATTGGATAATCGAGCTTTCCTCTTTTCTTTCCCAATTGAGGAGAACTTTGGGGGTCACAGTGGCCCTGGGGAGGCAGGAGCAGGTCAGGAGGGCAGGGGACCTCCCACACGATGGGAGATGTCACTTGTGCAGACCACAAACCTAGGTCCCGTCACTGTGACGCCTGTCAACCTCGCCAGGTGACCCTTGACCTCTGGTCCCACGTCTCTCACTAACCTTTAATTGGTTGATAAAAATGAGATCCTGTGTCATCTTTTAACTACCAGATCAGAATTGCGGTGCTTTGAACCCTCCCAGGAAAGGTTTCCTCCGTTACATCCGACCCAGTAATGCCAGTAATGCTCTTGATGACAAACGGGGTAATTAGTGGGATCTCGTTCCTGTTTTAAAATGCTAACATACGTGCCTGAACGCAAACAAGGGCTCAGAATTGCCTTCTCTAGGCTGGGCCCCGTATGGCCCTGGACAAGTCACTGAGATGCTCTGACTGCTGATCCCCCGTCTGCGAGCTGCCTGGTGGGGGGACCTGCATGGAGGAGAGCCTGCAAATCAAGTGGTGGGTGCAGCCTCCGTACAGCAGCACGTCTGCAGACACACAGCCAGCCCGCAGGCTCCGAGATGCCCAGGAAGAAGGGGAGACTCAGTGTGGGCTTCCTCCAGGTCCCCTCCCTGGGCACACACCAGCACAGCCACTGGATGAAGATTCGGAAGCTCTGGCCACAAAGAATGAGCTTCGAGTTTCCTGCCCGTCTTCTCCAGGCTGAATTCACTGCCCCGTGCAACACACTGAGCTCCCGGGAGGCCACCAGCCCAGCCCAGGTGTAAAGACCAGCCACATGTCACAGACCAGAGCTCCTGCCATGACCGTTCAGAACCTGCTCAGACCTTCCCTTGTTGGGCGTCCCCCCCCCCCAGGGAGCAGGTTGGCTACATCTCCTATTGGGAGCCAGACACGGCCCAACAGCCCCCCGAAATCAGGCCAGAAGACCAGCCCACCCTGGTCCGCCAGCTGCCTTCCCACCAGAAAATAGGAAATCTGCCCCCAGCACATGCTATTGGGCTCCTCTGAAGACCTGTCGCTCTCCCCTCGTTCCGCTCACTGGCTGAGAGGCGGGCCACGCTGACCCTGCTGGGACAGGGCTGTTCACACATGTGGATGAGCGTGCATCACAGGCACTGGGCCAGGGCTTCCTTACGGCGCAACCCCTGAGAGCATCACCGTGTGGCCGAGGGTGGCCCTTAGTGTGTCCCCATCTCCTCGGGGGCTGTTCAACCTGTCCCCAGCAGGGAATGAAGCTTTCTCTGGGAAAAGGAGATGACGTGATGGGTAAAGGAGAAATTTGAAATGATAACTCCGTATTACAAAAATAAGATGCTAACACCATGCGATCCCCCAGTTTGGGGTTATATGAAGTTAACCTGTCGCTTATGCAGAATCCTGGGGCGGAAGAGAGCACTTGACATGTGACCACGGGTCCAGATAGACGAGAATCGGTGGCAGGCTCAGACAGCGAGCAGTGGCCACCTCCCTGGGTCCCACCTGGCACCCTGCGTGGGTCCATCTGTCGCTGATATCTGGAGAGACACATGTGAGGTCCGGGGTCCCCAGGAGACACAGGTTAGAAATCCATTTTGAAAGTGATTTCATGAGAGAGGTCTCGTGAGGTTATTGAATAAGAGAACAAAACTTGGTTTTTCCAGTCCCCAGAAGATTTCTTCAGATCAGCAAACTATTAACCCTTGGTCTGCTGAACGATTGCTGCAAACATCTCATCCCTATCACCTCTTTTTTGATGCTTTGGTTTAATTGCCTTTTCTTTTTCTTCTTCTTCTTCTTCTTCTTCTTCTTCTTCTTCTTCTTCTTCTTCTTCTTTTTTTTTTAAGGAATGCTTTTTGGAGCTTTTGTCTTTTGCCAGGTATTTTAAGCTTTTATTTAGTCCGTAACATTTTCTTAAGACGTGTGGATCTTAAAGTACAATTTTTAAATGTCTCCGGGGTCCCGTTGTGTTTATGTTTCGCTCTCCGTTCCACCTGGAGTGTGAGCGTGAAGCTGGGAGATGCAGGGAGTGGGACTCTGTCTCCAGAGCTGTTATGCACCATTTGTGAAATGCCTGTCCTTCCCCGCCACCCGGGAATGTCGCATAGAGGATGGATTAGACTCCTCCCTACACGTGGGTCCAGTCCATTAACCTCTGTTTTAAAATCCTTTGGTCCCTTTCCTTTGCCAGCACGTTATCTCAGTAACAGTCTGTATAGTAAGTGTTCAGACTTCCAGGGAAAGGACATATGCATTAGCCTTCCCTTTGTACAAATGTATTAACAATTCTCACAGTCTCTCTCCCATGTGAACTTTAAAAATTATTGGTTCTCATCTTCACCTCCCAAACCAAAATCAAACGAACAATGAAAAACATTACAGGAATACCCATTGGCATGGTATTAGTTTGTATTATAGATCACGTTCAGAATAATGAACATGTTTGTGACACGGCATCTTCCGACTCAGTAACACATAATCTCTCTGTTTATATCCACCTTGAATTAAGTTCATCAAAAAATGTTACTGTTATTCCTGTAGATATCTTATAAACTTACTTATATACTACTAGAGGCCCCTTGCACATTTATGCACTGGAGGGGAGGGGGTTCCCTGAGCCCTCTCACAGCCTGGGACCCCTCGGGGGATGTCTGCCTGCAAGGGAGCCTAAGCCAGCAGGCAGACATCCCCCAGGGCTCCTTAGTGATGGAGGCAGGAGAGGCTCCCACCTCCACCGCTGAGCTCGCCAGCCATGAGCCCGGCTTCTGGCTGAGTGGCCCTCCCCTGGCTAAAGCACACTGACCACCAGGGGGCAGCTCCTCAGTGCGCATCATAGTAACCAGTCATTCTGCCATTTGGTCAATTTGCATATTAGGGTTTTATTATATAGGATATTCTCATAGAGTGTGTGAATGTGTGTGTTTCCAAGCTCTCTGTTCTGTTCCATTTCTCCCCGTAATTCTGTCCATTATTACACCATAAACTCTGGTGCCGTATTGTTAGGTGCATATATGTTTGTGACCATTATAGGCTCCTGAGTTTTTTCTTTCCTGGCTCGTATAGAACATTTCTCTTTATCCACAAGGTCTTATATTTCTACGTGTTTGTTGAACGTGTGTCGCTGCTTTGGTTGCGGTGCCCTTTTCTTTTGTGTCATTACAAAAACTCCATTTCAGTCCTGCTGCCCAAGTGTTAGTGCTCTTTCTAATCTGGGCAGGTCACTCAATGTTGCAGAAATTGGCTTGCTCCTGAAGATAGCATAGCAATAAAAGATAAGGGTGGCCAGAGCCTGAGCCTCATACGTGCCACAGGAAAGAGGAAGCGGGGTCAGCAAAGGGGTGTGAGGGAGAAGAACTCGATCTGCCAGAGGACCTGCACAGAAGAGCTGGCGGGAGCTGGCAGAGTAAAAGCCCAGTGCTGACCTAGAGTTAAGTGATTATTTGGTGGGTAATACCAGGCTCTCTTGTTTGTCCTGAATGTGAATGCACATCACCCAGTCGGTTGAAGACCAGAGAAAGACAGCTCCTTTCAGGAGGGAGGAGATCTGCCTTCAGACTGAGCTGCAGTACCAGCTCTTCCCTGGGTATCCAGCCTGCCAGCCCACCGTGCGGATTTTGGACTTCATGAACCTGCTAGCCTCCACAATCATGTGAGCCGATTCCTTCAAATGTCTCTCCTGATACACAGATAGATGATAGAGAATAGATAGGTAGATAATAGATACATGAATAGATAGATCAATAGACAATGGATGAATAGATAGATGGATAGATAGATAATAGATGAATAGATAGATAGATAGATTAATAGATGGATGGATAGATGGATTGATAGGTAGAATATATAGGCATGTCCATATATAGCCATATCTCCTGTTGGTTCTATTTCTAGAACCCTGGCTACTACAGCTAAGGCAGTTCTCAAATCATCCTCTGAGGCGGAGGAGGTGGAGCTGAGGAAGTGAAGCAGCCTTGTTTTAGTATTCCTGTAAATTGGAGTCCCAGGTCATGTCATTTTAGGGGGAAAGATTCTCCTGGATTAAATTTAGCCCGAAAACCACTGTCCTGGGAATTGCGATGTGGGACTCATTTTTGCGGGTGCCAACAGTGGCATCTCTTTCACAGGAGCCCCTCTTTCCCTGAGGAGGGGATGCCGTGCCCGAGGCACTGTGTGCTGTTCTCTGCTCCTTCGGTCCTACAGCGTCAGCGTCTATGGGGTCTTTCGTACGGACTCACCCAGGCAAGACCCGTCTGAGGGCTCAGGCATGGAGCCTCATAGCGATTCAAGGAGGGTCCTGGGAGTTTTCCTTTGGAGGCTCTAGGCTCAGCCAGGTCTGTTGTGGGTGTCACAGTCGTGTTTGGGGAGCAAACGTGGAGAGGGCTGAAGGAGGCCGTCCAGAAGCACAGCACACTGAATTTCTATTTGCTATTTTTTCTGAACCCCAAAACGCTCTGCTGAAGGAGATGAACAGAGAGATCTATGACCGGTCACGTCATCGCCAAGGCCCCACCCATGGTGCTTTCTCATAGGGAACCAAATTAAGAGAGGGAGCATTCAGAAAGAATTATTTCCCTCGTTTTCTATCACAACTGGCTTTTAGCTTCAGATACCAAAACCTGCATTGGGATAGCTCCTCGAGTTAGTCTCATTTGCTGGTTATAAAAGGGGGCGTGTGCCGAAGCAGCCACGCGAGAGGCCTGCTGCCTGCGCCGTTGGTGAGCTCTGAAGCAGGACAGGGGTGCCGGGCCACCCTGGTGCCGCGGGGACACACGGCGCTGCCTGGGCCTCACACGCAGGCCGCCCGCCTGCTTCCTGTCCCTGGCTCACCAAGCCTGTCATTTTCAGCTTGTGAGGGGCACCGGTCCCACCACCTCCAGGCAAAGCCTATCCTTACCACACGGAGCATGTCCTTAAAATTCTTTACAGCTTAACCTACAGCAATCCAACCCCGATAAAAGCATAGGTTTTGCCTCCTGCTCCGAGCTGCATTGTAATTTCCCGGGCAACCTGCTGAAAAGACCCAGGGGAAACTTAGCAACCAGCAGGCAGCCGGCCTGGAGGGAAGCTGCAATTATCCAGGGTGCGAGGCCTGCGGGCAGCGGCACCCACTTCAAAGGCGTGAGGGGCGGGCGCGGGCAGAGCTGTAATTAGCCGGGCCGCCGGGCACCCGAGCCCGGAGTGCGCACGCACCACCGCCGGCGGGAACAAAGGCGCCCAGTGTTTGATGTGAATCACCCCGAGTCCCGGAGGAGGGTGTGCCCCTCCGCCCTGCACCCGGGACCCCCGCAGAATGCACATCCTCTCCGGCCAGGCGCATCCTGGCACCTGCCCCGGGAAGAGGCCTGCAGAGTAGAGACCACCCGCTCCCTGCCCGGGACCTGGAGAGCTGGAGAGGGGAGCCCTGGCTGGAGGGCAAGGGCCCAGGTGGGGAGAAGGAAGCATGAGGTTCCTGCTGGCCGACCACTGGCCACTTGCCCGATGGCCAGGCCCAGGTGCTCGCTGGTGAGGGCGGGGCTGGGAGAGGAGCACACCCAGCAGAGGGTGAGGTCCGGTGTGGAGGTGATGGCAGGGCAGTGAGCCCCACTCCTAGGTGGTGAGCCTCTCTTTTTTAAACCTATGCTTTTATCGGGGCTGGATTGCTGTAGGTTAAGCTGTAAAGAATTTTAAGAACATGCTCCGTGTGGTAAGGACAGGAGTCGGAGCTGATGTGCGCTTCTCAGGCGATGGGGGCAGAGGGACAACCTCGAGACAGGAGAAGCTGGAGGGTTCCAGAAGGGGCCAAGCCCCTTGCAGAGGGGAGGGAGAGGAGGAGACAGGCAGAGGAGGGCCTGAGGCAACAGGAGGACGGCGTGCCACCAGAGGCTACGGTGGCAGGTCCCCATGTAAACCGTGCCTCTGACAAACGGTCTTCTCCGTGTCCTCACGTGGCTGCCCCTCCGTGTCTGTAGCCTAATATCCTTTTCTTCTTCTTCTTCTTCTTCTTCTTCTTCTTCTTCTTCTTCTTCTTCTTCTTCTTCTTCTTCTTTTTAATATATTTTATTGTTTTTTTACTGAGAGGAAGGGAGAGGGATAGAGAGTTAGAAACACTGATGGGAGAGAAACATCGATCAGCTGCCTCCTGCACACCCCCCACCGGGGATGTGCCCGCAACCAAGGCACATGCCCTTGACCGGAATCAAACATGGGACCTTTCAGTCCACAGACCGACGCTCTAGCCACTGAGCCAAGCCGACCCTCTATCCACTGAGCCACGCCAGTTTCAGCTAATATCCTCTTCTTATAAGGACGCCAGTCACGGCAGGTCAGAACCCACCCTCTCGACCCCATTTCACCTCCGTCGCCTCTCTAAGACCCATCTCCAAATACCGTCACCCTCTGAGGGACTGGGGGTGAGGGCTTCACCATAGTCCATAAAAGCCATCATCCTAGCAGGGAGAGGTTAAGTCACTGTGTATTTAAGACAAAAGTAAATACGTGAAAGCACACTGTGTGGTATTAGTCCCTTTCTCGGTGTCAGGAACAACCTTGGCCACATGATAACTTAAACATTCACCTTCGCTGAGTGATGTTCTGGGTGGGGGGTGTGCGGGCGTGAGCACGGCGGGCCCCATGGTGAGCACGCTCCTGGCACATTGCACACGTCATAGGGAAGGAGTGTGTTGTGATCGGAGAGGCTGCCTCCTCTCAGCTGGAATTCTGGAATCACATGGAGTTTGGAGCACAAGGTCTGCCCACGCCAGGGACACACTTCTGGGTGGTGCAGCGAGCATGCGCTCATGTCTTGTTTGTGTACTCTGTTAAAATAACAGTGACAGGACGGCCGCTGAGCGTTGACAGCTTCATTCACGCTGACAAATCCAAGGGGCGCTGTCAGCCGAGAAGCCTTCTCAGTAGTCTGGGACGATCCTCGTCTGTCACAGCCTACAAATAAACGGCCTCACTTGGACATGCAGGTGCTTTTCAAAATAATTTTATTTTGCCAAAACCGGTTTGGCTCAGTGGTTAAAGCGTCGGCCTGCGGACTGAAGGGTCCCGGGTTCAATTCCGGTCAAGGGCATGAACCTTGGTTGTGGGCACATCCCCAGTGGGGGATGTGCAGGAGGCAGCTGATCCATGTTTTTCTCTCATCGATGTTTCTAGCTCTCTATCCCTCTCCCTTCCTCTCTGTGGGAAATCAATAAAATATTTTTAAAAATAATAAAAATAACTAGTTTTCTTATGACACAAGTAAAAGTAGTTTCATTGTTGAAACGTGGAGCGGGAAGGAACGCATGCTGATGACCAAAGGAAGGAAATGAAAATGACCCATAACCACACTGTCAGAGGCAATCACTGAGCACCGGGGTGTGCGCAGCAAGAATCGCACGCTACAGTATACTCTCTATGTGTCATCAGCTTCTGACACACACTCCTCTGCCATCTCTTCTTGCTGACAGTAGAGCTGGCGATGTGAGTCAGCCTGAGCACTGAGGCCATCCTTGCAAACAGCCCCGTCCCTGCGCAGGACATGCTGCTGTGCCCGTTTGGAGATCCAGAGAGGGCCCCTCTCCCCCTTTACTCTACCTCCCCAGCTTCCCAATGCAGGAGGCCCCGCTCCTCCTGTGTGGCTGCGAGGAGCTGGCGCGGCAGTTCTGGGTCGGCCCTGGCCCCTGTGCATCCCTCTCTCCGGTCAGAGTCAAGCAGATGCTCCCTGCACCCCGGCCCCGCACCTCCATCCACCTCCCCTGCAGGGGACGGGGCATTTCGCCAAAGGGGCGGCACCTCTTGGAAGCTGGCCTCCCTGCCAGGCCCTGTGGCTCTCCGCCTGAGGCCAGGCCCCTGGGCTGGGGCCGCCACCCACGGGGGAGAGGCAGGACCAGTGCCTTTGCCTTGCTGTTTCCACTTCCTGGTCCTACAACAGGGACCCCTGTGGTGGCCGCCCTGCGGGCAGAGGGGACGCAGAGCAGGTGACCGGGCCCGCGGTGGGCGGGTTTCCGCCAGCTCCCTCCAGGGGACAGGAGACGGGAATCACCAGAGAGGACTGGGATGGCTCTTGTCATATAAAGTGCGGGGGATCCTTTCAGCGGTCTCACATCCCCTGGACGCTCACACCTTTCCTCCTGGAGCCCCCAGAGCAGGAAGCAGCCCACCCTCCGCCCCTCCCCCAAGCCATGTCCCTGCGCCTGGCCCATGGAGGGCCCTCTCCACGTGGATTTATTGTCTCCTGTGGCAGTTCCTAACCCACCCGCCAGGGGCGGGACACGGTCCAGGCCTTCGGGACACAGGTATCATTTCGCACTTCCCCAGACGTGGAGCGGGGAAGAACGTGGCCAGACAGTGGACAGGCCCACGCAGCTCAGGCAGACCTCCGAGGTTCATGCCTCTGGCCCTGCCCTCTCCCACCTGTCCCTCCAGTTTCTGTCCCTCTTCTAGCCTCCCCCCAGGCCCAGCCTCCCCCGGAGCCTCCTCTCAGTCCAAAGCTGGAACCCTCCCTGCTGCCTGGCCTCCCTCACTTGTCCCGACCCAGACCCCGTTGTGCAGAGCTGGGAGAGGATCCCGGGGTCTGGAGGCCCCAGTGCCAGAGACAGATGTGTGGGAACTGTTCTAGGAACCGACAAGATGCCATCAGGCCAAGCGGCAGCTCCTGAGCTAAAGGGCTGCTTGGGGGGCAGGGAGGGGAGCAGGAGGAGGTGGACTTGGTGCAGTGGGGGCAGCAGGGACAGGGAATGGATAAGCAGGGGCTTCACCATCTTAGCCGCCCTGTGCATGGCCCAGCGTGGGCTCCCTGGCCCTGGAGGGGCCTTAGCTGTGGCTCCTTCTCCGACTTCTCAGTGTGAAGTTGATGTCCCAGGGCGGCAGGTGAATGCTCCTGAGAATGGGGCCCGGGAACCCTGTGAGACCCAGTGAAACTGAGGGAGGCCCACTGGTGACGTCACTGCAGTTATCAGAAAGACAGGACGTTAGGGTGCAGTCTAAAGGGGTGCTCTGGGTCAGATAAAGAGTGGGGGATAGTCTTTGAGGGTGTCCAGGGCTCCAGCTCCTCCTGCCCAGCCAACCCTGCTGAGTAAATGCCCATCCAGGCCCCACGGCTCCCAGGTACCAAGCAGAAGCCCTCCCCCCCCACTCTGCACCCCACCCCATGACAACCAAGTGCTGGAGGCAGGAAGCGATGCTGTGTGCTCGGGCTTGGAGCCAAAGCGAAAGCAGGGCAGAACCTGTGGAGGATTTTCCCACTTGAGACACCTCTGCTCGGCTGTTGGCTGGTTCAAAGCTGCAAAGCTGAAGTCCAGATTGCTGGCCACGATGAGAGAGGAGTGACTGTCCTCTCTCCATCCATGTATCGTGTGTTGGCTGCTCTCAGAAAACACAGTGTCTTCCTCCCCCACCGGATACTGGGGTGCTACCTACAGGGTGGGCACCGCAGGGAGAGGGGCTGGCCAGGTAGGCAGGGACAGGACACACGATGACAGGTGTATTTGCTCCCTGGAGCAGCCGGAAAAAAATGAACACAAACCGAGAGGCTTAACAGAGCAGAAATTCATTCTCTCAGCCTGGCAGCCAGAAGCTGGAGACCAGGCATGGGCAAAGCCACGGTCCCTGCCCCCCAGGCTCCAGGGAGGGTCCTCCAGCCTCTTCCAGCTCCTGGTGCTGCCAGAATCTCTGCAGTTCCCGGCGTATGGCGGCATCACCCGGACTTCTGCCTCGGTTGTCAGACAGCCCCGCCCAGTGTCAGTGTCTTCCCCTGCTCCAGCCTCACCTCCTGTGCAAGGACCCGGCCAAGCCTTCCTGATAAGCTGGCAACACTGGGGGGCCAGCCACCACTGTAGGTTAGGGACTCCCTTGCCATAGCCCACTGCACCCGGGCAGCCCCAGGGCCCAGAGCCCCGGCTGGAGCAGGAACCCCGCTCGCTCGCACCTGCTCTGAGCGGCAGAGAGGCTGGGACTCAGGCTTCCCGACGGCGCAACTCGGAGGCCTCGCCAGGTGTCAAACCGCCAGACATGGCTCCAGTTCATTATGTTTCCACGTATGAGCTGATGGTGAGTCAGTCGTGACTCTGAGCCATGGTTCCTCCGAGCTCGGAGCTAGTCTGTGCCTGGACACTGTTGCTTAGGAGGCTGGCTGGCTTCTTACTCCGGTCTAGGGAGCTTTATAGAGCAGCCCGATTCCTCGCCGCACCGTGGCTGGTGCAGTGGTGTACATGGAGAATGAAATGCCAGGGGTGTGCTCACCAGCCGAGCGAGCTCCTGAAGCGGGGCCAGGGCACTGAGCGCGGGAGTGCACAGGGCAGACAGAGGCGGCCGAACACTCCCCCCTGGGGTAAACGACCCAGGGTGGGGCCGTTCCTCCCTCTAATGACGGACCTGGGACAGGGAGGGACGCACAATGCGGAGACGGTACCCACACAACTCACCAGAACTGCAGGACCCACTGCCCACGAGCCAATGGCTGGGCTGCTCCCTGTTCACCCCCACCTGGGGAAGCCGCCACTGTCAGCCTTCCCTGTGCACTGTCTGTATGTGGTGTGTATGCATGTGTGCACATGTGTGTGTGCATGTATGTGCAGGTGATGTGTTTGTGTGCATGTGTGTGTGTGTGTGTGTGTGCGTGTGGCCATCTAACCAGTAAGGACAGCCGCCCGGTGAAATCCGAGCCGTGAGTCACCTCCGCTGCAGGGACTGAGCACTGGGGGCAGCCTGTGGCTTTGAACGGGAGATAGGATCTGGCAGACAGTGAGTGACTGCATCTCCAGGTGGCTGAAGGGGAGGAAGCTGGAAGCGTTCCGAGCGCGACTCCCGTTCTGCAGGGGGAAGCACCGGGAGCGACGCCGTCAGTGCCATCGCTAATGAGCCGGCTCACGACTCGTCTCAACACGTGTCCGTGCCCGTAAAAGGAGGAAGGGCCCTCACGGAGCTCGCACATCTCACTGCCGGGGCTGCTCCGGGGCCCAGGCCTGCTCCAGTGTCTCTCTGGCTAGACAGGCCTGTCGCTGTGTCGTCATCCAGGCGAGAAGAGCACTTGGAAGACACTCCTGGGGGAGCCCCAATGGCAATAACAACGATGACAGTGATGACAATGACAAGAATGGGTCACACACACCCTAAGCACCAGGCTCTTTTGAGGCAGATCCAGAACCAAACCCAAGTCTACCTGGTTCTCAAGCCAAGTTTTTAATGGGCTCTCAGGTCGCTCTACACGGCCCTGATGGGGATGCCATGGTCTGACCTCAGATGTAAGGTCTAGGGTGAGCTTTCTTTCTTTCTTTCTTTTTTTAATATATTTTTATTGATTTTTACAGAGAGGAAGGGAAAGAGAGTTAGAAACATCAATGAGAGAGAAACATCGATCAGCTGCCTCCTGAACACCCCCTACTGGGGATGTGCCCACAACCAAGGTACATGCCCTTGACCGGAATCGAACCCGGGACCTTTCAGTCCGCAGGCCGACGCTCTCTCCACTGAGCCAAACCGGTTTTGGCTAGGGTGAGTTTTCACCATTGCAGCCTCTGACCTGTTGTCAGAGGTCAGCTCACAACAGCAGGGCAGCTGTTCAGGGAACACTTCAGACGCCTGCAGGTCACAAACACGGAACATCACACTTACTGAAGGATGCGGGAAAGAGAGCTTGGCACCTATACCCAGCTGGGGTCTCCGCCGTGTCCTGAGATGGGGTGGGCCTGCAGCTTGTTCGGCTGCAGAGCTGGACGTGGGCCTGCCTTGTGGGAGGAAGAGTCGTAGGTGAGAGAAGACACAAGTGAAGTAACCGGTCAGCTCTTGGCAGCTGCCGCCCTGCTTTTCTCTGCATCCTGAGTGGTGGCTCAGGTCCACAGGTGCCAGTGCAGGATCTGCAAGCTGCTGTGCCACAGGAACACGGCACATTATGAATCACCCTATAGACGGCGGGCCGGGCGGGCATGCCCGACGTGTGACTTCACGTGGATGTCAGATTGCAGATATTTCTTTAAAGCCTTTTCAATAAAATTCAATTAAGTCTTCAAAAGAATTAACTTTTTAAGAGCCTAATTTTCCTAACGTGGCTTTATATTTTATAATCATTATAACTCGCATTTTGCAAATTATTAATCAATTTGCTTTGTATTTTAATATGTACCTTTAAACACCTTAGAAGCAAATAACTTTTTGAAAATACTGAAAAAATGCTTTCAGCTTTTAATGTTTCACTTTAATGTGCATCTATATTTTATTACACGTCCAGTATAACGGATGTGTGCGGACACTTTTGTCGGTAGGAACACCAGCTCTTTATACATCTTTGTGCGGGAAGGGGACAAACCTGTTTTATCTCACAGCTTGTCAGCGTGGGGTCTTGCTGTTTCCATGTGTGGATCTGGCAGTGGCCTCCCTTGCACACTTACCTGAGCCTCTGTGTGCACAGGGAGGAAAAGCAGCTCAATGGGGCGCACCTCTGAGAACCACCTGGACAGTAGAAGGGAGGGGAGTCAGCCTCCCTGAGCCCTAAGTTCTGGAGGCATCTTTGCAACACGAACCAGCCCATCCTGGCTGAGAGAAGCACGTTCCATCCTGGGTTCTCACAGAGCCACGTGCATGTCCAAGACGTCTGATGGCAGCTCAAGTAGCCACCCAGGCCAGACCCTGAGACCCCGGGGTCCTGCGCCAAAGGATGGCCTCCTGCAGTGCGAACTCCCCTAGGCCATCAGCTGGGCAGAGGGCTGGCCAGCAACCAGGCAATCCTATGGGGTTCTGCTCTCTGCTGGCATGCAGGAGCGGCGAACCAGAACCACAGCCTCAGCCACCAAGGCAGCCTGGGTGTGAATGGCAGCCTGGTGACCGGCGTTGCCACCTTGGGTTTGACATGAAGTGAGCAGATGTGTGCAAGTATCTGTGCCCCCCTGACTGAGCTCCCGGTGGTGGGCAGCTGTCTATCCCGGGTGATGCTCACCTGGAAGCTAGCATGTGCAGGCTGGCAGTCATAGATGACTCATGTGGCTCATTTCTTTATGACAATCAGGCTAAATTTAGGTTAATTACTTTTTAACCATTCTCCCGAGGATGCATGAAGATACTTGACACGGTCCACAGGCTCCGACGCTGCTATCTGATGGACCCGATGCCAGCCTGGTGTGCGGGGCCCTGCCCTGCGTGTGGGGAAACCGGGGCCACCACCTGGAGAGAACCTGAGGCATCGCTGTCCAGCATGCAAGCTGGCAGCCCGTATGGGGTTTTGGGGCACTTAGGCATGAATGTGTGCAGTTTGTCTGCTTGCCCAGCCCTGCAGCCCCCTTTCCTCCCCCAGACCCTCACCCAATAAGCCCGTACCCTGAGCCCGTACCCACCACAGACCCTTCTCCCTGGTCTCCTCATCAACCAACAACTGAACTTTCCAGAGAATCACTCTGGAACTCAGAAATGTCAACCTGCCCAGTGGTGCTGCCAGCCCCTCCCAGCACATCTCCCACCCCAGGCCTAGCCCCACCAGCCTGGGCTTTATCGCCCCTGCCTTTCCCTGAGCTTCATTCCAGAGGCGGCTGCTTCCCGGCTGCAACAGCGCCCTCACCTGGCTCCCCCTGCACCCTCGCCTGGCTCCCCCTGCACCCTCACCTGGCTCCCCCTGCACCCTCACCTGGCTCCCCCTGCACCCTCGCCTGGCTCCCCCTGCACCCTCACCTGGCTCCCCCTGCACCCTCACCTGGCTCCCCCTGCACCCTCACCTGGCTCCCCCTGCACCCTCACCTGGTTCCCCCTGCACCCTCACCTGGTTCCCCCTGCACTCTCGCCTGGCTCCCCCAGTACTCTCGCCTGGCTCCCCCAGCACCCTCACCTCACCTGGCTCCCCCAATACCCTCACCTGACTCCCCCAATACCCTCACCTGGCTCCCCCTGCACCCTCACCTGGCTCCCCCAGTATCCTCACCTGGCTCCCCCAGTACTCTCACCTGGCTCCCCCAATACCCTCACCTGGCTCCCCCAGTACTCTCACCTGGCTCCCCCAGCACCCTCACCTCACCTGGCTCCCCCAGCACCCTCACCTGGCTCCCCCAATACCCTCACCTGGCTCCCCCTGCACCCTCACCTGGCTCCCCCAGTATCCTCACCTGGCTCCCCCAGTACTCTCACCTGGCTCCCCCAGCACCCTCACCTCACCTGGATCCCCCAATACCCTCACCTGGCTCCCCCAATACCCTCACCTGGCTCCCCCTGCACCCTCACCTGGCTCCCCCAGTATCCTCACCTGGCTCCCCCAGTACTCTCACCTGGCTCCCCCAATACCCTCACCTGGCTCCCCCAGTACCCTCACCTGGCTCCCCCAGTACCCTCACCTGGCTCCCCCAATACCCTCACCTGGCTCCCCCAGTACCCTCACCTGGCTCCCCCAATACCCTCACCTGGCTCCCCCTGCACCCTCACCTGGCTCCCCCAGTATCCTCACCTGGCTCCCCCAGTACTCTCACCTGGCTCCCCCAATACCCTCACCTGGCTCCCCCAGTACCCTCACCTGGCTCCCCCAGTACCCTCACCTGGCTCCCCCAATACCCTCACCTGGCTCCCCCAGTACCCTCACCTGGCTCCCCCAGCACCCTCACTTGGCTCCCCCAGCACCCTCACCTGGATCCCCCAGTATCCTCACCTGGCTCCCCCAGTACTCTCACCTGGTTCCCCCTGTACCCTCACCTGGCTCCCCCAGAACCCTCACCTGGCTCCCCCTGCACCCTCACCTGGCTCCCCCAATACCCTCACCTGGCTCCCCCAGTATCCTCACCTGGCTCCCCCAGTACCCTCACCTGGCTCCCCCTGTACCCTCACCTGGCTCCCCCAGTACCCTCACCTGGCTCCCCCAATATTCTCACCTGGCTCCCCCAGTACTCTCACCTGGCTCCCCCAGCACCCTCACCTCACCTGGCTCCCCCAATACCCTCACCTGGCTCCCCCAATACCCTCACCTGGCTCCCCCTGCACCCTCACCTGGCTCCCCCAGTATCCTCACCTGGCTCCCCCAGTACTCTCACCTGGCTCCCCCAGCACCCTCACCTCACCTGGCTCCCCCAATACCCTCACCTGGCTCCCCCAATACCCTCACCTGGCTCCCCCAGTACCATCACCTGGCTCCCCCAATATTCTCACCTGGCTCCCCCAGTACCCTCACCTGGCTCCCCCAATATTCTCACCTGGCTCCCCCAGTACCCTCACCTGGCTCCCCCAGAACCCTCACCTGGCTCCCCCAATACCCTCACCTGGCTCCCCCAATACCCTCACCTGGCCCCGTCCACTAGACTTCAGCCTCCCTAAGCCCTACTTCAGCGAAGCCCTCTGGGCAACTACTGGCTCAGCCATCACTCTGGCTCACAGTTGCCAGCAAAACTGTCTGGCTCCTCAGCTGACCATGGAAGGGAGGGGCTGCCCCTCACAGAGGAGCTCCAAGGGACACATGGCCAGAACAGCCGCTGTCAGACAGCGCTGGCCACACCAGCACACCCTCCAGGCTCTTCCCATGTGTATCAACTCAGAATGCTCTAGAAGCCGAGGGGGCCCGCTGCTGCCCTGTGACTGACCCTGTGTACTCCATTCTCTCCCTCGAACACCAGGCCAGAAACGCTGCCCTGCTCCCGGGGGACTGCGCCCCACAGACAGCAGATCCCTCTTGTCCAAATCCACACACCACACCCCTGGCCCAACAAGGCCAGGCACCCCGCCCAGAGGCCTTGCAAGTCAGCTCTGGGCCACGCTGCTTTGGGTGGGCCTGACAAGGCGGTGTGAGGCCTGAGCAGAGCATGGTCTCACAGAGGCTGGTCTAACGCCCAAAGGTACTGTGGCATCTCGGTAAAGGTTGTCTGTGGAGGATGAAGCACTAGCACCAAACAAAACTGCATGCGTTTCCACATCTCCTCCCCAAGCAGGGTCCGTCCCTGCAGCGGGCTGGAGGGTAAATAATGGAATTCCTAAGCTCCACGTCACTACCTCCCAGGAGAGCCAGCAAACAGCCTGAAACCCCATCGGAGAGGCCCCTGCGCAGGGTGGGAACCAGCTTTACCAACGTTTGAATCCTAATCAAACTGTAAAGGCAGCACATGTTGGCTGTAACAAGGAACCAATGCAAAGCAAAGGTGATGGCCTCCGACCCACCGCAGCCATGATCGCAACTGGTCCTGACCAGGGCTTTTGCCCTAAACCAACAACACACTAACAGAATGCACAGGCCAGTCTCCAGGTAGCGGATGAGGGCTGGTGTGAAACTGTGACCCCAGAGAGGGAGAGGGAGGCTGCGGGAGGCCTGGATCCCCCCTGCCCCGATCCCTCCCACTCCTGGGCACGGTCTCTCACGTGGCTCAGCGCTGGGCTCCAGGCAGAGCATGGCAGGTGGAGCTCAGAGGGGAATGTGCATCAAAGAAGCTGCATGGAAATGGGGCCGCAGATCCAGGGCCCTCAGTACTTGGCTGAGGACTATCTGCATCTACCAGCTTGAGCAGGTGGAAGCTGCCAGAGGCTGCTCCGGGAACAGATACTGAGAAGTCAGCTGGTCCAGCCCAGTGGCGTGGAGACAGCCTCTTAGTCCTCACTCAGCCCCTGGGAATCCAGTGGAGACACCAGGACAGCCATGCCTGAGATTTGAGGAAGGTCACGACTTGTAGTGCAGACAACATTTTAAGTAAGGTCCATGCTAGACACACCCCCACAAAGCCCTAAGGAAAGCCCTGACAGAGGCCACAGGAATAGGGGCTGCCTGTGGAGTCCCACCCAGTTACAGGAGCTTGGAGAACACCTAGGACACATCTCAGAGCCAACCCAACAAAGCATAAAACCAAACTCACACAAATCCAGAGCCAATTAGATTAAAAAAAAAAATCAGCACTCTTCAGAGGAAGATAGGAATCCAGAGTTTCCACAACTTCTGCAGGCAAGTTCAGGAGAGATGAGGAGGGGGTTGGAGGTAGGGTAAGGAAAGGACCAGTGGAAATAAGAAAGTCAATTAACAGCCCTGAAGTGAGCCAAAGGAGGGAGTCAGCAAAGACTTGAAAGCAGGTGTGGTAAACAGGCTCCAGGAACGTAAGGAATCAGGGGCCCACAGGACAATTGTGAATGCCCATCTTACCTAATAATAGACAAACATGTAAATTGACCGCACTTCCGCTACACTCATAGCCAATCAGGTTGAGTATGCAAATTAGAAGGCCAAATATGGCAGCCGCCCAGCACTGAGTGGCCAGGGGGGACAGGACACCTGCTATGAGAGGGAGGGTGGAGGGCGAAGGGATCTACAGGAGTGGAGTGCTACAGCGAAGAAAAGACTGCAGACTCCGGGGTCTGCAGCGAAGACCAGATGGCAGACTCCGGCCTGAGTCTGCAGCAAAGACAAGACAGACTCTGGCTAGAGCAAAGACCTGGGACCTGGGTGCCGGAGGAAAACGGGTGCTGGAAGCCAAGGGTAGGAAGGCCTATTGCACGAATCTCTTCATGCAAGGGGCATCTAGTAAACATATAAAATTTTAAAAATTACTCAACATACATAAAAAATGAACCAATTCCCAAGGGAAAAGACAATTAATAGATGCCAACCACAAGACACAGATGTACATACCTAGGTTGAGACATGTATGGAAGGTGTCTCATTGTTTCTCACACTGATGTTTTTCTCTCTCCCTTCCTCTCTAAAAAAAATCAACACAAGTGAGGATTTTTAAAAAAGAGGCAGAGCCATAGATCTCCCCCACACACACACACCTCAGGGACATAACTCCATAGGCCCACAGGAACTTCCTGACACCTGCCCCCATGCCCCGCTGATTTCAGTGGTCAAGTTCTTGCCACACTTGAATCCACTCAGAGCCTGCAAGACAGGAACATATTCAAACAGTGGGCCACCAGGCTGTGCTGGTCCAGGGTCCCAGGTGAGGGGGCACCTGTTCCAGCCCAGTCGCTACCATCCACATATGGCAACAGAACTGAGCTCGACAGCAGAGTTGGGTGCGGCCAGGCCCAGATCAGCGGCTGCCAGGCTGGGAGCGGCCAGGCCCGGGGGAGCAGCCGGGGCTGGTGCGGCCAGGCCCGGAGCAGCGGCTGCCAGGCTGGGAGCGGCCAGGCCCGGGGGAGCAGCCGGGGCTGGTGCGGCCAGGCCCGGAGCAGCGGCTGCCAGGCT
Source organism: Pipistrellus nathusii (assembly GCA_963693515.1). Lineage (NCBI taxonomy): Eukaryota > Metazoa > Chordata > Mammalia > Chiroptera > Vespertilionidae > Pipistrellus > Pipistrellus nathusii. Next base: position 189,437,323 of record OY882859.1, on the reverse strand, counting down.
GGGAGCGGCCAGGCCCGGGGGAGCAGCCGGGGCTGGTGCGGCCAGGCCCGGAGCAGCGGCTGCCAGGCTGGGAGCGGCCAGGCCCGGAGCAGCAGCCGCCAAGTCCAGAGCAACTAGGTCGGGAGCGGCAGTGACCAGACCCAGAGCAGCTTGTTGTGGAACGAACCAGAGCAACAGAGGCCAGGCCCTGAGCAGCCAGGCTCGGAACAGCTCGCTCCTCGCCTGCCCCTGCCCCACGGCTGCCTCTCAAACATGGCTGGAAACATTCGCGGGAACTTGAGGGTCTGCTGAATCAAGTGATGAAGGCTTAGATCTGGATGTGTTGAGTTAGTATAGGGCTGGGGTGTTGATCTGTGAGTGCCTTGGGTGGGGCCTAGATGAGGCTAGTTGACTATTGGGAAATGTCTTTTGTGTGAAGTGTATCATTGGGCACGTGGAGGTATTATTGATATGAGAAAATGCTAAGTTACTGAATTACTATCTGAAAAGGGATTTACTATCCGGGAAAGGGAGGGAAGAAGAGACTGAACATAAACTGTGCACCTATGGATGAGGACAATGGGGGATGGGGAGGGGGCGGAGGGTGGGGTGGGAACCTGGTGGAGGGGGGAAGAAATGAGGAACCTTTGTAATAATATGAACAATAAAGATTGATTAGAAAAAAATAAAATAAAAATAATAAAATAATAAAATAAAAAAAAGAACTGAGCTCGAGAGGACCAGGTCCAGGGAACCACAGCCGCCAGGGCTGATGGGACAGGACATCCCAAAAAGCAGCCCAGACAGATAATGGTTGGGGGAGAGGGTCTACAGAGAGACAGAGATCTGTGTTTTCTTGAAGTTGTTCCGACACCCCATGGGCCCCGGGGCATATTCATGGGCCTGTCCTCTCCCTTGACTGCCCATGGCCCCAGCCCATGGAAGGCTGCAGACCCACATACTGTGTGTTCAGAGCTCTGCCCCCACCCCCACCCCTGAATCCACTCCCCCTCAGCCTGCTTCAGGCCCTACATTTCTGGAGTCTAGCATACTTTTGTGGGTGGAAAGAGAGTAGGCATGGAATTCACCCCCATACTCACCCATCGCTGGGCTCTAGTTGGCAGGGGCTGGCTCCACCCCTGCAGCTCACCTGTCAGGGCCCCTCTCCTCAGCTACAGCTCAGCAGGTCTAGACAGCCTTCCACCCTGTCCCCGCAGCCCAGGCCCATGTAAGCCTGTCCTGGTCCCCAAAAACCTGCCCGCCCCTTTGTCCACAAACCCTCCAAGTACCCCATTGAGCGCCCATCTGTCCCTGCCAGGACCTGCCAGCCTGGTGGGGTCCCAGGCAGTGCTCAGGAATTGGCAGTGGTGAGCTGTGAAAGCCAAATCCCATCCCGCCTGCACGAACAGACCTCAGGTGCCTGCAGCCTCCTGGGACTTCACTGTTGGGAAAATAAAGATGGAGGTGGCAATCAGGTACCCAGCCTCAAAGCCACTGGGGCTTCGTGCCCTGAGGAGTGATATGTATGTATACACACTTGTATGCATGTATAAGCTGTGCACACGTGTGAGTGCTTGTGCACTCGTGTGTGCGCACAGTTATTCACGAAGGTAGGGCCATGCTGGGCGAGGTGGCGCCCAGAGGTCTAGTGGGTGGAACCTTGCTGCTGCCCCATCCCCACTTAGCTGCTCCCGTGGGCGGGAACTGGTCCAAGAGGGAGAAACCCGTGAGAACCCCCAGCCTGCTCTGCCCTGAAGCTGCAACTGTTTCATGTGGTTCCAACTCATTTAGTGTATTATCCCGGATTTCAAAGAGCCATTAGCAAGACAATCCCTCAGCCCCTGGTTTCCACCTGAATCTGAGCCAACGTTAGGTCCTCTGCCAGACAGGTAAATCCGCACACACATGTACATGAACACACGTGCATGCACACATACACAACTTGAAAGGAACTCGTCATCGTAACCGTTACCCTGGAGCAAACAGGAGTCAGGAGGACTGAGGCAGGACGTGAGGTCAGTACCATCAACGCAGTCACACACACGCAGCTGGTTATGCATCTACTGGGGCCCAAGGGACAAGCACCAAGCACCCACTACCTGCCCTCTGCGAGATCTGCACTTTGGTTTTGATTCCTCCAGGCCCACCCTATGCCTGCGCCAATGGCTGCTATCTGACAGGGTTAGTGTTGCCAAGAGCCAGCGGCAGGAGCTGAGGAGGTGGAGGGGCTGGAAGCAGTGAGATGGGTTCCTGGGTTGAGATGGACCTGGGCCCTAGCTGCACAGCCAGGGGCCTCGGGCAGCCATGGAGATACTCACCTCCCGTGGAGGGCGGAGGGGCTTTGTCTCAGAGACTGAGGGCAAAACAAACTCTGGCCTGCGGTATAGCCGGCTTATAGACAAGCACTTGGAGGCAGACCAGAGCCTTGGTTCTTGCGCGTGAGCTCATCAGGGGACTTCTGGACTTTGACCAGACACCTACCTGAGCCACTCTACAACGAGCTGCCCTCCGGCCAGGCAGGTCCAGGAAACCCGCACAGCTGAAGGCCTTCAGCCCCACCCCGTGGCGTGCACATCTGCAGCCATGCCCAGCTTTCCTGGGCAAAACATCTGTGGACATTTTGGGTGTTTGTGCATGTGAGAAGCTTGGGGACTCGGGTCATCTATGGGAAGTTGTGGCACAACCGTAGGGCGGGTGCCAGGTGGAGAGGAGGTCTCGGCAAATGCCCAAGCCATGCATAAAACCAAGGTTCCTAGGGCTTGGGGTAACAGGTGTTGGTGGCGAAGGCAGATGGCCTTGCAGGGAGGGTGGCATGCCTCTCGATGTGGAGGAAGGAGGAGCAACCCCCATGTGACTGGGCTGGTGCCAGCATCTGCCAGAGTTGGGTTTCAATCAGTCCAGTGGGGAGGCAGTGGATACCAGGTGGTTCACACCCAGGACACAGGCCTAATGACAAATGGGACCCGGGTGGCAGGGGATCTTAAAGGTGCTGCTGGGCCACGTTCTGGTTTGGTGGTGGAACGGTTTCTGAGTGAACCATTTTGTCCCCTGTAAAAGCCCAGTCTTGGGGGAGGGGAGCATGACCTGAATAGATTTGGGGGGCTGTAATACTGGGCCTCTGGCCACACAGCTCAGCCAGCAACACCATTCCTTACATGGAAGGGGATGTGTGGTGTAGGGTCCACGAGGGTGCGTCCCCTGCAATCAGATCTCCCGGGACTTGCCCAACGGGCCAGGCCCCCAGTCTGAGCACCAACAAACTCAGCCAGCATGGCCTCTCCTGCCTGCCCAAGATTGGCCCTTTGCTGGCACCTGAGAATGTGGACTGCAGACTAGGGTGCCTCACGGGGCCTAAACCTGTGGTGAGCAAACTTTGGCTCACGAGCCACATGCGGCTCTTTGGCCCCTTGAGTGTGGCTCTTCCACAAAATACCACGGCCTGGGCGAGTCTATTTTGAAGAAGTGGTGTTAGAGGAAGTTTAAGTTTTAAAAATTTGGCTCTCAAAAGAAATTTCAATAGTTGTACTGTTGATATTTGGCTCTGCTGACTAATGAGTTTGCCGACCACTGGCCTAAACCATCTGTGCTGACGATGATTATGCCGACGACACATGCTCTCCCTCTGGGTGCCTGAATTTCAGGAAGTGCTAGACAGAGGTGCCATGTGATCAGCCCCCAATAAACCCTGGGCCCTGATCTCTGACAAGGTACCTGATAGACATCTCACAGGTGCTGCCATACTCCTTGCTGTGTGCATCCTGCATCAAATACTGGGACAGGCTCTAATCACTCACCTGGTGTCCCAGAACCCTCCCACAGGACTTCCCTGTGCTGATGGTGCCTTGTACGCTTTCGCTGTCTTGTATCATGGCTGTGACTCCAGCAAGTCACCAAACCTGGGCTGATCTTAGGCACCTCAACTTGAAACCAGAGATCTGACATTAAAGGAGTGAAAGCCCCTCAACAGAAGGCAGAGTGAGCACTGTTGGAGGAGGGGGCTCCGTGGAGGGCGGAGGGGCTGTCTCAGAGACTGAGGGCAAAACAAACCCTCAGAAGGTGGTCCAGGGCCCAGGATTCAGGGTGAGAAAGGAGGGCCAGGCCTGTTTCTAGGGAAGCCTGGGGATGAAAAAGAGAAGCCGGCCATGACAGTCATCAAACAGTACTGAGGTCAGCAAAGCTGGGACCTGGGCCTCTTTAAAAATTTACACACTAAGCAAGAAGCTTCAGAGGCACACCCATAGGGACTGTGACTTCACGTCCCAATGAAAATCCGAGTGTGCTCTTAGCTTCCCGTTGCTTCCTACTCACATACCTGCTCTTTGCTGGTCAACAGACATCTCCTCTAGAGAAGGTCACAGACTGATGCTGCCAAAGACGCAGCTAGAAAACCAAGAACTCTAGAAGGAAAGACATGGAGAATGGAACAAAGGGACTAAGAGAATGAACTCCTCCAAGGCTCACACAAGTCCAAAATAAAGTGACCTCTGAACAATCCTGATACGGAGTCTTGGTGCCCATGCATACTGCCAAGGGAAGGCAGCTCTACTGAGAGGCTTCTGGCATATTCCACAATGGGCAATTTGGTCATGGGTCTCCATATCATTATATAAAAACTAGAGGCCTAGTGCACTCAATTCATGCACAGCGGGGAGGGAATGTTCCAGCCTGCACTCTTTCCAATCCGGGAAATGTCTGACCTGGAATTGGCCCTAAACCAGCAGTCGGACATCGCTCTCGCAATCCAGGACTGACTTCTAACCACTCACCTGCCTGCCTGTCTAATGCCCTTAACTGCCCTCCCCTGCTGGCCCAGTCACCCCTAATAACTGCCCTCCCCTGGCAGCCCAGTAGCCCAACTGCCTCTGCCTCAGGACCCACCACCATGGCTTTGTCCAAAAGGATGTCCAGTCTAATTAGCATATTACCCCTTTATTAGTATAGATGTGACAAATAAAAATACACTGCAGAATGGGGAAAATATATAACTTTATTTTTAACCAGGGGATTCTCTTTCCATTTAATAAATACAAATTAATAAAAATACTTTGTTTTGCAAAGAGACAATATCTCTTCTTCCTCCAGATTTCTTGGAAGCCCCATGGCCACCTGCTAATGTGGCTGCAATGCCCACTCTCCAGCCATGTCCACAGATCACATCCCCACACTCTTTCCCTCTCTGTGGAGAGGGCTCTGCTCTGGCAAATGGGCCTACAAATACTATTTAGGTGCAACACCTCTTTCCCTCCCCTTCCAAATACAAGACCTTGTACTAAATTCCAAATCTTCAAAGGTGCCCTTCTGAGGAGAGAATCTGGTTTCCAATGAAGCCCAATACAGAGCCCCCTTAGCCAGTATTTGTCAACCCAAGAAATGATGTGTGAGGTGGCAGTAAAGCAAACACCACAACTGCCCACCAGACACATCATGAAAGGGGAGGAAGGGACAAAGTAAAGTAAGATCTATTCTATGTCTTGAAGGCCATACATTATTTTAAAAATAGAAATACTTATTTAAATGTAACCTGTGTGAAACAGGCTGAATGTGTGATTCTGCAAGCAACAGATCTGTTATTGCTCATAATGGACCCAGCATCATGCTTCTGAGCTGTTCATTCTGGAGAAGACTGACTGTAATCCACAAGTAAGTCATTTGTGCCCACTGGGCCAGAACCCCACGTGCCACACTTCCACAAGTGAGCGCAGGTCAAGTTTGGAGATAAGGCACGCCTCTGCTCTGCGCTAACAAAAGATCCCTTCCAAGTTACAAAGAATAATTTTGTCCCAATAAGTCCAACTTCCTGCTGCAACCACAATGTGCAAAAACCTAGAACTCCCTGGTTTTGAGACTGGAAAAAGTAAACTCTTATAGATTCAGAAGAAACTGTGACTAAAACTTTCAGTCCCATATTTTTCTGTATTACTAAGAAATAACTGTCATCTTTGATAAATGTGATCAAGAAAGATCGTCGGTCTGTGTGGAAGCGGTGAGCTTCCCCATGTGCCCACTGTTCAGTCATCCACATTTAGAAAAGTATTTATTTCCTGAAATAATGTATTACTAAGTGTGACAGTTTGTAATACACAACAAAAGAAAAAGATGTGATGAGGTTATAAAAAACACACACCTGCTTGTAAAACACAACACACTGAAACAGCTGCGTACTGCTCGTGGGGCACACAGGAGCCAGAGGGACCAGACACCCAGCCCTGCCCTTGGCCTTGGCTCCAGTCCTGAGGAGGCCAGCACATACCCCCTCAGCACTCAGGAGGGAAGGGAAGCCACTAACTGTTGGGTTTGCAGGCGCTTCAGTCGGGAGAGGTAGTGGTGACAGCTTTGACAATCTACCTGAACCACCTTGCTGGGAACACTCTAAAGCTGCATCCAACTGTCATTATCCTACGTGAGCTGTAATTTCAGAAGAGAAGCCCGTTTGGGGTGGGAGGGGTGGAAAAGAAGACCAGAGCTGCAGATCTACAAGCTTGCCTTTTTTGGTACCCGCACAGAGTGTCACTGTCACCCAATGTCCTGGAGAAACACTGGAGACCGCCTGGTGGTGGATTTGGCACACACATGGGCGAGGCCTTAGAGCCCCAGAGACTTCTGCACAATCTGCTTGGCGATCTTGTAAAACTGCTCTCGGTCATCCCGCCACATTTTGGAAGCATCCACATTAGCTCCACTTTCGTCATTGGGCTCTGGAAGAGAAGGCAGACGTGTCCACATGAAAGGGGCTCCTAAAGTGAGGTCTGAATTGACAAGATATTCATTACATTGCCAAGATGTGTCCCAGAAATAAGAGATGCTGATGACTAAAATGCTGGGGGAGAAGTCTGGTTTGGCTCAGTGGATAGAGCGTCGGCCTGCAAACTGAAAGGTCCCAGGTTTGATTCCGGTCAAGGGCATGAACCTTGGTTGCAGGCACATCCCCAGTGGGGGGTGTGCAGGAGGCAGCTGATCGATGTTTCTCTCTCATCAGTGTTTCTAACTCTCTATCGCTGTCTCTTCCTCTCTGTAAAAAATCAATAAAATAAAAAAAAAAAAAAAAAATATATATATATATATATATATATATATATATATATATGGAACAAGCAACAGTCCCTCCCCTGAGAAGAGGTGTGAGGTCAGTGGAGAGACACATCTCCGGGCAAGATCCATTCTCATGACTCCTACCTTCTGAGCATCTTAAATGTGCCCACAGAAGCCATCGACCTCACTTAACACATAGGACTGGCACATGACCTGCGGAGTGCCCAGAGAGTGAGTCACAGACCACCCACCCGCCAGCTTATTCCTCCAGGGCTTGCTCTGTGCAGACATTTCTCTCGGAGCCCTTCTCAGCACAGCTCCCCCTAGCAATTATCAGAGTACAGGGCCAGGCAGATGTGGCCCTACATGGACTTTGAGCCCATGTGGACACCTGGCCCCAGGCTAGAATCAGCAGACACACAGAGAGGCAGCCAGGGCCTGTGGGAAGGAGACAGGGGAACCAGCAGTGACAGAGGTATAGGTAGTCACCACCATGTAGAACTGAGAGGCAATCAGATCAGAGCAGAGAAGGCTGCCTAGAGGCCAAAAGGACAAGGAGCAGTTCTGAGCTCAGCATGGCCCCAGGCTGCTCCCTCCCATCTAGCCTTCCTGCTCTAAGCTGCCACACAGTGTCTGTGACTCTTCAACCAATAGCACTGTCCTTCCCTTCTTCCATTATTCAGCAAACCCTTTCTCACCAGCTCCTGTGTGGGAGGCCTCCTTCTGGACACTGGCTATGCAGGGGACCCAGTGACCTGGGCCCTCTCAGAGACACCCTCTCATGGACCCACAAATGCCTCATTTCAAGCTAAGTGCTACAAAGGGGAGAACAGGACAGCAGGAGGCAGGATGACTGGGAGTACGCAGGCTTCTCAGAGAATGTGGCACTTAGGGGACCCCTGTTTGAGCCAGACTGCAGGGAACAGCCAAGCATAGACAGAGCCAGCCTCCAATTCCTGCCCACAGCCTCTGCCCGAGGAAATTCCAGTGCCCCACTGGCTCACAGAGGCCCAAGGACCACAGTCTCCTAGAGCAACACTGAGACAGACCACACAGCTGAACGGGAGACAGCCTGGCCAGACTAAGAGCAGGCAGTGACGGTGCTGGAAAAGCAGCTCAGAGCAGGGGACTGGCATTCCGAGAGGAGTGTATAAATACATTAAAACCTCTCAATAAAGGAAAATAATTTAGAGCAAAAACATTTACAATAGTAGAACTTAGAGCTTACATCTGAAGATAGCCAAGTCACTGCCTGTCTCTCGTCTTCAGACACTTTTTGTCTGATTCTGTTCGCTCATGTGAGAATGGAGAGAGTCTCCAGCTTAAAACATGCATGCTGGTGTGGTTCAGTTGTTTGGGCATCGTCCCATGCACCAAGAGGTCACTGGTTCGATTCCTGGTCAGGGCACATGCCCAGGTTGCAGGCTTGATCCCTGGTAAGGAGCGTGCAGGAGGCAGCTGATTGATGATATGTTCTCACACAGAAATTCCTCTCTCCCTCTTTCTCCTTTCATCCCTTCTGTAAAAATCAATAAACTATTCTTTAAAACAACAACAACAAACAAACAAAAACACACACGTACACTGAAATTCTTGACTTCAGGTTCCTGGACTTCACTGAATCCCAAGCAGTCAGCTGGGACCTCCTACAGCACCGTCAACTTTCTCCTTCTGACATGCCTCCATTTCCTCCTAGTTTTCCAGACCACTCTCCTCACTCCTGCGAGGACCCCTCTCCTTCTATGTGCCCTTTTCTCCATTATCCCCTTTGGCCTACCCGTTACCAACAGATGATCCCATATCCTCACTTCCACGACCCACCCTCAGATGATGGCTCTGGACAAGCACTGGAGGGTGGACACTCATACCCCAAACTGTTCCCGTCCACAAATTATGCTCCCTCTAGGTTCCTGTCCCCAAAGACAGCACCCCATTGCCCAGGTACTCGGGTTAGAAACACAGGAAGAATTACGCTTGGAACCGTGTATACAAATAACATGAAATGAAAAAGCAAAAAAGCATATATATAAACTCATCAAAAACAATAAAGCTGAATGAATTATGAAGATGAGGATGAGCCGAAACCGGTATGGCTCAGTGGATAGAGCGTTGGCCTGAGGACTGAAAGGTCCCAGATTCGATTCAGGTCAAGGGCATGTACCTTGGTTGTGTGCACATCCCCAGTAGGGGGTGTGCAAGAGGCAGCTGATCCATGATTCTCTCTCATCGATGTTTCTAAACTCTCTTTCCCTCTCTCTACCTCTCTGTAAAAAAATCAATAAAAATATATTTTTAAAAAAATGAAGACGAGGATGAAATGCGGAGGAGGCACAAGCACGGAGCTATGTGGCTTCCTCTACTAGCAGCGAGCCCACAGTGGCCAAGGCTCTCCTCACCTGCCAGCATGCTCACCACCGACAGGAGGATCTTCTCCACGCTCTGCACGGGGCTCCACCTCTCAGCACTGCTCTCGTAGCCCATGGGGTCGTCACCCGGAGCATGGAGGATGGAAATGCAGACTCTGCCATCAGGGTAGACTGCAGGGGCCAGAACATACCAGGTGAGCAATAACCGGGTCAGTGACCCAGTATGGATCAGGCCCCACAAAGGCAGGGAGCAGGAGGTGCAGACAGAGAGCGGGCTGTCTCCACAACTAAAACACAACCTGAGCCCCAAGTGCCAAGTTCCCCTCCACATGCTCCCATCCACATGGTCCTGGTAGGCCTATATGGGCCCCTCAGGTCACTGCTCACCCCCTGAAGGGGCTCTAGGCTGGTCTGTCCAGTTCTAGTCATTATGGGACAATTCCACCATCATATGGTTGTTTTTAAAAAAATATTATATCCAAAAGGAGTAAATGAAAGGCTTTTGGCAATCAAATATTTCACCAAAATGTCCTATCTAATAAAAGGGCAATATGCAAATTAACCATTACTCCATCATGAAGATGGTGGTGCCCAGCACCCTCAGCTCTGCCAGAGTCCCCCCAGTCCTGGGGGGAACCACTAAGAGCTGGCAGCTCAGCTGCAGATGGGCCTCTGCGCCATGGAGAGCCTCTGGGCAGCGGGCGCGGAAGGCCAGGCCCGGCAGAGAGCTACTGGCACACAGATTCGTGCGCAGGACTACTAGTCTCACATAATCAGGATTGTTCACAATAATTCTACCATTAAATCCCTGAAAAATGTTCACATGGCTAGGACAAAGACAACTGAAATTAAGTATTTTTAAAAAGGCACCGGATTTCTCTTGGTAACTTATACTTTTATCTACATTAAACTGTCCTTCTAAACTGAAGCCACAATGCCGTCAATACCACCATGATTAACTTGCTAAGATTCAGAACATAAAAAATGTTTTCGGTGGTCCGTTTCACTCACTGACACTGCCTTTCACGCAGTCACTCTGGGCCCTCCTGGAACCACTAACACAGCTTCCCAAGTACTCACTGTTGGGATGAAACATCTCACAGGTGAATCTCATCTTTGGGGGACTCAATGGGTAATCTAGCGGGAAACTCAGGATGGCAGGAAAAACACCAAACTCAAAGCAAGTGTCTTCTGGGCCCCTGAAAGATATAAAATACACAGAACTTGAAGGAAATTTTTTCATTGTCTACCACACTTTAGAAATGAGTTCAAGAGATTTTTGCTTAATTGCACATGAAAAGATTATCTAAATACTAATGATGAGTTGGTTCTTTTTCTGAATGGAAAATCCTATCTCATTGTAGCGTTCCAACCTGGTTTAAATCTTGGGTACAAGCACAAAGACGAAGTTACAGGTAGTTTTACACTAATAGAGGTAACAGTAGGGCCGCAGAACCTCTATCATCATAGGATTAGAGAAAACAACTAAGGCCAGCAATGAAAGACCCTGAGGACTGTGCTTTTCTGTATATGTGATTCAATTACATTTTAGGAGAAAGATAAAAATGATGGCACATGTTAGAGCAAGATTCTATTGTAGTAAATAAATGAGGGGTTGAGAGTTGTTCCAAAGGGAATTTTTAATTTTTAAATGAGCCTCAGAAGTTTTTCTAACCTTCCAGAAACAGGTAAAAAGCATACGTGTGGTCCCTGCCAGGCTCCCTATAGAAGGCCAGGTATGCACACGTGCAGCAGTGTAGCAAGCAAGCCCTGACCTGCAGACCACACCCTGCACTTACACGGTCACCTAAGCACTCAATGTCACCAGGCACGTGCATGCCTGTTTGCCTGGGTTTACCAACTCCTCAGGTGGAAAGTAGCAGAAACAGACTAAACCACTTCAGAAATCCTCTCACATTTTAAAACTCTATGCATATAAATGAACACTCTCTTGATCAATATACAATACCATGGCCAACAGGAGAGAAGTGAGAGCCACCAGCTTCAAACTTAAAAGAGATGAACTCCTCCACCCCATACCAATGTCGTTTATAAAAGCTACATTAGAGTAGCTTTAACAGATTTCAGACCATTTTTCCTATGGTCAGAAATGGGTCTGAAATGGGTAAAAATTTACATTTTTCCTATGTAAATTTTTATAGAAAACAGAATTGCTAAACAATTAAACACTATGACTGCAGCAACCACTTTGGGTATGACCCATTAACTCAATAAGAAAAGAAATTCCAGCCAATATCGATTTGGCTCAGTGGACAGAGCATCTGCCTGCAGACTGAAGGGTCCCGGGTTCGATTCCGGTCAAGGGCATGGACCTTGGTTGTGGGCACATCCCCAGTGGGGGGGGATGCAAGAGGCAGCTGATCAATGATTCTCTCTCATCGATGTTTCTAACTCTCTGTCTCTCTCTCTTCTTCTCTGTAAAAAATCAATAGAATACATTAAAAAAAAAAAAAAAGAAATTCCATTCTATTCCTGTGAACCGAGAGGATGTCTCTTTAGCAACACCTATCTCTCTCTAAGCAATGAGCCTAGCATGTTAATTCTCCAGCATAGTGAGTGCCATCACAAGGACAAAAGTCTTGGCCACTGCAGAAGCAGTTCAACACAGGAGATCTGCTGCTTCTCAAAATAAATATAAGATACAGCACAGGAAAAAAAAATTAAAATATCTTTATTCTAAAACAATCTACATACATTTTTAAATTGTCTTTTTAAAGTATAAATTTATTTTAAATCTTGATAAAATTATTTTTATTCAGTGAAATTTTAAAAATGTATGTAGATTTGCAAATATTAGAAAAAACACTTATCTCTAGAATTAAAGGAAATAGACAAAAAATTCAAAAAGAACAGAACTTTAGCCCTGGCTGGTGTGGCTCGGTTGGGTGAGCATTGTCCCAGTTGCCAGTTCAATTTCAGGTTGGGGCACATGCATGTGTTGAGGATTCAGTCCCAGATCACAGTGTGAGCGGGAGGGATCAATGTTTCTCTCTCACATAGATGTTTCTCTTTCTCCCTGCTCTCCTAAAATCAATTTTAAAACATATTTGAAGGAAGGAAGGGAGGGAGGGAGGCCGAAGAAAAGAGCTTTATTTTCATTTGGTGCCAGCACTAAGGGCTTTCAAAGACACCACCATAGTGGAGGCCAGGACCAAGTCACCAGCCTGGAGGCTGGGCTGTGGTAAAATGTTCAAAACAGGAACAACACAAGAAGTGTTCGGTGGAGCTAAATATTTTATATATATATATATATATATATATATATATATATATATATATATGTGTGTGTGTGTGTGTGTGTGTGTGTATTACTAATAAATCTTTATTGTTCAGATTATTAGTTGTTCCTCTTTTTCCCCCCATAGCTCCCCTCCACCCATTTCCCACCCCACCCTCTTCCCCCTCCTCATCCATAGGCGTACGATTTTTGTCATCTCTTCCCATACCCCCCACACCCCTTCCCGACCCCCCCCAAGAATTGTTAGTCCACTCCCTTTCTATGCCCCTGATCCTATTATATTCACCAGTTTATTCTGTTCATCAGACTTTTTATTCACTTGGTTTTTAGACTCACTTGTTGAAAGATATGTATTTGTTGTCACTTTGTTCATAATTTTTGTCTTTACCTCTTTCTTCTTCTTCCTCTTGTTAAAGAATACCCTTCAGCGTTTCATATAATACTGGTTTTCAATTGAAGAGGCTAATCTTGATTCTGAAAACGGTGTCCTTGCTACTTAGGGGAAGCCACAGTGAATAGGTACTTTGTTTTGGAGGGTGTCACTGCATAACAGCGCCCAGAGCCTTGGCCTGAAACCAGGACAGGAAAGCCACAGGAGGAGGCAGGAATGGGGTGGCCTCCTGGGAGAGAGGTGGCCAGTGAAGCTGCAGGGGAAGGGCTGCAGGCCGCCACCACCAGGAGCTGTGCTCTTCCTGAGTGGAGCCCTGGAAGCCCTTCTTTCTGCACACAGGTCAGCACAGACCACACACGCGAGATTTTCGATCGGCCCACGCCGCTTTTCCAGAAGACCTCAAAGCAGATAGGGTGCCCCTCTGTCCTTACTCCATATGCCCTTCTGAAAAAGGCTGTCAGGAAGTGCTGCTTTCACTTAAGCAGAGCGGGGATAGCCAAGGATGAAATGACTTGGTCAAGGTCTGAAGTCAGTTCAGTCCGGAGTTAACAGCAGAGCAGTTCAAACTGCTAACTCAGAGGCTGGGCAAGCAGAGATACTATCTTTAAAAGCAACAGTGTTACTATGTCAGGAATGTGTGCCAGTGCTTCACTCTTTCTGGCACCTCCTTAGGAGAGGAAAAAAATGTCTGGGTAATGTTTTTGGAATGAGCCGAATGGTACTTGCTCAATACTCTGATAACAGTTCTTTGTTTCTAATACTAGAGCATTCTTTAAAATAAAAAATCCACTGGAACGTGTGCAGCCTCAGAAACACGAACAAACATTTCCTAAAGTGTTCCCACATCTTAAATATCAAAGTGACTTTCAAATGCTCTGGTTCGCTACTGGTTTAAAACCAGGGTTCCTTTCTCTTCCAGAGGTCCTGGGCCGGGGACAAGCCCACAGCTGGGCCCATGTGGGCAGTGGCATGCCAGCTGACTGATGGAAAACACTAGCGAGTGAATTCCTGAAGCAAGACAGAGAGACATAATTAGTATTATTTTTGGACAAGTTTTAGTGCCATACTCCAGGCAATAAAGAAGTGATAGCGTCCCGTCTTCACTAAATGCCTCATCTGAAAATCTTCAGGGGGAAAAATGTACAAGAAAAACCAAGGAAGCAAAACATTTTATATTTCTGAGGCAACTATACATTCTTCAAAGCCTGAAAACTATTTTTATCTTATTAATTAAAATAATGGCCTAAATTATTTCAGAGCTCTGAGATAGGTACTTATTTATTTGTTGAGACGAGTATTAAAGCAAAATACCCACGCTGCACTCTATTAAGGAAATTGTTCCAAATCGCTCCACTCTGACTACTAGCTCAGGAGAGTCAGATGCTCAGGAGCAAATACTGAGAGCAGCATGGAGGCCTAACCCTGACCACTGTTCACAGTGTCTGCTCTGCCTAAGGGACAGCTGCCTGCTGCTTCCTCCTGGAGTCCTGGCACCCCAATTCTGCTCCATCCATAACCACCGATCACCTGTGCAGCCAGGCGAGCCCAGTGTGAACCACCTGCCCGTGGGCATGTCCTAGCACCACAGCCCACGTGGCTCTCTAGCTGGGGCAGGTGGTGAAGCTGTTTTCGCTGTTCCCTTTTTCAGGTTTGTCACAGCGCACGATCACAATGTCTCATACATGTGACAAGGGTTTAAATAATAAAGATTGTAAACCCATTCATTAGAACTTAAACTTGAACTGGATTACTAAGGCCGGTTATGCCCCAAAGACATAACCGCCTGAAGCATAAACAGAAAGGCACACTGCTTCATAACACCTTCCATTCCCAGGCAGGTCCCCCTGAGGGGCACTGCAGTACAAACCAGTCAACACATCTAGTCCTCAAGAAAAGCAGACAAATTCCACAATGAGATCCCACTTCACACCAGACAACACTGAGTGTGTGTGCAGGGAGAGGAGAGAAATGAAGACCCTCACCTGCGGCTGGTAGGAATATAAAATGATGAGTGAGCTACTGTGGAAAACAGTTTGTTTCTTAAATTGTCAAACACAGATTTATTCTATCCTCCAGCAACTCCACTCCTGCGTATCGAACCAAAAGAAATAGAAAAGGATGTCAACAGTCACAGCAGCACTATAGCCCAAACATATGCAGACACTTCAGATGGGACCATCACACAGCGGAACACGACTCAGCAACAAAAAGGGAGGAACCACTGACACTGTGACACAGAGGAATGCAATCTATGCAGTACACTGAGTACCAGAAGCCAGATACAAAAGACAAGGTATTTTGTGATTCCATTTGCAGGAGAAATCCAGAAAAGGCAATCTATTAAGGCAGAGAGGAGAGCAGAGCTGCCTGAAGCGGAGATGAGGGTGGGAACTGACTGCAAATGGGAAATGTTCTAAAACTGGATTGTGGCCGAAACCGGTTTGGCTCAGTGGATAGAGAGTCGGCCTGCGGACTGAAAGGTCCCAGATTCGATTCCGGTCAAGGACATGTACCTTGGTTTCGGGCACATCCCCAGTGGGGAGTGTACAGTTTCTCTTTTATCAATGTTTCTCTTTATCTCTCTCCCTTCCTCCCTGTAAAAAAAAATCAATAAAATATATTTCTTTTAAAAATAAATAAATAAAACTGGATTGTGATGACTAAAAAACTCTTATATACTTAATTTATAAGAGAACTGGGGTATATAAATTACATCTCAACAAAGCTGCAAAAAATTTTACACTGGGGGAACAGCTCAGCCGTACCAGGATTTCTCGTCCTCAGCACTGCATCCCGGGCCAGACAGCCCGTGCTGTGTGAGAGGCCATCCTGTGCCCTGTGGGTGTTCAGCAGTGCCCCACTAGATGCCAGTAGTGGAGCTCCCCTCACCCCTAAGTTGTGACAACCAAAAATGTCTCCAGACATTGCCAAATGTCCCATGGGAGATGAGGGGGGGAGAATGGGGGACAACACTGGTCTAGACCTGTTGTTACATAATTTTCTTCTTCCTCTCCATAGCCACTGTGGACACATCTCTAGGCCAGTATGTGGATTCTGCCTGACCTCTCCTGAGCCACATGGCATCCCATTGTATAGATGATCTGTAAATTATATTGGACAATGACGTGTCCATATTACTGCAACCCAGATACATGTCCTTGACTGGGAATTGAAATTGCGTCCTTCTAGTGTTTAGGCTAACACTCTAACCATTGAGCCATGCCAGCCAGGGCTCACACTGAGATCTTGATAGCCTCTCCTATTGAAGAAATTCTTGGGGTTGGGACTGTTCGGCTAGAGAACATACAATACAAATTATACGCATCGATCTTAATGTCTCCGGTCTGTTTTAATAGCACAACACCATGAGAGAAGCTCTATGATACTTTTCTGTCAACAAGAAAGCCTAATGTAAAGGTGATTACTGTGACCATAATGTTCACACCTAATGTAAGTCAAGCCCAGACCTAGGAGAAGCAACAGCCTGGGAATCCTTGCACCCACTGTTGTAACCCAGCTTGGACCCAAATGTGCCACACTAACATGAGGGTAGTCAGCAAAGGGTCCCCAGCCATTCAGAAAGAGGAAGTCCTTGTCATTTTATCACAGCCAATCAATCCCCCTGGTCTGGAGAGGGGACAGCAGCTAGGCCATGGACCAGGCAGGGAGGTCACCACTGCCAACTACTTCAAGAATGCTGGGGAAGGACAGAAACAAGGTGGCAAAATTCCTAGGAACTTAATGCTTTTTCCAGCCATCGAGAATATAATAGATGTCCTGTACCCCATACTACAGGGCTGCAAAGAAAGTGTACGTCCAACCTCCACAGTTAAGGACCTCAGACAGCTCCCCACACCCACAGCCAGGGGCCAAAGAGATCATGCAGCCAGACCCTGGAACATGAAGACACTAGTTCATGGATGCTAAAGCCCTGGCCAAGTGGCTCAGCTGGCTGGAGCGTCGTCCCATATACCCAAAGGTTGTGGGTTTGACCCTGGTCAGGGCACATATGTAGGTTGCGGGTTGGGGTGCATACGAAGACAACTAATAGATCTCCCTTCTCTTTCTCAAAAAAAAAAAAAAAAAAAAAAAAAAAAAAAAAAATCAATTAAAAACATTAAATAAAGAAGAAAAAAAAAGGGTGCTGAACCTCTTTGTTTTGATCTAGGTAAGAGAAGGTAAGAGAGGCAGAGTGACTGGCCCAAGACCATAAAGCCATGGCAGCCCTATGCCTGCAGGCACACCTCTCTCAGTCTGATAGGAAGCCCCTGCCCGCACTTCTTACTGAGTATAGGTTCCAGCTCTAACATAAGCTCTGCAGAAAGTCACCAGAGTTATTTCCCCCTACTGACCAGACAACGGGCAGCAGTGATCTTATTTAATTACTCCCTGTTCACTAATTTGCTGTGCCCACCCCAGTCCCCCAGTCTTGTTCTTTCAGGGTGGAGGTTCAGGGTCACCCCTACTATGCCTGTGTCTGTGAAGAAGAACCCTAACAACAGGCTCTTAGTGTTGTGTGTTTGGGATGTGAAAAGATGTCTTCTTCCCGGCACCTCTGAGATGGAGGCTCTGAAGGTAAGCTGCAAACTCTGGAAAATGAGACAAACATGACTTTTACAAACACTGGGGTATGGGACAAACTCTAGAAATAGTCAAAAAATAAAAAGAAAGAAAAAAAAGCCTATCACTAAGTGGAGAAACTTAGCCAGCTGTCTGCCAAGACAGGAGGGTGAGCCGAATCAATGGGAGGACAGTTAATTCCTTAATAGATGTTTTAAGCACACTGGTGAACGGCCTCTTGTTTGTGAAAGGATCTGGAACAGGACCAAAACCCACATACTCACAAGATCCTGAAGCAGGGGAATTCCACATTAAAGCAAAAGCCTTATTCAAACACAGAAGTGCTCTACCTAGAAAATAGTTCTCATTACTTTTTAAGACAGGTTTTCATAATATTGATTTAATTTTATACTGTTTATCTAAAATTAGTAATAGTTACCCTAACAGATTTTTAAACAATAAACACTATAAAAAATCCATAGTGAGAGGCTCATGTGTCCCTTTAAGGGCTTCTAAATAGTCTCCTGAGCTGCGCATAAGACATAAAAGGCCTATCAAGTGCCCATAAACCTCTGCACTAAGAGGGACTTCCAAAATTCTGTCCCTAGAACCAGGCCTGGAGCCTGGTGTATGTGTATGTGTCCGTGTTAACACAAAGGAATGCATGTGATATAGTAAATGAGAAAAGCAGGTTAAAGAACAAGTTCCTACAGTGTAATATCTTGTTTCTGTAAAAATACAAACAGCTACACTAACATGAGTACAGTATTCCATTGGATATAGGTCATTGCTGACCCGGAGCCCATGCTGTGGGGTGAAAGGCACAATACAGTTACAAATACACACTGCAAAGGCATGCTCCTGCCAGAAACATGGGAACACAGGAAAACTATGGGTATCATGGACCCAAGCAATGAAGATATTACAAATGATCAGAAACATTAGTATGCTATATTGTCTCTGGATAGTGTTTATTCATTTTTGCTTATCAAAAAACTTATCTTCACATCAATTTTCACATTTTAATCTAACCTCACAGATAACAGCAGCAACTTGTTTCTCAAACTAACATGTAAATATTAGGAACTAATGTCATATAAGCACCAGGAAAGTCAGAAAGTCTGATTACATTTAAAATTACATCCTGAAGTCAAGAGTTCACATCTGCTGCAGCAGTTTCAAGCTTCTTCCAGTCCCTTCCCATTAGGGCACTGCATCCAATGGGAAAACTTCCTAGCTAAGTGAAGACCACATCTCATGAGAAAACCGAGGACTGATTATAAATCTCAAATACCTCAATATTACCGGGCCACATTTTCTTGAAATACCCTAAGTCTAAGAATAGCCCAAAAATTGTATCTAAGGTATAAAGAAGGCAAGCAAAGAGCCTGGGTTATAGAGCCATAGAAGACTCTAGAAGCAGAGGTCTTTTTGTTGCTGTTTAAGCAACATCACTGTACATGAAACCCAGTTACAGTCTTTCTATACTGGGTAGGAACCTCACAGGTCATCTCAGGAGAACTGAACATGTCTCCCAATCAGGGACGATGGAAAGCCAGACAAGGCACACAGGAGAGCAGAGGGAAGACCAGTCCTGGTGCCCAGGCGGGGTGGCCATCCCCACACGAAGGAGCTTTTTCAACCTCAAAGCCTTGGCTCTCAAAAGTTCTTGAAACCAAAGCCACCCATGCTGTTTGAAGCTAATTCAGCACAACACAGACCATTCAACATCTACTTTAAAACGTTACAAATAGCCGAAACCAGTTTAGCTCAATGGATAGAGCGTCGGTTTGGGGACTGAAGGGACCCGGGTTCGATTCCGGTCAAGGGCATGTACCTTGGTTGCGGGCACATCCCCAGTAGGGGGTGTGCAAGAGGCAACTGATCAATGACTCTCTCATCGATGTTTCTAACTCTCTATCTCTCTCCCTTCCTCTCTGTACAAAATCAATAAAATATATTTTTTTAAAAGTTACAAATATATAATGCTTACTAAACCTTTTACTGGTAGTGCTAAGAAAACACATTCATTTCTAATACATAAATGTTTGTGTTGTTTCCTGCCTTCAGATTATCAGACTAGAGAAGAGCTAAATTTCAGACACATTAGCCTTTTATCTAATCAACACTTGTTAGCAGAGTTGCACTGCCAAACATGATGTGCAGGTCTAATTTCCAGTAAAGTCTTTATATCTATATATCTATATATCTATATCCATATCTAATTGATTTTTTTACAGAGAGGAAGGGAGGAGGGATAGAGAGCCAGAAACGTCGATGGATAGAGAAACATCCATCAGCTGCTTCCTGCACACCCCACTGGGGATGTGCCCGCAACCAAGGTACATGCCCTTGACCAGAATCGAATCTGGGACCCTTCAGACCACAGGCCGACACTCTATCCACTGAAACAAACCGGTTTCTGCTCCAGTAAAGTCTTAAAGACTAACAACACATAGGATTAACTTACATGATTAATGCCTCCCATTCAAAAAAATTCTCTTCATTCATGGGACCTGCAGAAAAAGAAAATAGCCACGTTGTCACTTTGAAGGCAGCTTTGGCTATTAAAAGTAAATTAGAAAAAGGTTAACTTTAGTGCCTCACCTGCCACGATTCCTTCTGGAGGATTCAGTGTTAATTCTATAAAATTAAAAAGTAAAACCATTATGAAACAATGAATATTATTGTTGGCATTTTAACAAAACTGTAAAGACTATATAAACTATAAATTGTATATTACAATATTAGCAGATCAAAATTCTTTGTACAAAGTGAATGACTGCTCAGTTACACTTCTGATAGACTATAGTGAATAATTTCTTTATTCCAGCAAAAAAGCAGAATTTTAGAGCTAGAAACCCTTTCATTCTATAGATGAAGAAACAAACAAAAGGAGTTAACTGTCTTTCCAAAATACTCCTGCTGGAAACACAGGATATTATTTTCCAATTGAAAAGTATCTCCTGTCTCTCTAAGACAAACTAAAGATGTGAGGAGAACTGAGGCTTCAAAAGCTTGACTCAGAATCAAGTACACCCAGCACTGCACAGACAAGCTGCCAGCCTCTCACTGCAGTCTATGAGCCCCACAGACGTACTATTCCACAGAGTATCAGCCTTCAGCACTGACAGCAGAAACACCAAGAAATAAGTCAACAGCAGCACTGCTCAGCAATTTAAGATTTTTTTATGTAGTTGTTGAAAACGTGAGGCCCAGCTCTGCGACTTAGAAGCTGCCACTAAAAAACATCATTTTAACTCCTGGCCTCCCAGTAAACAAATCCAGAAATATGAGAAGATGATGAAAAATCATGGGCAATATGGTGGCAAACAGGAGTAAGGAAGCAGGCCAAAATGCATGCCCCATTTGGGCTGAGGCAATCACTAAAAGTGTAAGAAACATGTAAACGGAAGAGCTATAAGACAAAACATTATTTGTTTTTTAATATGTTTTTATTGATTACAGAGAGGAAGGAGAGTGAGAGATAGAAATATCAATGATGAGAGAAAATCATTGATCGGCTGCCTCCTACACACCCCACACCAAGGCTAGAGCCCACAACCTGGGAATGTGCCCTGACTAGGAATTAAACTGTGACCTTCTGGTTCATTGGTTGACGCTCAACCACTGAGCCACGCCTGCCTGGCCAAACATTGGTTTTTAAAGAGACATAAAATTAACAAATCCCTGCTAAATAAACAGGCTTAAGGACTGGAAAAGAAAAAATAATGTGTCATTAGTCACAGATGCTATGCTAATATACATAGAAAGTCCAAAGGAACCTAAAAAAAATTACTAGAAAAAGTAAGTTTGCCAATACTGCTGAATATATATATATATATATATATATGAGCTATATTTCTATATATTAGCAAGTTAGAAAAGAGAAGTATTAAAAATGATCCAATAATAATGGAAAACATATAAAAATAAAATTGTTGTTAATCCTCACCTGAGGAGATTTTTTTCATTGATTTTTAGACAGAGTAGAAGGGGGAAGGGGAGAAGGAGGGAGGGGGAGAGGGAGGGAGAAAGAGAGAGAGGGAGAGAGAGAGAGGAAAATCAATGTGAGAGAGACAATTAGTTGCCTTCTGCACATGCCCCCAACCAGGGCCAGGCTTCAAGCCTGCTACCAAGATACATGCCCTTGACCAGAATCGAACCCAGGATCCTTCAGTCCTCAACTAACAGACATTCCAACCACTAAGCCAAACTGGCTGGGGCTAAAAATAGTTTTTTTAAAGATGTGCAAGATCTGTAATAGATGAAAAGAACTTATTAAAGAAGAGTATCATACTCGTGGATTAAAAAAAAACCCTCATTGTTATATAGTTACCAACCTTTTGCAAAATGAATCTTTTAGTTCAATATAACCTCAGCCAAAATACCAACATGTTTTCTTGTTTGAATTTGACAATACTATTCTAAAGATACATGAAAATGCAAACGACCAAGAATAGCCAAGACATTCTTTAAAAACAATAAATTGAGAACTCTCAAGACTTATCCTAAAACTACAGTATGTACATTGTGATGCTGGCAAAGAGTTCCATAATTCATTGGACAGAGCACAACCAGAAACGGGCTCATGGAAATACAGACCCTCAATTCGCTCTGAAGGCAGTATTACAAGACAGGCTTTCTCACAAATAATGCTAACCTTTCGATAAAAAACTCTTCACCCTGACCAGTGTGGTTCAATAGGTTGGGTGTTGTCTCAAAAGGTTGCCAGTCCCATTCCCAGTCAGGGCACATGCCTGGGTTGTGGGATCCCACTGTATGGCAGGTGGGAGGAGGCAATGGCTGATAGATGTTTCGCTCTCACATCAATATTTTTCTTTCTTTCTCTCTCTGCCTTCCTCTCTAAAAATCAATTAAAAAACTTGAAAATTTTTATTAATAAAAAATAAAACTTTCTGCCCATTTCGCACTATGTACAAAAAACAAAATATTAAAAAAAAAAAAAAGAACCAAAACTGGTTTGGCTCAGTGAATAGAGCGTCAGCCTGTGGACTGAAGGATCCCAGGTTCGATTCCGGTCAAGGGCACGTACCTTGGTTGTGGGCACATGGGGGGGGGGGGGGGAGAGGGGGGCGCGGGGGCGGGATGTGCAAGAGGCAGCTGATCGATGATTCTCTCTCATCAATGTTTCTAAATCTCTATCCCTCTCTCTTCCTTTCTGTAAAAAAATCAATATTATATATATATATATATATATACACACACACACACACACACACACACACACACACTTTTTTTTTTTTTAAAGAAAGAAGGGACATGTGAGATAATAAATATATGCTGGTTTCTGTTCCCAGCTCCTGGGCACAGTGCACCTGAAACCTTTGGAAATTCCTAAGTGATAAGAAAATCAGGAGTATCTTTGGTTCTATTTGGGCATTGCTCCTGTCCTGCCCAACTCCTTGTTCCTGACACAAGGCTCCTAAATCCCTTGAACTCCCTGGGTGACAGGACTCTTTGTTCTAATGAGGTGACTGTGGGTGGGCTCCTGGGTGGCTCTTGGATGAGGGCTGGTTAGCAGAAAGACAGAATTGTGACTAGATATAAAAAAATGAATTACTCTCAGAACACTAAGTGAAAGACTCCTATTTATATAAAATCCTAGAAGAAAAAAGACCATAGTAATAGAAAGCAAATCAAGTGCGGCCAGAGGCCAGGGTTACAGGGGAGTGGGAGGGGACAGCAAAAGGAACAAGGGAACTCTCTGGGGTCGTGGAAATGTTCTGTATCAGGATTGTACTGATGGCTACACAGCAGTGTATACTTGCCAAAGCTCCAAGAATGATATATTTGAAGTTGGTGTGTCTTACTGTATGTAAATTTTATCTCAAGAAGTTGACACCCCCGAAATTAATTTCAGTTGTTTTATGAAATATAAAACAATAAATCTCCTAGAGCAGTGTCTCCCAAAGTGTGGTACGCATACCCCCAGGGGTATGGGAAGAGTTTGGTGGGGGTACACGTTGCACCGGAGCTTGGTGGGGATGTGCACTGCACCGTGCTTAGCTGTGCCTAATTCTACGTTCTCATGAGTACAAGAGGTACTCAGCGTTATGAAAATTATAGAAGGGGTGCACATGTGTCAAAAGTTTGGGAAACACTGTCCTAGAGGATAATACAGGGGAATATCTTCATGCTCTAGTAAAACTAATAATACTGTTAATAACCAGGCAGTGCTAACCATAAAGGAAAAGACTGAAAAAATTAAAAACATTAAAAGTAAGAATCTCAATGTCAAAAGATCTCTCTTTAAAAAAAAAATTCAACAGATTACTTAAGAGAGTAAAAAGGTAAGCCACAGCCCAGTTGGTGTGGCTTAGTGGTTGAACGTGGATCTATGAACCAGGTGGTCATGGTTTGATTCCAGTTTGGGGCACATGCCCTAGTGGGGGATTCTCATCAGTGATGTTTTAATCTCTCTCTCCCTCTCCCTTCAGTTAGAAAACTGACAATAAGAAGTGTCTGTACTGATAAGGAGCAACGAAAACACACTGCCAGAGGGAATATGTTTGTATTTTGGAAATGAGGTTGCTATTACCTACTAAGACCCAACAACTCCTCGTAGGAGTACAAACACAGATATATGTGCATCAAGAGACATGTCTAAGAATCATTTTTCCCACTTGCTGATGTCATCACTCAGACGACCTACAGATTCTAAGTAGCAACCAACATGTTTCTATGTAGAGTAACTTATACCAAATTATAACAAATCCCCTATGAATCCACCTCTGGAAAAATACAGGGAAATACTAGGCGAAATGTCACAGGATTAATTATGGAGTTTGATATTTAACATTTTGGCATGCTCCTTAAAGAGACAGAGGATACCAGCTTAAGCAAGTGAGCAATTGATGACCCTAAATCCTCAGATTAAAAAAGAAAAGAATGCATGCTTTGATGGAAAAGTAAAGCTAAACAAGGAGGAGACTCTGCTGTGAGGAAGAGCTGGCACCCTTCTCACTTCCCCTGGCTGGTAATGCTGTCTCTGAGAACTCCCTAAGCTGAATGTCCTTCCTTGTACTTTTCTTTGTCCCATTATATTTCAAGCAGTAAATACTTTTAAAAGCTGTTACTGCAACAGTTCTGACAGGGAAGATGATGCCCTAGGCCAGAATGGCAACTGTGGAAGTGGTAAGGAATGGCCCAAAGGCAGAGGTGGCAGGGCTTGCTGATAAAGCTGATGTGCTATGTGAGGACAAACAAGAGGAGTCCAGACCTCTGAGTGAGTGGTGGCCCATTACTAGAATGGGAGGCTTCTCACTTAAACCTGGGAAGGCAAAGACATCGATAAACAGACAAGCAAAGGTGACTAGCAAGCAGCCGAGAATGAGTCTGAAGCTCCAGGAAGGATGGATGTTGGAGACAGAAAGTGGGGAGTGACTGCTTGGGGAGTGCACAGAGCCCCCAGGGACTGGTGGGATTCTCCAGAGCAGTATTTCCCAAGGAATATTTGGAAATACAAGGGTCATTTTTAGATTGCACAGTGACTGAGGAATGCTACTGCCATCTGGTAGAAGTGACCAGGAGCACTTAACATTCTGCCATAAATGAGTCCTACACAAGGAAAAATTTTTTCACTCAAAATGCCAAACCGTGACCCAGGAAACAAGTTTGTTACTGAGGATGAAGAGGAAGGGACAGCAGAAGATGTTAGGGGAGTCTAATGAAGTAACACAAATTAAGTGTTAATTCCAAATACCAAGTGCTTTAGTAAATACTTCAAGGAGGGAAGAACCAAGTGCAAATGAGGTTAATTACCAAGGATACTGAGACGGTTGGATTTGGCAAGACAAATCCTAACTATCTCAGCCCCTCTCTGGATCTCTTCAACCCTAGGACCCAACTCACCAGGCTTTATACACCTAGTCATCTGAAATCTCATCTAGTTTTTGTGTCAAATCACCTTTTTGTAAAAACAAAAATAACCACAAAGAAATAAACAACAGTTTAAGATAGGTTATAAATTGCTAAAGGGAGCAAAGGGGCTGGGATTGGAGAGATGATAATGTTAATGGAGAAGAGTGCCTAAGAGCAAAACAGAGAAATAATTACACCAATAATTTTCATGGAATCTCAAGGAGGAGCTTACACCAAAAAGAGCTGGCTTTCTTCTTCATTTGTGGAGTTCCCCCTTGGAACTTCCCTCTGTGCAACCCTCCCTTTAGGGAGAGAGCCAAGGGTTGTCTCAACTGTAGCTGGAGAACCAGCTCACATGCTGCAGCCTTCCCACCAGCATTCTTATTCAACAGCGCCATCTACTGGTCAGTACGATACTACAGTAACCCAGTTCACTAAGAGGGAATGCTGTGGACACATACACACATAGACACATACATACACACACACACACACACACACACACACACACACACACTACAGTTTTGTACTTACAGATAAAAACAACTTTCAAAAGAGAAACAAAATCTTAACAATGCCAGAGAAATTTGCAAAGGACCATGCCATTGATTATTCAATAATGTTATTAAAAGCATTTTTTAAAAGTGGCTTAAAAAATAGCTGCCACACAAAATGAAATATAAATTTAACCTTTAACACAGCAATCCCATGTCTCAGAATCGGTCACACAGAAACACTGGTAAAAATAAGATAAGATATATGCATAAAGCTATTCATTTCAGGACCATTTATAATAGCAAAAAAAAACACAAAAAAAAAAAACAAAAAAAAAAAACCTGGAAATAATTCCAACACTATCCATAGGGGACCAGTCAACTCATATTACATCTGTCTAGAGAGTACCTGCAGTTGTGAAAAGGAATGACAAACACCTCTATGCACTAACACAGAATAAACTCTAGGACATCTATATAATAGAGACAGAGTTGTAACAATCGTAATAACCAAAGAGGCTCGACCAGACCAGAGGTCAGTGCTGGGTTGCCATGGGGACCCAGCACTTATGGGGCTGCTGCCTGTGCCCCACCCACCACTGACTACCTAGGTGGCTGTGGATCAGGCCCTGAGAGATGCCTGCAGAGAGGCAGCATCTGATCCGTAGCTTCTGTGGCAGCCATTGATCAGAGCTTGCCTCCATTTCTCTCCAGGCCTCCACTGGGGCTGCTGATCAACAAGCCTTTCTGATCAGACCCATTGATAAGCCCAGAGATGCTGACTGGCATAGAAACTGGCCAATCAGAACCAAATCTGAGTGAATGTAAGGAGCCAATGGCTGCCTAGGAAATGGAACTTAGGACGCTGACTGGCATAGAAACTGACCGATCAGAGCCAAGCCTGGTCAACTGTGAGGAGCCAATGCCTGGTTAGGAGGCAGAGCTTTTGATGCTGATTGGCATAGAAACTTACCAATCAGAACCAAATTGGCCAGCAGAGGAGGGCAGTTGGGAAGAGATCAGGCCAGCAGGGGAAGGGCAGTTAGGGGTGATCAGGCAGGCAGAGGTAGTTAGGGGCGATCAGGCCAGCAGGGGAAAGTAGTTGGAGGCTCAATCAGGCCGGCAACGGAGGGCAGTTAGGGACAACAGGCAGGAAGAGAGGTAGGGGGTGATCAGGCAGGCAGGCAGAAGAGTTAGGGGCAATTAGGCAGGCAGGCTGGTGAGTGGATAGGAGCCAGCGGTTCCAGATTGTAAAAGAAGTCCCCAATTTGAGTGGGTGCAGGCTGGGCTGAGGCAACCCCCCTCTGTGCACAAATTTTTATGTACCAGGCCTCTAGTCTATAATAATGAAAGTGTAATAAACTAATGAGACCAGATGTCCTTCCAGACTAAGCCAGGGCTGCAAGGGAAGCCCGGGTCCTGAGTGCCAGAAGGAAGCCTGTGCTGGCAGCCGGAAGGCCTACACTTGCGCGAATTTTGTGTTTTGGGTCTCCAGTATAAAATGAAAAACAAAGAGGAGGAAAATGTAACTTGCATTTCTAATGAAGTGATTTAGGTTAAATGAGGTCGCTAGGATGGGCTCTAATGTATTCTGATTGGTCCTTATAGGAGAGTAGGACACAGACACAAAGAGATACTACATGAGGACACAGGGATATGACAGCTGTATGCTCAGGAGAGGTTACATTATATGAAGAATTCTTACAACTTCATAAAAAAGATAACTAAGACATGAGCAAAAAACTCAAGACACACCTTCAAAAAGACATTATGGATAGCATATAAACACATTAAATGATACTCAATGTCACTGATCATTAGGAAAATGCAAATTAAAATCCAAGTGAGAGGATGGTGATATATAAAGATATGAACTTGCCAAAACTGGTTTGGCTCAGTGGATAGAGGGGTGTCCCTCAGCCCAGCCTGTACCTTTTTGCAATCTGGGATTGCTGGCTCACAACCGTTCACCTGCCTGCCAGCCTGATCACACCCTAACCATTCCCCTGCCAACCTGATCAATACCTAATTACTCCCCTGCTGGCCCAATTGCCCCCATCTGCCCACCCCTGCCAACCATCTTTGACCACATGGGGAGGCCATTGTGTGAGGTTCAATTTGCATATTGCCTCTTTATTATAGGATAAACAAAAAACAACCTAGACAACTACACATCGGGCAAACGGGAAAAATGGCCCTAATCCAGAGCACCTGTATCTCCTGGAAGGGAGCCTGATGCCCCAATTTTTGCAACTGCCCTTGAACACTGGTTCTGGAGGCCAAGGGAGCCATGTTCCTGGTCACATGGGACTATAATAATCAGTGTCACCCAGAAAAGAACTCATACCCCAGTCTGGCACCCCAATATTTGTGAATGCTGCCAAATGACACCTCTATTTGTGACTGGTGCCAGATCACCTACCTCTGGTGGCTAGTGGGACTTACACTGGTGGGCCCTCTAGATTGCAACCAACAGAAAAAGATTTTTTATTTTATTTATTTTTTAAAATATATTTTTCTTGATTTCAGAGAGGAAGAGAGAAAGTGAAAGATAAACCCATCAATGATAAGAGAGAATCACCAACCGGCTGTCTCCTGAACACCCCAACTGGGGATTGAATCATGACACCGTGGTTCATAGATCAACACTCAACCACTGAGCCACACCAGCTGGGCCAGAGAAAGATTTTTTAAACAGCTACCAACCGCAGAGCACAGCAAGGGGAACAGGCCCAGGAGCTTCGTCTTTCTGTGAAGGAGGCCTATTAACAAATCATCATGTCCCCAACCTGAGAGGCAGGCCTCTAATTAAACTGTAATCCTCTCCAGAGACCTCAGAAGGCAAATGCTAGCATCATGCTCACCCTCTGCAGAGCTCCAGAGTGCCAAAGTCTCCTGGGAGGGAGCTTTATACATGTGTGGTGCCCTGGTTTTTTGTGGCTGCAAAGGGCTGCCCCTTGATCACCTTGTTGTGGTGTTAGGAATGGGTAGAGGGTGTCTTGCATTCTTATTAGTCCCACAAACCGTGGCAATCAAAGAGATGATTACTAGAAGGCTACCGCTCCCAGGGCACCCCCAATAGCGGACTGAGATACACCTCCAGTCTTTCCACGAAGGAGGCTTCTTACACAATCGTCCAGAAACCTCAGCCTGAGTGGCAGGCTCCAGGTTTGGCCCAGACTTAGTGGCCTACGCAGCTGCTCTCAAGGAACATAGGTTGTGGACACCATCTTGGCAGTCTCCCTCTGCCTTGCTCCAGCTCACCCTATCACCCAGAAAAGAGTGTATACACTCCTCTGGCATCCCAATACTTGTCTGGAGCCACGATCTCTATGACTGCCAGCCAGAGACCGGCTCTGGTGTACAGCAAGGCTTATACTTGCAAGCCCACAGGATTATATATATATATATTTGCATTATTTTAAAAGCTGCTGCCTGAATCCAGGAGGTGAGACCCTTCCCTCAGGACACTGACAGGTCTTGGCACACATTCAGGCACGGCTTGGACAAGCACAACAATGTGAAAGACAACTAAGAGCTGAAACGGTTGAATGACAAGGTTCCTCTCCTACAAAAGGCCACTTGCCTTCAAGAAGGGAGAGGTGGTTGTTTCAACTACTGTACAGAAACCAACACAGAGTCAAGCAAATGAAGAAACAGAGAAATATAGTGCAAATGAAAGAACAAGATAACACTTCAGGGGGAAAAAAAAAAAAAAAAAAAAAAAAAAAAAAAAAAAACTTGATGAAATAATGTACCTGATAATGAATTCAAAGTAATGGTCAAAAAGATGCTTGCCGAACTGGGGGGGATATGAACAAATTAAGAACTTCAACAATGAGATGGGAAACAGGAAATACCAAACAGAAGTCACAGAGCTTAAAAAAAACAAAAAATCTCATTGACTGAAAAATATAAAAATATATTAGAGGAGTATAACAGCAGACCAGATGAAGCAGAAACTTGTCAACTTTAAGACAAGGGCGTGGAACTCACCCAATTAGAGCAGCAAAAACAAAAAGAACTTAAAAAAAAAAAGTGAAGACAGTATAAAGGAATTATGGGACATCAAATGGATTAACATTCCCATCATAGCTCTCCCTGGAGGAGAGGGAAAGGGGAAGAAATCTTATGTGAAGAAATAATGGCTGAAAACTTTCCTAACCCTGAGAAGAAACAGACACCCAGATTCAGGAAGCTCAGAGTGTTCCAAATAAGAGAAACCCACACAAAGACACAGTATAATTAAAGTGTCAAAAGTTAAATCAAGAAGAGTTTTAAAAGCAGCAAGAGAACACTTCTTGTGGACAGAGATGAGAGAATCATTGATCGACTGTCTCCTACCAATAAGGAGACAGATAAAGACTACCAACAGATATTTCAGCAAAAACTTTGCAGGCCAAAAGTGAGCGGCATGATATATTCAAAAGGCTAAAAGAAAAAAACTGCCAACCAAAATTACTCTATCCAAAAAAAACTGCCAACCAAAATTACTCTAGCAAAATGGCCATTCAGAAATGGAGACAAGCAAAAGCTAAAAGAGTTCATCACCACCAATTAGACATTACAAGAAATATTAAAGGGACTTCAAGCTAAAATCAAAGGATGTAAATAAAATGAAATGAAATGAAATGAAATGAAATGAAATAAAATAAAATAAAATAAAATAAAATAAAATAAAATAAAATAAAATAAAATGAAGGGCTGTTAGTAATAAAAACACATATGAAAGAATAACTCTCACTAGGAAAGTAAATATATAATAAAGGTATTGGACTAATTACCTCAGAATCGTCATAATATGTTTTTTCTCTTAAAACTTTTTTTTAATATATTTTATTGATTTTTTATAGAGAGGAAGGGAGAGGGATAGAGAGCTAGAAACATGGATGAGAGGGAAACATCGACCAGTTGCCACCTGCACACCTCCTACCGGGGATGTGCCCGCAACCAAGGTACATGCCCTTGACCAGAATCCAACCTGGGACCCTTCAGTCCGCAGGCCGACGCTCTACCACTGAGCCAAACCGGTTTCGGCTTAAACCTTTTTTTTTTTTTTAACTTTTCAGTACAGCCTAGCTGGTGTGGCTCAGTGGTTTAGCACCGATCCATGAACCAGGAAGTCACCTTAGGATTCCCGTTCAGGACACAAGCCCAGGTTGCCGGCAAGCTGATCGACAATTCTCTCTCCCCTTTCCTTTCTCTCTCTGTAATCAGTAAGATAATAAAATCTCCCGCCCTCGCCTGTTTGGCTCAGTGGATAAAGCGTCCGGCGTAGGCCTGCGGGCTGAAGGGTTCCCGGTTCCTTATAGGACAAGGGCACATGCCCGGGTTGCGGGTTCAATCCCCAACAGGGGCGTACAGGAGGCGGCCGATCAATGATTCTCCCTCTCTCCCCCTCTCCCTTCCTCTCTGAAATCAATTTTAAAAAATTTTAAAGAGAGGAAAAAAAACTTCATATTACACAGGTTAGGCTTCCCTCCCCTCCTCTCACTATATGTGGGCAAGGCTGGGATTAGGTAGTTACCCAAATTACTAAAATGGGCAAAGGAAAAAAACAAACGAGAACTGAATGTAAGTGTGGGCATTTCTGAACTGGCGCAGCAGTGATGTTCACTCTGTCCTTTAACGCGTCCTCCTTAGGAGGCGGCGGCAGGCAGGGCGAGTCCCCTGAGACCAGTCCCCCCCTCCCCCCCCACCTGCTGACCGTGAACAAACCGGCAGGCCCGTGGGGTGAGGCGTCCGCTGCCCGCACTCCGCCCAGGCCTCAAGGAGCAACGCCGGACCGGGGCCGGAGCGCAGGGCAGAGGCGGGGGGGGGGCGGGGGGAGGGATGGAGGGGCGCCGCCCCGACGTGAGGCTCGGCAGCGCGCGGCCCCGGACTCACGTTTGTACTCGGCCATCAGCCTCTTCAGCGCCGTCCCCGCCATCGTCGGGGAAACAGCTGTGCCGTCGGACGTCGCCGCAAACCGCTCGTATCCTCCCGCCCCGAGAACCGGGTTACTTCCGGGTCGCTGCCGGAGGCACAGAAGCCCTTCCGGGTCGCGGGGCGCGCGCGCGCAGGGGCGGAAGTGAGGCGGGCTCGCGGAAAGGGGCGGAGCGTGGCCGGGAGCGGAGCGGGACGGTCGTGGGGAGGGGACTGGAGCGTGGTGTGGAGGATGACGAGCGTCTCCGGCCCTTAATGCCCGGTGGCTCGGCCGCTTCTACCAACCCCCGTTCCTGTAGGGCCTGGTCTTCCCGAAGATTCCAGGGTTGCGTGCTTGGCAACCGTCTGTTCCGTCACGGTGGCCCCAGGAGGGTCCAGGGGGGGACGGGGACGAAGGACAGCGCGACGACAGAGCGGGAGAGGCCAGCTGGGCAGAGGTCATTTAGACAGGGTATTTTTTTTTAATATATTTTTATTTTTTTTTTAGTTTTTTTTTTAATATATTTTATTGATTTTGTACAGAGAGGAAGGGAGATAGTTAGAAACATCGATGAGAGAGAGTCATCGATCAGCTGCCTCCTGCACACTCCCTACTGGGGATATGCCCGCAACCAAGGTACATGCCCTTGACCGGAATCGAACCCGGGACCCTTCAGTCCCCAAGCCGACGCTCTATCCATTGAGCCAAACCAGCCCTGGCTAAATATATTTTTATTGATTTCAGAGAGGAAGGAAGAGATAGAAACATCAATGAATCAATTGATCGGCTGCCTCCCGCATGCCCGCCCCCGGGGATGAGCCCTGGACTGGACTCCAACCCGGACCCACCATCCGCAGGCTGAGCTCTGTTCACTGAGCGAAACCAGCCCGGGCCGGGGATATTTTAACGACACCGGGAGGAGGGGGCCACCGCCGCTAGGAGCCAGTTCCTGACGCGGCCAAAGGAGACGGGCTCCTGAGACAGTGACGCCCCAAATTCCGGTGGGAGGTAGGTTTGGAAATTTATGCACCTTGTGCATTATTCCAAATGCACAAGGTGCATAAATTTTGAGAGAAAAGATAATCAGGTGAGGTTAGTACAAACTGAGAGGTGAAGGGGAGCTGGGATATAGCACGTCCACTCTCACCTGATCACGATGGTGGTGAGTTTATTCTGCCAGCGAGGCCAGAACTCAGGGTGCCCAGACTCGGCCCCAGGGAGGGAGGACCCAAGCCTCGGCCCGCCTGCTGACCAGCATGACCTGGTTTCTGAGTAGCAGGTGTGATATGTGAGGGCTTCCTAGGACCTAGGCAATCACACGGAGGGGGCCAAGTTCAGAATGAAAGTAGCGTCTTTTGTGTCTTTGACAGCTGAAGTTCTGAGGTATAAAAGGTCTCTCACAGTTGAACCCGGCTGAAAGGAGCTTTCACCCCAGTATCTTGCTTCCCCAGCTGTGAGCTTGTGCCAGAACAGTGAACAGCAGGTGACATTTACTGGGGTTTTCCTGGGAGGGAGGGTTCCTGGGCTGAGGGACTTTCAGTGCTGAAATGGGACCCTGGCACCACTAACAGGATAAACAGTGCCTATCGCCTCCTACAGCATCAACTTAACTCTTAAGATCCTAGGAGTTAGACTTATGTAAATATATTTTCTTAATTTTATTGATTTTAGAGGAAAAGAGAAGCATCCATTTGTTGTTCAACTTATTTATGCATTCACTGGCTGATTTTGTATGTGCCCTGACTGGGAATCGAACCCACAACGTTGGCATATCAGGATGCTCTATAAACAATTGAGTTACCCAACTGGGGCCTGTAAATATTTTTAAAATATTAATACCAAGAGGTATTATTCCAAATGCACAAGGTGCATAAATTTTGAGAGAAAAGATAATCAGGTGAGGTTAGTACAAACTGAGAGGTGAAGGGGAGCTGGGATATAGCACGTCCGCTCTCACCTGATCATTTACGCCAGCCAAAGTAGATGGGTTCAAGCCCAGTACAGGGACTCGGTAATTTGCCAGGTGCCCCGGAGAGTGGAGGTGGGGGGCATTGCATCCGCAGAGGAGCCCTTGCCCTTAAGTTAGGAGAGTGAGGCTGTGTGTTTGGGACATCAGAGCAGTGCTGCTTGAATTCCCACCCACTGCACTGACCGAAGAAAGAAAGAACAAGGCATGTCCCTGAGGTTATCTTTCCTCTCAAAATGTATGCACATTGTGCATTTGGAATAATACCTCTTGGTATTAATATTTTAAAAATATTTAGAGGCCTCATTGAGCCTTGCTGAATGGTCATTACAAAGGTTGAACTGTGACAGTCAGCCGCAACCTCCAAATGCAGTATTTAATACAAGAGACAGAATATCAAACTATATTTACTGTTTACAGTAGTAAAGGACAACAAAGAATGTACAAATTGTGAACAAACGGCAGAGCCAGCAGACACCACATCCACACCCCAACAGCAAAACACAAAGGAAAGGCAAGATTCCGGGCAAGAGATGATGGTCCAGGTCGCACTGTCCAGGTACCAGGAGGCAGAGCAGGGCCATCAGACAGCAGGGGTTCCATACAGAAGGGCAGGAGAACTGAAAGTGTAATAGGTCTAGGTTCCAAAATGGTTCACAGAAATGAAACCACAGCTAACTCAGGAAAGCACATGAAGTCTGTGAGAACAACATGAAGTCATCTGTGCATAGGGCCCATCTGTAATCACACTTAGAAGTAGCTCTTTGACACAAAAAAGTCACTGCAAAATCATCTATACTTAATTGTACTTATTTATATAGAAACCATAATTATTCATCAGAAGCAAATACTGGAAGAAATCTGAGGGCACAAGTACTGCCAAGTGAGAATCATGGCAATTGTTTTCCTCTATTAAAAGGGGACCCCTGAAACTAATAGAAAATAATAGTGAATATAAACTAATTGAAAAATTAAAAAAAAAAAAAAAAAAAAGGAAAAAGCCAATTTGTTGCACCCTGCTTTGCCCATGCACCATCAGGGGTCCTGGGCCTGCCCTGCCCAAGGAGAACTGGAGGAACAGAGTGCCCAGGCCCGTGGTACTGAGGGACTCGGTTACTTCTCACCTTTTCAAAAGCATTCCAGTACCCTCCCTTCAACTTGACCATGTCCTCACAAAACTTAAACTTGCAATATTTAGCACTGAAAAAATCTACAAGAAACAGTAAGTGGAAGTTTGTCTCCCCACAATGCCCCAGAACAGCCCATAGAAGCACCCCCACTTTGGTGATGTGAGCTCTCTACAATGGACTAAGCAGGGGGGTTTATTCAATACCCGGGATAAGACCCCTGTCTAGACTAAAAAGGGACATTCACACAACAAGCTTCGGGGAAATGTGGTGAGAGGGGGAAAGACAAAAAACGAGAGCAAAAGCAAACCCCCAAAACCTTGCAACTCATGTTCCTAAACAGACATGACACTGGCTGGCCCGATTCAGGTAAGGATTCGTCCCTGCAGACAGTTTTGAGTTGCACCCGCAGTATGTCAGAGAGGAAAGGGATTTTTGTGGATGTCCTTGGTTCCGGCAGACTCCTTTGTGATTGGCATGGTCACGTGTTCACTATTCAACAGCAAATGCAAGGACGGTGACAAAGTGGGCCGGTCCCACTACAGACCACATCCCAAGAGGCAGCCAGTCGCCCGTGAGCCTCCTGTTTGCTGCTGGAACACGTCGATGGTATCTTCATCCTCCATCTCCAACTGGCAGGGTCGACGTGATAGGCACAGAGAGAGAGGGGACATCTGTTAGTTTTCTCGCCATCACAGGAACAAAACTGTTCAACTGAACACACATGTGCACAGCACTGTCTCCCTCGCACAGGCGCACAACACCCACCACACCTCTGCTCCGGGGGCTGCTCCTGGGTCGCTAGGTCATATCAGAGAGAAGAGGCTTTGTTTAGGATTCCCGACAAGCTACTATTCAGCAGCCTTCCCCTAAGAAAACCCACAAAAGAGTATTCAAAACTAGCTTTAACTGACAGAAAAACGAAGTCTCATTAAAAAAATGAGCAAGTATCTAACATTGTTAGTGAAAATTAGACAAAGTCAGAGCCCCATTAGGAACATCCACAGAGTGGCGCCAAGTCCTCACGACTAGCAGGGGCCACATCATAACAAGTACAGTGGGTGGCAGTTCCAACGCAAACCAAATCAGAAAAGAACCCACGTGGTAAGGGACCAGCTGCAGGCTGTACCCCTGGTCCCCGTCCCTCCCCTTCAAGATCAGGTTAGAGAAGGGCAAAAGCTCCCCACCTGCTCCTCCCAACACCACGGGGATGGACATCTGCCCTGATCTTTGTCCAGTCTCAGAACAAAAGAACTTCCACCAAATCACAGGCCTGGAGGCAGTAACATTTCCCAGAAATGGAGGAGTAGGTCCAGGTTAGCGGGCCCTGTGCTGCTGTAGACACTATGTGAACAGGAGCCAGAGTGACAGGCCGGAGCAAAGCGTTCCAGCCCCCCACCCCAGTGCAAACCCCCAGAAATCCTCGGAGCCATCCACCATCTCACAGCAAAAGAGTTCCTCAACTGAGCAGAAATATGTCTCCCTTTCACATGCACCAGCCCAGTGGATTCTGCCTCTGTGGAGGGCAACACTGAGTGAGACCCCAACAGTGGGTGACTCTGGATCACAAGGTCACCCAGCTGATGAATGATAAGAACCACAGACTGGCCAAAACCGGTTTGGCTCAGTGGATAGAGCATCAGCCTGTGGACTGAAAGGTTCCGGGTTTGATTCCAGTCAAGGGCATGTACCTTGATTGCGGGCACATCCCCAGTGGGAGGTGTGCAGGAGGCAGCTGATCGATGTCTCTCTCTCATCGATGTTTCTAACTCTCTATGCCTCTCTCTTCCTCTCTGTAAAAAAATCAATAAAATATATTATAAAAAAATAAAAAAATAAAATAAAAAGAACCACAGACTGAACCTCGGCCTCCAACTCCATCTGAAACTTTTCACTGTGGGGCCTTGCAATGCAACATGCTGGGCTGACACTGAGACTGTTGGGAGGAGGTCGCAGGCTTAACAAAAGCTGACTCCTGGCTGAAATGAAGGGGTACACTCTCCTTTCCATCCACACTCCTATACACACATGCTTACAGGGCACAAGAAGCAAGCCAGTAAGTTGGCTACAAATTAACTAACACTACAAGTTCAATGTCCAGACCACCAGGGGGTGTGCATGCATCTGCCCATCTTGCCTAGACCCCTCTGCTGAGCCCCCAGCCCACCTGCTGCACCTCCCAGCCTGGAGGAGAATGTCCAACAAAGGACATTCTCATCTGAAACACTAAACTGCCCAATTAAAATGTTAAATATTCTAATAACTAGGAACATTAAAAAAAAAAAAAAAAAAAAAGTAAGGTATCCCATATAAACACCCATCAGTAGCTCCCCAACAAGAATATTTCAAACAGCAATTAGTCAAATGCAGGTCGAAGTGGCCTCAAGACACCGAAGCTGCTTTCATACCTGGGCCGGGGTGTCTGCTTCATTAATTGGCTGCCCATCGAACCTGAATCTAATCTGTCTCATTGACAAGCCCTAGAAAGAAAAGGCAAATAGAATTAAGTATTTCTAGGTAATGCATTAATTCAAAAACATCACATATTTACACCAGAATACCAGGATTCTGACCGGAGGCTATCTTTCCATTGGTTTTTAGAGAAGGAGGAAGGAGAGACAGACAGAAACATCCATGTGAGAGAGAGACATAGATTGGTTTGCCTCCTGCACGCACACTGACCAGGATTAGCACAAATGCACTTGAGCTGTAAGGTCATGACACTAACAAAAATAATTACAACTGAAAAGGCTCAATTTACTGGTCACTGTGGGAGGATGCAAGGGAGTCAGCTCGTTACTTTGAAAAATGGTAAAGGGAAAGAATCAATCAAGCGTTTTGTAGAAATCAAACTGGGAGGAGGGAGGTGTCTCCACAGCATTTTCCAGCTCCTGTGTGAAGAAGCCAAGGAACTGCACTCAAATTCACTGTTCTGCCATCTCGCAGGAAGGAAGCCGCATACACACTGACCCAAGAGCAGACATGTGGTCACACTCCACCCCCAGAGGAAGAGGCAGCGTTTCGCCTGGCCTGATGGGCACCATCTGGAGATGAAGAGGGCTGAAGAGAAAAGGCCACCAAGGAGTGAAGACACACATAAATGCGCACACACACACAAATATGCACACACGTGCATACCAACGCACACGTGTGCAGACACACATGCACACTTCCAGGACAGTGGAGCCCTGAACAGCCTGGACACGGGGTGACGGCAGAGTCCCACCTGCCGCTCGCAGTAGGCCTTCATCAGCTTGCTCAGCGGGGTGTGTCTCTTAATCTTGAACTGGACCACGGAGCCATCTTGCCCAGCCACTTTCAGGTTGATGTGGTCGTTCTCTGTCTTCACTCCCTCCTGCAAGAGACATGACACTGGGCCTCAACACCCAAAATTACCACGACTGTAAAGGGCAAATCTTTAAGTAACTGCTGGGGTTTTATTTTTAAGTCATGAAAAAGCAACCTAATTCTGAAAACTCTCCAGCAATCCAGTCACTCATGTGATGGTTTTATTTTACACGGAAATTGTTTTTAACTTCTACTTGTGAAGCATCCATGTGTCAGGAAATGCAATGGAAAACTACAGAGTTCATAGATTGGTAATTCAAAGAAAAAGAATCTGTTCTATAAATCTAGCAAAACTGAGAACAAGTCCATGTCTGCCACAGATCACTGTGAAGCCGGAGGAGGCCGTGGTATGCCCGTCCTCCAGGGGGAGCAGTTGGTGCAGCAGCAGCTTCCACCTTCCAGCTGTCGAGGCCCGGGTAGTTCAATCAGTCCCACTGGTCAGGGGCACTCACAGTATTTATCTTGTGGAATTCCTGACTCACTCGGCTCCTGAGCAACCACACAGGGAACGGATGCCACAAGCCTGTGTCCTGCAGCAGCAGCTCAGGCTGAGAAGCATTTCCTAAGAACCAGAGAGAGGTGCCCGCAGGTGAAGCGCCGGTGAGGGTCCTGCCGTCACCTGTTACCTGGCTCTGACTGTTTGGGAACGAAGAGTGGCTTATCTTTGAACAAAACAATGAAAGTGACCTGAGTCAATCTGAAAATAAAGACTTGATGGACTTCAAAGTGGTTCTGTACTTTCTCCAGCTGACACGCATGCTCCCTGGTTGGTGCATCCCCAGAAGAGCTGACCATGGCCGGGCTGCTGGCTTTGTGGAGGAGTCAGATCCGCTCTCCTTCCCTCCCTACTGGGAGGGCTGGGCCCTTTGCTCCCCCTCGCCATGTCGCCAGCTGTCCTAACAAAAGGGGCTGGGAGGCAGGCAGTCACATCCTACACATTGTTCGACACTTTGAGTGGGGGTGCCGCTCTCTAGGGAGCTCGGAATGGCCTGAGAAGTGGCCCTAGGAGGCCAGACCCCAGCAAGGAGCCTGAAGGTCATCCTGGGGTGTGCTTACCCCACCGCAGCCTTGGGGGGCAACTTGGCCTGGCACCACTCAAGCCCCCCTCTCTGCAATGTGGACTCGTGTAGGCAAACCCGGTGACACAGTGCGGGGGTGTGGGTGTGGGTGTGTATGAGCGTGCGCTCAGGAACGCAGGGTCCCTCTAGCATACCTTCATTCCCCAGATAGTAAAGATACATTTGCTTCTTTGTTCAAATAAAGGTTTGTGTTTTTTTTTTATAACAGTTATGCATTTATAGAGAAATTGCAAGACATGGAGAACTCCAGTACACCTCCCACCTGTCTCCCCAACGTTAACATCTCACACCCACTATGCCACACTAAGACACCAGTGCTGGCACACCACTACTAATGAAACGCCAAGTTCTTGCTATTTCACCAGTCTTTCCATTAATGTCCTTTTTCTGTTCCAGGATCCAATCTAGGGCACCACACTGTGCTGAGAGATATACTTTCCCAATGTTTTATTGTGTTAAAAAACACTTAACAGCCGAAACTGGTTTGGCTCAGTGGATAGAGCGTCGGCCTGCGGATTGAAAGATCCCGGGTTCGATTCCAGTCAAGGGCACGTACCTTGGTTGCGGTCACATCCCCAGTGGGGGGTGTGCAAGAGGCAGCTGGTTGATGTCTCTCTCTCATCGACATTTCTAAATCTCTATCCCTCTCAATTCCTCTGTGTAAAAATTAATAAAATATTTTTTTTAAAAAAAAGCTAAAAAAAAAAACAAAAAACACATAACATAAAATGTACCATTTTAACCATTCCCAGTGGTATTACATTCATAATGTTGGGTGGCCATCACCAATATCCATCTTCAGAACTCTCTTCATTTTGTAAAACTGAACCTCTGTCCCCACTGAACACTAAGCCCTGGCACCCACCCTTCTGCTTCTGTCTGAATTTGATGACTCCATGTCCCTCATACAAGTGGAATCATACCATGTTTGCCTTTTTGTGACTAGCTTATTTAACTTAGCGTACTGTCTTCAACGTGCATCCATGTCATAGTATGTCAGAATTTCTTTTCTTTAGAAGGCTGAATAATATCCCATTGTATGGATGGACCACATTTTGTATGTCATCCATCCATGAATGCTTGGGTTGCTTCCACATTTTAGCTACAGTGAATAACACTGCAGTGAGCATGAGTGTACAAATATCTCTTGAGACCCTACTTTAAATTACTTTGATTGTGTACCCAGAGGGGGAATTAATTGCTGGGTCATCTGGTAGTTCTATATTAATTTTTTGAGGAACCTCCACACTGTTTACCAACTGCTGCACCAGTTTACA
Organism: Pipistrellus nathusii; assembly: GCA_963693515.1. Lineage (NCBI taxonomy): Eukaryota > Metazoa > Chordata > Mammalia > Chiroptera > Vespertilionidae > Pipistrellus > Pipistrellus nathusii. The sequence goes on along the minus strand of OY882859.1, from coordinate 189,396,659 downwards.
TTCCAACTAAAAGTCATGGGGATTCCAATCGCTCCATGTCTTCACCAACACTTGTAGGTTTCTTTCTTTCTTTTTATTTTTTTTAATAGTAACTGTCCCAATAGTTGTGAAGTCTTGATGACTTGCAATTCCCCAATGACTGGTGTTGTTAAGCATCTTTTCATGTCCTTATTGACCATCTTTTTATGTTTTATTTATTGATTTTTTAAAAAGAGAGAGAAAACATTAATTTGTTGTTCCACTTATTTATGCATGCATTGGTTAATTCTTACATGTGCCCTCACCAGAGTTGAAACCCACAACCTTGGCCTATCAGGATGACACTCCCATCAACTGAACTACCCAGCCAGGGCTCTTATTGGCCATTTGTATATCTAGTTTTGAGAAATGTCTATTTAAATCCTTTGCCCATTTTGGGGAAAAAATTTTTTTTCAGTTGTTGAGTTTTAGAAGTTCTCTATATATTCCAAATATTAATCCCTTATTACATATATGATTTGCACCTATCTTCTCCCCTTCTCAGGTTGCCTCTTAACTGTTAATAGCACAAAATTTCTGTAATTTTCATAGTCAGTTTGTCTGTATTTACTCTTGTTGCATGTGCCTATGGCATCATATCCAATAAATCACTGCCATACTCAATGCTGTCAAGCTTTTGTCCTGTTTTCTCCTAAGAGTTTTATGGGGTGAGTCTTACATTTGGGTCCTTGACCCATTTTGAGTTAACTTTTGTATGTGGTGTTACAAAGGGTCCAACTTAATTCTTCTGCATGTGGACAGAGGAAATATTTGTTTTTATAATGAAAAAACATGATTTGTTCAAACAAACAGATGCAAGAACCAAAACACAAAACAAACAGAAACTCTGAATCACAGGGCAGCAGCTGCAGACCAGGCAAAGGAAGGCAGCACTGGGCAGAAGGCCTCACCAGGAACAATGGGGGCACCAGCTCCCACAGGGAGCACATACAGCCAGGAAAAGCCCCAGGTACCTTTCCGCTCCAGGAGGGACCAATGGCTGTCCCCGACCCCGGGGAACTCCTAATAAACAAGGAGTAAGAGAAACCCAAAACTAGACACAACGACCACGATTTACTGCTGACCCACAAGGCCTTCCTTAGGCAGCATGATGGCCTGGGAGTGCGCCTGCCCCTCCTCGCCAAGACCAGAGCAGAGGGCTCCTCAGCAGGCACAAAGGGCACTGCAAACTGTTTATCCTTTTGGACACAGTCCAAACAAGTTTGTTCAACTGAAAGGACCCTGGAAGTTGACCATGTGGAAGAGTTAAGTTTAAACCACTGGAGAAGTGAGTATAGTGTGTATTTCACTGAATGTAAACTTCAGTAAGAGGAAGCCACCCAGAAATCAAAGAAAGGCATTTATATTTAGCCAAATGACCAGGCTGAGAGGAGTGGTATAAAAGGCTGAGCTGGAACAAAAATGTACAAAGCAAAGGCGGCTCCAATTGTAGTGCAATCTTGACTCAAGGCAGGGCAGGGAGCGGGCTGGCTTCCACATCAGCCAGCGGGCACACGCCTTGTTTACTTAAATGAGGCATGCCTGCGAGTTTGACATGATTGAGGGCTGCAATCTCTAGTACCAGGCTGGTATCAGAAGCCTGCGTGCAAAGCATTCAACTCAACAGCAGACCTTCCTCTGTCAATAAACAAACCCAGACCAAAAGCTTCGGAAACATCCTTTCTATGTTATATAATGAAAGGATAATATGCAAATTGACTGAACAGCAGAACAACCGGGAGCTATGATGTGCATTGACCACCATAGGGCAGATGCTCAACACAGGAGCTGCCCCTTGGTGGTTAGTGCGCTCTCCCTTGGGGGGGGGGGGGGGGTGCCAGGCAGCCACCAGCCAGGCTGATGGCTGGTGAGCACAGCAGTGGTGGCTGGAGCCTCTCCTGCCTCCTTGGCAGCACTAAGGATGTCCAACTGGGTCTTAGGCCGGCTCCCCCATCCCCCAAGGCCCGCCATCAGCTGCCAGACTACAAAAGGGTGGGCTGAGGGACCCTCTCCTCCCAGTGCACAAATGTCGTGCAGCGGGCCTCTAGTGTTTTTAATAAGAGTAGTTAGCACAACAGCTGTGGACAGTCCCCACAGACTGACAGCCGTTTTAAAACCCTAGAGCGTCAATTTTCAGCCAGTGTGCCACAAGAATTTTTAAAACTTGCAACCTGACTATTTAGTCAGGAGCACTGACCTCTTTTCCCTTAGACAGTCAAATAAAATGACCACAGTCAACAACACAACAATCATCTGGTGTGAATGAATCACAATTATACCTATTTTTTGGTCAGATCAGCAAAAAATGTAGTTTTTGGTGTGCCGCAGAATTTTAGTAATAAGTTTATGTGTACTATGAGATTTTAAAAAGATTGAAAAATCACTGTGCTAGGCCCTGGCTGGGTAGCTCAGTGGTTGGCAAGCCATCAGCATAGCCAAGGTTGCAAGTTAGAGTACAACCAATGAATGCATAAATACATGGAACAACAAACTGATGTTTCTCTTCCTAAAAACAATAAATAAATAAATAAATAAATAAATAAATAAATAAATAAAATTTTACATGAGCGGGGGGGGGGGGGGCGCTAAAAAGAAAAAAATAAATAGAAAATTTAAAAAAGAAGCCCTGGCCAGAGGTTAGAGCAAAGACCTCCTACTGAAGGGTCCTAGATCGACTTCCAGTCAAGGGTTGGAAGGTTCAATCAGGCCTGGCTGGGGCGTGTGCGGGAGGCAACCAATCCATGTATCTCTCTCACATCGATGTTTCTTTCTCCCTCCCTCCCTCCCTCCCTTTCTCTCTAAAAACCAATTTTTAAAAACTATCTTCAGATGAGGATTAACAGCAAACCAAAAAAATCGCTGTCCTAGAGAAGCGCACGCCAGGGGGCGCTACAGGGACCAGTGGGTCCAGCGACGCGAGGCCGGGCGCACCCTGGGGGACAGACAGCAGAGAGGAGAGTGGGCGCACCCCGCCGGGCTGTATGGGAAAGGCGACAGTGCGCAGACAGACCGACCACCGCCCCCCTTCCCAGAGGATCGCAGACGTGGGACCCACAGCGCGGGGCCTGGTGGGGGTCGGCCTCCGCGATGGAGAAGGTCTTAGGGAGGGGCGGTCCCCGAGGGGGGTCAGAGCGGGAGAGAGTGTCCGAAATCCCCGGAACTGGGGTCAGGGCGGGAGAGAGGGTAGGGCCCCCGGCGGCAGACTCCCGAGAGAGGGGAGTCTCGATGCGGCAGGGAGGTCCCGAACACCAAGTGTCCCGGCGGGAAAGGGGCGGCAGTGGCGGGGGGTCGGGGCGAGGAGGGTAGGCTCCGCGGACCCCGAGCTGGTGACGCGGGGCGAGAGGTCAGACTGCGCGCGGGAATCGGAGGGGGCGGGCCGAGAGCGAAGGAGGCGGGGCCTAAGCCGGGTGTGGGAGCGGCGGGGGCGGACCCTAGGCGAAGGGCGGGGCCTAAGCGAAGGGCGGAGCGGCCTGGACCGTGGGGGCGGAGCCTGGGCCGGGGCAGGGCGGAGCCTGGCCGGGCGGGGGGAGGGGAGCCCGGCGGCGCGACTGCGGGGGGAGGGGCGGGAAGCCCGGGCGCCGGGGCGGCCCAGCCGGCATCACGGTCCCCGGCCCCGGGGGGCCGTGCGGGGCCGTGGAGAGTGTCGGAAGCGCGGAGGGGGCTGACGGGAGCGGCGCGGGCGGGGGTCGTGCGCGGAGCCCGGCCCGCGCCCACCGGCCCTTACCTTGGGCTTCTCCTCGGACATGGCTGCGCGCTGTGGCGGGTGGCGGGGCGGCGGCAGGGGATGAGGCAGCGCGGGAGCGGGCGAGTCACGCTCTCAGCCCGCCGCTCTCCCGCCGCAACTGCCCGCGGGGCCGCGCTTTGCCCCCCAAATCCTGGCGCGCCGGTTGGCCGGCGCGAGGTCACGTGGCGGATGCGCGTGCACGACGCGCGCGCCCGGGGCATGGAGCGCGCGCCCGGTGGGGCCCGAGGTTCCCGGCGATTGGGAGTGCGTCACGGGGCGGGGCCCCGCGCCATCCCCGCGCCCCAACGCCGGGGGGCGCTCAGGCACTGAGGGGTGGGGGTTGGGCGCGCTGGGACCTCCGGAGCCCTCAGGGCATGCAGGGCGGGGTCGCTCCGGACGTCGAGCTAGGGAGGGGTTTGGGGAGGGAAGTGGCCTACAAAGAGATAGGCCTGGAGGCCAGGCCAGGTGCAGTCAGTGGCCAGGACTGGTGCACTCTCTTGGGGTCAGTGGGCCTGGGTGCTTCCTGGTAGAGGTGCCTCACCCAGGTGCCCAATGTCAGGTCATCAAGGACTACAAGAGGGAATCAAGAGGGCGGGCCAAGGCTGACCCTTCCATCGGCTCCATCCACCGAGGACACTGCATTTGTTCCTTGTGAAGCCTACACACACTCAGGTCTGGCCTTCACCCTGAGTTGCAAGTGGACAGGGCCATAAACAAGGATTGGGGATGTAGAGTGTCTTTCTCCATCCACTGCTCACTCTGATCTTAGCCAGGCTTCCCTCTGAGGCTTCCTCTCCTTGTGTCTAGTCCCCATTTGAGGTACTGAATCTGGCAAGTGAAAGCTGGTCACCTGGAGGATATGGTGGGATGGGTGAAGGAGATCCTCCTGTGACTATTTTGCTAACATTTCTGGAGTGTACACCCTGCACCAGATGCTAGTACTCTGCACCTAATCCTCACAGCAACCCATTTCACAGATGAGGAAACTGAGGTGTTCAGAGGTTAAATTCCATATCTGAGGCCCCAGAGTTAGTAAGCAGTACGGCTGGGATTTGAAAGCAGACTGTTGGCCACTGAGATTGACCAGTGTGCCCTACACCAATCAGGGGAAACCCAGGGTTAGACTCCCACCAAGATGGACCACGTGGGTGCTAAGGCGGACACTGGAAATGTGCTGGAGGAGAAGAGTCAGGAGGTCCTTTCAGTACTTTGAGATGCACATTCTTAGAAAGCCCTTGCTCTTCCTACCCTTCCTGCCTGTAATCCTAATTCTCTTAGGAGAAATGGACCCGTGATGGCCAACATTTATCACTCAGAGTGTGCCAAGCATGGTATCAAGCTTGCATCATCCCATTAAAGCCTCAGAAAATTGAAGTAGTGATCCCGATTTCGTCAATTAGGAAACTAAGGTTTAGTGAGAGGGTGGACTGCATAGGATCAGGCAGCTGGGAAATAGCAGAGCCTGGATATGAATTTAAGTGACAGAACCATTTCCAGCTTAAGACTGAGCCAACTGGGTTCCACTCGTTTCCTGTTAACATCTCTAAACCATAGAACCAAGTTTTCGTGGTCTCTAATTTCACAAACCACCTTGACTCTTAAAAATTCAATTTCTTGGCCAGAGATACATTGACGAGAGGGGAAGGGGGCTCCTCAAAACGGAGTTGTCATGTCACAGGTTGACAAAGTCTCTCTGTGAAAGGTCCCCTCTCACCCGGGTCCAAGGATTTGGTCCCTTTCACCCGGGAATCTGGACTGTGACCCTCCTCTGCCAGAGGATCCCTGGGTAGCATGACGGACTCAAGCTGTGCTTCTGGCAGAGGGGAGCCTTCAGAAACCAGCCCCTTCCAAGACAGAGATGGACAGTGGGAATCAAGCCCCAAATTGTTGGCTATGGTGTGGCTTTGTGTAGCAGTGTCCGGATCCATCAACAACCTAAGACAGTATCAATTACAAAATATAACATCATACATGCTACATACACATGAAGCTATTACGGATGAAAAACACATCCTGGTTTTAGACTTAATTTGTGATAAATATATAATTTAGAATTGATACAGCATCTAAATGTGTTACAATAAGAAATTAGACTATAGCCCACACATGTAATGAAAGGTTTTGTACATATTTTAAATATGTAAAAAAAAAAAAAAAAAGAGTAGTTGATAACAGAAAAAAATGCTCATATGATGATAACTTTTTTTTTAAGCAAATTATAAAATTACTGTGGCCCTGGCCAGTGTGGCTCAGTTGGTTGGGCATCATCCTGTGCACTGAAAATTTGCCAGTTCGATTTCAGGTCAGGGCACATGCCCAGGTTCTGGGCTCCATCCCCAGTAAGAAGCATACAGGAGGCAGCCAATCGATGTTGCGTTATCACATCAATGTTTCTCTCTCCCTCTCCCTTTCTCTCTCTCCCTATAAATCAATAAAATATTTTTTTAAATAGAAAATACCCTATTGTGGTTTCTGGACAACCAGAAAATCTGTATTAGATGCTTTGAAAATCTGAAGAAATCAGATAGCTACCAAAACAGAGAAAAAATTTCTCTGAGGGGCAACGATCCCACAAAGAAGGGAAGTGATTTTTACCTTTGAGACATCTGGAGATTAGTATGATGTACTATTCAGCTCAGGCTGCCATGACAAAACACCACAGACTAAGTTACTTAAATAACAGTCACTTTTGTTCTCACAATTCTGAAGGCTGGAAGTCTGAGATCAATGTACCAGCAGGGTTGATTTCAGGTGAAGCCTCTCTTTGGCCTGCAGATGGCCACTGCTTCCGCGTGTCCTTCCCTCTGTATGTGCATGGAGAGAGGGGGAGTAAGAGAGAAAGAAAAGAAGGAGGGATGGAGGGAGGGAGAGAGGGAGGGAGGGAGGGAGGGAGGGAGGGAGGGAGGGAGAGAGAGAGAGAGAGAGAGAGAGAGAGAGAGAGAGAGAGAGAGAGAGAGAGAGAGAGAGAGATAAGGCAGTCCATAATGTATGCAATGGGCAAGAAGTTAAAACACTGAGGACAACTTTTGAGTCTCATAGAATGGAAGAGACAGTAACTGGGCATGGCCAACAGCAAGATAAATTGAGGGGAAGAGGCGAGGCTCTGATAAATAATCTGAACCTTGAGCTAGATTACTGAGGACTTCAATAGAGAAGTAAGGCTGAGGTGTAAATAGATCAGTCCTCACAAAGAGTGAAACCCCAGCACCCAGGCAGTTCACTCCCAAATTGGGTTAAGCTGATTTGCTCTCCTTCCCATTATCACCTGAAGCAAAAGGAAATTCTCTGGGGGAAAATTACATCAGCCATGGCCTCAAATTAACTAAAATATTGTCATACACGGTATCCAGAATTGAATAAAAGTTTACAAAGAGAACCAAAGACAAATGATCCAAAATCAAGAACTATACTTATATATTAAATATATATCTAAAACTCACAGGAAAAAGGCATTACCAGATACCAACTTGAAAGTCACTTTAAATAATGTATTCTAGGAAATAGATTATTCCATACAAATTTTCAGCAGAGAAGTGGAATCTATAAAAGAGAATCAAATATAAATTTGGAAACAAAAATACAATCACCAAAATTATGGGGGGAAAAATGGCAGTAGATGGGTTTAACAGATTAGACACAATGAAAGAGAAGATTATAAATTGGAAGACATGTCAAAAGAAAATATTCAGACAGAAACAGAGAAAGAAGTATGGAAGATAATAAAAGGTCAAACATACTTGTAAAATAAAATCCCAGGTGTGAAAAGAATGTAACAGAAGCAATATTTGAAAAGATAATAAAAGAGGATTTTTAAAAATTCACCAACAATAACACATCACAGATTACAGAGAAACTACTAACCCAAAGCAGAATATATATATATATATATATATATATATATATATATATATATGGAAAACTACACCTCCATAAATGATAGTAAGATTGCTGAAAACCAAAGACAAAGAGAATATCAGCCAGACATTTAAAGGAGAAACATAAACACTTACATCAGACTTTGCAATAGAGACATGGAAGCCAGGTGACAATGGAATAACATCTACAAAATGCTGAAAAAAATATAACTACCTACATTAAGTTTTATAACAATTAAAATTTTGAATAAAAGTGAAATAAAGCAAATCATCAAGAATTTATTGTCAGAAAGCATGCAGTAAGGGAAATACTAAAAGAATATCTTCTGTCAGAGGTAAATTGATCCCAGGTGGAAGCATAGAAATACAAAAGGTTTACTGACCCAGCAACAGTAAAACAACAACAATAATATCTTCTGAACACCCATCTACTTATTCATCCACCCATTTACTCACCCACCTATTCACCCCTTCACCCACCCATCCTCCCACCCACCCATCCATCCATGCACCCATCCACCCACCTACGCATTCACCCAACCATCCATCACCCCAACCATTCATCTATTAACCCAACCATCCATTATCCACCCATGTACTCCCATGTACTCATGCACCCATCCCATCTATTAATCTATTTCATAAGTGCTTGCTGTCCTCGTGGCAGGTGCTGGTGCTGTCCTGTAGCTCAGCGCTTCCTTGAGAGGTCCTGCTGCTTGTGATCCGCCCTTCCTGTCTGCCCACCCTGTGGAGTCTAAGTCCCAGCATCAGACGGACAGAGAGCCTTATAGGAATGGTATCAGACATATAACCCAAAGATTGTAAATTGTGAATCAATTCCCTGTAATAGATCCATAGAAGACGGAGGGACTGATTGGTGGGTCAATGGATAAATGGGTGGACAGATGGTTTGGGGATAATGGGAGGGCAGATGGACAGACAGAGATACTGCTGGTTCTGGTTTGTGGTTAAACCTACATTAGGTGCCAGAAGAATCGAATAGTAGATCTGAGTTAGAGAACAGATCGTAGCAAAGGAAGGCTCTTCAGGTAGGTGGCCAGGCAAAGCTCACACACCTGAAATGGAGTGAGTGAAGTCAGGAGCTGCCAGGATGCCTGGAAAGGTGCGCCAGGTGAAGGCCTTGGTATGTTCCAGGCATGAGGCTGCTCTGGTGCTGAAGGAAAAGAGAAAAATGTAGGTGGAGGAGAGCAAGGGGCCTTCTAAGCTTTCAGAGAGCTGGGGCCTTTTTCTAAGTGCTGTGAAAATCATGGCGGGGGTAGGGTGGGTGTTGAGTGGGTCCCCACAATCATATTTACAGTTTAAAGGGGTCCCTCAGGCCAGGGAGGAGAAGAGTCTGCAGGTGCCAGCCGTGCCCCAGTGGAGCAGAAGGATATGGTGTGGGCCTGGGCAGGGCAGTGCGGGGATGCTACAGTGCTCTGCAGACAGTAGGGCTCAGTGAGAGGGTCTGGCTTGGGCTGGTCATGGTGAGTGCCCTATGGGATCAGGGAGAGGTTTGGTGGAGGAGGAGTGTGGAGGCACGGTCACCTGGGAACTTTGGAGCCCGGGCCATGAGAGAGAGGAGGGTGAGGGTGTGCCATCTGCAGCCCCCGACAGTCCCAGGACTGCTGGCTCTGACCCTAGAACCCAAACCACATGTTTTCAGAGCACAGCACAGGCTCCTGGTGTCCTGTTTTTGGCGTCTGAACACTTGGAATTCAGTTGGCTGTCCCTGCCCTGAGGCTGGGCATGCAAGCTTCTCATGGGCTGGCTCCACCTCTCCCTGCCTTCCCTTCTTCCCTTGGTCAGTGCCTACCTGGGGAAGGGCACACCCTGGCAACCTTCTTGGGACTTGGGCTCAGATCTCCTGAGCAAGCTGCATGCTCCCACCCATGGGTTTCCTTTCCGAACTCATGGGGGAAGATTATGGGGGGGGGGGGGCATGTGTAAGGCTTCCCAGCAAGCACAGGACAGCAGTGCTTCCTGCTTGGGGCCAGCCCCATCACTCAGGTCCTGCGTGTGAATCATCCAACTTCCTCCCAAGTGCCAGCTTGCCTCTGCATGGCCACTGCCCATCAGTCTCCCAGTTAGCAACCCCCTGTGGCAAGCAGGCTATTCTTTTTTCTGTTAATATATTTTTATTGAGTTCAGGGAGGAAGGGAGAGGGCGAGATAGAAACATCAATGATGAGAATCATTGATTGGCTGCCTCATATATGCCCCCTACTGGGGATTAAGTATGAAACCCAAGTGTGGGCCCTGACTGGGAATCAAACTCTGATCTCGTGGTTCATAGGCCGATGCTCAACCATTGAACCAGGCCAGCTGGACTGACTAACTATTCTTTGTGCCTGGTTAACTATTTTATTACCTAGTTAAATATTCTTTATACAAGTTAACTATTCATTATGCCTAGTTAACAATTCTTTATACTGGGTTAACTACTGTTTATACTGACCTAGTCAACTACTCTTTTTTTTTTTTTTTTTTTTTTTTTGCTGTGTTAGGTTGAAATTTTTCGAGTCAACTACTCTTTTTTTATTATTATTATTAATATATTTTATAGATTTTCCACAGAGAGGACGGGAGAGGGATAGAGAGCTAGAAACGTTGATGAGAGAGAAACATCAACCAGTTGCCTCCTGCACACCTCTCACCGGGGATGTGCCCGCAACCAATGTACACGCCCTTGACCGGAATCGAACCTGGGACCTTCCAGTCCGCAGGCTGACACTCTATCCACTGAGCCAAACCGGTTTTGGCGAGTCAACTATTCTTTATGCCAAGTTAACAACTCTTCAGCTTCGGTTTCAATCGGAGAAACCGTTGTTGCTCCAGCCAGGAGCCCCTGACTCCTGAGCTGACACAGGGGCCACACCCTCCCTGCTATGACCTCTGGACATGAGTCCCTGAGACTGAGTAACTGGAAGTGGTTTTGTGATTTTGTAAAAATGCTGAAAAAACAAAACAGCAACGCTGTTACTTGGGACACACAGTTGGAAATCGTGAGGCAGGAAGAAAATGGCACACGTCACCCTGCCTGACATACTCACCAACCTAACTGGGCCAAATGTGATCACTTGCAAAGCAGACAGGAGGAACAAACACATACAAAACCCAGGGCTTAAGGCTAAGTCCCGAGAGGGGCGGTGCCGGAGACAGCGTTAGTGATGGCTGAGAATTAGTGTCAAGGAAGGCCAGCCAGCTGGATCCTCGGAGAGGGACAAGGCTCACCGTGGTCCAGGGGCCAGCAGGGAGCGGAGGACAGGGGCGGGGACAGGGCTTACCACCCATCTGTCATCACGAGATGCTGGTAAACAGCACCCTCTTGGAAACATTAGTAAAAGAGTAAGGCTTCTTGGCAGGCCAGCACCCCAAGTTCACTCCAAGTTCAGCTCCCATGATCAAAGAAAATTCATTTTGTGGATACAGCACTCCTCCCCCTAAGCTTAGAGAACTAGAGTCTGTGGAATTACTCAAGAATGTTATGTTGACTGTATTTGGTGATTTATCTGAAGTTAGGAATTGTTCTTAATATTCAGGCTTTCCAACCAACTGTGCATTAATGATGCTCTTCAGCTCTGGAGAGAAAACCCATCAAGCCAAGGAAGTCCCCAATGAACTGGCCAGTGGGCCTCTCTGTGCAGGGAAGGACACACACTGGGGCCTCTGTAACCAGCGTTACCGAGGAAGATGGCACCATCTCAAGTGGACGTAGTTCCCGTCAGCTAGATGTGGCCCTGGGGAGGCAGGTGGCTGCCCGGCCAGGAGTGTGCTCCTGCCAATGGAATTGAGTGGAAGTGACTGTCACTTCCCCACTGTCCTCCCCACCTGCTGGTCGGGGACACAGCACTTGAAGAGCCCAGCGGACACCCAGCCCCAAGACCTCGGGGCTGTCACTCCTGAGAAATGCCTCCGGGCTGAGCCACCAGAATGCTGTCTGTCCGATTCAGCAGCCATGGGTAACAAGTCCAGGTAGTCCAGAATGTGTGAAGAACTTCTAACCTTCCACGTGTGGCTCCTTTCACTCACAAAGGCCGCTTGGGGGCTATGTCCTCAGCAGAATACATGGGACCAGGGACAAAGGGTGGCAGCAGGACTGCCCACTCAGCCCCTCCCAGGGGCCCATCCGGGGAGCTGGTGCTTCCGGTGCCTCTCAGGCTTGGCCCAGCACCTGTACCAGGGGACAGAGTAAGGTCTCCATTCCCCAGAGTGACTGGTGCTGGGTCCTTCAGCTCCTCCAAGTGGACAGGTGGCCAGAGAATGTTCAGTAGTGGCAATGCTGACTGTGAGAGAAGGGGGTATCAGGCTGCATCGAGTCTGCGGGACTCAGGGGCCAGCTGCTGTGTCTCCTGTTAGAGTGAGCACGAATGACCACTGAATCAGCCACTGCCTGGCCAGGATGTGGTCCCTGCCCAGCACTGCGGGAACAGCCGGATCTGTAGGGGAGCTGTGGAGAGGGGGCCTAGAATGGAGAGTGGGGAGATTGGGGCGCCTCGGGACCACTCACAGTGGCAGGTCCAGGGCTTGTCTTGCCTCCTTCCTGCTCTCATTTCTCAGAAACTGACAGAACCACCTGGCCAAAGTGCTGGCAGGACAGAGTATCTAACACTCAGGTTTCCCTGTTCTCCCTGCCTCTCCCACCAGCGGTCAGGCCTGCTGCTCTCAGCCGCCAGGGTCCTAGGGCTCTCAGCATCTGCCTGCACTGTCAACTGTACCACACACACACACACACACTACACACACACACACACACACACACACACACACACACACACACGGCTGTAGGAACCCCTTTCACATCCGGCGTGGTTCAGGGTTTCTGTTCAGGGTTCTGGTTCCGGAGAAGGGCCTCACACAAGTGAAAGAGACTGGAAGAAATTTAACTTGGCAATATGGGGGACACAGCGGGAGCCCACCTCTAGGGGGAGGACTGCTGCTAGATTCTGGTCTTGTTATCCCTTTTATAGAGACTATGGGATACACCCATAACCCTTAAGCAGGTAATAAATGGATTATCACATCAGTAAGGATTTACATGGTTATTTGATGGGGAAGTTACCTCAGTTACCATAGTCTCAATCAGAGCTTCAAGGTTGATCAGCCTTTTACATCTTTCTATTAGTGAGACAATGATCGGTTTCTGGCACAGGGCCTGAGCTCCCACCTACCCAGAGAACTGAATTCCAGATGAGGCTCTGGTTTGGGCATACTTACCTCCACCCATCTTTCAAAGTGTTACAGACCCCTTCAAGTGAGGTGGGCACTTGGGCAGAATTCTACCAACACTTAAAATAAGCACCATGGACACTTTGACCCAGAATTCTTCTAAGAACTGACTCCACAGTTCACTCACATCCCATGCCAAGGCAGCATGAATGCACTTGGCTTGGAACACAGGGCCCCCAAAGGGGATGGAATGGGCGCTGCAAGGCCACCTGGGAGGCAGTGGCCATGTGCACAGATGCACACACAATGGAGCCCTGCGACATGGACCAGCTCTGGAACCAGGTGATGGGGACACAGCCACTATCTCCCCATCCAACTTTTCACCTTTTAACTGGCAGTGATTTTTCCTGAAGAGTAGGCACGATGACGAAGCATCTCACTCACTGTCCTTATCTTTCCAAACAGGTCTCACCACCATCCGAGTTCTTAAATGAGGCCAAGGTTGATGTGAGCTTCCCACGCAGACTGGAGACTTTAAGAACTGGCCAGGTCCAAGGTTACCCTGTCACCACACCTGGAGTAGAGACACGGCCTCCTGCTTCCCACATTCTAGATGGAGGCCGGTAACCTCTAGATGTTTCAGAGCAAAGGAGCTAGAGTTGACCTGCCCTGTGTCCTTTCACCTGGAAGTGGTAGAATACAGCTGGGTCCAGCGGGGCAGGCTTACACTTCCCTCAGGACTGACCACCATCTCCAGACACAAACTCAGCACAGAGGAAGTCCCAGAGTTCCAATGACTGACGCAATGGTAAAAATGGCTCAGCAGCAATTCAGAGGGATGGGCTGCTCTCCCTGAACCAGGCATTGAAGAACCCCTAAAGGAGAGGGGCGGAGTCTGAGTGCCTGTTGATAGCTATGTGTTTCAAATGGTCACCAAGGAGCAAAGCTCAAAGGCAGAACTGCTTTCTCCTGGGGTTCTCTGTATCCGATTCCAGCTAAGTAGTAGGGAAATCTAGGTTGGTGGTATGTGTGTGTGTGTGTGTAGGGGGGTGGGGTCGGGTGGGAGGGAGGTAGGGGTAGGTGCTGCACTGAGTAGAGAGCTAACAGCTGGCTGGGGGGGGGGCTGAGGGCAAGAGCACGGGAGTTTCGGGGGAAGGCATGGTCATTCCCAGTCAGCCAGGGTATGAAAGCTGAGAGTGCTCACATATCACACGGTGGGTTTAGAAGTCTATCTGTATCTAGAAAGCCTCACTGCCCTCACTCTCCAAGTTCAGACAGTCCCTAACTTATGATGGTTCTGACTTACGATTTTTCAATTTTACAATGATGCAAAAGCAATACAAATCCAGCAGAAACTGTACTTTGGGGCTTTTCTTGGGGTAGTACATGCAGTGTGATCCTCTTGTGATTCTGGGCAGCGGGTGAGCTGCAGCTGCCTGTCAGCCATGTGATCACAAGGATCAAAACAGCTAACACCCGCCGAAACCGGCTTAGCTCAGTGGATAGAGCATCGGTCTGCGGACTGAAAGGTCCCAGGTTTGATTCTGGTCAAGGGCATGTACATTGGTTGCGGGCACATCCCCAGTAGGGGGTTTGCAGGAGGCGGCTAATCGATGTTTCTCTCTCAGCGATGTTTCTTTCTATCCCTCTCCCTTCCTTTCTGTGGAAAGTCATTAAAAATATATTTCAAACAAACAAACAAAAAAACACACACACACACAAAAAAAACAGCTGACAACTGACATGTCTGTCTTCCCTGTCAAACTGCAAGCTCAGGTGAGCGACTGAGCATGTCATTGTGAACTTGGCTGAGCTCTAATGCTGGGTCTGTTAGGTGGGCAAAATCACACACTTTTTCAACTTAGAACGAATGTGTTGTTATCAGGATGTAACCCATTGTTAGTTGAGGAGAATCTACAGCCATATCAATACCACTAAGAAATGAAACAAGCAACACAGAGTATTCAGCAAAAGCATGTATTAAACCATTTATTGGAAACTGGTTAAAAATTAAGGCACTCCAAACATTGTGGTTTCTTGAGGTTATAATTTTTTGTTGCTTTCAGAACTATTTCAGAGAAAAGCATGTGGACTGGGGTGGCCTTCAGACGCCCTGGTGAGGGCTCCATGTCTCGTGAAAGGATTAAATACACTGTGCTCACTGTATTTCCCAACCCCTAGCTCTACTGTCAGCTCAGCAACTTACATTGAGTAATTTTACATACATACTAATGACTATGTTAATACAAAGTTCATTAAAGTCGATTACAAAATTCCTCCGATGAATACACAGCAGAAAGTAAAAATTATTAGGCTGCTTTAAAATAGTAAGGAATGTTTCATAACACTGTAAATTGCTGCCAAATGCCCGGGTGAGAGAAATAAGACTACAGACGCTGTGAAAGGTTAGTTTCTCAGTTTTGTAGAATCGTTAATTCCCAGCACCGGTCTCCGTGGTTCAAGGCGTGTCATGCTGTTTTGATCATCCAGGTCTGCATGTGAACTTGATGTGATGGGAGAGCAGCAGGAGTTTGAAGACTGAATGCATGGCTTCTTTTGTGTACCTGTTGGCCTACTTTCCCGAAGCTGAATGTTTTTCTAATTCAAAGCAATCTGGCGCTGGGGAGTATGTTCAGATTTAAGAGAGGCGGCTCCCACTGTCCCTTCATTGTCTGCTGCTGTCCCTGCCATGAGTTCAGTCTATAACTGAAGCCACATTTCTTGCTCTGAAAGAAATGGAGCCATCCTATATGGTGCCACAGGGCACCCGGAGGCCAATGACCTTGTGAGAACCGACCTCTAAAGGGAAGTCTCAGGACACGCCTGAGCTAAAGGAGTGCGGCTCAGAGCCAGGGTCATCTTAGAAGCCGGACAATCACCATTGTTTCTGTGTAGTGTGTGGAGATTCCCTCAGTTGGCCCCGGACACCCCACTTCCCAGGGCTGGCACACAGCCCAATGGCAGGAGAGCTCCGAGCACCTCACAACTGGACTGACACCTGTGTCACTGGGGCTAGAACAGCGAGCAGGAGCGTGGGAGCACCCATCTTCTGCCTTAGGGAGGTTGTTTCAAAACTTCATTTATAATAGAGGCTTTCATTGGATAACAAGCTTCATGGTCTGCTAAAGATACAAATTAAAATGTCATACAATGCATGGTCTGAACATTGATAGTGAAGTTTCCTGGTGAAATCTTTTAGGTGGGGAAATAAACCTAGGATTTTTTAAAAAAAGGTTTTCCATGAGCTGAGACTGCTTTGGCTCAGTGGATGGAGCGTCGGCCTACGGACTGAAGGGTCCCAGGTTTGATTCCAGTCAAGGGCATGTGCCTTGGTTGTGGGCACACCCCCAGTGGGGGACTTGCAAGAGGCAGCTGATCGATGACTCTCTCTCATCGATGTTTCTAGCTCTCTATCTCTCTCCCTTCCTCTCTGTAAAAAAAAAAAAAAAAATCAATGGAATATATTTAAAAAGGTTTTCAATGAGTTCACTCTTCCATGTTCTTCAATGCAACCACAGCCTAGGAAGTAGGGTCACTGACATTGTGTCCTGGACTCGGAAAGCCACCAGAATTGACATTTGGGAGACGGGGCAGAGGGACTCGAGGCCCGCACCTGTGGTTTCAGGGGGAGATGACAAGGGACTGGCCGACCCTCCCACATCACTCGCAGAGATGACTCTCCCGGCTGCGGTGTGGAGCTGTTAGTGGGTGGATGGGAAGAAGGTCTGAGCCGCTGCAGCAGGAGGATGGCGTTAGTGTTGTGGCTGTCGGTGTGCAATCAGCTTACAAACTGAGACGTGGAATGTGCATGATTCCTCCTCAAATTAACAACAAAAACAAAAGCAACTTCCCCCACGTGCACAGGCTTAAATATCTCAAGTGACTAAGTACAG
Source organism: Pipistrellus nathusii (assembly GCA_963693515.1). Taxonomy (NCBI): domain Eukaryota; kingdom Metazoa; phylum Chordata; class Mammalia; order Chiroptera; family Vespertilionidae; genus Pipistrellus; species Pipistrellus nathusii. Next base: position 189,379,984 of record OY882859.1, on the reverse strand, counting down.
AAACAGGAAAGGGCACAGAAGCTCACAAGAACGGACAGCATTCAGGGCAGCTGCATCAGGCTCACTCCATCAAGGTCAGCAGGCAGGACGGGGGCGGCCAGGCCTGCAGCCTGCTGTCCCTAGGAGCGCCTGTGGGACTCGACACGGCAGGAGTGTGTTTCAGTTTTCAAATCTGGCGTATGGGTTTTCTTCTTTAAACAAACCTGCAAACAACATGGACTTGGTTACAAGTGCAACTAGCCAACAGCAGAATTCAAGACAGCAATGCAATTCAGCTTTCTATGGAGACTGACTGAGGCCAATAAAAAAATGGGGATCTGAAGCAGGTTCAAATACTACAGTAAACCTTTTCTGAAAGTCTAAGTAAAAGTACAGAACTTTAACACTGAAATAAAATGTGCCCAAACCAGTAATTTTATGAAAAACAGATCCCAAGAAATAAAGACTTTACTTGCTCAAAGAGAAGTTAAGAAATTAAAAACCAGGGGAAGAAAATAAATTAAATAAATAGAAACAATAAATAAGTTTAAAAATAAAGATGAGAAAACTGGAGCTCACATATAGAAAAAAGAAAAGAAATTTAAAGCCAATCTTTCTTCCCACAGATTAGTGGTTAGCTAATATTATACAGGGGGAAAAAAGCACCTTCCTTTAAATGTCTTTATAAATGTGGATTAACATTTAAAATTAAGGCTGAAAAAAGAACTAATAAGGCCACCACCAATTAAACTGTCAAGCATTTACGTAAGTAGAAGAATCTATAGTGCTAAATAAATACTCAGACTAGTTTTCTCTTTGCTGTGGAAAAACACAGTCAGTCTCTCTCTCTCTCCCTCTTTCTCTCTCTCTCTCTCTCTCTCTCAGAACCTGTACTATACACTGAAATTATCTACAGCCATTGCAACACACTTACTAACTGCAGGGGTTTTTTCGGGCGGGGGTGGGAAGAGATAAAGGGAGAAAGAGGCAGGGGATGTGTTCCTGTCAGAGGGGAGCCTCAGGCCTTGGGAGAAAGTGCCCAGATTTGATAAAGAACTATCATATGGCAAATGCCAAGTACCAGCAGTCTAAGGCCACATTGAAAAAGAAACGGTTCCCAGCTCTGTTTCTAGCTCAGAAGGAAACTGTTCTGTGATAGGGAAAGCAAGCTTCCAAAACAAGACCTGGGTTCCGCCTGCGCTGGGGAAACAAGGGCACTCATGTGCCCCTTCCCCTCACTACTGGGGACCCCTGGGACTTATTCCAGGCAGGAGGCTCTCCAAAGTCCAGGACATTCAAGGGGCTTCATACAAACAGGCACCCGAATTAATTTCATCAGTACCATTAAAGGTTAAATTAACCACAAAAACGATAGAAACAAAGTGCATCAGTGCAGGAAGTGGCACCTCCACTGACAGCCCTGAGCCTTGGCCCACCAGGCCCTGCCCCACCAAGAGCAGCGGCACCACAAAGTGTAAGATTTCCTATGCTACAGCGCTTGGCACGCACCTTTGTCTTTTATTAACAATGTATATATACTAGAGACCCAGTGCACAAAATTCATGCATGGGGGTGGGGTGGGGGGAGGAGGGCGGTGGTGTCCCCTCAGCCAGCCTGCACCCTCTCACAGTCTGGCACCTCTTGAGGGATGTCCGCCTGCCAGCTTAGGCCCCAGGGACTGGGGCAGTCCAGGGCTCTCGCAGTCCGGGACCCCTTGCTCCTTACCACCCACCAGCAGCAGAGGTGGGAGAGGCTCACGCCGCTGCAGGTGTGCTCACCAGCTGTGAGCCCAGTGTCTGGCGCATGTCAGCTGAGCAGCACTCCCGCGTGGGAACTCACTGACCATCAGGGGGCAGCTCCTGCTTTGAGCATTTACCCCCTAGTGGTCAGTGCGTGTCATAGTGACTGGTTGTTATGTGGTTTAATCAATTTGCATATTAGGGTTTCATTATATAAGATTTTCATTAATTCTCACTTGAGGATATTCTTCCATTGCTTTTTAGGGAGAATGGAAGAGAGAGGGAAAGACAAAACATCAATGTGAGAGAAACACATCTATTGGTTGCCTCCTGCACCAGCCCTGACAAGGGCCCAGGCCAGGGAGAAGCCTGCAACCAAGGTACATGTCCTTGACTGGAATCGAACCTGGGACACTTTGGTCCATAGGCCATCGCTCTATCCACTGAGCCAAACTGGCTGGGGCTATTTACATTAATATTAATCAGATGTCAAAGCTCCTTTTGAAGTTTCTCACTTTCGCGGAAAATCAAGCTGTCCCCAGTCACAGGCGTGGACACTGCCATTCGGTGGGCATGGGCACGTACCCTGGGAGAGGCACCAGGGGAGAGTGGGCAGTGTGCTGATGCCACTGGACAAGGGAATTGCACCCACACAGGAGCCCATCACCACTGGTCCCGGGATGGACATAGTGGCCAGGTGGCAAAGACATATTGATGCTCTGAGGAGGCCAAGAGGTGGGAATATACAAAAAAAGGCTCTACCAGCCACCGGAAGGCTCATCTTAAACAGAGGAGACCGAACGGCAAGAGAAGGGCCAGCAGCCTCATGCCTGGAACCAACACTTGGAGGCCACCAAGGTCAACCCCAGCCTGAGGCTGAGCAGGATGCACAGTGCACACCTGTGTCCTTCGGGAGGCCTGCAGAGGTCATGAAAAGGACGTCCAGCCCGTGGGCCAGCTGAACCAGCGTGCACAGCCCAGCAGCTCTTGTAGAGAACGGAGCCTTGAGGATTTACTACTTCTGTGAGGAGGGTCCTAATATTCCACCACAACGCAGTCTTTCCTTATATACACTGAGGGCTTCAAAATGAGTGCATTAGTCGGATAAGACTTTGACATGTTTCTGGTCTGGCTTAGGATTTAGCACAGCTGCCTGGTCCACTTAACCAAATCCCCAGGTCACAAGGTCAAGAGAGGCAGCGTGGCTCAAGGCTAGAGGCCCCAGGGCTGTCATCAGTGAGGGCCTGGCCTCAGGACAGGCCAAGCAAGTCCACGTCTATCATTTCCAAAAATGCTGAGCAATCTCTGAGCAGGCATATCAACGCTCATGGATGTGAACCAACTAAACACAGGAGCAGACCTAATGTTCTCAAACACTAAAAAATAGCTTCACCACCTGCCCCCAATCTCTCCAAACAAAAACTGAAACAAACCCAGGACAAAACACCCAGAAACAGGGAAAGGACAGCATGGCCTCAGTTCTGGCTGACTCCTTCAAGAAGAAATGCAGCTCCACACACAGGAGTCCGGAGACTAATATTCGTCTTTTAACACATTGGATGGAATTAGTTCAGCACCACTTAGAATAGTAGAGACATCTTTCTGTCCCCATAACCTACAGTTAGACCTCATGGGACATCAACAGTGACCAAGAAGGCCTGGCATCAATTTCTCACCAACTGAAACAGAAATTCAGTCGATTCTTACCGTATTTTTTTCTGATTTCATCATGCCTTGACTTCATCTCTGCCCTCCTAAAAAACAAACAGAACCTTGTTTAGCATCAACATACAATGTATCTTTAAAAGAAGCACCTTTCATTTCCGTTGCAGAGAAGCTGTGGTTTGTTCTCCTTTTCCAGGATGACAGCAGGGTGGGCCGAGCTTGGCCATTAGGCCACACTCCCACTGGGACAGGCAGGGTAATGTGAGCACAGCCTTCTGAGCTGCTCCAATATCATATTATTCAATTCTTTATTTCAATAAATGCAACTCAAATGTCCAATACTGATTTTAAACAAACATTGTTTTCTTATATAAAGAAAAGTTAGCATTCAGTAAAAACCTTATGCTGGTTCTAAAGATGATTAGGAACGAGCGAAAGCTAGTTTTTATTTGAGGCCCATGACTTCAAGGTGATGACCTGGAGACCTGTGGGGCTTCAGGCCTTATCGGCTGCCATCCGACAAGTCAGCACCCGGTTCCTCATTGGGCAGGGAGTGACGGAGGGCTGCATCTCACACCTGCCAAAGGCTCTGTAACCCGCAAAGTGGGGCTGATCAGCACTGGTGGCACAAGACCCAATTCGGCCTGGGGCGTGAGACAAGTGACTCATGAAAGGCTTTCCTCCCTCTCTGAGCCTTGGTCTGCTTGTAAATGAAGATTAAAAAACTGCCTTCAATGGCTCCCGTCCCTGCGGCATAAGATCCCACTCCCATGACACTGCAAGCAGGAAAGCTCTGCCAGCTGCAACCTCCAGCTGCAGCCCTGAGGTCACTGATGGAGGAAACAGACAGGGAAGCAGCAGGCCGAGGACAAGGAAGGTCCTGGCCACTGGCTAGGTCTCTGCATATATAGCTTCTCACTCTTTATATCACAACCTAGAAAAATCCACAAACACTTACAGGAACGCTTTTAAAAACAGAGAAGACCTGTGACTTATCAATGTCACTTGCCCGATCTGAGTCCCCTGAAGGGCTCTTCTTCCCCATGGGAATGGGTCTGTGGCCTCACCTTTCTTCCTGCCGTATTCTCCTCTCTTCCTGCTCCCTGATGGCCTTCTCCTCGCTCTTGTCTGGCTTCCGGCTCTTCTTCTTTCTGCAGTAGCAGCAGTAGCAGCAGCATGTGGTAATCGCCAGGAGGATGAGGCCTCCAACCACCGACATGGCGATAATCAACGCCTCAAAGTTCACTGTAAGTGCAAAGAGGCCAAGTCAGAGCTGCTTGGAGCAGAAACCCCGGCAGCAGCATGCTCTCCTAGGTGGCGAGCTTTGTCAGAGCGAGGCCCAGGCTGCAGAGCAGGCCTTTCTTAGTGCACAGCTGGGCCATCTAACAATTTCTCCATTAGTCAGGGTGGATCCACGTTTTGGCGTCCACCACCAGATACTGAAAAGATGTTTTAAGACGGAGGAAAGTTAAACCCAGAAGAATGAGAATACTCAGCTGTGTGTTTGGACTTTCCTAAAAAAAAAAAAAAAAAAATTTAAGCATCATGCAGCTCATTTAATTAAGTCTAAGTCAAGAGCAATGCATTTATTTTGCACAGGAACAAAATTCAGACCACGGCAAGCACGCAGGACAGCGGATCTTCCCCAGGGGTTTGAAAGTGGCTGCCTATCGTTGTCAAATGAGTTTATGACTTCCTGTCCAGACCAAAGACAAACTTAAGGCAAGTTTTACTTTCTTTTCAGCTTCTCTTAAAGATTTATAAATGAAAACCAGTCACTATTTTTTTTTTAATTCAATCTGAACTCTAATACTTCTTTTGTGAATGTGTTTTTAATTGTCCGGTTAAAACAGTCACTGAAGCCCTGGCCAGTGTGGCTCAGTTGGTTGGGTGTCACCTCTTGCTCCAAAGGGTTTCGGGCTTGATCCCCAGTAGGGGGCATGCAGGAGGCAGCCTTTGGATGTTTTACTCTCACATCCACGTTTCGCTTGCTCTCTAAACAAATTTTAAAAAATCTTAAGAAACCCCACCAGCCATTGAAGACTTGAAGAGCCACCTGGCCACCCACACCAGCTCCAGCTGCTTCTGAAAATGAGGTTAAAATGCCACCACAGGAAGCGGATGATCTCTAATCTCACTTGTGGTCAGGCTGGGGCTTGGATGGTGAGGCAAGTGGAGGGCTCTCTGCTGGTGTGAACCCACCTCACATCCAGATTGGGTGCTGGCAGCAGAGCACTCACTTATGGGTTACTCAATCATTTTACAATCGGGAGCAGTGTGACATGTGACCGAATCCTTCTGAGCCATAACCGTCTTCTTTCCTTCCTTGACCTGCTTTTAGAAGCGCTGGCGTTGCAACAGCAGTGAAACTAGAAAGAGACCTTCACTAGCAGATGGTGTCGTTTCTGACTCGAGAACTCTACAATGATCAACTTTAAAAATGACGGAGATCAATTGGTTAGCTGGCTCTAAAATATACCTATCCCAAAATAGCTTCCCTGCTTAGCAGCTAAAACCAGTCATAAAATAAAAACAGAAATCACATCGTAAAGGAAGCAAAACTGTGAGCCTTTCCCTGTTATCCTGACTGGCAAATCTGACACTCCACCAGAGGACGTAAGGAATGGCCCAGATGATGGAGTGACAACTTGCTTCTGGACAAAGGTTCAAAATGGCCATATCCTCATTTTTCTCCAAGCAAACTTATATTTTTAAGGTTATTATAATTAAAACTCCAAAACATTTTTGCCTAAACTGGATAAAAGGACTCTAAATTTTAAGAATAAAAAGCGCCGGTGCCCTGGCCGGCATGCGTCAGTGGTTAGAGCATTGGGGAAGCAACCAATCAATGTGTTTCTTCTCACATCGATGTTTCTCTCTCCCCTCCCTGTCTCTCCTCTTTCTACTCTCTCTGAAGAGCAATGGAGAAATATCCTCGGGTGAGGATAAACAAACAAAAAAGCACCTGTGATGGCCCTGGGGAGGGGGAAGGGAAACAAAAAACCACCTGTGTTGTAAGACCTAACATTAGTGTTAAGTGCACCCTGGTGTCTGGTGAAACCAGGAGAGCCTTGAGTGGCCCAACAAGTTCCCCTCCCCATTACTCCCACAGGTAAGTCCGCAGCCAAACCACCATCCTTATTCCGGGAACCAGGGGCAGGTGTCATTTCCCTGTCGGCCCTTGGAGTTGCTCAAGCAATCACATCGTCTCTCTGACCCAGGCACCACACCCTCTTGTTACTGCAAAGCCTCCTCCCCTACCCCCCAATCATCCAGTATCCCTCCCCAAGGGCTGTGACTACAGGGGATGAGTACACTGCCATGGATCTTGTCTGTCCAGTGTTTGGGTGTCGGGTTTGACATTCCCTGTAAGCCCTTGGGAGGGACTTTCATTTCACAAGAGAATTATCAAACCTGCCCAAGACTGGAAGGGAGCTCCTCATCATCAGCCTTCGGAGAAATGCACATTAGAACCACGGGGCGATGCCGCTCACCCACCAGATGGACGACACCGAAGATGACTGAGTGCCGAATGGCAGGGACGTGGAGCGACTGGAAGCCCCACATTGCTTGGGGGAGCATGAGCTGGTAGAACTTTCTGGAAAAATGCCTGCGGCCCTACAGAGCGAACATGTGGCGAGGCAGCAATTCCACGCCTACATATATGCCCTGTGGAGGGAGCGCTGGCACACATCCCACACAAGACCACAGCCCAATGCCTTCAGCAGCAGAATGGAGGCGCACCTGTGAACACTGCCCAAAGTCAGAGACAAAGTGGCACACACAGCACACAGGGAAGGGCCTCAGACACCTACACTACGGGATGAAGTCAGGTAAGGGCTTCCTTTATGTGAAGGGCAGGGTCAGGCAGCACTAACCTCTGCTGATGGAAGTCAGTCCAGCAGTTAAACGTGGGGCCCTGACAGTAATCGCTGTGGGTGCCAGATATGGTCTGTACATTTTGCTAGGTGCTCATGTAAACATCCACTGAATAGATGTATGTGTGTATCCATGTGTGCTTATGTTGTAGACTGTATTCTATAAAGGGTGACTTAAGATGTGTGCACTCTTAAACAGCTCATGTTCAACACGCCCAGGGTCCCAGAGTCCCCTGGTCCAGGAGTGGTCTTTGTGAGACAGTGAGCAAGGACAGCTTCCATGGAGAGGACAGCGGACAGGATGGAAGCAGAGGGCAGTGAGGCCCAGTGGCGCCTTTCTGATAGGAGGACAGCAGAGAGAAGGATCAACTGGGTGGATATGACAAAGGGCACATGGGCACATGCACACACATGTACGCCCACGCAGTAGGCCCCTCAACTATACACCACGCAATCCTGGATTCCCTGGGGCCTCAGCAATGTAGGTGAATATTTCTAATGGAGGCTGATGGAGTCTAAAATGGAAATCAATTAGAAAAAAAGACAGATAAATAAGAAATAAGCTGCGGGCACACAAGTGAAATACCAAAGTGCCCTAAGGAAACAACAGCTCCTTTATGCAGCTTAAGAAGGTGGCCTTGCCACTGCCTCTAGCTCAGTTGGTTGAGGGTGTACAGTGCACCAAAAGGTTGTTGGTTTGTTTCCTGGTTAGGACACAGGCCCAGGTTATGACTTTAATCCACTGTCAGTGCACATATAGAAGGCAACTCATCAATGTTTCTCTCTCACATCGATGTTTCTCTCTCTCTCAAAACAATTTATTTATTTAATTTATTATTATTATTTTTTTAAAATATATTTTATTGATTTAAAAAATATATATTTTATTGATTTTTTTTAGAGAGGAAGAGATAGGGATAGAGAGTTAGAAACATCAATGAGAGAGAAACATCATTGAGCTGCCTCTTGCACAACCCCTACTGGGGATGTGCCTGCAACCAAGGTACATGCCCTTGATCGGAATTGAACCTGGGACCTTTCAGTCCGCAGGCCGATGTTCTACCCATTGAGCCAAACCGGTTTCGGCTCTAAAAACAATTTAAAAGTAAATAGATAGATAGAAAGAAAGAAGGTGGTTTCTGTTTGACCCCAAAACTGAAGCCATAAAAATAAAGGATTAATAAACCCAATCCATAAAAATGAGTTCCATGTAGCAACATATATCACCAACAAACTAGAATCGGTCCAGTATGGCTCAGTGGTTGAATAATGGCCCATGAACCAGGAGGTCATGATTCAATTCCTGGTCAGGACACTTGCTGTGGTTGTGAACTCCATTCCCAGTAGGGGGTATGCAGGAGGCAGTTGATCAATGATTCTCTCTCTTTATTGATGATCCCTGGGTGCATACAGGAGGCAACTGATGGATGTCTCTCTCTCACATTAATGTTTCTTTACATAAAAGTAAACTAGAAACAATCTGAATCTCACAAAGGGCTAATTTCTGATGAAAGAACACCTGTAACAACCATATGCAGATGATGGGACACAGACCCATGCGGAGCAGGGATTCCTTGCTTGGGAAGTCAGAGACCCTACAGGAACCACACGGGTCAAGGTGGCCCAGGAACACCACCAAGACACAAGGTGCTGAGCCATCCAACAAGCAGCCTTCAACTCACCACCCCCAAGGGTGTGGAGACCTAGTGCAGAGCCAAGGCTGAGGCCTGAAAGTGAGCCTCCAGATCTGCAAGGATCCCCCTCCCCCCGCCACCAGTTAAGACACCACAAGCTCTCACTGGTTCCCCAACTTCCCACTGGGAACACCAAAGAACTACGGTAAATACATTCCCTGGCAGCTTGTGTTAATGAGCACAATCAAGAAGCCAATTTTATAAAATGACCACTTACCCCAACAAACGCCCCAGCGTGCAGAGCTCAGCTTACAAAGAGAAGCAGGCGGCAAGATTTTTGTCACTGGATAGTCCATGCATGTGTTATCCGTGTTGCACCAAAGACACTGAGAGAGATAAACATTAAATGTTAGAAATTCAAAGTAAACACCAAAGAATCAGAAAGTCCAGGCCCTGATTCCCTAAACCCGTGGTCAGCAAACTGCAGCTCGCGAGCCACATGCAGCTCTTTGGCCCCTTGAATGTGGCTCTTCCCCAAAAATACCATGGCCTGGGCGAGGCTATTTTGAAGATGTTTAAGTTTTAAAAATTTGTCTCTCAAAAGAAATTTTAATCGTTGTACTGTTGCCATTTGGCTCTGTTGACTTTTAATGAGTTTGCCGACCACGGCTCTAAACCATCAGCCACCTGGTCTGCTCACCCTTGGGGGATGGTAACGGCCTGGGCTCTCAACCCCAACACAGAGGCTTAGCTGCCCTCCAAGAACCGTGCCTCTCACACCTCTTCCACTAGGCACCCTGAACAGCCACACAGCCTCTGTGTTGTCATGAAGGATGCCAGGCAGCTCCCCCCGCAGGGCCTTTGCAAGACCTGCTCCTTCGGCCTGGAACATCCCTCCCAGACGCATGTGGCTCTCTTACTGCCTCCATGAGGCCTAACGTGGGCAGCCTACTGAAAACTGCCCTCCTTACCTCCGCCCCTGCTGTCGCACTGCCTCCTGACACACTCAAGCTGCCTCTCTGGCCCGTCACCAGGAGGACAGGCATCCATGTGCGTCACTGAAGGATCCCGAGCAGGCGGACCAAGGCTGGCCCTTGGCAGCTCAGTATCTGTTAGTGGGCTTCTGTGACCATGACCACCACCGTGTAAAGATCTTAAAGATCCTACCTCTGACCTCTGCAAGAGCAGCAAGTGAGTATTACCTCCAGGCATCTTCAAGACAGTGCCACCGAGGCTCCAAGGCACCCACTGTAACCTCACAGATGCCCCTAAGCCCCTACAGGGTCAGGGGAGAGGCGGTCCGGGGCCAGGACAGTGCCTCCCCCAGTGCGTGTGCGAGGGGGAGTCTGGAGCTGGCAACAAAGGAAGTGGGGCTTAGGCTGCAGGACGTGCCACACAGGAAGAAATTGGCTTGTTATTTTATATCTTAAAGGGGACAGTTTTATGGCATTCTTTTTCCTTTGAGATTTTAATAGGACACAACGTCATGGTGTGTGTTTGTTTTTTCTGGTCCCAGGTTAGGAGGAACGTCCACGGCACAATATATTAGAATAAAGGCTCCCCAGGCCTCCTTACATAACATCCACTGTACTGAGCTGTGTTTAAAGTGGCTGAGCGCACTTAGTAAACAGCAGGAAAAAACCCTTTCTTTTTGGCTGTTTGAGAATATCTTGCATTTTAGTGGTTTTGTTCTGGTTTAACAATGTTTGGTAAATCTCCCGTTTTCAAACAGCTTAAGTTTTTAATGTCGAATTTTCCATTTTTCTATGATGATTTTACCAAAAGCCACAGGCGTTCACTAGGAGGGTAGGTTCTCTTCTGTGAGGTTGTTGTGGTTGTTTTTGTTACACGAATGAGGGAATATGTTCATGGTACACAACTGAGTGATGCTAACGGGACCCAGAGCACGCCCTCAGCCTCCCTCTCACCTGCTCGGGCTCTTCAGGCCCCCGAGGCACTGCCCATCCCCCCAGAGACTCCTGTGCCCTGCTGGGCCCACACGCACGGCCCATCCCTGCTTTCACCCCCCTGCACGTGTGCGCCCGCAGCACTGACTTGATCTGTCTGGGTTCAGAGTGGGGGTCAGGACTTCACATTGACCTGGACATGTCCCTCACCTGCACCTCCCCAATCTCCTTCCCAGGGAGGTGAGAGCTGAACAGGACAGAGCTGCAAAGGTGCTCCGGGAACTGCAGAGCCACGGAGACTCTAAGCCATTTTTATGGCTGAAGTGACTTCAGTAGAAAAACCCAGACACTAAAAAGAAACAACATCAAGAAAACACCACCCTGTGAACCAGAGCCCCCCGACCTGGTTCAGCGTGGTCAACGGTAAGACCTGAAACTGCAGTACAACCTCCTTTCCGTTTTAATTGGCAGAGGTAAGTCCTATAACCACCAGATGTGTTTGGGACCTGAGACCCTCCCATGTTTTGTAAAAACATGGCCCCACGTCTTGAAGGGGGAACCATCTGATCTTCCCTCACCCCTGCCATTGGTCATTGAACCCTAAGATGAGGGAAAGAGAAACACAGGCTGTATAGTTACAACACAAAGACCCGGCCAAAGCGGGGACGCAGCCTCCCCCAGGGCCCGAGGCCAAGGCCCCACAAAGGGTGGGTGTCTTCTCTCCTAGCCATCCTGGGTCAGCTTCTCTCGGGTCCTCGGTGCTGACCACACGGCGCTTCGGTGAAACGGAGCCAGACACTCACGGGCTGCTGGATCGGGTGCTGCCAGGAAGTCAAAGCCTGAGGAGTGGCACCCGGACCCTAACAAAGCAGCACTGTTCCCACAAGCCTGAGACGGCCAGATGGGGTGGAGGTTTCCCCAGCGTCACATGTCCCTCTCCTCTTCTCCCCGCTGGCCTGTGGCACACACCTATGTGTTGGCTCCCAGGACGGCCCCTGGGGAGGTGCCCCACATGAGCCTTGGGTCTCCACTCCAGGGCAGCTACCCTCTTCCTCAAGGTCACCCACGACTTACAAGAACCAGGGACATTGGCACATCCTGGCTGCGAGGCTCACCTCCTGACTAGTGAGCTGTGAACAGGCTGACCCCACTGGGCCAGACGCCCCCAACTCCCCCATTGACCTGGCGCCTGTGTCTCCCCTGGCTCTCGCCTTGCTTCTCCATTCCTGTGCGAAGAGCTGAGAGAGAAGCACCTCCTGCCCTGGTGGAGACGCGGGACATGGAGAGCTGGGACTCTGCTGGAGTTTACAGGCGGCTCTCGTCCTCTGACCCCTGAGGGTGGATGACAAGGGCTTTGGGCACACTCCTGCTGCGTCTCCAGGGACCATCTGCAGAGGGAGTCTTAACCTCTGTCCCAACAGGCCTCCATGGTCTAATGACACCAACATGAGGCCCTAGTCACAGGTTAACAGGCATCGATGGACCCCTCAGCCCAGCGCTCATCCTGTCTGCTCCTCTGTCCCCGCAATCCCCGTTCTGAGCAGCACTGTGCACCAACGTTCACCAGCTCAGGGGGCGCTGAGGCTTCCCACCAGCCACACATCTCCCGCCTGAAACAGGCCTGGCGCACACCTTCTATGACCCCATACCTGTTTCAGGAGTTAAATATGCCTATTAATGATGCTCAGGTGGCATCTGCAGTCCCCATGGGACAGCTTGAGGTGCCTGAGAAGGGCTAAAATAATATTTAATACCCATCATAAAAATCTTCCACATCCCCAACGTCTGAGCCCTTAGCACACACCAGGGACACCCCCGTTAGCAAAAGTGGGCCTGCTTCCAGTCACGTGCTACTTACGGAGACGTTTTTCAGGCACTCTTGGCAGGTCTTGTTTGTGCTCTGGGAGCAAGCTGTGGGGAAAAAACAACGTATCAGTCAGGAGGGCAGGGGAGTGCTAGGGAGTGCTGCACAGGGTCCTCTCCGGTACCGAGCCTCCAGGGACAGAGTAGTTACTGAGCCCACTGCAGCAGGGCACCAGGAGGTATGTGAAACATCACAAAGGGTTGTACCCACGGGCGTCTTTCAGGAAAGGTGACTGAGCATACACCCAGGAGGGAAGCCATGGGGTCAGATGGCATGGACCACTAGTCAGCTAAGGCCACCAGCTCAGCAGCAGACACTCTCGGTGGAAGCTAACACCACAGCAATGCCAGGCCCACCTGACTAACGCCAGGGCTTTGGCCCCTGGCAGTCCCACCAGCCCCTCAGAGAGGGGTGTGTTCTGGACACACAGGGGAGAAGCTGGCTGCAATCCCTAGGAGCCGTGCCGGGGACCCTCCCAGCACTGTTGCTCCAGGGAGGGGTCAAACCCCACACCAAGAATGTGTGATAAGTGAAACATTTCCAGAATGACATCAGGCAGCAGCTATTACCCCACCCTATCCCTTAAAACAAACACACACTTTGAAAAGAGCTAAGCACAAACTCACTAATCACCAGGAACTGCAATTTAAAAGTTGTGATAATATACCACTTCATTACCATCAGAATGGCTAAAATTAATGGCTGACAATCCTAAATGTTGGCAAGGCTGCAGAGCAAGTGGGGACTCTCATCCAGTTTTATTGGGAGCACAAATTGTTTCTATCACTTGAAAAATAGAGGGGCACTTCCTCATAAAACAAACATATATGTCTACTCTATGACTCAGCAATTCCACTCTTAGATATTTCACCCAGGAAAAATTAGAACATACATCCACAGGAAGATGTGTTATAGGAGTGTTCATAGCAACTTTATTTTTAATATACCAAAAGCTGAAAACAGCCCAGATGTCCAGGTAAAGAATGATGGACAAACGTAGTCATACAATGGAACCCTATTCAGCCACAAAAGGTAGTACATACAACTATATACACAAAAACACGAATGGACCTGTAAACAATAATCTAAATGGAGCCACTTGAACATGGAATTGGAGTTGCCATGCCAAAGGAACTGCCTTGAATGTTTTCATTCCCAAATCTTTGGGACGTTAGAACAAGGCAAAATAACCTTTGAACTGGGCCTGAGCAACCTTGTTTCTCAAAAAACTATTTGTAAAGACAACAAGAAAGCACATATTTATATAACTATTGGAATGAAAATTAAAAATACTGTTTAGCCCTGGCTGGTTTGGTTCAGCTAGAACATCACAACCAATTGATGTTCTCTCTCACCCCCCCCCCCCCCTTCTACTCTCTCTTTAAAAAAAAAAATGGGCCGAGACCGGTTTGGCTCAATGGATAGAGCGTCAGCTTGGGGACTGAAGGGACCCGGGTTTGATTCCGGCCAAGGGCATGTACCTTGGTTGCAGGCATATCCTCAGTAGGGGGTGTGCAAGAGGCAGCTGGTCGATGACTCTCTCATTGATGTTTCTAGCTCTCTATCTCTCTCCCTTCCTCTCTTGGAATCAATAAAATCAATCAAATATATTTTTTAAAAAATGGAAAAAATATCCTCGAGTGAGGATAAACACACACACACACACACACACACACACACACACACTGTTTATAATTAATGTCACTATATTATGTTATCTGCAACAACAGCCTTCCTTCTACTGATATATTGTTCCCCTTACCTTTCTCATAAATATCCAATGCTTCTGTCCCTTAACTGGGACAAGATCTGGGATTCTTCCTGAATTAGTATATCCATAATAACTATTCTTATTGATCTCAGCTAAATGCTGCTGCCTCTCACTTGGAAAAGCCTTTATTTTTAGGTTAGCATTATCTTAAAACTCATTCAGTGGCATACTACTGTTCCTGCATTTCACGTATGTACAAGATATCTTAAAGGGGGGAAAAAAAAAAAGGAAGAAGAAGAAGAAGAAGAAGAGAAGAAGAAGCAGCAGCAGCAGCTGAACTCTAGTTAATGACAGGCAGTGAGGTACTGAGGGGAAAAGTAGGATGTCTGAACCTTCAAAATGCCTTCAGGGAAGGATGGGGGAGGAGGACACTTGTACAGAGACAACACAGCACACGGTGAAGGATAAAAGCTGAGTTTGTTGGGTATATGAGTTTTGACTACGCTATTCTTCAATTTTGCTGTATGAAGATTTCCATAATAAAATGCAGGAAAAAGAGCTTTAGCCTCTAGTTACATTTTTAATTCACTGTGTTTGTTAAGTGGGACTTTCTCTAAAATAATTGGTCCATCTATTCAATAGTGTAGTTCTTCTACATTCCATTTCTCTAAATAAAATCCTATTTATTTTAAATGAAATATAAGTCGATTCCTTCATGTATTTTTCTGCAGCAATTATTATCAAATACTACTCTTTTCAGCGTCTTTAATGTTGTACTATTGGGTTTATGTTGAAGCTTATTTTTAAACTAGTTTAAGTACTCAGAACGACAGATTTCATTTAGCTTCAGGAAAGTAAAGAAGATTGACAGGCCCTGAAATGCCTCGATTTCTCAAAACACTGCTAAGAGAGGCAGGGTGACAGCGGCAGTTTGTTAACAGGCACCGCCATTCCAGAGGTCCCAATGTGCTGGCCCTGGGAACAGGGAGAATCAGAGACCTCTGAGGTGTCAGGATGATGATGAGCTCTGTCCACTGAAGGTCCTAGAAAGGACAACATGCCCAGTAGCAAGGGGCCTGTGTGGTGCCCAGGTCTTGGTTTCTAGACGCTATTCCCCACTGAGAGAAACCAGGGCTCCTTGGAGAAACAGCTGATTGTACAACAGGCACAGAGGAAGGACACGATCAGCCCTGGGCAGCTTGCTGTGCCAGGAAAGGGCGCAGGTTGATGGGTAAATGGTAAACAGACCCAGAAGCAGATTGATGGAGGTCCTCCTTATTTAAACAACCAGGGGAATGACAGACAGCAATGGACTCGGACCTTTTGAACAGCCCATGGTTTCATACTGACATGAAACATAGAGAGAGAAGGCAAAAGCATTTCCACTTGGCAACCATCACAGCAAACAGGGGCGCCGGGACCATTGTGCCCATGAGTGGTGCCTTCCCATGTTAATCACCAATTCTTCATGAGAAACGGCACCTGGAAAGTGATCAAAGTATCACCAGTGTAATTTGTGACCACAGGACAGTGGGACCAAGTGACAGCAGTGCCTTCCAGAGGGTGAGGGAGGACAGTCACTGGGTTGAATCCTGTCAAAGTGCATTGGAATTAAACCAAAGAGAACCCACACAGGACCAAACCGAGGGTCTTTCACACAGCAGCTGTCTGAAAACACCGAGACTGCGGAGCTATTCCAGAGGGACAGATATTAAGAGACATAACTCCATGGACCATGTAGCCAGATGAGGCCAGCGGACAGGATGGGGACATAGGACATGACTGGGAAAAGTATTCAAGTATCATTATCATGGTGGTTCTCCAGGTTTTGGTCTTATATTTACCAGTTATGTAAAAGAATCCTCATTCTCAGAAGAAACACACCCAAGAATTTAGGGGTAAAGGGTCACATCACAACTGACTCTCAAATAGTTTGGTTAAAACTAACACGCAGACGAGGAGGAGTGGCAAATGCTGTGGGAACAGAAAGGGATTTGGAACTCATTGTTCTGGTTATTTCTTCAGCTTATCTGTGGCTCTGAACTTTTTCTAAATAGAGTTGGGCAGGGGAGACACGGAGGGGTGGGAGGGATCTGTTTCCACCCTCGAGTCCTTTTTGAAAACTTCTACAAAGAAGGACGCACTTACTCCTCAGGGGAGCAGGGGTGATGTGGGCCAGGAAATTTTTTCACGGGGATTTTCATTTTTAAAGTCTTTGTGAACTGGTGTTGCGTGAACTAAAAGAACCGTGGTCCAAAGCATACAGCATAAACTCCATCCACCAAGGGCCTCTGATTACCGGCCAGCATGAGTCAACTGACAAGCACGGGAGGCAGCCGCCAAGCAAACTGCCCAGCCCTCCTCCGGCACGGCACAGCCAGGAGCAGGGCCGTTCTCAACGCAATGCGGGCAGACACAGCATGTCAAACAAGCTCAGCACTGGGAGGTCACCCTGTTCCAAACACCCCCATCCTCCCGCACGGTGAGCAGAGACAATACATGAACCATTTGCTGCCACTCCAAGGATAGGGAGTTCTCCTTCACTGCATCTCATCTCATCACAGAATACAGGAAACCATGTGCTCAGAGCCAGAGAAAGCAAAAACAACAACAACACGGTTTCTTTCTTTCTTTTTTAAAAAATATATTTTTATTGATTTCGGAGAGTAAGGGAGAGAGAGAAACATCAATGATGAGAGAGGATCATTGACTGACTAGTGCCTGCACGCCCCTACTGGGGATCAAGCCCGCATCTGCAACCTGGGCATGTGCCCTGACCGGGAAATGAAAGGTGATCTCCTGGTTCACAGGTCACACCAGCACCGTTTCTGAAGTCTACTGCTGAGTGGGAGTGTCCTGCCTGACTTCTGAACGCTGATGACGGATAAAATCTTCAACTTAAGATTCTATTTATTAACAATTGAAGAACTTTAGGTCTCACTCACTCTGGACTGTTCTTCTGTAGGATACACTAACCCATGACCCACTTTCCAGTTCTCAGGTGAGTCAACTGATTAAGTACAAAAGATAGGCTAGCGTGTATAAAGAGATGATGTTTTTTTTTTTTTTTTTTTAAATAAGGAAACAACTAAGTATATTATTTATGGTCCATACGTCATACAAGAGGCCAAAGGGCTATAGCTGCTGAGCCCTTAGGCAGTGGAACAAGCCCCTTATTCGGGGCTTTGTGCCCACAGTGCACATGACTGAGCCGACACTGTCCATTTCACGTGAGAAAAGAGGGTGGAAAATTCTCTTAGACAAAAAAGCCCTGGTCATCTTCCTCTCCCTGTAGAAAAGTGAAGACGGTAGTACATAACGCCACGGGCCCCGTGTACAGAACCTACTAGAACACCTACAAGACCTGCGGAGAAAGCCCAGCTCTTGGTGGGCAGTGGGAAGGAGGCTGCAGACCCCTGCACACCCAGCTGCTAGGGAGCTCCTTGGGGTCCTCTGTTTAAGACACTGGTCTAAGGACCTTTAAAAAAATATATATTTTATTGACTTTTAACAGAGAGGAAGAGAGAGGAATAGAGTTAGAAACATCAATGAGAGAGAAACATCGATCAGCTGCTCCTGCACCCCCTACTGGGGATGTGCCCGCAACCAAGGTACATGCCCTTGACCAGAATCGAACCTGGGACCTTTCAATCCGCAGGCCAACGCTCTATCCACTGAACCAAACCGGTTTCGGCTCTAAGGACCTTTGACGTGTCGTCTCTCCCTGAGATACAGATGAAACTCTAGGATGGAGTCCGACCCATGCACAATACAAGGAGGGTCCAAAAGCACGGGAAGGTTTCTTCAAAGGAATGAAATTGCCCTTAAGATCCTCAATGCCTGGTGGGTTCCGCCCATCTCCCGCCAGCATTGTGCACAAGAAGACAGGAGAAATTGTCGGTTTGGGATGGGCATGACGTATGATAAGAATTCACTCACACCTGGGAGGGTAATTTTTTGTATCACCTTGACCTGGCTAAGGGATGCCGAGGGGGCTGGTAAAACCTGACTTCTGAGTGACGTCTACTTCCTGGAGTTACGACTTCTATCTCCTCCTGCCCTGGGACATCGGTGCTCCTGGTTGCTGGGCCTTCAGACTAGGCTGCAGCTTACACCACCGGCTTCCCGTTCGCGGGCCCTCTGATTCGGGCTGAGCTACACCATGTGCTTTTCTGGGCCTCCAGCTTGTAGACGGCAGATCTCGGGACTGCTCAGTCTCCAGTCTCCAGTCATGTGAATGAGGGATTGCCCTCAAATAACTCTCTTTCGCTATAGCTATGCTGGTTCTGGAGAACACTCATCTCCTTACAAGGAAGACACAATGTTTTAAATAGCGTACTCACATTCCTACAGAACTACAAACAGAAAAGAATACCACACTAAGAACATACTCTGTGGGAAGGGGGAGCCTCAGTGCTCTGACAGTGCCCCCTCTCCAATTAAAGAGGAACGCAGATCCCAAGGGCATCTGGACAGCAAACACCAACACAACCCTGACACCACTGCTCCCATCTGACCGAATTGTTGATGAGAGAAACCACAGTTCACCCACCACCCACCAGGACAACGGGCACCTCTAGGAGACAGAACTGGGATCCTGTGACTTAAGGCAAATGAGAGCAGCTTCCAACTGGACGGACAGCAAGTGTACACGTTTGTGGCTAGAGAAGGAGCTGCTTTTTACCAAAAAAATATTAGGATAGTTTTAGCTTAATTCCCAAACACTTCCGGACCTTTCCTGACACGCACCCTCAGCCATGGAGAAGATTCTTGCGCAAGTAAGATTCTTTTGCCAGATACACATTCTGTTTCCTAAAAAGTACTCATTCCCAGTTTCTGCTGAGAATTCAACTTAGACCAGAAGTTCCCTCTACAGTGCAACCGGACTGCTCTGTTAACCAGTGTCGCAAGCACACGCACACAATTAATCTTAGGAGCAGATCAGAAGAAACTCGAACAGTCCTGCACTGCAATAGTATGCAATAAGGCCACAGAGAGGAAAGGTATTTACTGCGCTGAACAGACATTGACAAAGCCTGCGCTAACAGGAGTTGAGAAAGACACTGGCTTCGAGCTGGGCCTACCTCAAGTCTACTTGGAAAGATCTTGAGTGTGCGTATATATGAGCCTAACCAGTGATTAAGGACAATAGGGGGATGAGGGTATGGGGGCATGAGTGGGGAAGGGTGGGGGATTGAAATGGGGGGCTGAGGACAAATATGTGACACCTTAATCAATAAATAAATTAACAAAAAATAAATAAAGATCTTGAACCAGAGACTTAAAGAGGCCCGCCTCTGGCTCCATTACCCATTAGTGATCACATGGGGAACTCCACACACAGCAGTCAGCTTGAAACATTTCCGAAACAGAGGGACACTCCAGTCTCAGCTCCCACACTTCCTCATTTTCCCCCTGGCCCGGGGGGCTGTGGCCCCCTCACCTGCACCTCCAGCAAATACAGTAAATACAGTATTGCTCTGTGTCTGCAACTCTTTTGCCCTAGGTCATGCAATCTGCTCCACTAACACTCCCTCACCTACCCCCCTCCCTACCCTCAGCACCCCGATGGCTTGTTTCTTGGTCAGTCTCCCCAGAAACTCAGCTTCTGAGGCAGAGATAGGAAGGAACTCTGGATCACCAGTGTTCCCCGCACGCACAGGTGGTTAATAACAGGTGGGATGATAAACCAAGGAAGAAGGCCCTCCGCAGTTGGCAGTGTGGCAGGGAATCAGCCCGGCTCACAGTGGCGCTGTGCACGCCTTCCTACCTCCCCCTGATGCCCCTGCTAACTCCGAGCACCCCTCCTCCCTGGGGCCTGGACCACCTCGCACGCCCCGCGGAGCGGTGGCCGCGGCTGGACCAGGACAAAGGGATGGCCAGCCCCCTGCAGGGGCCCCCGCCCCGGTGACCGGACACTGGGGCGGCCACCCCCGCAGACCGCGGCCCGGAGGCGGAGCCGCGACCCCTCGCAGCGGAGACCCCGCGTCCCAGGACCCTTATGCCCCCATGCCCCCTGCCTGGCACCAGAATCCCGCGCCCCCATCACCTTCCCGCCCGAGCCCAGGGCCCCGCGCCCCCTCCGCGGCCCCGCCCCACCAGAGGACCCGAGCCCCCTCTGAGGTCCGCGTCTCACCTGATCCGGGCGACGCCTGCGCCGCGGCCGCCTGGAGGAGCAGCAGGAGCAGCGTGGCGCCGCCGAGGGGCAGCCCCCAGCGCATCGTCCGCCCGCAAGCCCCGCCGGAGCCCATGGTGGGAACGGCCCAAACGGTCAGCGGGTAGGTGATAGTGAGCCCGGCCGCCTCCACCAGGAAAAGAACTCGCGCCGGAAGTGGGCGGGGCGGGCGGCACTAGCGAGTGCGCAGCCGCGAGCCCAGCTCGCCCCGCCCCTCGCCCTGGGGCCCACCCCCTGCGGAGTGTGCTCCCTGCTTGACCCGAGCCGGGCTCAGTGCGCCTGCGCAGCCGGAAGCAGGGAGGGGAGAGGGAGGAGGGGCTGCAGAGGAGCGCCCCCTGTGGGTCAGTGCCCCTGCGCGGCTGAAAGATATGGTCGTGCTAGGGTTGCTGTCTTTTTTATTTTTATTTTTTATTTATTTTTTAAAAGGTTTTACTTTTAAAAAAAATATATTTTATTGATTTTTTACAGAGAGGAAGGGAGAGAGAGAGAGAGCTAGAAACACTGATGAGAGAAACATCAACCAGCTGCCTCCTGCACACCCCCAACCAGGGATGTGCATGCAACCACTGTACATGCCCTTGACTGGAATTGAACCTGGGACCTTTCAGTCCGCAGACCGATGCTCTATCCACTGAGCCAAACCGATTTCGGCGGTTACTATTTTTTTTTTAATGTATTTTTAGCCGAAACCGGTTTGACTCAGTGGATAGAGCATCAGCCTGCGGATTGAAAGGTCCCGGGTTCGATTCCGGTCAAGGTCACATACCTTGGTTGCAGGCACATCCCCAGTAAGGGGTGTGCAGGAGGCAGCTGATCGATGATTCTCTCACATGGATGTTTCTAACTCTCCATCCCTCTCTCTTCCTCTCTGTAAAAAATCAATAAAAATAGTTTATATTTGTATTATTGATTTCAGAGATGAAGGGGGAGGGAGAGAGAGAGAGAAACAGCGATGATGAGAATCATTGATCAGCTGCTCCCACACGCCCTCTACTGGTGATGGAGCCTGCAACTTGGGCATGTGCCTAGACTGGGAATTGAACTGTGACCTTCTGGTTTATAGGTCAGTGCTCAACCACTGAACCACACTGGGAGGGCTAGGGCCACTGTCCTTTCATTCCCCTGCATGGCTGTGGGTGGTATTTGGAAGAGTAGAGGGTGTGCCGCCACAGTCTTGATCCTAAAAAGGTGAAGAAGTCCTGGAAGGTATCCCCAGGGACTGACTGTGCCACAGCCTCTCCTAGCTCGATCCTGAGGGCCACTCAGAGCAAATACTTGGCCAGTATCCCATCTGGAAGAAAGATACCCTCAACCCCCTGCTGTCCTCATTAGTGGGCCATTCATCACTGAAACCTGCCCCCGCCCCCAAACCCTCCAGAGCCCTGCCCTAGGCACCCTGATCCCTGACCATTTACCCACACACCTCCATCCCCTCTGCAGTCACACCCTCCACCACACTCCCATGAAAGAAAAAGGGGCTCTGTATTAAATCAGTAATGGGAAGTAACCTCACAGGATGAACTGATCACCAATCTCTAAGTCATGGTCAAGGTGAATAGTCATTGGGTCTAGCAGACTCTGTCTCCTCCTGACAGACAGAATTCCCGCTGATTTACGCAGCCAGATGTTATGTGAGCACCTCTTCCCGGATCTGGTGTTCTGGGCTGGGGATCCTGGTGTGGGGTTGAGACACCAAGCTCCTTAGGGGCTACCTTTACAGCTGAGATGACCCTCAAGATTCTCAGCTGCTGCATGTGGGTAGGGGGCCAGCTCTTTTTAAGTCTCTGCCCTTCCTACCAGTTGCCAAGGGCAGAGACATGTGAATCTTTGGTTATAAGATTCTGTGAATCTTGGTTATAAGATTCTGTGAATCCTTGGTTATAAGACTTTTGCTCCGCTGGTCCTGAGCTGCTTATTCAGGTTGATTGTTCTATACTTTAGGTGTAATTCCAGTTTGGTCCGGGGAGGAAGTGAATGTAACTTCCACCTACCCTGCTGCCATCTTGGATGCTCTGCTTCCTTCGATCTTGCTCTAAGTCTGTCACGTGCTTTCCTTCCCAGCACATGTCATTTGTAACTTTGTACTGGCTGTGTGTTACGTGCACCTCCATGAGGGCAGGAATGTATCCCTGTTTGTCCATGTTTCCTTCATGGTGACAGGCACTTAGCCATGCTCCAGTAGTGCTTGATGAACAAATGGATGTTTTAACATCAAGAGCTGTGCTGGGATTGTAATATAAAACTATGTTTCCAGAGAAGTAAGTAAGGACTAACATTATCTGAAAGTATGTTTATGGATGTGAATGTGGACTCACAATTCACAGCCCTGTGTCCATCATCTGTCTGTGTGGCATGGAGATGAGCGACACGAAACGCTAAGGTGGGTGCAGAGGGTGTTAAAGTCCTGGAGACCCTGAGGCCCTTTCCCGGGACCCCTGGATTCCCCACCCTGACGGGCTCTCACTGGCTACACCCAGACCCTGCTGACACGGTGCCAACTGGCAGGTGCCCCCGTGTCTGGTTCTCACTCTGGGATAAGCCACACCGGTAAGTACCCAGGCTTGGCTGGATCACTTGGGCAAATGGCACTGATCAGCCATGACTTCCAGGTACCCCAAGGAGATCATTAGGGAAAACTCACTCGCTTTAAACTCACATACTTCCCATACCCCTTTCTCCCAAGAGCAGGTAAGACCTGGAGAGGAGGTAAGAGATGTTTATTTCTGGACTTGCTCCCCCCTGTTCAGGCTCTGTAGGGACCCTATTTGGTGGGGCTGCCTCATGTCACCTGCTTACACGTGGGGCAGGGACTGGGACCAAGAGAAGCCTTGCATGCATGGCCAACAGGCAAGGAAGGAGACAAGAAAGCCGAGCCCTGGGCCAGGGATTGAAGTTGACATGAACCCTGTAAGGGTGTTGAGAGTGGGGTGGGGGAGGGAGGACACAGCTTGCAGAGCAAGCTCCCATGGAGAGGCTAGAGGAAAATTTATTAATGGTTTCTATACACCTGATTGGGGAACAGTGGAATCAATGGGTGTGATTTTATACCCCCGATAAGTGCAAATATAAATATGTTTTTACCACTTTTCATCAGACCACCGTCCTCATTTTTACACGGAGAAACATGGATCGAACCTCATAAGACTCCAGTGATCCCTTTTCTGAGTCTCTTTCAGAAGGTCATACCGGTCAGAAGGGGGAACTGGGCCTCCTGAGGAGTCCATATAATCACCCTGTCATATCTGTCTTTTTTTTTTTTTTTTTTTTTAATCCTCACTTGAGGATATTTTTTCTAATGATTTCCAGGGAGAGTGGAAAGGAGGGAGGAGGGGGACAGAGAGAGAAAGAGAGAGAGGGAAACATTGATGTATGAGAGAGACATCAATTGG
Organism: Pipistrellus nathusii; assembly: GCA_963693515.1. Lineage (NCBI taxonomy): Eukaryota > Metazoa > Chordata > Mammalia > Chiroptera > Vespertilionidae > Pipistrellus > Pipistrellus nathusii. The sequence goes on along the minus strand of OY882859.1, from coordinate 189,356,043 downwards.
TTGCCTCCTGCATGGGCCCCTACTGGGGCTGGGAAACCTGCAAGCCAGGTATGTGCCCGTGATCGGAAACCGATCCCATGACCCTCGGGTGCATGGGCCAACGCTCTAACAACTAAGGAAAACCGGCCAGGGCATGTGTGTCATTTTGAGGGCAGAAAATAATAGTGGATTTCTAGTTAATAGATGAAATTGTCAGGCATTGCAAGCCACATCCATGGAGCAGGGTCACGGCCAGCCTGATGGAGGAGACGTGGTCTGGGGGTGATTCCATCTGGTCAGCTCAGACGATCTTATCTTCTACTAGTGCCCCTAACTCTCAGCAAACTTGGGGTTCATGACTGTCGTGGTGGCACTCTTGAAAAGGGGGTTATCCTGGTGAGAAAAGCAAATGAGACTTGTGAGCACAAGGAAGGGAAGAGCTTAGATCGGGGTGACCCTCCTGCAGGTTCTAGTCCCATTGGCAGGGCTTGCACTCAGCAGCTCTGAGGATGGGGGACAGGCGGTAGCCACATTGTGGGGGTTCCATGCGGGACCAGCTGCCTCGGCCCCCGGGGATGGCCACTCACGTTGTTCCACTGAGACTTGAGCTTCTCCTTCTCAAAGCGCTTGTACTCCCGGAGGTCAGTCAGGTGGGTCAGAGCTTTCCAGATGACCAGCAGGAGGACGCCGATCAGCACGACTCCTGCCAGGGTGCCTCCCACGATGGCCCCTACATTGGGACCTTGTGGACACACTAAGGTGAGGAGGAAGCAGATAAACACCGAGTGTCAGGCCCTCCCCAGCTACCAGGTTCGTGCCCGCCCCACCCCAGGTCAGGTGGACAGAGCTGGCAGCCACCGGTAGTGGAGCGAACAGTCTGACCCACTCTGGGTCAGGGCAAAGGTGGGGACAAGGCCAAGCCATGCAGTTCCAAATGCAACTGTGAGGACTCTTGTTTACAAAGCAAGAGGGCCCAGGTTACCAGCCAATCAGAGCACAGCATGGATGGGACACGGCGTGTGACCAAGCTTGTGCTCTATGGGCCACGCGAGGGCTCGTGGTCGGGAAGGGAGCTGAGAGCAGGTCTCAGTTTAGCAAGGGCCACGGTGCACTGCTGGTCCATGTGCAGTCATATGAGCAGCCGGGCATCCCAGCTCTGTGCTCCCCTCAGCCTCTTTGAGAGGGAACAGGGTGGGGGTGCTGAGAGTTTGTGGGCTCCCCATGTTGCTTGTCTAACGCTCTTAAACCATCCCACGGGAGCTCTGTTTACTATAAGCCCCAGCATCCCACATATGCTCTGTCATTGTTACTCCATGTACCTCCTGGGAATTAACCTAACCCACCACCCGTCACAGCCTGTGGATCCTGCACCTGCTCCTCATTTCTCCTGCTTAGGTCCCCATGTTCCATCTATGGGCAGGCCCCTCCTCCGTTCTCAATACTCCAGGACCCAGCCCAACCCACCCTATCCATCTTCAAATTTAGCAACTGGCCCTCAAGCAGCCCATCCAGGTCTGTGCCCACCTGGAAGTCCTATGTTCACTCGCCCCGCCTCCCCGACGGGTCGGGTTTTGGAAAACATAGTCCAGATGTGTCCCCCACTCTCCTGAAATTCTAAGAGCTCCCTCCTATGTTTGAAAAGAGACCCGAAGGCCTCCCAGGACTCACAGGGCCCTCGAATGACGGGCCTCTGACAGCACACTCTCTGTCCCCCATGTCTGGACGCTCTCATCCTCTGCTCTGAGCTGCAATGTGTCCTCCTCGGAGAGACCTGTTAACCTCTGACCTCAGGAAGCATCCGCTGACATGGCCTTTGCACCTAGGGTCCCCAGCCGGAGACACTAGCGTTCTGAGGTGCTGGCTGAGGGGGTCCAAACCCATCGCACATGAAACCCGTGATGACAGGGTTGGTATTTCCATGTTCTTCACCATTTTGGGAGCCCGGTACTGACCTCGAGCTGAGTAAGCGGACAGTGAGCAGCGCTTGGGAAATGCAGCCCCTGGTCGCTCAGGGCCCTTTGACCCCCCACTCCAGGGCTGAGCTCTGAGCATGAAATTGTCCACCACAGGCCACAGAGCGGTCCCTGGACAGGGCCCCGGGACTGGATCAGTGTCTGTGGGTGACTACCAGCTTGGGTCATGAATTCCCTCCAGGGGTGTCCTGTCCCCTTGAGCCAAGGGCACAGTCCATCCACTGCCCATCATGCACCAGGAGGTGAGCTCAGAGACGGGGAGAGGGTCTGGGGCAGGCGGACCACAGTCCGAGACCTCCTGCTGACCCCGCCAGTCTGCCTTCCCACAAGGAGAGGGCCCTGCGCAGCCGGAGTCCCGGCGCCCACGTCCCACCTGGCAGGGCCTCACCTCGAATGTCTTCCACCAGGATGTGATATTTGCCCCTCCCCACCAGCTGCCTCATGGTGTAGTTCAGCCAGCAGCCCTCTGAGTCCCGCTCTTTGCAGTTCCGGGTCTGCTTGAAGCTCTTGAATAGTTCCAGGTCATCTTCCTTCTCCGGCACTGTTATGTTCGCACACGCTGCACTGCAGTTCTTCATGAAGGGGCCCTTGTCGAATTTCAGGCACTCGGCACAGGAGCTGTGGGAGAGCTACTGCGTGAGCACGTGTGCGCCCGGGAGGGAGACGGTGTGAGACACGTGCCAGGGTGTGACCCATGAGAGAGTGCCAGCGTCTGGGCACCAGGGTGGCAGGTGGGGCTGGTGCGGGGTGCTGTGGGGCTGACACTGGTGCCTGTGTGGCTGGGGCAGGAGGTGGGCAGAGCCCCTGGGACCTGGAAGCCTGACAGATGGGGTCCAAGATGGGCAGCGACCCGGAGTGGAAGGACAGCAGCAGGTGCATGCGGAAGGCCCCCACTTCCCCCTGGGGCCTCAGCCGGGTGGTGGGTTTCTGCTGGGAGCTGGCACGTGCACGGGTCCAGTGGAGGGAGCACTTACACGCTATGGGTGCAGGGCGACTCGCAGCCCGGGCATTCTTCACAATAGGGCAGCTGGTAGCCCTTGTCGCACTGGCACACGTTGCAGATGCACTGGCCGCGGCCACTGCAAACGGACCCCTGCGGGTTTCTGCAGCTATCTGGGGACTTGTCGCACTGGCAGGCCGAGCCGTCGATGCCCTCTTTGCATTTGCACTTGCCGCATTCGCATTCCCCGCGTTCTGGGAGACAGCGGGGGGGGGGGGGGGGACCACGCAGAATCACCCCCTGCCCGGCGCCAGCCCCACCCAACTGGCCTTCCACTCACCACGGGCCCACACCCAGGACCTGCTCCTGGGGGTCTGTGGGGCCCTCCGTCCCCAGCACCACCACTGAGAACTCACCTTCGCCCCCGCAGATCTGGCCATTGAAGCGCTCGCAGTTGACGTTGTCACATTCGCAGAAAAGCCCAAAGATCTTCTTTTTGGGCACGTCGCTTGCGTGGCACACACACTGCCCGCAGATGCAGTCCCCCAGCCCCGAGCAAATGATGGAGCTGTTGTCTTTCCGGCAGTTTCCTTCCAGATCCTGGCTGCTCCGGCCCTGAGTCTGGCACTCACAGTTCTTCCCCAGGTAGCCAGCATCGCACCTGGGACGGGAGGGACACCGCTCAGGGCAACTCCCCCAGGGCCTCTGCTGCTGTGTGTGGCTCCTGGCCCAGAGGTGGGGAGGGAGTGTGTGAAGGGATGTGGGGGTGTGGGGGGAGGCTCACTTGCAGATGCCACACTCCACGGAGCCCTTGCCACCACAGGTGCTGCGGTCCTGGCTCCGGTCCCTGCACTGGCACTCGCACTGGGGAAGTATGCTCACGGTCACGGTGTCTGTGAAGCCCAGCGCCCGAATGACAAATGATTGCTCCTGGACACACTCTGTGGCCGTGACCTTCACCTGGAAGGTGACCTGTGTGGGGAACAACAGGGCTCAGGAGAGGTCAGGACCCTGCTTCCAGGCATGAAGGATGCAGGACTCGGGGTCCCGAGAGGGAGTCCATGGAGGTCGGGGAAGGGGGAAAACGCAGAATGCTTGGGGCTTCTCTGGAACTTGGGACTGGAGGTGAGAAAACGGTGACATACTGGAACATGGAGGTCAGCAGGCACATGGGGCTCCCTGACCCACCGACCCACAGACCCACCAGTTCTGGCTGGGACTTGGGCTGGGGGATGGTTCTTAGAATACTTTCTATGGCACAAGTGTTCTAAAGGTGTTTTTTAAAGTGACTTTGTAAAGAACATATACTTTCCCACTAAGCCCAGCATGCTAAGGTGCCTGAATCCCACTGGAGGTCCTAAGTTCTGAGTGTAGAATTGTGTTCTGACCTTGAATAAAGGGTCAAGATCATGCCTGAGAGGTCAGAGTTGGGACGGAGCACACTTGAAGTGGTCACCGGCACTGAGCTTCGGGGAGCGCCGGCTTGTGGAGAGCAAGGCACGCCCTGCCCAGCCGCGGTTCACTGGTTGATAGTCGACCATGAACCCAAAGATCACGGTCGGGCACATGCCCCAGTTGAGGGCTCGATGCGTGCAGGAGGCAGCCCATCAATGACTCTCTCCCATCATTGGTGTTTCTATCTTCCTCTCCCTTTCCATTCCCCTCTGAAATCAATAAAAAAATATATTTTTAAAAAGAGAGCAAAGGTATCCCCAAATCAATTTTAATGAATTTCCAAACGGTACATTAACAACAAGCAGAAATGTCAGGGGGAAAAATGTGTGTATAAGAAGCAAGCAGCCAGCCACAGGATTAAATAAATTCCCATGTGAATCACGTAGGGCAAGAAGAAGATATTTTGGCAAACATTCACATGTAACATTTAGTAGGTAACATGTTTGAAATACTCCTAATGTTATGTTGTAAAATGTAATGTAAGCAACTATTTCGCTAGATATTAGTTCACAGCCAGTGAAAGAAAAATGTAATTGTTATGGTCATAATACATTAAAAATACTAGGGAAATAAGTCAGTGCTTATTTCTGTTCATCTGCTTGGCCCATGCTTTCATGTTTTCGGCAAACAAACAAAACCATAAATCAGGAAAACCAATCCAGAAGCGTTGTATGGGAAAGGAATGCCCTTCTCGGAGGGGACACGCTGTTCCAGCGTCTGCCCCCAGGGGGCGCTGCAGACCTCGTGGTCATTACCGCTACACCAGGGAGGTCTTCGGTGTTGATAACTAGGATGCTCCTGCCAAGGACGGTGCTAAGTGCACCCACCACTTGTCCCCCTTAACAGGTAAGATATAAACTTACACCGTTTCGCCTCTGAGGGGATTAGACGAAGGGAACTTCAGGCCCGGTGGGCCTGGGGCTCCTGCCCCTGACGTGTTCCTAAGCCCTTCCCTCTCACCTGGGTGCCCTTCCTTCTAGCTGTTACTGGGGGGATGTGGGGATGGAACCTCACCGGGACGTTGATCTGGACACCGTCACAGTCCCCTTTAGGCCGGTTCACTTGTGAAACCCCGTTGCTGCAGAAGGAGTCGTAGGTGACTTTCAGGTTGTTGGGGAGGGTGCTATGTTCCAGAAAGACTCTGGAGGAGAGTTTCTGTGGGCAAAGAGTGGCTGCTGATTAAGAAGGATCGTTCTGCCACCCCCGCGCCTTTCCAGGCGAAGGCTTTTGCACACCTTCCCATTTCGCATCCCTCTCCCTTCGCCCACAGGCACATTGAGAGCCGGGTAGGCGCTTGGTCCTGTGTCTGTGCAGCAAGGGTTAGGGTTACCAACACAGCGGCCCTGCCCTCGAGACAGGCCAATGGGAAGACCAACATGGAGACTGATCTCAACGCCATAAGAAAGGAGGGTTGGCCTTCCCACTCACCATTGAATCCCCCAGTGCCTGGCTCAGGTAGGAGTGGAAAACTATTTAGGTGCATGGGAGACAGGGACAGAGAGAATGAGATAGAAAGACAGTCAGAGAGAGAGAGAGAGAGAGAGAGAGAGAGAGAGAGAGAGAGAGAGGGAGAGGGAGAGAGATAGAAAGATGGTGAATGAGCATCATTTCAGAAAAGATGAGATAATTCACAGGCAGCTGCTGGGGTTCAGGAGGGCCTGTTTTGGGGGGAAATAGGGCTCCAAGAGCGTACAAGAATCCATCAGAACCTCCTCAGTGGGGCTCTAACTAAAGTCAATGGCATCCGTGTTTATCGGGTGCTCCCAGTGAACTTGGCTCGGTGAAGCCATCAGGACCTTTGGCCTTGAACCTGGGTGAACTTGGGGGTCCATGTTTCAGAGAAAGCACTGGTGAGGGTCAATTGTCGTACATACCACACCATCAACACGCTAGAACACAGCTGCCCTGTGGGAAGCCCAGGGTCAGTTTGTTCACAAGGCCCAAGGGTGCTGCATACAATGCACTCCTGCCCAGGCCACCCTTTTATTGACGTGCAGGGCGTGGCATCTGTGCTGAGTGTCCAGCCCCCAGCAAAGCACCCGGGGACTCACATTGTAGGCGTCCTTAATGAGCTGGACCACGTTGCTGGAGTCCTCTGACAGCTCCCCAACCGCCGATTTGGGGATAATCTCGGTGAGCTTCTGCAAGGCAAGAAGACCAGCTGGGACACAGGTTGGAACTCTGGGACCATGGAAACCTTAGAGGGTTCCTCCTTGCTTGTAAGATGATTCAAACCATCACCCCCTCCACCCGATTTCTTACAGTCTTTAAGACAGTGCATGGTCAGTGGTGTGCTGGTAAATTGCTAACATCGGGTTCTCAGGGGGGAAAAACCCTGAGCTGTAGCGTTTGCCAATTTCTTTGGTGTAAATACTCCACCTGGGTGGATTTCACACTACTGATAGCACTGAACATAGAGCTGTGGAGAGATGTGGCTTGCCACGGTTAGACAGTGTTCCCACCATGCAGAGATGAATGCTGCTCAGGAGAGCTGATACAGCCTGGCCCCCAACCCCCTCCAGCCTCAACCACTCCCTCCCTCCCTCCCAACTGTGGGTCTCTGCTGTGCTCTGAGGAAGCAGGACTAACCCACCACACTTGCTATCTGGAAGCAAAATGAAAATGTCAGAACCAATGCCAAGATGTACACCACAAATATGCTAAATTCCAAGGGAAACCGTCCTCTTTCATCCACACAGAAATATCATGTGGCAGAAAGAGGCCTCGGACTCCCTACTCCCGTGTTCATGCTCCTAACCCCGTGGCCCCCCGTGGCCGCCTGCCCCAGACGCCGGGCACGCGGAAGCGGAACTCAGCCTGTGGTAACGCTGAAATGGCTGGGTCCTGCCCTGTTGCCCAAAACCTCAAGGCCACTTACCTCATAGGTTTTCACCATTTTCTTGGTTACAGCAAAGATGGGCTGGATGTTGTTTTCAGCCAGTTTATGTGCCAGCTGGCCCACCGACGGGTAGTCCTGAAGAGGAGACACCCAGTCAGATAAGCCAAGGCCAGGCAAGCTGCCCAGGCCAACCACCCATACCACGCAGCAGGGGTGCCTGTGCGGGGCCGGAGCTGAGCCCTTCCACGTGCTGTCCGAGGAGCCCTTCCGGATGATGTTGACAAATGCATAAAGCAATAAGATGAAGAGGGAAACCAGTCATATTAAAACACAGTTAAGGAGGTGGGACACTGAGCAGAACGATCACTTGCAAGAAGGGCTCTTAGGGTAACTGGGCTCAAATGTAAAAAACACAACCCAGAAGCCATTACTGAACGGGGGCCTCTCATGCATGACACACTTCAGGGAGAAGCCTGCACTAAACTGCCTGCCTCTTTTTTTCTTTTTAAATTCATCTTTATTGTTGAAAATATTACAGATGATCCCCCTTTTTTCCCACTGACCCCCTTCTCCTGGCTTCCACCTGCCTGCACTGCGCTCCTGCCATCGGAGGCAGTCCTTATAAAGAAGCTCCTGGGATTGTATTAATATTTCAACTAGTTGGACTGAGACTTTCCAGGTCCAATTGGCACCACACAATTAGATCCTCATCAGCATCTTCCCTGACCAATCAGAGTGGCTCCATTCGGACCAATCAGGATAGTGCTTTTGGGGCCAATCATATCATGAGGATTTGGAATGCTCATTTGCCTGAGAAGGCACCCATCAGTGATCAGGGGCAGGGACTTCTCTCCCTTTAGCCTGGTTGGGGAAGGCATTTTCCCTTCCCACCAAAGACTGTTTCTCTGTGTTGAGCTGTTTACCCTTGAGCAGAGCAGAGCCACTCAGCAGACCGGACCACTGTGGACTGGAGCAGAGCAGTGCTGTCTAGCCCGAGGGGACCAAGCTGCAACACCAGGACCGAGGGGCCACCCCGGGCAACCGCACAGTCATGCTTTACCATAACTGAGCTGTTTACACGTGGTGATTCCCATTGGCACTGACAACCATCGTTGACCAGAAAATGTTAAACATGTGGGATGCTTTGGATCAGTGCTCTTAAGAAGAAACCTCACGGCCAGTCACCACTCCCTGACGTGCAAAGTAGAGACGAGATTGAACATAATGTTGGAGTCTCTGTGCTTGTGTGTGCTGGGAATTCCTCTGACTTCTATCAGGGGCAAAACCTCACAGCCGCCCCAGCACCGGCACCTTATTTTCATAAACGAGGGCAGTCTCAGCTTCAGGCAGAGCTTCACCAGAACCTCAGGGGGTATCTCTTTCCTGTCCGAGTTGTGGACCCCTGAGCTCTACCCACCAGCTCCCTCCCCTGCGGTCTACTGGCTCTAGGTGGAGGTCACCTGATTGCTTCGAAGCACCCAGAGTTTACGGTTTCAGGGTGCAGAGCATCGTTCACAGCAGGCCAGGTGAAAGGTGATGGCTCAGGCCCGCGGCTGCACCCCCTCTGACCCTCCAGATGTGCTTCCTCAGCTGGCCTGGAGTGACCTTGGTCTCCGGTCTCCCTGGACAGAACTACTGACCCCCCTGGACTTCCCCTTTCGGCCCACGGTTTCCTCTGTGGTCCCCAGAGCAACGCCCCCCCCCCACCCCAACGAGGACCGGGAGGGACACTCACAAACTCGTTGCTTCTTTTGTACATGCTGTCCTCCAGGTGGCAGTGGCCATCGTTGGGGGTCAGGATGGCTCCCAGCTTCCCGTCGCCTGCAAAGTGGAAGCCATCGTCCGTGGCGAACACCAGCAGCCGCGTGACATTGCGCCAGCCAATTTCCTCCTGAGAAGGAGAGGGCGGGGTTACCTGCCTCGGTTTCCTCCGTGGGGTGCCCTCCCAGAGGAGAGCTGACGAAGTGCTGTGTCCCACCCCACACAGAGGGGTTTCCAGGCTGGATGACCCAGAGACGGGAACCAGGCCGGGACCAGCTCCTCGACTCGGGTCCAGGCTCCAGTGCCTGGGGCTGGAGGTACATCTTTACAATGACAAGTTCCCAAAAGCCCAGCGAATGTGCGGGACACAGAGGGGAGCTGCAAAGCCTGTTTACATGAAAACACATGGGTCCTCCCAGGCCCCATCAATGTGGACCTGAGCCTAAACCCGAAGGAACTGTTCCGAAGAAGGAAAGAAAATACTCGTAGAAATGTGTATCACAACGTAAAAACACTGCAGACACCAAGAGCGAAGAACTCAAGGGGCCCCGAAACGGGAGATGAGTCAGGCACATGTGTCACATGCGTGTCATCACTGTGACATCACACACAAACGAAGTGTGTCTGCGACGCAGGGACAATCCGCAGAGAAGCTGGAGGATTGGAAGCCAGTTTGCAAAGGGTCGGGACTGAGAGGCTAAAAGTACGGGGCTGGGCCCTAACCAGTTTGGCAGAATGGATAGAGCATCGGCCTGCAGACTGAAAGGTTCCGGGTTCGATTCCGATCAGGGGCATGTACTTTGGTTGTGGGCACATCCTCAGTAGGAGGTCTGCAGGAGGCAGCTGATTGATGTTTCTCTCTCATTGATATTTCTAACTATCTACCCCTCTCCCTTGCTCTCTGTAAAAAAAAAAAAAAAAAAAAAAATCAATAAAAATATATTTAAAAAATACGGGGTCGGTGGTATTGTACTATTTACATCATAAATCCAGTGAGTGGGCCGACCAGGCAGGACTCGAAGGCAAGCGGGCAGCCAGGAGCAGGGGAGGCCACTGGGGGAGGGACAGGCCAGATATGGCCGCCTAAGCCACACGACATGGTAGAACCTCAGAGGACACCCCTTATTTCCCAAGAAGTTGGGGGTGATTCTGCTCCAGGGATCTTATAAGATCCTTTGCATCTATTTAGGCTTGAGAAGATGTGCCCCATGCCACAAACTAATAGTGACATTTCTGGGTGAGTGGAGGGTGCCCTCAGGGTGTTCAAGGTGAAGGTGGCACCTGTGGCTGCGGGACCGGGGTCCCCATCGGGGAGATCCAGGGACGGGGCAGGGACAGGGCCTTACCAGGCAGGCTGCGACCTGCATCATGGCATCCAGCCCGCCCTCGGGGGCGTCCAGGTTCCCAGAGATCAGCTGCTTCCCGACCTCCGTCTGGAACTGGCTGGAGTTGTCCGTGAGCTTCAGCACGTGCTTGAAGGCAAACGGGGGCTGGCACGCCTTCTCCTTGTTGGGGCACGGGTTCCGGAGCTTCTCGGGGTGCGTGTTGACAAAGGGGAGCACTGTCTTATCCACAAAGGACCCAAAGCCTGAGGGACAACAAGGGTTAGTGTGGGTGGCAGAGGTGGCACCAGGTGGTGGGAGGGCAGGGCCACAAGCCTGGAGGGTGGGTGGTGGTGAAAGGGGGGGAGGAAATGAGGGCGGAAGAGCCTCGGTTTCCCTACTTGATACAGAGCGGGGAGAAGGTAAGATCGCCCGTGGGATGTGTGTGTCCAAGTGTGTACACATGTGTAATTAGGTATGTATGTGTGTGTGTGTGTGTGTGTTTGTGTGTGTCCCCACACATGGAGACAACCACCCGGCAGGAGGCAGAGATGAGGGTGGGATGTCCCATTTCCCTCACACACATGCCCTTTGTAAACGAGTCCCTGCTTGTCAAGAGCTGAGGCCCCTTGGCCCGGAGGTCAGGGCTGTGCGTGCGTGCGTGCGTGCGTGTGTGTGTGTGTGCACGTGCACGTGAGGTTATTTCTTTTTTTTTTTTTAATTAAATTATTATCTGTGTACATATTTGTGCAGTTATTTCATTAAGACTGTGATTACTCTGCAGTCTATATATGCATGTGATCTTTAATTTTTTTTTTTTAATAACTAGCACTGTAGGACTATTGTCTTTCAAACATATTAAAGAGCAAACAAAAGGAGACAGAGGGAGAGGAGAGGGAGGGAGGGAGGGGCAGTGTCAGGAGAGCCAGCCCCCGGTATGGCCTTGGTGAGGGTGCACATAGGGACACTGCATGAAGCCCCCAGTACCCTGCCCGTCAGGACATGGGTGGGAGGAGGTGTGTGGGCAGCAGGGCCAGCTGAGGTTCTGGGCAGGCAGGACTCGGTGGGTGGCCCTCACCAACGCGGCCAGACTCGGTGATGTCGTTGAGGGCCCGAAGCAGGTCACCCCCCAGCTTCTTGACGTTGATGAGGTCGTCAAGCATGGAGTAGGACAGGTCCATCAGGTAGTACAGGTCGATGGGGTAGCCCTTGGCGCGCCGGAAGGTCACATTGAACACAGCCTCCTGACCTGCCGTGCAGATGGGAGAGAGCGAGGGGCAAGTCGGTTTGGGCATAGCTGGTTAAAATGGTTATTCAGGCCGAAACCGGTTTGGCTCAGTGTTAGAGCGTCGGTCTGCGGACTGAAAGGTCCCAGGTTCGATTCCGGTCAGGGGCATGTTCGTTGGTTGCGGGCACATCCCCAGTAGGGGGTGTGCAAGAGGCAGCTGGTCGATGTTTCTCTCTCATCGGTTTCTAGCTCTCTGTCTCTCTCCCTTCCTCTCTGTAAAAATCAATAAAATATATTTTTTAAAAAAATGGTTATTCGGGTTGCTGGCTGTGGGACTTATCAGAACCTTGACTTATCAAGGGGAATAGAAGGGTGTTTTCCAGGTGATTTTTCCCCCCCTCTGTTTTACAAAGAATACAGAGCGCAGGGCTAAAAGACACCCGGGTCCCCGGCTACAGAACCCCTGTCAGAACCGAGCCTACCGGGTCTCAGGTGGAGCTTCACTTTCTGTGGGAACAGTTGCTTCTGGCCCCCCTGCTGGTTCTCCGTGGTCTCAGCGAAGCTTCTGGGGTCCATGATGTCATCGGCCGCACAGCCCTTAGACAGCAGCTCTGCCCTCGTGTCGCAGCGAACGGAGTCGGGCTCCCCGGGCCTGGAGAAGTTCTGGGAGGGGCGTCACGGGGAAGGAGGAGAAATATGGCGGGCCCACGTGGTGGGAGTTGGTGAAGCTGACCTGCATGGTCACTGGAAGAGGCTGACCCTCCTCATCTGCTCTGGCATGCAAGACAAGCATCCCTACAACACGGGGGTGAGGTGGGGAGCTGGACGGTCCCCAGGGAGACACCCATCTCCCATAGCTTCTCCGTGAGGCTCCCGGACCACATGGGGAGGGGGGGCAGTCAGTTTGCGCCTCTTCCAGCAGCAGCCCACTAGGGCCTGTCCTCACCTAACACAGCCTCCCTCTCTGGTCAGCTTCCAAGCGGCCCCAGGACAGGGGTCGGGCCTGTCTGTCTGTCTCTCTGTGAGTCAGCAACCCTGAGACCTGCTCTGCTCCTGCCCCATGAGGAAAGGGCCCGGGGGTGGTCCTGGGTGCCCGCAGTTTCAGAGGCAGAGAAAGGGGGTCCAGCCCGGGAGGCGGAAGGACTGGCCAGGAAGGCAGCTCTTACCAGCTTCTGGCACCAGGCACAGCCGGGCCCCGACTCGATGCAGTCCCGGCAGGTGCTGACCTTGTATTTGGTGCACTCCTGGGAGAGGACTGGGGGCGAGATGAGACCGACTCGGTGAGCAGGGCTGCTGACCCCGTACGAAAGCCGGTTGGCACAAGGGGCTGCTATCGTGAATGGGGTGGACAGAGGACCAGGCCCGCCAGCGGGGTGTGGAAGGAGAGGGAGGGATAGCAGAAGGACCAGGAAGGATGGGACCAACCAGGGGCATGTGCCTGCCAGGATCCAGGCAGGGGCCTCCTGAAGGGTTGGCCGGCAGGACCCATCATTCCTGACTAGGAATGTCCCACAGAACTCACCAGACCTGAGGGAGAGCAGAGCCCACAGGGCGAGCAGCAGGGAGTGCGGACGCAGCATTTCCTGTGGAGGGACGGGTGTCAGTGACAGCGTCTGGGGCTGACCGCCCACGGAGCCCTCCCCCATGAGCCTGGAGATGCAGAGCCGGGAGGCCCTGCCCTGCTGCTGGAGGCATCTGGCATCTGGATGAGGCCAGCACTGGCCCGTCTTCGTGACTGCCCTGCCAGGCAGCTATCATACACCTGACCTGCCGGGCCTCCAAGGGTAAGCAGAGGGGGCCTCAGGCCAGTAGCACACTTGAACTGGGTCCACTTGAACTTGCACACCCACAGTCACACATCCACACCACACAAGTGCACACAGGTGCACACAAGCACGCACAAACCCTCATACCCATCACACAAGCATATGCATGTTCACACAGAGGACACACATAGGAGCCACACAGCACACACATGCATACATGTGTGCACCCACCACACACATCACAAACAAATGCATACCTACCACATACACACATTTGATGCCACACACCCTGGCTCAGGGCGGTGGGCCCTTTGTTCTCCCTGAGTGCTCCCTGAGCACTGAGCTCAGATCAGGGACTCGGGAGGCCCAGCCTCTGGCAGGCGGCGGCAGCAGAGAAGGCACTCTGCACCTGGGAGTGAGGAGGGCTATGCAGAGCCGCCACCTGCCCGCCCAAGGCACTAGCTGCAGCTGGCCGTTATTCTGCTTTCCTTGGTGTACACCCGCTGTCTTTGCAAACCTGGTGCCAGGGGGAAGGTGTGGGCAGGGCATCGAGGAAAGTGGCTCATGCAGTGGTCACTGCTGATGCTCCCAGGGGCGACGTGGCTGTGGGGTCGGAGGCCTCACGTTCTAGTTCTGTCCTGGTTCTCGGAGGCAGAGGCAGGGCCTTCTCACCCACCGCCCACTGGGCAGGGCCCAGAAAGGGGGCGTCATGGGGGCTACAAACCCAGGCTGGGCACAAGGCAGCCCTGACCCTTCAGAACACCAGGGAGGGGAGGCTGGGCTTCCTGGCTGGGTGGCCTCCGGGTCTGAGAACCCTGCAGCTGACTGTGACCTTTTATCTGACACCAAGGAAGCGGAGAAGGTGCTGAGACTGTGGCAACCGGGAGGTGGCAGGCAGGAAGGAGCCATTCTTTATCAGAAGTAAACATCAACACAGCCCCCCCTCCCTCCCTTCCTAGGTAGTGCGAATGCCAGATGCTCTCTTCGGAGCGGGGCGGGCCTCTGAGGTTCCTGGGGCGCCCTCCCGCCCACACCCTGCCGTGGTGGTGGGCCTCCAGGGAGGCCTCAGAGCCCCTAGTCGGTGTGGGTCTACCCAGGCTGCCAGAGGCCCAACCCGGAGCCACCTGCCTGTTCTGGGGCCTGCATGGCTCCTGCCGTGACCTGTAGGGCTCTGGGAGTGTGTGGTCCCTGCCATGGGTCTCGGGGTGCACCCTGTGGGGTGGATCCTGCCGTCCCCACTCCTCTCTCCCCTGCTGTGCCAAGTTCCTGTCTTTTTGGAGGCTTCCCGCCAAGATTGTACTCAGGACCCAGAAATGTCAAAGCAGAACCCTTGGTTCTCCCAGAACAGGTAGAAAGCAGAACTCCTGCGACTCTGGCTTCCCGGGCCTCAGCAGCGGCCAGCCTGAGAAGCGGTTTCGGTTCACGCTGGGTTCCCCATGTGTGGACTCCCCATCATGGGCCATGGGGCTCAGGCCAAGGCTGCTCTCAGCTCTCCATCCGGGCACCCCAAAGTTTGGCGGCTGGACTGGTGCCTGAGTGTGCCCACTGAACCCTCAGCTGACGTGCACTGCCCCAGGGGGCAAGGACCAGTCGCCCCCAGAATAGCACCCCACTTCTGAGGCTGGGGCAGCTCCAGGCAGAGGACAGTGAGTCTCTTCCCCAAGTGTCCCATCCATGTTGCGGTCTGGTGAGGTGAAAGGGTCCCCCCAGGTCTGGGGCAGGACCTGCGTACGCAGCTCTGCCTTCCCTCCTGTTGCCACAGACCCGAACCCCCAAATATTCACCACAACCAGCTTGTACACCCCCCGGGTCTTCACACAGGGAAACTGAGGCCCGAGCAGCAGCAGGACTTGGGCACGGTTATGCTCAGAGCACTTCCTCCCACAGCGAGGGGAGTGCACTTGGTTAGGGCAGGGCCCACAGGCCACAAGGTCCTGACCTTGACCACAGGAAGCCGGGCAGGGGTGGGAAGGGGGACTGCCCTCTGTCCATTGTTACTTCTAATTCCCTGCAGGGACAGCCATTGCGGATGCCCCACCCCAACTCACAGGCAAGTGGGGGCAGGACAGCCGGCACATGGGGCTCTGGGAGCTCAGAGGGCAGACGGAGGGAGAGAGGCAGATTGCGGAGGCCAGAGTCAGCCCTCCTCTCAGCGGTGGTTAAGCTGAACCAGGCAGGACTCTCCTCACGGGACCTCGGGGCGCAGGCCCACACGGGCTGTGCATGGCAGCCAGAACCAGACCTCAGAGGCCAAGGCCTCACCTGAATCCGGGCTGTGGACACACAGAGACCAAGCCCTCCTCCGGGCGTTGTTCTGAGGCAGCCTCAGCATGGCGTAGTGCCCGAGCCTGGGTGGCAGGCCTGCCTCAGCAGCTCACTCTGCCTCAGTTTCCTCTGTGTGACTGGAGAGGACAGGTTTGGTTAGTGATCATGTGTGGAGCGGCCTCGGCACCTGGCACCCGAGTGCTCTGGACTCGCAAGGACAGTTGGCAGGAGAACGAACAGGCGAGTGGGAGCCCCAGGCTGAGCCAAGGAGAGAGGGTGCAGGTTCCAGCCAGGACACCTGAGCCTAGGCCTGCACAGCTCATGCCAGAGGTGGTCCTCTGATGGGCAGCCCCTTGCCACCCCTTGCTAGAGGCCTGAGTGCCCTCCCACCAGCCAGGCTGCAATCTCCCTGGGTCCAGGAAGCACCCTTCACCAAGACTCAAGGTGCCAAACCCTAAGTTAGGCATTTTGAGAAACTCCAGGCCCCACGGGCCCATGAGGACCTAGACCCTGCCCACCAGGGGAGAGATGGCACAATTGTTGGAAACTGTAGGAGGTGGTATTCCCACATCCTCTGTACCAGCCAGCTTCCCCAGAGCCTGGGCCCGGAGCCCTCCTCTCCACACCCCAAGAACATAGCTACAGGGGGTCCCCCCTCACCACAAACAAAGCGCCGGCCAGGTTCTGAGATGCAGAAGGAGCATTAGAAGGAACACATACTCCTTCCAAATCACCCACACTCACATGAAAAATATCCATATTTGGTAAATGACAGAAGAAAAAGGGAACATTACAAGAGAAACACAACTTTGGGCAAGAAGCAGGGGGAAGCATCGCGTTTGAGTCAGGATGGGAAGCTGGCGTTGGTTCAGGCTTCCCGTCAAAGATGAAGGCTTTGCCAAAGTACGGACCCTCAGATGAGGCCACTCAAGCTGCCATAGCCACACTGACCATCAGCACTTGCCATGGGAGCTTGCCCTTGACTGTTGTGGTCAGAGAATAAGCCCTCCTGAGTGCTGGCTGACAAGAGACCACAAACCAAGTGACAGGGAGCCGTGAGCAGACATGACGCTCTGAGGGGGAGAGTGAGAAGGAAGGGAAGGCAGGGGTCCCTCTGTCCAGGCAGATGAGTCAGTTTTATGAAGAAAAGCAAATGTCACAATGGATTTTAAAGAGGCCTTCGCCTTTTAAAATCAAAGACAGAGTGTCAGCATGGGATCTGTTTTATCTGTTTTATCCTATATAATAAAAGGCTAATATGCAAATCAACCGGAACAGTGGAACGACCAGTTGCTATGATATGCACTGACCACCAGGGAGAGTGCCACTCAGCCAGAAGCCCTGAGACGGGATCGAGGCTGGTGAGCACAGCGGTGGTGGTGGCAGCGGGAGCCTCTCCTGCCTTGGCAGCGCTAAGGATGTCTGATTGTGAAGAGTGGGCCTAAGCCTACAGTCAGACATCCCCCCAAGGGCTCTTAGACTTTGAGAGGGTGCAGGCCAGGCTGAGGGACCGCCCCCCACAGTGCACAGATTTCGTGCACCAGACCTCTAGTATAAACATAAGAGAGAGTGGACAGGGCTCTCCTCAAACGGGGGCAGGGACACACCACCCTGGATCGCAGAGATCCAGACTGATCCAGGGACAAAAAGGGCACAGGATGGAGGCGGACACAGCCTGCAGTCCTCCCAAACTCCAGCCCCACAGAGACATCGTCTGAGTGGCAAGGACATTGTCACAGCTATTAATTTCACCATTGGTGATGTACGAGAGCAGGAATTTGAAGGAACAGTTTCTAACCTAATGGAGTAAAACAAGACCCACCTCCCAAACACACATTAATTAGAAATTTTAAAATGCTGCTGACTATTCTTAAATCGGCAATTTCTCACCTTTTATTTTATTTTTTTATTTCATGGTACAGATAAACTAATTACTAATATATATATATATATATATATATATATATATATATATATGCTGATCTGACAGAAAAAAAGGTATAATTTTGACTCATTCACACCAGGTGGTTATTGTTGTCTTTTGAATTTGACAATTTCAGGGAACGAGGTCAGAGCCCCTGACTAAATAGTCAGGCATTGCAAGGTTTTTTTTCTTGCAAGCGTGCTGCAGTGCACTGGCTGAAAATCGCTGTCGTAAGGAGGAAATCAAACATATTTACAGCTACTGTAGACAGGAAGTGATGCAAACATCCTCTGTGCAGGGCAGCGATGCCCTCTGTGCCCCTTGGGGACCTGAAGCCAATGCCCTCGATGTGCCCTGCTTGTGAACATGAAGAAGAAGAGTTCACTTCCAGGGCCAGAGGATCCAGAAGTGAGAGAAAGAGCAACAGAGCTACAGAATAGAGGCAGGAAACAGATGAGGATGCAAATGGGAGGATCAGCGGAGACCGGTTTGGCTCAATGGATAGAGCATCGGCTTGGGGACTGAAGGGTCCCAGATTCGATTCCGGTCAAGGAATCGAATGTACCTTGGTTGCGGGCATATCCCCAGTAGGAGGTGTGCAAGAGGCAACTGATCGATGACTCTCTCTCATCGATGTTTCTAACTCTCTTATCTCTCTCCCTTCCTCTCTGTACAAAATCAATAAAATATATTAAAAAGAAAGAAAGAAAGAAAGAAAGAAAAACTATTATAAAAAAAAAAGAAAGAAAGAAATGGGAGGATCAGAAAACCAACACAAAGGCAAAGATGGATAGTCACATTGGAACCTGTTTCCTGGGGAAAAGCAGCACAACGGGTCACCTGGAAGGGGAACATGGATGGCAACAGCCGAGGGACTGTGAACGGGAGAGGCAGGCCCATGGAGAGTGTTGCTTGCTGGGTGGTAAACGCAGGAAGAAGCTTCGGGAATGGAGTTCGGGTAATCCTGATTGAGGTGTGTGGCCCCGCGGGGTTAAGAGGGAGCCGCAGGCACTGAGCATGACCACGCCAGCCCCGAGGCAGGCTGTTCAGTGAGCATCACACACCCAGAGCCAGGTGACCGTCAAGAACATGCCTGCTCAGGGCCCCTCTCAACACAGGCATGTTAATCCCGTTTCAGGAAATAAAGTGATAGAAGAAATAAATGAATGTGTATCTTGCAGTAAGGAAGCACAAACTTAAAACTTAAGGGAAAAAAGGTCAAGAAGGTAGATGACTCTACAACAAATTGGTACGTGAAACATTTGAATGGATGAAAATATTTAGTTATGCCCTAAGGGCTTGGCTCAGTGGATTGAGTATTGGCCTGCGGACTGAAGGGTCCCAGGTTCAATTCCAGTCAAGGACATATACCTTGGTTGTGAGCACATCCCCAGTGTGGGGTGTGCAGGAGGCAGCTGATCCATGTTTCTCTCTCATTGATGTTTCTAACTCTCTATCCTTCCTCCCTTCCTCTCTGTAAAAAAAAAAAAAATCAATAAAATATATTTTTAGAAATACTTAGTTACTATCTAATGCAAAAGGTGAATCGTGCCCTGACCTGGTGGCTCCATTAGTTGGAGTGTCATCCCATACACCAGAAGGTTGTGAGTTTCATTCCTGGTCAAGGCGCATAACTAGGTTGTGGGTTCGACCCCTGATCAGGAAATGTGAGGAAGGTAACCGATCCATGTTTCTTTCTCATTTCTCTTTCTCTCTCTTCCTCTCTCTCTAAAATAAATAAGTAAATAGAACGAATATCCTTGGATGAGGATTTTAAAAAAAAAAAGCAAATGGTATCCTGCCTGGTGTTGCTCAGTGGTTAGAGTGTCAGCCTGTGCACCTAAGGGTCTCATGTTTGGTTCCTGGTCAAGGGCATGTACCCGGGTTGCAAATTCATCTCTGCCCAGTCTCTGTACAGGTGAGTAGCAGCGGGTCAATGTGTCTCTCTCACATTAACATTTCCACTCTCTCTAAAAAGCAATGGAAATAATATCCCTGGGTAAGAATTAACAACAACAAGAGGAGTGTCAATCTTCCTCTCCAAGGAGGTCTTAGAAATTAATGACAAAAGGGCCAGTACCCCATCTCGTCCCTCAAGGAAATGCACCTGGCCAGTAACGGATTGGAAGTCATGCTGCTTAGCGGTCAGGCAATGAGATTTCTTGTCTCTCTATCAAATGGCAAATGTGTTTAACATTTCTGACACTCACCCAGCGGAACCTGTGCAGCAATTAGAATGTGTGAACAACTCGGTTTTCAGGGTAAGAACTGACTGTGGGAAACCAGCAAAAGCAAGTTCGCAGGAACTGTCCAGGTTTCTCTCTCTGGGGGGGGGGGGGGGGGGGGGTGCAATGATAAATATTTTCCATTTTCTTCATGATGGCTGCTCATATTTTCCAAACTTTCTACGGTTAAAAAACATTCATTCATCTAAGGAAATCCAAACTATGGTGGCGGAGGAATGTGTCCTGAAGTTTCTGTTCCTCCTGCCAACGCTTCTGAGGACAGCTACTCCCTGGAGTGGGAAGAACTGAGATGGGCCTCCCTGCTGGGACACAGGCTCGTTTGTGGTTCATTCATTCACTCATTCACTCATTCCTTCTCTGAACAATTGCTCGCTGGTCTCTTCTACAACACTGCCTCCCAGATTCTGGAATTCTGACCTCTGCTGAGACCTCAAAACATCCCATCCCCACACTCCCACCAAATTTCCATCGCACCCGAGAGCCTCTGCACTCCAAAGCCGAAGCACAGGAGCATTCATTCTGTCTGAAATGCTGCTCCCGTGGGCTGGCTCTGTGAGTGTCCCCGCCCCAGAGGCACTAGGACAGAACCTGGGCCCCGCTCAGGGTTCTCCCCACATGTGAATGGTGGTCCAGTGGAATTCTCCCAGGTGGCCCAATGATCGCAGAGGCACCAGAGCAGCCCGCTGCCCCCACGGCTCCTCCCAGACAGGAGCCCTGGCTTGGTGAGGTCTCCATGTCACTGAGGCCGGCCTTAGACCCTGCCTTCGCTGCTCAGCCACCAGAAAACCCTTCAGACTGTTATCCTCATAATTAGCTAGGTAGTATCCATGAAGGAAAGAAAGTAAAGGGAAGGGAGACTGTAGACATGGTCACCTGGGCAGCATCACCTGGAAGCGACAGCCTCACACAGCAGTGTTTCTCCAAGAGGTGAACACCCCCGCCCTCCCCCATCTGGTAAGGATTTTAGGGGGTGAGGGGATTTGGGCACATGCACAGTAGAAGTCAAGGTGAAGCAAGGGGAGAACTTTCCTGCCATTCTAGCCTGGGGAACAATGAAGTGGCTAGGGGGTGGGCCCCAAATCCCCAAAGAGAGCCCTCTCTCTTGCTTGCTCTCTCTCGCTCGCCAGTGTGCTCCCCTGTTTCTTTTTCACAGGCACGTGGCCGTGAGTAACGCCAAGGCCCCTGGCCATGGGGGCCCCACATGCAATGGATTGCAGCTGGGAACCCCAGCTGAGCCAGCCGGATGCTGGATATGTAACAGGAACTCTGGGCTGCGGCCTGAATTCTGGCCGCGCTGAAGAGAAAATTTCCATAGCGACAGAGATGGGACCTTCGAGGGGAACCCCCTTGATTTTACAACATCAATAATGCTTCCCGCAAATCCCATCCTCTCACGGGGGCCTCAGAAATCCTTTTCCTCGCAGCACCCCAAGAACTCCACTTCCACGGATAACAAGATTACTTCTAGCTGCTGCCCAGGGTGCAATGCTCCCAGGTGACACTCTCTCCGGAAGCTTCCAGTGCAGTGGGGTCAGACTACATGGGCACAGAGGCCCCTGCACCTCAGAATGGCTGGATCTGAGCATCCAAAAGCCCAACCCCACGTCTCCGGCCAAAGGGACAGAGGCTGTGACTCGCTCTGTGACACCTCCTGGGTGAAGGGCGGTGGCTGTGGCAGGCCTGGCATCCAGGGGTGGGGGGTCACAGCAGACACAGCCAGTCTGCAAGGGGGAGCTTCTGCCAGTGGGCAGTGATTCTTGCCCAGATAGCCACTCAGGACTGTGGATCTCACAGGAACAAGACTGGCATTGCCCATAGCACCACCCTGCTGGCTACACTCAGCCAACGCAGTATGACTCCACTGGGCTAGAAACTTCCGGAGAGAAGCTCACCTGGGAGCATTGCACCCTGGGCTGCATCTACTAGGGTGTAAACGGTGCCGGCTCCCCATGCCACACAGTGGCTTCAAGAGGGTCAGGCCCTTCCCCTAGCTACAGAGCCACGTCAGCCTGACCCCAGGGTTGACACTCTCAAACTCACACTCAGCAGCTGAGAGGCTGTGGACGGGCCCTCTCAGCCCTCTCGGCCTCAGTTTCCTCCCTCGTTAAAGAGAACCGAAGACCCTGAGGAAGAGGAAATTCTGATGGGGCCCTGCCCCTAGCCACTCTTCCTTCTGGAGGAAGAGGGAATTCTGCCTGCAGACGGCTTTCCAACTTGAGTTGCAAAATCAACTTTTCCTTAGGTTTCTGGCCTGCCCTGTAGAGTTTTGACTTGTGAGGTATCTCAACTGCATTGAGCCCATTCCTGAAAATAAATCTCTCTCTCTCTCTCTCTCTCTCTCTCTCTCTCTCTCTCACACACACACACACGTTTGTCCTATTGCTGCTGTTTCTAGAGAACCCTGACTGCTACAGATCCCAAGACATAAATGCCCAGTTTTAGAAAACCCTGCTAGAGGTGTTTTTAACAGCCTCGGAGCTAAGGTAAGCCAGCTGCACCGTGGTTTCCTGCCCCGCAGGTTCCGGGGGGCTCTGAGGGCACTTCTGAGCCTCTTTCTCTCCCCCCCTAATCAGAGCTGTGGGCTGTGGCATCACAGCTCCCCCACAGCTGAGGTGACCCCACATGACACCCTTCTCAGACCAGGGAAGCTGGGGTCCGCCTGCTCCCTAACTCCCCTGGGCCTTGCTGCCTGGCTGCTGGGAGGGTGAGTGGCCTAGACACCTTCAGCTTTCAGCAGAGGGATCCTGGGCCAAGACAGGAAGTCACAGACTGGGCCGTTCCAGGACCTGGCTGTGTCTGCCAGGCCTCTCCTCCCTGCACCATGTCACCAACACGTCCACCAGCCAATAATAGAAGCGAATGGAAACCACCAACCCTGTCAAGGACTCCTACTCCACCACAGCTCTCCCTGTCCTGAGAAAAGGTGCTGGGGGGCTCTTTCTGGTCCAGCCGGTCCAGCTGCCATAGCTGAATGCAGAATCCTGCAAGCCCAGCTTTGTCGGAAGCCCACGTGCAGGTGACAGGCGGCCTGTGCGGTACAAGCGAGTGGGGTCTTCAGATCCCAGGGCCCACGGAGACTCAGGGCCCCACCATCCCCTAGAGGCTTGCTTCCCATTGGTGTGTTGAAAGTGTTTAGGCAGATGCTCTGGCACAGGGTTCCAGCCCCCACGGCTTTGGGCAAAGCCTGAGGTGGCCCTGAGTGCCTTCTGCTGCAGGGTCTGGGGTGAGATGACGACAAATTCAACATTTTCATTTCAGGTCCAGTTTGTGCGAAGGAAAACAGACAGTGAGCCCCTGACCGGGTCTGCCTGGTGGATGTCACCCAGACATCATCAATAAGATTGCCCAGCGATGGGCAGAGAGGCCCCTGAAGTGCAGGTTCTCAGCATGGACAGGCTCCCCACCCTCTGGGTGAACACACATGTTATCAGTGCCTTCCAGGCAGTGTCCTTATCTGCAAAAGGGAGCCAGCTGCCCATGACACTGGCTCAGGTGGGATTGCGGGACACTCACAAAGTGACAGGTGAGCAGAAAGGCGAGCCCTTCACACGTGTTCCACAGAGCTGGCGGGCCAGAGTCACATGACATCACCACGGGCTTGGTGCTGCCCCATCTGTGGACAAGTACCTGTTTGTAACCCTGTCCGCTATGGAGCTCGGCCTGGGCCTAAGCTGAATCTGCCGGGCCCCTTAGGACACAGGAACCTCTTGTCCACGTGTCCCCTACGCCTGCTCAGAAGCGACATTTGATCATAGCGTCAGTTGGAGTTTAAGCTACAGGTTGGCCCGGCCCAACCCTCCCATTTCACAGATGGGAGGCCAAGCGGCCTGCTCATGTCACACTCTCCCTGGGTGCGAAAGGGCTCCTCCCGTCCCCTGGACAGCGGCTGCCTCTTCTGCAGAACTTCGGCAAGGCCCCGGGCTGCCTCTTCTCCCCCCACAAAATCTCCAGCTCGTAACTGCCCCTGTCCCAGGCCTATGGTGCATGGGGCAAACTGACAGCTACAGGGCAGGGAAGCCCACCCAAATTCAGCGGAGAGACCTAGGCCACTGGAGAGGTGTCTGGCTGCCCAGCTGGCCCCTTGGGAAGTGCCTTGATTTTCTCCCTCGAGCAAAGCACTGAGGGGGCCCTGAGTGCCCTCTGCCCGCGCTGGTGCACAGGCACCTCGGCCAATTGCTCTTCAACTCGCTCACTGCGCCTGCCTGAGCTGCAGTGACACCCCCTGACATGTCCCAGACCTGGAACTTAACCTCACAGAAACCCCACGTGGCCTGGACAGCCCAGCCCTTGGTCACTCATCCCAGGTCACCTGGGATCAGCCATCCACAGAGGAAGGCCTGTGGGTCTGCTCAGGATGCCGCACAGCGGTGTGGGCTCGGCCATCGCCATGCCAGGACCCTGTGGTAAAGGGACTCCCTCAGCTCTGGGGACACTGTCCTGGATCCTGAAGGGCAGACACTGGGTGGGGTGGGGACCCCTGTGTCCAGAGCGGCTGGGGCACTCATCCCTTCCTGAAGCTCCTCAGGATCTGGCTTTCTCGTCGCGTGCAAAGACCCTGGGCCAGAGGAGAGCTTGCTCTCCCCTCCTGTCATGGCGGCCCCTCCTCCTCCACCCTGTGGTCCCAGGGACCCTCAAAGAAGGGAGCTCAGGTGCAGGGAGGTGAGCTGGGATAGCAGTAGGGATCTCAGCACATGTGCGCACAGGAGCGCGCGCGCGCGAGCACGCGCGCGCGCACACACACACACACACACACACACACACACACACACGTTCACGGTCAGAGAAAGAGAACAGGAATTGGATGCCAGGGGGATGGGGAGGGGGGACTGAGGAGGCTAGCATTGTGCGGAGGGTCTCAGTGGATACCCTCACTGCCAGGAGACCTTGGGAAAGGCATCCAGGAGACTGGCTTAGGCACCACACACCTAACGCCCGTCTCCCTAAAACTCACTGTCCCCCAGCACTTTCCCATCCTCAGACCCGAGCTTGTGAAATCCTGAGAATCCAAGAGAAGTGGCAGACCCAAGAAAATGCGCCACGGCCGAAACCGGTTTGGCTCAGTGGATAGAGCGTCGGTCTGTGGACTGGAAGGTCCCGGGTTCGATTCCGGTCAAGGTCATGTACCTTGGTTGGGGGCACATCCCCAGTAGGGGGTGTGCAAGAGGCAGCTGATCAATGATTCTCTCTCATCGATGTTTCTAACTCCCTATCCCTCTCTCTTCCTCTCTGTAAAGAATCAATAAAAAATATATTATTAAAAAAAAGAAAGAAAATGCGCCACGTACACAAACACACCTCACACATAACTGCACACACATATACACTCACAATTCACGCTCCCCCATACCCCCATACCCTCATACATCCACATTTAGACACACACACTCACACCACTCACACTAACACACTCCTTCACATGTACCTACACTCACTTATACACACACCATCAACTCACATCCCCCCTCATATACACACACACCCCAAACATACACACTCACACTCAGACACATACACAGACTCTGCTGGGCACAGACCGGCCCCGGCAGCATGGAGGCGCGAGGAGAGGAGGGGGACTGACTCAGGCAGGAAGAGGAAGGCACAGCTGGTGAGGCCTCACTCCCTCCCACACAGCCCAGCCTTGCCCGGGTGCACCCACCAGCCAGGGAAGAGAATGTCTTCCCTGCCCCCCACCTCCTTCTGGCTCTGCCAGCCTCTCGGCCCTCATTTTGGGGCTCAGCAGGTATCTGTGGCTGTTGGAAGACCCAGATGCTGAGGACTGGGGTCTGTGCCCTTCCTCTCGCCATGCTGGGTCCCATCCTCTCATCGTCCACACAGCTCTGCCTGCGGCGGGCACAGCACCCCCTCCCTGGATCTCCGTGCCAGGAGGCCTGGGGTGGGGGATCCCAGGGCAGGCAACAGGGAGCAAGGCTGCCAGGGCCCCCTCCAGGGCTGGACCACCTGGAGCTGCTACCCTCGGGAAAGGCCAGGGCCACTCTCCAGAAAGACCAGCAGCGTTAGAACGACCGACCTGGACGCATAAGCCCTGTGCACTCACCCTGCGTGAAGTCCTGGAGACGTGGCAGGGCGTCCGATGGGCTCGCAGGGGCTTCTGCCTGCTCTTCACCAGGCTGGTTTTGTGGCGCGCCAAGACTGGTATGTTGAAGGCACAGGCTTCCTCTTCTAAAGCAGCAATAGGGAGGAAGTAGTTACATGTGGGTGATTGCACCACATGGGGCCCCTGAAACCCAGCCCCTCTGCTCTACACGGGCTCCCAAGGGGGCGATGTCAGAGGAAAACCCTTACAGGCCAGATGACGGGACGTGCCATTCATTGTGCAAGTCACGGTGAGACGCAGAGAGGCGGAAAGGAGGCGCAACTCCTGGGGAGAGGGCCCCTGGTGGCACGGAGGGGCTTGGCCACATGCAGAGGAGGCGGCTGTGCCCTCCAGGGGCCAGGGAACCGCAGAGGGAGTGCCCAGGAGAGCAGGCCTGGCCTGCAGACTGAGCACCCAGAAGGGTGACAGGAGATGACGTTTTTTACTTGCTTCCAAATAATCGAGTGGGGAGGGGTGTAATTGAAACAAGATAGGCCATAAGTTGATCATTATTAAAGCAGATATTGGGGGCATTCAGGCTTATAAACTATTCTGTCAACATTTATATATGTGTGAAATTTTCTGTAGTAAATTTTAAAAAGAACTTTATGTATTTTATTGACTTTAGAGAGGAAGGGAGAAGGAGAGAGAGATAGAAAGAAACATCAATGATGAGAGAGTCATTGGTTGGCTGCCTCCTACGGGAGATGAAGTCCGCTACCTGGCATATGCCCTGACCAGGAATAAAACCATGATTTCCTGGTTTATAGGTCAATGCTCAACCACGGAGCCACACCAGCTGGGCTGGAAAAGAACTTTCAAAAGAAGGATAAAGTTGTTTAGTTTTGCAAGATGAAAAAGTTCTAGAGATGGGTTGCACAAAATGTGAATATACTTAACAATACCGATTGTGCGCTTAAAAATGGTGAAGGTGATTAAATGGTTAAATTTATTCTATACATATTTTTATCACAATTAAAAAGAAAAAGGAAGTGTACGAAATGCTATTTTTGAGGCAACCTGCTAAAAGAGACACCAGGGACAAGGCTTGCATGTCAAAGCCAGGAATGGGTGGGATTGGGGGCAGGACCCTGGAATAACTTTTTTTCCCCCCCGAGTCAGCCAAGTGCCAGGAAATGCCCTTTGCTGTCACGTCCACTTAGGTCTTCCAGAACACGCACGGTACTTCTCCAGGTATCACCGAGGATGCCCTGAGCCTGGCCCACACTGAGCCGGATCCCTGGAGGGCGCCCAGCCCAAGCCCTCAGGACATCACGGCCTAGTCAGGAGGCAAGCATGTCCCAGCCAGCCCGATACAGGCCGATTGGAGGGGGTCCCCCGGAGAGCAATTCAGGGGGCAGCCAGGAGGGCGGCTCAGAGAGAGGCAGGCTGTTTTCATCTCCTTGCTGAGCACAGGCCTGGGCACCTGGGTCCTACTGCCCACCCAGCCACGTGTCCACAACACACAGCTCGTAAGCCTGGGAAGGGACCCCTTTGTGATGGATGGGAGATCAGAAGTATTTTCATAATGGAGAATGTGAAGCAAGGGGACCCAGGCTCACTTCAGAGAGAGTCCCCGGGGTGGGGGGTTGGCACCAGCCAATGCTGGGAGGAAGGTTGGAGAGAATCAGACCCTGTCGCCCATAATGCTGTGCTGGTGGGTGTTGGTGGACTGAGTGAGTTGGGAGAACCTGCTCCACCTTCCCCATCTCCCACTCCCCACCTGCCATCGCCCAAAAGACCGAAAGCCATCTCACCTGGGGTGACTGAGGGCATTGGGGTGAAGGGAGGCTGCTGGCAGCCCTCTCCCAGCTCTCAGTGCGTCCCTCTCACACCTCCCTCTTGGGCCTCAGTGCTAGCTTCCCTCCCAGCCATCCACCCCTCCTCTTTCTCAGAAACTCCCCCATCGCTGCTTCTTTTTTTTTAAGTTTCTTCCCACTAGTAACTTCCTCCTGCAATGTGAATTCCACTGCTGCACCCTTTGCCACTTTGCAGAGGCAGAGGGTGGGAGGAGCTGCCAGAAGCAGCTGTGGGGGGGCAGGAGAAGGCGAGCACACTCCCTCGGGGTGGTGGTGCAGAGCAGGAAACAGTGTGGCCTGTGGTAAGAGCTCCAAATAGTTCTGTTTTACTCCATCCCCTACAGACCCACGGAAACAGGCCGTAAGCAATCCAGTGGATCCCCCAGTGTAATCTGGGCCATGCAGACACAGTGGGGGCAGCCAGGTGACTTAGAAAGGAGAGAGGAGATGCCAGATGCCGGGATTTTCCAGCCACCCACTCTCCTGAACACTGGCCCGGACACCTCAGTCCACTTCCCACCCAACCCCCACCCCCACTAAGCAGACTTCTCCTTAGCCTTCCTCTTTCTGGCTTCCTCCCTCCGTGGGAGGAAGCTGAAGAGGAGGCATTCCTGCTACCCTAAGTCACCCAAAGGAAGGTGTCAGAGCAGCCAGGGAAGTTGGGGTGGGATGGGGGGCTAACCTTTGTCCTGAGTAGGGGGTCCCCGATCCTCATAAGAATGCAGAGATTTACTGACAGGCGTGGCCATGCTGTAAACCATGCTAAAAAATGTATTCCAGATCTGTCAGGGCAAAGAGATTAGGGTCCCATTGAGGATGCCCTGAGCCTGGCTGAAAATTTAAGCAATTATCAACTCTGGGAAGAAACCAGAAAATTGTAGAAAGAAAAAAATGTAATTATATAATGTCCACTTTGCTCCAGTGATGCACAATATTTACACCGTTAGAATAAGGAAAGCAATGAGCACAGATTGAAAACCGAACCATTACCCAGCCGGCGTGGCTCAGTGGTTGAGGGCCGGCCCATGAACCAGGAGGTCATGGTTCATTCCCAGTCAGGGCACATGCCTGGGTTGCAGGCTCGATTCCTAGTAGGGGTTGTGTAGGAGGCAGCAGATCGATGTTTCTCTCTCATTGATGTTTCTATCTTTCTATCCCTCTCCCTTCCTCTCTCTAAAAATCAATTTAAAAAAATTAAAAAACAATAACAAACCATCATACGCTGCCTGGAGAGTAAGGGGATGGGTGGGTTTGAGGAGCAAATCCCCATCGACCAGAACAGGAAGCTCATAATCCTTCCCACCGTGAATTAAATTCTTCCCTTCAATGTGAAGGCCAGGCTGACCTGTGGGCTCCTAGGTCAGAGGGGCCACTGAACACTAACCCAGGCCCTTGTTTCTCCTCTCCGTCCTGAAACTCATCAAACTGTCATTTCCCTCTCAGCCTGTGGTTTCCACTGATGCTGAACAGTCATTAAGGATATGCTTGGGGATGGGTGCCTGCTTAACGCCTGGCTGCCTTAGTCCAGCAGGTTTGTCCCTCCTGACCCTGGATTAAGGGACTTGATTTCTACAGGTGTTTTCTAAACTCCTTTTGCAGAGATGCAAATCAAAACAACAATGCGGTACCATCTCACACCTGTCAGAGTGGCCAACATCAACAAATCAACAAATGACAAGTGTTGGCGAGGTTGCGGAGAAAAAGGAACCCTAGTGCACTACTGGTGGGAATGCAGACTGGTGCAACCACTGTGGAGAACAGTGTGGAGTTTCCTCAAAAAACTGAAAATGGAACTCCCATTTGACCCAGTAATCCCACTCCTAGGAATATATCCCAAGAAACTAGAAACACCAATCAGAAAGGATATATGCACCCCTATGTTCATAGCAGCACAATCTACAATAGCTAGAATCTGGAAACAGCCTAGGTGCCCATCAGCAGATGATTGGATCCAAAAACCATGGTACATCTACACAATGGAATACTATGCTGCCATAAAAAATAAGGAATTCTCATCATTTGTAGCAACCTGGATAGAACTAGAGAACATCATGCTGAGTGAAATAAGCCAGTGAATGAAAGAGAAATACCACATGACCTCTCTCATTTATGGATATTAAAGAACATTATAAACTGATGAACCAAAAGTCAGATATAAAGACAGTAAAGCAACAAGCAGACTGTCAAATTACAGCCGGGAGGGTAGGGAGATCTGGGGGAGATAAGAGATCAACGGAAGGACTTGTATACATGCATATAAGTACAACCAATGGGCACAAAACTCTGGGGAGGGAGTGTATGTATGGGAGGGGGGCAATGTTAAAATATGTATACAGATAATAATTTAATAAAAAAAATATTTTAAAAAATAAATAAACTCCTCTTGCCCCAGGGGTGTGGCTGATAGAGGCTGAAGTTGGAGACAGAGCTTGCTCTTGAGGTCCAAGGGCTGGGCCCACCTGTAGTGGTGGTACCCTGAGGACATTGGGTCCTTTCTGTCAGAAACAGGTCAATGTCTCACTAATAGAAAGATGTAAAAGGCTGGTCAAGCTTGAAGCTCTGAAAGGTCAGAGCCAACCACTCCCTATCTAATTGAGACAATGGTAATTGAGGCAACTTCCCCATTTTGTAATTTACATGAGTAAATCCTTACTGATATGATAATCCAAGTACTACCTGCTTAAAGGCTATGGGTGTATCCCAAACCTGCTTAAGGGTAATGGGTGTATCCCATAGTCTCAATAAAAGGGAGAGCAAGGCCAGAGCCTGGCAGTAGTCCTCCCAGTAGATGTGGGCTCCTACCTGGCCCCCTATATCTCCAAATTAAATTTCTTCTAGTCTCTTTCATTTGTGTGCGACCCTTCTCCAGAACCTGAGCCCTGAACCGGAACCCTGGACCACACGGTACGTGAAAGGGGTTCCCATTCCTTTCCTTCTCTGTGCCTCAATTTCCCTCACCCTTCATCCTCCCCTAGCCACTTCCCCCACCCACCAGGTTGTGGGAACATGTGGTGAAAGGGTTCTGCAAAGGGCCTGGCACACAGCAGATGCCAAGAAATGTAAAAACACCTATCTACACTAATAAAAGGGTAATATGCAAATTGATTATGACACCCTCACAGTAACAATCGAACAGCAGGCTGCTTGCGTTGACGAGGCCAGCAGGGGGGTTAGTGAGGGATGACCAAATGACTGACCAGCAGGCTGTGTGGGGCAACCAGGTCGGCAGAGGGCGGGCAGTGAGGGGTGACCAGGCCAGCAAGGGGGGAATTTGGGAGCGACCAGGCCTGCAGGGGCAATCAGGCTGGCAGGCAGAGGTGGTTAGGAGTGATCAGGCTGACAGCGGGGGGCAGTTAGGGGTGATCAGGCAGGCAGGCAGGTGAGCAGCTAGGAGCTAGAGGTCCAGGATTGTGAGAGAGATGTCCAACTGCCCAGAATTAGGGCCGAAACTGACATCCTCTGAGGGGTCCCGAATTGGAGAGGGTTCAGTCTGGGCTGAGGGACCCCCTCCCCTTGCATGAATTTGTGCACTGGGCCTCTAGTATATATAAAATCCTAATATGCAAATAGACTGAATGACCAACAATTGGTCACTATGATGTGTGCTGACCACCAGGGGGATGCACAAAACATGACAAGCATTTGCCACAGCCAGATGGTGGAGTAGGTGAGTGGGGGCGCCAATCACTGTCATTTGGGCCAGCCTCGGGTGGTTACTGAAAATTCTTTGCTCCCACACACCGAGGTCTCACCTGGCGCTTACATCTCCTGCTGATGCCTGCCCCTCCCGCACCTACTGCTGGCACCTGCCACCAGCCCCTGTCACTTGGTGCCATCAGTGGGTGCAAGCAGCTGCCGGTCCCAATGGACCCTCAGGGCTTCTCCACCTCCCCCTGCTCCTGAAGGACAATCAGGGCCAGCAGACATCTCTCGCACCCACTGCCAGTACAGCCCTGCTTGTACCCGCTGATGGCACCAGCCCCATTCACACTTGCTGCTAGCACATGCCCCAAAAGCTCCATGCTGTCAGTGGGTGCAAGCGGGGCTAATGCCATCAGCACGTGGGAGCAGCAGTGGTGGGAGCAGGGCTGCCAGCAGATGGGACAGGAGGCCGTGGAGGATGGGCCGAGATCTGCCCCTGTGCCCACCACAGTCTCACAATCACAATTTCTTTCAAGGTACATGAATTTGGGCACTGGGCCCTTAGTAAGTAATAAAAAGGAGAATGAGCCATGGTCACAGAGATCATGGAGCTTTGGACAAAAATCACAGCATATGTGTGTTTTTAAAATATACTTTTATTGATTTCAGAGAGGAAGGGAGAGGGAGAGAGAGATAGAAACATCAATGATGAGAGAGAATCATTGATCAGCTGCCTCCTGCATGCCCCACACCAGACATGTGTTCTAACCAACAATGTAATGGTGACTTCCTGGTACATAGGTCAATGATCAACCACTGAGCCACACCAGTTGAGCACAGCATATATGGTTTTTTTTTGTTTATTTGTTTGTTTTGTTTTGTTTTTTAGGGGAGGGTTTATATCTGGACTTATAGAGAAATTTCATCTCATTGAATTTTCTGCTTCTACCTTTTAACTTTTCAACCTAGGGGAACAATTTCATTTTCCTACATTGGGTTCTTTGCATGTCATAGATAGCAATCAAATTTTTCCCCTCCAGGAGACACAGTGCTCATGACCCTGACCTCTGGGCATTGAGAACATGCAGTAGGAAGGAGGTAGAGCAAAGCCTGGCATCTAAGGCTTCCCCTGGGTGAGGAGGTAAAGTTGGGGAGTGGGAGCCCTGCCTCTGTCCTCTGTAGGAGAAGGTGGGTTTGGGGCAGCTTGATATTTTGGAGGAACATCTGAGGAATCTTATTTAATAATAGAAAAACATGTAAATTGACTGTACCTCCGCTATGCCACCAGCCAATCAAGAGTGATATGCAAATCAACCCCAAGATGGCTGTTGATTTGCATACACAGGTGCCTAGTGATGGGGGGGGGGGGCAGGACGCTTGTGTTGTCGCCATGGCAATGACACAGGCATTCTGCCCCACCCCAGGTCTCTCAGAGCCTCTGGGCAGCGTAGGAAGGCGGGGCTGGAGTGGAAAGAGGTGGCTTCCAGAGCAGAAAGGCGGCTCCGGGGCTTGAGCAGAAAGGGGATGGGTGGGAGTGGAAAGGCGGTGCCAGCAGCCAGGGAAAGGAAAGCCCATTCAGCACGAATCTTCGTGCATCGGGCTTCTAGTATATTTACACCCTGTTTCCCCGAAAATAAGACAGTGTCTTATATTAATTTTTTTCTTCCCAAGTTGCGCTAGGTCTTATTTTCAGAGGATGTCTTATTTTCGGGGAAACACGGTATCAACCCAGACATGTGCCCTTGACCGGAATCGAACCCAGGATTCTTCAGTTCACAGGCCGACACTCTATCCATGGAGCCAAACCGGCTAGGGCCTGAGAAATTTTTTTCTGCATTACTCCCCACCTGGATCCCTGGGAAGGTGTAGAGAGAAAGCGCACTTTCAACCTCCCTCCTACTGGGAATCCTCTGCTTGAGCCTCACTCATCACCTGCCTCATCCCTGAGCACACCTGTGCTGTTCCACCCAACAGTGGGCTCTGAAGGCCTCCCTGGGGCCCCTTTTCCCCTCCTGAAGGATCCAACCCAAATGCCATTTCCCCAGGCCTCCCTTATCCTGCTGTATCCCTAACTTGTAAGGACTTGTACCTTCTTCTGGCCTCTGGGTGACATCTGACACCCATGTGGCATGTCAGTTGTGCAGAGGTGAAGGGCATGGTGACATCCAGCCCCATTGGAACTCAGTCCCCTCACGGCCAATGGGAGCAATGAGCACGTCGCTGTGGGCGAGGTTATGAGCAGATAAGCACACACATACACACACCACCTGGCACAGAGAAAGCGCTCAGCAAACGTGGGCTGTGATGATTTCACTAGGGCAGAGTGGAGACTTCTCCTGGAAAGGGCGGAACACACATAATTCTGGTTTTCCCGGCCATAGGGCTCTTGCCACAATTACTCAGCTCTGGTGCTGTGTCACTTGAGCACCCTCCGACCGCTGTGAATGAATGCCCATAGCTGTGTTCCGATAAAACTTTATTTACAAATAAGGTGGAGGGCCAGCCTGTGGGTGGTAGAACATTGAACCCTGCCCTAGTGTGAGGATAGTGTGAAGGGACAGGGAGCTTCACATGTGAAACTGGAAGTCTGGGCCTGGCTCTTGTCAGAAACTCAGCTCTGAACCACTGGTCCATGCCTAACCCGCAGGGTCCAGATGGCAGGGTGGCCCTGAAGTCTGTTTAACAAACACACACCCTGGGTGGTCTGATCATCAGCCCAGGGACACCGAGTCTCGGCCCCCCCTGGGCCTGCATATGGAAGGCACTTGGGCCGGGGAGGAACAAGAGGAGAACCTGAGAGGCAGGGAGCAGAACAGAGACCTCAGGACACGGAAGGGAACCCCAAAGGCCTCTTCTCTCTCTTCTAAACCTTCTCTCCCGCCCTCTCCTGCCAGTTCCCAGGACATCTCCTTCTCCCCAGAGTGGACTGAAACACCTCATGAGTCCTCTGTTCTCCCAGAATCCTCGAGGGTGGCTGCTCCAGCGCCTGCAGACATGGCCTCGGGCAGGGCTCTTCCCTCCTGCGGGTGAAGTGCTCCCCTTCAGACTGGGGTGGGGGTGGGGGCTGTCTTCTATCTTCCTCTCCCTCATGTTTTCTTTTCTTTTTTCTTTCTTTTAAAAAAAATTTTTTTATTGATTTTTTACAGAGAGGAAGGGAGAGGGATAGAGAGTTAGAAACATCGATGAGAGAGAAATATCGACCAGCTGCCTCCTGCACACCCCCTACCGCGGATGTGCCCGCAACCAAGGTACATGCCCTTGACCAGAATCGAACCTGGGACCTTTCAGTCCTCAGACAGACGCTCTATCCACTGAGCCACACCAGTTTCAGCGTCTCCCTCATGTTTTCTTTCTCAGCATGGGGCCCATGGGCCCTCTTGTTCCGGGCACACAAAGGAGCTGGGCATGTGAGTCGTGGTGGCCCATGTGGCTGGGCTCTGAGAAGCCTGGACTGAAGTTCTGGGCACCCATTGGGCACCCACTGGGCACCCACTGGACAGCTATGGGCAGGTATCTTTTTCTACCTGTGAAATGGGGGTGAGGGTCTGCCTCTCAGGACACCGAGATGAAGTACATGAGGCTCTCAGCAGACAGGAAAACATGGCAGGGGGCAGGGGGCAGGACCAAGTGCCTGGGGCCAGCCCAGCAGGGGACCAAGCAGGGCAGAGGGGGAGGGGAGAGGGGATTTCACCCTGATGCTGACCTAGCAGGGGTGAAGCGGAAGCTCAGCAGGAGAAGGCACATTTGCCCTTATCTGGGTGTGACCTCATCCCTGCAGGAAATGACCCGCTGAAGGTCACCCACACAATGCAGGGCCAGGCTGGGCAGATAGAGCTGAGACTGTGGGCGGTGTGCTCGGTGGTCACTAGGAAGACCTAATCTTTCCACCCTTGAGCAACAATGAAAACTCCAAGTTAAACAGGCTGCCTGACCCAGGGAGAGAAAGCAGGGGTGCTGGGAGGGGCTGATCCCTAGGCACTGCCCACCCATACGCCCCGCTGCCATCTCCGAGCAATGGGATCAAAGGGGTTTTAGCATTTAAAATAGGATCTGCCCTAGCCAGTTTGGCTCAGTGGATAGAGTGCCTATCTGCAGACTGGAGGGTCCCAGGTTCGATTCCGGTCAAGAGCACATGCCTGGGTTTCAGGCTCTGGTGTGCAGGAGGCAGCCAATCAATGATTCTCTCTCATTATTGATGTTTCTATCTCTTGCTCCCTCTCCTTTCCTCTCTAAAATCAATAAAAATTTTATTTAAAAAATAAAATAGGGTCCTACCGTTTCCAAGTTGTCTATGAAGGCCACATATTAGTTTTATAATCAGAAAAGGATGTCACTATATGAACAAGACACAGGACAAAATCAAGGGACCCAAGCCCCACATGGCCACCTGCAAGGAGCTAGGAGAGGTTTGCAAGGAGAGGAAACAAATGCAGCTGAAGGATGGGGGGCGGGTGGAAGGGTGGGGGCAGGTGGGTGGGTGAGAAGGAGGCTTTGGGGCTTCCTTCTCGAGGGCATCAGCCAGGAGGGCCACGCCTTACCCTGGTGGGGCTGCAGAGCTACCACTTGTCGAAATCGTGGCTTGGGTAACCTCCCCCCAGGCCTCTTCCTCCTACCCCACCCACTTCCCTGAATCACCCCAGCGGTCCCATGGTGAGTCTGGTGAGTCTGGCACAGTATTTTACCCCAGGAGGTTCCACATGCTGGAATTCCACAGCCTCAGAATCGGAATTGTTTGCGTCTGACTTCCTGGTGTATTCCTGGGATGCAGCCGGACTGGAGCTCCAGGTAGAGGTGTATAGGTCGGGCATCCACCTTGCTGCCCCAGGAGCCAATGGGGCGGCGATTCCCTGAAATTCTCCCAATTAGGGAGATGTTCAGGCAACGAACTGTTTCTTAGAGACCCAAATGGATCATTTAAAACCCCAGGTGTCCCGAAACCAAAGTCAAAGCCTGCAGGTCAAGGGGGCAGTGGCGACCAGCAACCCAGCACACCAGGTCTCAGAGGCCAGGGTGTCTCCTTCGGGCAGTGGGACTGAGAGAGACATTCATCCAGGGTCCCACATGCTCACGAGGCACAGGTCACACGCACCTGTCCCCTTCCCATGGGCAGCTGCTCACCTGCTTGCCCACCGTGTAAGGGAGAAGCTGTTCTGGGGGGCCTGGGCACCCCTTCCAGAACTTGGCTTCCCAACCCATAGCCGCTGGATGGAACCCACTGTGCACTGAGGCTTGGGCAGGGTCAGAGAATGTTCTAGAACACACTGCCTTTTTTCCAGAGCCGAGTCCTTGTGGAAGCAAGAGAGGGTCCCCCAAAAGGTGGGAGGGGGAGAAAGCCCCAGGGGCTGGAATAGGCAGGAGGGCTGGAGCATACCCAGGACTTAGCCCCTGACCAGGCACCCTAAGCCCAGCGCACTGAGCCTCCACCTTCCATAAGCCTCCTGTCTGTTGCCTACACTGGCTCCGCCCTGCCCCAAACCTCATACCTGAACTATCTGCACTTGCTCCTTAATTACTCCAGAGTCACTGGCATCTCCTGAGCATGTGTTACCTATAGCTGTTGACCCTTAAAGACTCCTACCATCCCCATTGTAGAGATGGGGAGACTGAGGCTCAGAAGGTCCTACCTTATCCAAGTCAACTCCAATCCTGGCTGCCTCCCTGGGAGCTATGAATAGGCCTCTCCCAGCTAAGTGAGGGTGGGCTCCGGCCAGGTAGCGGTTGGGGTGAGAGGATTCAGTGGGAAGAGCGGCTGATAAAACCATTGCCTTGGGTGGAGGAAGGTTCGTTTGGAGCCAGGTTATTGGGGCTGGGCTGCACCCTGCACCCAGGACGCTGGTGGCCAGCCCCCAGGACCAGGCTAGGAAGGATGGCCTGACACTGAGCACACGGGCACCTGTGGGGAAGCATTGGACCAGGGTCAGGCAAGGCTGGGGTGCAGTGGGCCCTGAGCTTCAGGTCCCAGTACTGTCACTGGTCGTGCTGGGAGAAGCAACTCTGCTGTTCTCTGTTCGCTGTTCGCAGGTTAGGTGGTCTCTGCTCTAAGCTTAGCCTGGGGGCTTCGGAAGCCCCTCAGCAGACCCTGGCGCTTCACTAGGACGCTCTGGCGCAGGGTCCCAAGACCCGGAGGACAATGATATGCAGCGGGGTAGGGTGAGGGGGGGTTTGCACTGCACGTTCCGGAAACCATCCTTATACTACTGAGAAGGACCTGCGGGGACTGGAGGACCTTGGTGGCAGATAGAAGTGTCCTCCCTCTCCCTCCTCCCCTCCCACCGTCCCACCTGAAGCTGGCACTCCTGAGTCTGCACCTTTGCCCTCACCTCTGCAGAATAGCAAAGTGTGCCTTCCGTGGTCCGTGAGCGCCCTCCAGCGACAAAAGATTGAATCAGAGAGAAAAAAAGAATTTCCCCAGGAGTTGGCATAAAGGACCACCAAGGCAGAGAGCACACTGGACAGATCTAGATGGGTCTGAGAGCCTGGAAGGGCAGAATGGCTGGGGGGTGGGTGGAGAGGGGGGTTCCCGTGGAGGCCAAAGTCAGGAGTTCCTTTCCAGAGGGATCATGGCCTGGGTACCTTTCCGGCATGGAGTGCCCTGGACAGGTGGTCACAGAAGAGATGAGAGGAAAGACAGGACATCAGGGCCCCAGGATTTTTGACAGATCTATTTTGGAGCAGCACTCCTCTTACCGGGACAGTGTGGATTGCACAGGGAGCAAAAAGGAAAGCCTGAAACTGAGCCGTCTGCAGGCCTCTGGAGCTGCTTAGGTGTCTACACCACTGCCTGGGCCAGCCTGGGGACCTTGTCGCCTGCCAGGAGCCAAGCTGGAGTCTCTCTGCTTCGGACAACTCGGGGAAATGAGGCTGGTGGATGCAGAGTGTGTTAAAGGTCAGGTCAGCAATGCTGGGTCGATGGAGCTGCTTCTGGGTTTCCCCTAGTGTCCCTGCGAGGGGTGCCAAGAGGACAGTCCTTGATGCCCCTGGGCTTTTTCTCTGAGTCTGGGCTATGCCCGTAGCTCACTCCTGCATGACTTTCATTGGCAGAAATTGCCTCTGCATTCTTGTTCTACCATGGCACAGTTGGGGACTCGGAATGGTACTAAGCTTCTTTCATATGTGATGGCACCCTCTCAAAGAAGCCTACGTCCCGTGGGATTGGTGGGTACCGGACTTGGGGTGGGCATGGTCTTCTCCACATTCCAGAAAGCCCACTTGCTGGGCCAAAACTCTCTCTTCCCAGAGGTTCCTCCAGTCTAGCTCTCAGCCCAGCTAGAGGTTCACCTTTCAACCCCCCTGGTCTGAGAGGTGCTGGGCAGGTGCCCTGGAGCCTGGAAAAGCACTGACAGCCAGGGACTCTCACCCAGGAGCGGGATGGCTCACCCAGACGCTGGTCTCTGAAGTTCTTCCAGGGACATTTCTCTCTGGCCTCAGCGTGGATCTATGTTGTGACTTTGCTTCTTTACGTTCAGCCTGGTGTATCCAGGGGCCTTTGTCATCTACAAATGTCCCCATCCCTGTTGGACATTCTAGATCTGGACAGGTCAGGTTCTGCACACCCTGAACAGGCCTATAACAACCAAAATAGAGCACTGACTTGCCTGCAGTGGGGAAACTACTCTCCAGGGCAAGCACCTTTGCATCCTTTTAAGGGCTCTGTGTGGGGCCAACTATTCCTCTCCAAAGCCCATTTTCTGTATCGGAGTTTCGGCTGGGCTCCGAGACAGGGTGGATTCCTGTGTGCTGGCACCCAAGGCGTCTCTTGTGTGGGGAGGGGCGGTGTGTCCTCTCTCCTGGCTGAGTCTGGATCCTGTGTGGACCTAACAGAACAAAGGGCTCTTTGAGGATGAAAGTCACACCCTCACCAGCTTGTTTCTCTTCAGGGCTGGATGCCTGGGAGACTGAAAGTGAACTGCAGGGCTCACTCAGGGCCTGGTCCAGCAGCTTCCTAGCACTTGACCTGTGTGTGTTGCAACAAGTTAGTCTATCATGTAGTTTCCAGTTTAAACAGACGAGTTACACCCCATTTCCAGGAATTGTTTTGAGGAATAAGTAAAATGCTGTAATAATAATAAAAAAAAGATGGACACAAAGTAAAGGTTCAGTCACAGTTAATAAAACAAATGGACTCGCTCAGGCAAGGGTTATTGGGTCTCCTCTTAGATTCAACCACATTCATTCAGTCTCAGATCTCCCATTGCAGACAGGTCCACCACTTCACATAATATGCAGGCCGCACCCAGGCCTCTGATTCTTTTTCTCCCTCAGAGACTGTACGAAAGGCACAAGTGCGGGTGGCGAACACACTCGTGTGTTTCCAACAAGCTTGCTCCATCCAGCTCCATATTCATCATCCTCTAATCACAATGAGGCTGCCAGGATTCCGGCATTTAGACCGCATCTGCCTGGGAGGCGGGGCGTTCCAGGAGGCGGGGACAGGGCGGGACTAGGACACACGGCCCCGCCCCTCATCGGCCACACCCTTCTGCGGCCCCGCCCCTCCCAAGAGACTGCGCAGCCGCTGCAGGGCGGATAGCGGAACCCAGCTGCCTCGGCTCCAGTTTCCGCCCGGGCCTCTTCTCGCAGGCTCCGCCTCCTGCGCCTCGCGGCTTCCGGTCCACAGTGGGTCTCAACCAGAGACATGGGGAAAGTCAGGGGGCTGCGGGCCCGCGTGCACCAGGCTGCTGTGAGGCTCACGGCTGAGTCCGCGCCCGGCATCGCGCCTCCGGCCCAGGAGGGGGCCCCTCCGCAGACCTCGGCTGGCGGAAAGGTAAACTAGGAGCCAGGAGGCGGTCGGGATGGGAGTAGGGTCGGCGGGGGTTGGTTGGGTTGCCGCACGGTGCGGCTTTCGGGGGGTCCTGTGTTGGCTTCGGCCCTGTGGTTCCCCAGGCGGGTCTCCTGCGACCCGGGTGCTGCCCTCGCGGTGTTTGCTGTGCGATCTGCGCGCCTTCTCCGCCGGCGAGGTGTGGGGGCCTCCTCCCACGTTGAGATGGCTGGTAGGGTTGACTCGTCCCACGCCTTGAGCTGTGTGAGAACCAGACACCTCCCCCCCCCCCCCCCCCCCCCGCCCAGACAGGCCAGTAAGCCAGGACAAGTGGATCAGGGAAACGGAGGCAGCCCTTTGCAGCCATTTAGAAAGCACTGTCAGCTCTCTAGTAAATTGTTTTCCCTAAACCAGGACACTTAGGAGAATCCTAGAGGCCCTGTGTATGAAATTCATGCACTGGTAGTGACTCTAGCAGCTGCCAGCTGCCGGTTGGGACCTCCCTTCCTGCTGTTGGCAGGCCAGCCCAGTCTGCCCCCTGGTTGAACTTCCTTCAACTCCTAGTCGAGGGGACAGTTTGCATATTAGGCTTTTATTATGTAGGACTAGAGGCCCCAGTGCAGGAAAATCACTACAAATTGCAGAACATTTTATCACTCTAAAAAGCAATCCCTATTATCAGTAATTGAGACTTTCTGTCTCAAAGGATTACCTGTTCTGCACATTTTATATAAATGGAATATACAATATGTGGCCTTTTATATCTGGGTTCTTTCACTTAGCATACTTTTGAGGGTCTGCATAGTATTATTTTTGTAATATTCATTTCTTTGTCTTTCTTATTAATGGCTGAAAACCATGCCATTGTATGGGTGTAGTGTACCATACCCACCACATTTTGTCTGATGGACACTTAGGTTGATGGATACTTAGGTTGTTTCTAATTTTTGGCTATTGGGAGTGAACATTCCTATACAGAGCTT
Organism: Pipistrellus nathusii; assembly: GCA_963693515.1. Classification (NCBI taxonomy): domain Eukaryota; kingdom Metazoa; phylum Chordata; class Mammalia; order Chiroptera; family Vespertilionidae; genus Pipistrellus; species Pipistrellus nathusii. The sequence continues at coordinate 189,315,069 of OY882859.1, read as the reverse complement.
CCAGTGGATTTATGGAGTGGAATTGCTGGTGGTACAGAATGCTGAGTTTTACTTTTAAACGAATTGCTTGACTATTTCCCACAGTGACTGCACCATTTTACATTCCCACCAACAATACATGAGGGTTCCGATTCTTCCACATCCTCACCAACGCTTGTTATTGTCTTTTTTTTAATTTTTATTTTTTATAGCTATCCTAGTGGGTGTGATGTGATATTTCATTGATTTGCATTTGATGTTGAGTATCTTTTCATGAGCTTGTTGGTTATTTGTATATCTTTAGAGAAATGTGTGTTCATGTCCTTTGCCCATTTTTTAAGTGTTTGTTTTTTTGTTGAGTTTTAACAGTTTTTTATATATTTGGGATGGCAAGCCCTTATCAGATAGGTATGGCTTGCAAATATTTTTTTGAATTTTATGAGTTGTCTTTTTATTTTCTTGATATTGTCTTTGGAAGCACAAAGGTTTTAATTTTGATGAGGTCTAATTTATCTTGTTTTCTTCTGTTGCTTGTGCTTTTGGTGTTATGAAAAGTTGAGGAAATTGCAGGGGAGCTTGGGCAGTGTTTGGTCATGGAGAGACTCTTTGATAATGGTTATCCTCTAGGGGTTGATGTAGGGCCCTCAATATATTTCAGTATTTACATCTTTTTTAAAAAAAATATATTTTATTGATTTTTTACAGAGAGGAAGGAAGAGAGACAGAGAGCTAGAAACATCGATGAGAGAGAAACATCGACCAGCTGCCTCTTGCACACCCCCTACCGGGGATGTGCCCGCAACCAATGTACATGCCCTTGACTGGAATCGAACCTGGGACCTTTCAGTCCGCAGACCGACGCTCTACCACTGAGCCAAACCAGTATTTACGTCTTAATTCCAGTAAAAGATAGAATCTGTACTGCTCCATTCCCTGCCACCCCTTGTCCTGCTGTATTGTTATGCAAATTGTATCTATATACGGGTGGACAAAAGTAGGTTTACAGTGGTGAGTACAGGGAACACAGTTATTGTATTACTTATTAATTATTGCATTATTTATTTGTATTACTTATCTTCTTGATTTTATTTCGTATTCTTATGATTCCTGGCAATTTAACCTACTTGTGCCCACTCCTCTATATGTTACGTCCAGCCTGAAGTTGTTATGATTATTCTTTTATAATTACCTACATGTTTACCTTTTCTAGACTCCCTGTTTTGTTTTTTGTGGATTTGAACTCTTAGGTATCATTTGCTTTCAGCCTAAAAAATGCCCTTAGTATTTCTTAGAAGGCAAATTTATGAACAATGCATTCCCTCAACTTTGCTTTATTTGGGACTGTATTTGTTCTACTTTCATTTTTAAAAAAATATATTTTATTGATTTTACACAGAGAGGAATTGAGAGGGACAGAGAGTCAGAAACGTCGATGAGAGAGAAACATCGACTAGCTGCCCCCTACACATCCCCCACTGGAGATGTGCCCGCAACCAAGGTTCATGCCCTTGACCAGAATCGAACCGGGGACCTTTCAGTCTGCAGGCCGACACTCTATCCACTGAGCCAAACCGGTCCCGGATACTTTCATTCTTGAAAGATTGAATGCTTCGAATATGCCAAACCACTGCCTCTTGACCTCTATTGTTCCTGATGAGGAGTCACCTGTTAATCATCACTTCATTGTGATGAATCAATCATCTTCTGTTGGGGTGTGTCTGTGTGTGTGTGTGTGTTTTATTGCTTTTAAGGTTATTTCTTTGCCTTGAAGTATTTTGACTAATGTGCCTTTGTGTTTGTTCTGTCTGGAGTTTGTGATCCCTTTGGAGTTTAGTGAGCTTCTTGGATGTGTAGGTTAATATTCTCCATAAAATTTGGCAAGTTTTCCACCATTGTTTCTATGAATATTTTATCTCCCTCTCTGTCTCTTCATCTGGTACTTCCATTACTTATGCTGTCATGCTTAAAGGTACTCTAAGAAGCCATTCATTTTTCCACATAGACCTTAAGTATAAAAGTTACTTACTGGCAAAAGAGGCTTAATTTGGGAATAGCAAAGGATTGAAATTTGGGAAAGCCAGCTATAGCAAAAACTGCAGGCATGTCTAGTAGAAGAGTTGTTTTATGGAGAAAAAGGAGAAAACTGGAGGGTTTTGAATGAAAGATCATCAGAGGAAAGGGAGAGTTCAGGGAGGTGATGTTTCTCATAGGCTGAGATGCCAGGGAGTCAGTTTCTTGAAGGACAGGGATGGGGAAAGTGCAGCCAGTCCCCCCAGCCAAGGCACTAGGGGTGAGTTAATTAAATGATTTTAATTAACAGGATAACTTTTAAGTTGGTAATTTTGATGTTATAAATATCCAAATGTCCCTTGCACAGAAAAAAGGTTCCCCACCCCTGTTTTAGGAGGGACAGTGTACAGCAGTGTTTCTTGTTGGGCCTGTAATTGGTGATTCCTTCCTGTGGAGGATTCTTCTGTTGGAGTCTCTCATTGACTCTTTTTCTGTAATTGATGTCAGGTGGGCACTGGCTAGATCTCCCTCCCCTTCTGGCCTGGTCACTCCATTTCAGTCAGGTTTTCCCTTCTGCAAGCCTATTCTATAAATTTATTTCTATTGATTTCTCTGTCATGCTCTGTTCTTTTCCTCTCTTTTCTTCAGATGGCATCATCTCTATCAATCCTTCTTTAAATTTGCTGATCCTTTCCTCTGCCAGTTCAAATACAGTTTTGAATCTCTCAAGTGAAATTATTCATTTTGATCACTGCTCTTTGACTCCAGGATTTTATTTTATGTTTTAACTAGAGGCTCGGTGCATGAAATTTGTGCACAGATGAGGGGTGGAGGTGGGGGAATCCCCTCAGCCCAGCCTGTACCCTCTCCAATCTGGGATCCCTCGGAGGATGTCTGACCCCCTGATTGGGCCTAAACTGGTAGTGAGACATCCCTCTCACAATCCTGGACCGCTAGCTCCTAATCTCTCACCTGACTGTCTGCATGGTTGCCCCTAATTGCCCCCCTATCCCCTGCCAGCCTGATCGCTCCTCACTGCCTCCATGTGCAGGCCTGATCACCCCTAACTGCCCCTCTGCTGGTCTGGTCACCCCTAACTGCCTCCCACTGCCAGCCAGGTTGCCCCCAACTGCCCTCTCCCTGCTGGCCTGGTTGCCCCCAACTGCCCCCTCTGCCGACCTGGTTGCCCCACGCAGCCTGCTGTTCAGTCATTTGGTCATCCTTCACTAACTCCCCTGCTGGCCTGGTTGCTCAACACAGCCTGCTATTTAGTTATTGGGTCATCCCTCACTAACCTCCATGCTGGCCTGGTGGCCCCACTCAACCTGCTGTTCAGTCATTGGGTTGTTCCTCACTTACTCCCCTGCCAGCCTGGTTGTCCTATGCAACCTACTTGTTCAGTCGTTTAGTCATTCCTCTCTAACCCCTCTGCCAACCTGGTCATAGGCAGCCATCTTGTGAGGGCATGATGATTTTTTACAGAGAGGAGAGAGGGAATAGAGAACTAGAAACGTTGATGAGAGAGAAACATCGACCAGCTGCCTCTTGCACACCCGCTACCGGAGATTTACCCGCAACCAATGTACATGCCCTTGACCGGAATCGAACCTGGGACCTTTCAGTCCGCAGGCCGACGCTCTATCCACTGAGCCAAACCGGTTTCGGCTAAAATGTTCTATTTTTTTATGTTAATGATTACTCATTTATTTCAGTCCTTTGTATTCAGCATGTCTCTATCAAAATAAACCTCCTCTGAAAATTGAAGCTTTTGGTTTTTTGCAGTGCACGTTTTGTTTTTTTGCAGGCTCTTGTTCATTTGGCCTGTGTTAGCCTTTGAGTTTGACATGCTTGTTCTGGACTTTCCCTGCCCAGGGTGGAGTATCTGCTCAACAAGAGGGGTTGGAGGGCAGGGGAAGGAAGTCCTGGCTTTCTGCCCTCACCTTCTTGAAAGGTGGGGTGGGGGGTGGGGCCAGGGGGGTTTGGTCATTGAACTTTAACATGGAATAGACAAACAATTCTGATTTCTAGTTACATAATGACATTGTTATTCATGGAAACGGTCAATGTATCATCAATATTTTTTATATTAAGCTCCAAAATGTGAAGTTATGAGAGAGAAATTACCACTGCAGAAAATGTCCAAGTGACAGAGTAGAGAGAAGTTGAGCATCAATGTGTACAGACTTATGTATGTGACCTGGGCTCCCCTTTGCTGGGAGGTATCAATTGATGCGGCCTTCCTGCCCGCCCTGCGTCCCCCCGGCTCCAGCACTGTTTCCCCGTTGGGTTTTCTGAGGTCTCTTATTTATTTATTTATTTATTTATTTATTTTTTTTTTTAATATATTTATTTTATTTTTTATTTTTTTTTTTTTTGTTAAATATATTTTATTGATTTTGTACAGAGAGGAAGGGAGAGAGATAGAGAGCTAGAAACATCGATGAGAGAGAGAGTCATCGATCAGCTGCCTCTTGCACACCCCCTACTGGGGATATGCCCGCAACCCAGGTACATGCCCTTGACCGGAATCGAACCCGGGTCCCTTCAGTCCCCAAGCCGACGCTCTATCCATTGAGCCAAACCGGTTCCGGCTGAGGTCTCTTATTTATGGCTCCTGGGCGGTCCTGAGGAGCCAGCCAGAGCTGCTCTGTCAGGTGGTAGGTGGGCGCACTCAGCCAAACACCTTCTTGGCACTTAGATGAGTATCTGCATCATCCCCATTCTGTCCATTGGTGTGTGACTCCGCTGGGAGTGGATGCTGAGGTCCCTCCCGAGGCCCCTGTCCTGGACATTGGCCCTGGGATGAGCCAGATGGGCATGGGGAATGGGTTCTGGGTGAGCACGGTGCGATGGGTAGAGTGCCATGGAGGGTTTTAAAACTTCGATGTAGGGATGAATGCAGGTCAGAAACACGCCTAGGAGAGAGAGTGCTGAGGTGCAGGAAGGGATGTGACCCAGGAGAGGGCTGTACAAGTAAGAAGATGTGAGGTTTGGAAGGAGATCCTGAATCCGATCTAAGATGGTTCTTAGACCAGGAGCACGGCCCACCTGGTGACTTGAGGCGGGCAGGAGGTGCTGCCCTAGGGCTCTGGAGTCTGAGCTCCCGGGGTCTTGGGCTTCCTGGCTGGGGAGTGGGCTGGTTTCTCCAGGTCCTCCTCCTGATAGCCAGTCCTTGTGCATCTTGAGGCTCTCACCCAGGGGTCTCCCTGCCGTGTGACGGGCCTTGCATTTCACCACAAAGACATGGAGCAATTCTTACATGGTCTTCTCTCTTTCCTTCTTAGGAGTGGGCGTTTGTGAACACTGACATCTTTGCCAGGACCAAGATAGACCCCAGTGCCTTGGTGCAGAAGCTGGACTTGGACACAAGGAGTGTTGCTTCCGTCAGGAGAGGTGAGAGGGAGTGAGGCAGACCTTATGGTTTGCATGCTTCCAGTGCCTGGCTGGCTTTGAGTTGTTCAAATGCATAGGCAAGAGCAAATTTCAGTTAACTACATTAAAAAAAAAATCCTCACTCGAGGATATTTTTCCATTGATTTTTTAAGGAGAGTGGAAGAGAGAGGAAAATAGAGAGAGAAACATTGATGTGAGAGAAACACATTGATTGGTTGCCTTCTGCATGAGCTTGACCAGGGCTTGTGCCAGGAGGAACCTGCAACCAGGGTACACGTCCTTGATGGGAATCAAACCCGGGACCCTTTGGTCCACAGGCTGATGCTCTATCCACTGAGCCAAACTGGTTAGGACTGTTTATTTTTAAAAATTTTTACTAATGGAAAAATTAAAAATATACTATAATAGAAAGAATGGTATAAAGAAAATCCTTGTACCCAGCACCCATCTTCAATACACACAGACTGCATTATTTTGAAGCAAATGGTTTCTCTCCTGAATTCTGTAGTATCTATTTCTAAGGGCTCTTTCTTAAATAGCATACCTACAGTGCCGTTATCACATCTAAACAAATTAGCAGTAATTTCTTATCGAATATACATCCATCGTTCACCCATTTTTGATTGCCTCATCAAGTTTTTGTAAAGATCAGGGTGCAAACAAGTGCCTTGCTGTGTTGCAGCCCGCGCCCAACCTTTCCCCTCATTTTTTTATGATGTGGGGAGGGCATTTTTCTGACTGCACTTCCCCCATTTTGGATTTTGCTGGTTGCCTTCTCCTGGTGTCTTTACCCTGTTTCTCCGATCCAGCCCAGTTTGTGGCCAGAGCTTGTCGGCTGAGCTTCTCTGGAAGGGAGAGCAGCTCTGCTCCCTGTCACATTGCCCTGGAGGTGGAGTGAGCTCCCAAGGCCTGGTGGGTGCACCGCCACTGTGTCTGGAGAGAAGCCTCCGTGCTGGTAGCTGTGAGCTGCACATAGGCAGCTGAGCATTTGAAATAAGAGAGGTGTGGAACCTTGTGAGGAGCACTCAGGCCTCTGGGGCAGGGCTGTTTGCCTCAGTCTCTGTAATCCTTCTGTACTTTATTTACCTGCACATCGACTTCCATTGGTTTAGTTGACTGTACGTTCTCTAAAGTTGTAAGTAGTTGTCCTTTTTGTCTTACTGCTTTCACAGTCTTTGTGTCCCCGGGGCTCTCTAGTGAATTGATATACAGATTTTTAAAATTATTTCTTGTTGGAGGATTCAGCAGCATCCAGATTTAGTATCATTTTCCAGGTTTTCACCTGTAGTTTGTAAACAGCTCAGGCTATAAGATGTGAGTAGTTCACAGGTCTGACTTACATCAAGTGTCTTCTGTGGGGTTATGTTGTTTGCATCATTGCTCGGGACATTTTCATGTCACGGGAGATGCACGTACTTCTCCTTGCCGTTATTTGTGCATTGAAACTGCAGGGAGCAGACACTTCCCCTCCCCTCCTAGGGATCCTGCAAATTAGGTTCACTAAAGACAGATCAAGAGAAATGCAGCTTATTAACGTGTGCAGTGCAGTCCACCCAGGAGAGAGGGGAGTAGTGAGAAACTCAGAGGGGTGGTGAGAACCTGGCTGCTGTAGCATCTTAGCAACAAACAACACGTTTGTAGCCCTGCAGGGCGCAAACCGTGGGAAGGTAGGTCATGGGGAAACGAATGGAGGAAGGTGTTTGTGAGGGTCCATTTTGGCTGCGACCTTCCCTCGCCTTCACAATCACAAGGTTTCCTCCGTCCTAGTAGTCCTCGTTTTTCAGAAGTTTCTTTTTTTCTTTTTTTGAAAATAATTCTTTATTGTTGAAAGTATTACATATACCCCCCTCCCCCTCTCCAGCCCGCCCCTCCCCCTCTGTTCATAAATTTCTTGATCAACCGTTTTATATGTTCACTGATGCTCTTAAGGCTTGTCTGTGCATTTGGGGCAGTTCTGATCACCATTCTTAACCTTGGGTAAGTGCTTTGCCTATTATAGAGGTTAGCTATTTGTCATTTCATACAAAAAACTCTTCTAGGATTTTAAAAATAGCTGAGGAAGTTATTCCCCTAGAGAGCTGACAGATGCTGTTTTCTGACAGTTCCCTATGGTGGCTACTCTCAAGCCTCCTGCCAGTCACCTCGGCGACCTTCCTCTCCTTGGTTGTGGGGCCAAGTTTGCTTTCTGTCCACGGAACGGGCTCTGCCTTCTTGGTCCTGGTTGGCATGCTGCCCTGCCTGTTGGTGGTGCATACACCCTGAAGGAGAAGCAATCTGTGCTACAGCTGGTATCCCCGAGCAGCGTGGAGGGAGTGGAGGGGACAAAGCATTAGCTTGCAGTCAGAGGAGCCATGCTGAGGTCCTGATGCTCTACTTTGTTGGCCGTTGGATTTGGGCATCTGTGTAGCTTCCCAGGACTGACTGTTCATTCCTCATGCATCAAAGGAGCATGGCATCTGCTGGGCAGTGTGCTTCGTGGACCTGCCTGGAAGTCCTACTGGCCTTTAATCATGCCCACTACTGGTGGTGGCTGGGGGTCAGCTCCAGGGGGAGCGGGGCTGGTGGTGGCTGAGGTCATCCCAGCGGTGCTCCCATGTCAGTGAGGGGCTGGCCTACTCTGTCCCCTTTCTCGGACAAGGATGAGGTGCAGGGGGCGGGCAAGCCCCATCGTAGGTGCCAGCCTCTCCCTTTGCTGAGCTCTGAGCTTTGAAGCCCATCTGGGAATGGGGGTCCTGATGCCCTCCCTCCAGCACTGTGGATGGTTCTCTGTAGACATTGTCACAGCTGTTGCAGCTCCCGATGGAGCCCCCAAGGATCAAGATGCCCCAGGTTCCTGGTGGCCGGTGACTGATTATCTCAGTCTCTCCTCCTCCGGAGCCACCCTCTTCAGCATCTCTTCTGATTTAGGTTGTTCCTCAGCCTGTTTCCTCCTCATTGGCCAGTGCCTGGAACCTGCAGGGGAACAGTGGGTCTTGTAGTCTCCAGGCCTGAGCTGGGCTGGTGGCCTGGGACAGGTCATGTGGAAAGTGGTACCGATGACTCACACCCTGGCTGCTCAGTGTCCTGCTGGGCTGTGAAGGTGAGGACACCTGTCGGCCTGTATTAGCTCAGAGGCGTCCTTTTGCATCTTCGCCCTGGGCTGAGTCACAAATAGAACTGTGCCTGTGTCTCAGCTGCTGTGCCGCTGCCTTGTAGGCAGTATGGACTGGAAGAGCTGAGCCCGCTCAGGGGAGCCTGGCCTGGTTGTGGTCCATCACCCTGATGGATGAATGTGCGACTCCCATGTGCTTGTGTGTGTTTCTCCTTCAGGCAGATGTGCTCTCACACTCCCTGCAGCCTTAGACCTGGTGGACCTGCTTTGCTGGTGGCATTGTGCCAGGGGTTCTGCACAGAGCCCCTGGAGCCCTGCGGCCTTTGGAGTCCAATCTGCCCCCAGGTTCCCTTCAACCCCCCCCTGCAGGCAGGGGCTCCATACTTCCTGTGGGGAACCACTAAGCTAGAGGCTGTCCCCCACTCCTCCCCCTGCAGATGGACCCCAGCCACCACCACCCAGCTCCCACTCCAGATGGACTCCAGCCACCACCTCCACCCAGCTCCCCCTGTGGACAGACCCCACCCACCACCACTCAGCTTCCCCTTCTACCACCAGCCAGCTTGGCTTTGCCTTGAGAGTCAGGGTCCCTGGGTTCAGGGACCGCATTGTGAAGCAGCTTCCTCGCTCCTCTGTGTCCTTTCCTATGTGAGGACGTGTGGCTGTGCATTTCTCCCTCACCCAGATTGCTGCTCTTCCCATCTTCTTCTAGTCCGATAATCCTTTATGCTGGAAGGGTGCAGAGAATAAGCCCATTTTGTTCTCAGACAAGCACCAGGGGTATAGGGCCAGCACTCCATCTGTGGCCTCAACTGGGCATCACAAGTCCCAGACTCATGCCCAGAGAGGTGGGCAGGGTGGGGTGGGACTGGAGGAGGATAGGCCTGGTTAGGGAGGCAGGAGCAGGAGTATGGGAGGAGAGCCTCAGCATTGCCACCATGCTGGGTGGGCAGTATGTTGACGGTCAGCACGCTGGACAACTTGGAGGCCACCAAGGGGCGGCGGTGGAAGCATGTCTGCTGGGCTCTGTGACAGGAGAGCTCGGGGAAGTGGCAGTGGTGAGTGGACAAGGACGCCACAGTGGAGGGACTTTGTTGTAGGGGCACCTGGAGGGTGTGCACCCGCCTTCTGTGTCTCCGGGACTGCTGCTGAGACCCCTATGTCCCCTATCAGAGAGCGCTCTGGGCCTCTGATAGGGGACATATCTGATAGGGCAGATCACAGTGGCCATGCAGACCACATTGCTGCGCCTACCTGCATTTTCCCTGTGCCACGCTGGAGCCTCCCCCCGCTGTGCCTCTGACCCACTGCAGGGTTCCCTCTGAAACCGGAGCCCGAAGCAGGACTGCTCGGCAGAGGGCGGCAAAGCTGCATCCTCTCCACAGCCCAGCTCAGGTTGGAGAGGCTGGCCCTGCTCTGGAGAGGAGCTGGGGAAGGCCCTGCTGCAGCGCACAGGGAGCCCTCAGGCTTTCCGGGGGTTCAGGAGTTTTCCACTTTCCTCCAGCCTTGCAGTCAGGGGTTGTACAGACCCTCAGACCACTTCCCTTCCTCGCCTCCACCCCACCTCCAGCTGTAAAAGGGAACCAACAGAGAGGGGCTATGGAGGGGGGATGACCGCCTCAGAGGAGCCAGTTTCTGGATAGTCCACCTGATGGTGCTTGTAGCATGTGTGGGTCCCTGAGGACAGTGGGTGGCATTTGGAGCCTGTTCCTGCCATGTTTGGGCTGCCAGCCGTCAGAGAGGGCTATATCCTCTGTGGTTGCAGCTGCTGGTTGTGAGCTCTTGCATGGCTCCTGGCCCTGGGGTCTGCTTTGGGGAGTAGGGCCTCGGTTGGAATGCCTCCACAGGCCCTGGGGAGGTTATCCACTGTCTCCAAGGCCATCCTGGTCAGCAGGGCCTGAAGGCCTGTGTGCTTGGCCGAGTGCAGGACCGGAGGCGAGGGTGTGTTGTGGCTCTGACCCCGCAGTGGCATAGCGGGAAGTAGGGAGGGGCCCTGCTGCTGGGTTGCTCTCGCCTTCTCTGCGTGGAGTCCGTTCTTTTTAACAGACAGAAGCAGGGAAGGGCAAGGGCAAGGAAGGAGCCCCGGGAGGACTCTGCCTGGGCATTTTGAGAGGGAAGGGGTTGGAGCAGGAAGAATGGCTATGGGGCTGGGCCCGATTGAACCCAGCCCCATTGCAGATAAAACCATAGGGGTGGAATTGCTGAGGCAAATGAGTGGCGATTGAAAATGCCAGTAGATGGTGCCAGTTTGCCTTGTGAAGACACTGCTCATGGAGCTTCTACCCATTGCTCACAAGTCTGCCACTGGTTCTCTGCCATATGAAGGGTCGACAGTGGGGTCTGGTTTGTAAAATGTATTTTACTGGTAGAATGAGCTTTTTTTTTGTTGTTAATCCTCACAAAAGGATATTTTTCCATTGATTTTTAGAGAGAGTGGAAGGGACGGGGTGAAACATCGATGTGAGGGAGACGCACCAATTGGTGGCCTCCTGTACTTGCCGCCTGCACATGTCCTTGGCCAGAATTTAACCCGGGACCCTTCAGTCTGTGTATGCTGACACTTCATCCCCAGTGTAGGGTGTGTCAGAGGCAGCCAATGGTTCTCTCTTATCACTGATGCTTCAATCTCTCTCTCCTTTTCCTTTCCTCTCTGAACTCAATAAAAATATGTATATATTTAAAAAAATTGTGTGTAGCCAGATCTGTGTTTTTTGTAGTACTTTTGTGGCTTTGTTTTTTTATTTACATATTAATCTATTGGGAACCTTACAGAGGGAGGTAAATGATTCCTGCTTAATTTTCCTCCCAAACCTGTGTCTTAGGTTGTGTTTACCACTGTGGTGAGGAGACCGGGGGCATCACAGTTGCCTTTGCATTTTGTGACTTCGGTCACATCAGCTATAACCTGTAGTTGTCTCTCATCACCTGTGCCCAGGTCCTTTCCCACAGCGTTGTTGATGTCGTTGGTAGAAAGGCTGATTACAAACTGATTTTCCTTATTGTTCCATTAGAGTATGGTCCTGTGATATCCCGTTAACCATATCCTCCCGAAATGCAACACCTGTGAAACCGTATCCTGTCCTGACTATCCCCACTGGTGGCGGCTGTGGTGACTGGACAAGGACTGGGAGTGGGGGTGGGCCTCCCTAGTACAGGGGTGGCACTGGGGCAGGCAGACGGGCATCTCCTTTAAACTTGAACTTTGCATTCCGTTCCTCAAGACTCCTTTATGAGAACAGAGCAGAAGGTTACTGACCTCATCCACACTGCTGTAGTTGCACTCCTGTTTTCTGGATGTGAAGACTGAGGCTCTTCTCAGCTGTCCAAGTTGTGATTCTACAATCAAAGCTCCAAAGTTTACTGTTTTGTTATGTACAGTAGCGTCTCACCTTCTCCTTTTCTTGTGAAAGCAACCTGTGCCTGAGTTTGCACCCGGCCTTCTCTGTGGGCTGCTGGGCGCCTTTTGGGTCCGCATGCAGGGTTCCTGCTGCAGCCAAAGGCCATGGAGGCACCTCGGGCGGGCTCAGGGCAGGCTCAGGCGCTGGAGAAGCCTGCCGTGCTGAGCAGGAGGCCCAGGGTGGCCAGCCCCGCCCTCCCTGCCTGTGCTCAGCTTGGTTGGGTGGTGGTTTTAAATGTTTTTAATCTTAGGTTCCGGAGAATGTTACTCATCTTTAAGATAAGAACAAACTGCTCTCTGGGTCACATGCACACTGCAGGTTGGCCAGGCCTGCCCTGGACTAGGCATTCCCGGTACCTGCCCAAGTTCAGGTTGAGCCCTCAGGCTGGGTGACCTACCCCAGAGTGTGGAGTCGCTCTCACTTTGTCATTCGGATGCCTCATCCCCCTCCCCCGTGGCCAGTGTCGACTTGGGGCATGTCCAGAAGGTGCCATGGGGCCTGACACATAGCTCCTGGCTCCTGGAAAAGGACGTAATTCCCATGAAGTCATGTGCCCCGGGCTTATTCCTGAGCAGGATCTCCGCCTGGCTCTCCACAGAACTTGTTTCTTCGTTGTCTTCTTAGATGTCATGGATCTGTTGTAACAGCCAAGCTCATCTGCGGGAAGCAAAGCTGTCAGGATGTGCATCTCATATAGAACGTCCTGGGCTTAAGCCACCTTATCGCTGGGGACCTAGTTAAGGCCAAGGAAGTGCGGCAGACTGGCGTTTGCTCCATTTTTAGAGCGGGAAGCAGAGAAGCTGTCAGTAGGTCCAGCGTCTCTGACCTACTGCTCTCCCACGTGTGTGCCCTCATGCCACAGCCCTGACGTCGGGGAGAAAGTCGTTGGACTGCATCATCTTCGTGCTCCAATGGCGCACCTGCCAGCCTGGCACCGTCCGCTCCCCTAGCGCGCATACCCCGGGTGGGGTGGGGGTGGGGAGACGCTGTCTGGGTGCTCCAGCCTGTCCAAACAGAATCCAGTGCCACCTAACATGCCAGCTGGCATAATCGGGCTGTCTTGAGGCCCCACGGCTTCAGACACACTGACTGTCTTTGTTCAGCTGGGACTCCGGTCTGGCCAGCATGGGGCAGTGGCTCGCACGCAGTGCAGCGGGCACCATGCTGCATGTTGGTGGGTCTCCCACCCCGAATGTGCCTGTTGGGAAAAGGGCTCTGTATCTCGCTCCCCACCTGAGACACTGCGTGTCCTGCAGGTGGGCCATGTGCTTTATCTGGGTGCTCTGAGGAGCTGCACCTACGTACACTCCTTGGATCATAGTTTCTTTGGGGGAATAAACCCCCAAATCCCATGTCCCCAGTACTTCTCCAGTGGCCTGGTCCCAGGGGTGCCGGAGACGCTTCAGCGGGGTCCAGCCAAGGACAGGGTGCTGCGGAGGCCTGATGGCTGTGGGCCCACCTCACACTCTGTTCCAGGCTGAGCCACAGCAGTTCCCGTGACCTGGCCCCCCTCTAAGCTTTGCTTTTCTCATCTGTAAAATGGGCCTAGTCACGGGGTCACTGGCATAAATGTGCTCAGTGCTCCTAATGGTCATCGGGTTTCTCCAGGTAGTTAGCATGTCATATGCTAGTGAGTGTGACGGGGTCTTGGCACCTGGTAGCTGAGTGGGCAAATGAGGCTCACAGGTGGCTGCTTTGGGGAGGTGAAGCTCGGGCCTGTCTGAATGTGGGAAGCACAGTGCTCTGAGTTACTCAAGAGAAGCTGGGTGTCTTCGTTAGCTCAGGTGGCCATGACAAAGCACCATAGCCCAGTGGCTCACACACCAGGAGGGCCGGTTCCTCCTGAGGCCTCTCTCCTTGGTGTATAGACAGCCGTCTCCTTCCTGTGTCCTCACATGGTCATCGCTCTGTGCATGTCTGTGTTCTCATCTGCTCTTGCCATAGGGACACCAGTCTTATTGGGCTAGAGCCCACCCACGTGACCTCGTTTCAACTTAATTACCTCATGATCTGGGGTCCTGGGATGAGGTCTTCCACATGTACATTTTGGGGAACACAGTTCAGCCCATAACAGTGGAGGTGTGCAGACAGCCATGGTGGTGAGGACAGGGTCATGAAGGAAGGGGAGGCCACACACCTGGGCGTTTGAAGTCATCACAAAGTAAGAGCAGACAGTGCTGCGGGACGGGACAGGAGTAGGGTGGGCAGTGGGAGGTCAGCTAGGTGGCCAGTATTTAACGACAGAGCTGGGAACAAAGGAGAAGATGTGCGTTGTACCCCACTCATGCTGGGGGTGAGGCTGGGGCCATCCCCACATGGCAGGCGAGGTGGACAGAGGGGTCTGGGGGAAGGCACCTCTGACGGGAGTGGGTTTTACTATCCTGGTTGATTCGGTGACAAGATGTGGGACCACCACTGGCTTAGACTGGGCTCACCTGCGTCCTCGGCTTCTGGCAGCACCTGTGCAGAGGAATTCCAAGCAGTCGGGGACTGTGCTCAGGTCCTGGGCTCAGCAGAAGGGGAGCGTGGTGCTCTGAGGTGCTCACCGTTTTTGATAGCTTGTGGGTCCTCCTTGAGTTGTGTTGCCCTCTCTTGTCAGCGTGCTTAAGCAGCAGCCCTCCAGAAGGTCATACTGGGCTGGGGTGGCGAGGAGGCGGGTGAAGGCCTGCCTGGTGTCCTCGGGCAGCCCCGTGTTAGTGTCAGGCTGTTGCCTCAGAGGGACCCCTGTGCTTAAGGCACCCTCCTGACTTTGTGCTGATGTGCAGTGTCATGTCCCCAGCACTGCAGGAGCCGCTGCTCAATCTTTCCCTGGGGGCTGTGAGAGGCTGGGGCTGGCCTCGCCCCTGGGTGCAACCCAGCTGCTGTGGGCACCGTGGCCCGTGGGGGGAGGGGGCCAGTGCTGCCTGGCACTGTCAGAACCTGCCCAGTTCTGTTCCCAGGCTTTGTGGGTGGGGAACTTTAGACTTTATCCTGCGGGAACGGGGACGCTCCTGCACTCACTGCACGTGTGCTCTGTCCTCAGGTGCCGAGGCGAAGACGATTTTGCCCAAGAAGGAGAAACGGAAGCTGAGGCGTGAGCGGTGGCTGCAGAGTAAGTACATCTCCCCCTGGCGGTGACTTGGCTCCCTCATAGCCAGGAGGGCACAGGCCTCCTCGCCCTCTGCACCTTCTGAGGACTGGGGTTGGGCTCATGCTCAGCGGCTGGCTCGGAACCCCTTTAAAGGCCCCACCATGGCTGGTGGGGGGACTGAGCCTCGGCAGCCCAGTCCTGTGACGTGACAGGCAGATGGCCCCAGAGGAGGTGGCTCTGTATGAGTTTCTGTAAAGCCTTGGCTTACTTCTCCCTCAGAAAAGAGTCTCAGGAATGTGCTGCACCCAGCTTCCCGCATGTAAAAATGTTGCTTTTAGTTCTATGATGAATTTGTAATTTGTAATTACAAAAGGACCTGCTGGTTGTGAATACTTTAGGACACAGAACTGTCTAAAGTAGTAGATGGAGTCATGTCCCTTTGGCAAGTGTCCTTTCAGATCTCCAGACACTTCAGTCGCTCAGGGCATCTGGGTGGGGCGTTGTGCATGATCCCAGGACTCCTGGGTCCCGGGTCTTCTGGGGGTCAGCGGGGCCTTTCTCTCCAAGCACGTCTCTAACGTGCATTGCTGGTTAAATGTCTTGTGACAGGTCGAATGCCACTCTTCGCACTAATTTTGTTTTGGAAAATATAGTAGTTATTTTTCATGATGCTGAATATTTGCTAATGTTTTTCTAAATACTTTCTTGTGAAGATGGTTTTGTAATTTTCTTCCTTACTGCTTTTAGTGTGATTCTGCTGACTTTCTGTATGCGGGTCTGCATCCTTTGATTCAACCCACCTTGATTGAAAATTCAGTCACATGCCACTTGATGGGACAGGTCAGAGAAAGGCCTCATTAGGGAGAACATCACAAAGGCAGTTATTTACACCTGATGGCGCAGTCTGTACTACACACTTAGGCTGTGTGATACAGCCTCTTGCTCCTGGGCTGCAAGCCTGTACAGGAGATTACTGTACAGAACTAGGTTAAATCAAGCACAGAGAGATGACATAATCAAGAGATGAGATAAACACCTCACGTATGAGGCTGCTGCAATGTGACACAGCTACTGCTTTACAAGAAACTTGTTAATCCTCACCCAATTTTTCCATTGATCTTTTTTTAGAGAAGTGGAAGGGAGAGGGAGAGAGAGAGAAACATCAATATGAGAGACACATTGGTTGCCTTCTGCATGCACCCGGACTGGGGTCGGGGATCGAACCTGCAATCAGTGTATGCTCCCTTCACCAGAAATTGAACCCAAGACCTTCTGGTGCCTGTGTTGATACTCTAACCACTGAACATACTTTTTTTTTTTAAGTAGAAAGAGTTACTTCTAAAGTAATGTAGTAGCCCTAGCTGGTTTGGCTCAGTGGAGAGAGTGTTGGCCTCCAGTCCAAAGGGTCCTGGGTTTGGCCGAGACCGGTTTGGCTCAATGGATAAAGCGTCGGCTTGGGGACTGAAGGTTCTCGGGTTCGATTCCGGTCAAGGGCATGTACCTTGTTTGCGGGCATATCCCCGGTGGGGGTTGTACAAGAGGCAGCTGATCAATGACTCTCTCTCATTGATGTTTCTAACTCTCTATCTCTCTCCCTTCCTCTCTGTACAAAATCAATAAAATATATATTTAAAAAAAAAAAAAAGGGTCCTGGGTTTGATTCTGGTCAAGGGCACATGCCTTGGTTGCAGGCTCCTCTCAGGCCCGGCCCTGGGCAAGGCACATGCAGGAGGTAACCAATTGATGTTTCTCTCACATCGATATTTCTCTCTGTCTTTCCCTCTTTCTTCCATTTTCTCTGAAAATCAATGGAAAAATATCCTTAGGTGAGGATTAAAAACAAAACAAAACAATAAAATAATTAGTAAATGCATAATGTAGTAACATAGTTGTTTATTGTCATGATCAGGTATTAAGTACTGTACGCAATTGTATGTGCTATAATTTTTAACACTCTTTGTCATATATCTGTTCATCTGTTCAGTCATGTCTGCCTATCCATCTTCCAATCCATGTTTTATCTTTGCATTCCTAAGTAAGTGCAGACATCAGTATACTTTCTCCCAAATAATTTGGCTAGAATTCAGTGTTTGTTTATGGTTCTTTTTTTATTTTTAGGTAAAACTTACATACAATTCAATGCAGATCTTAAGTGTGCCATTGAGAGATTTATGACAATTGTACACGACCAGTTTAGCCATAATCTCTTCCACTTCAGAACCTCCCACCCCATTATGAAATCCCATGACTGCCCAGGGGTGACCTCTGCGACTCTTTCTGGGTCGCAGTTAGGGTTCACTGCTCCAAACCTCCTGTGAATGGAGCCATGTAGGATATGCTCTTTCTGTGTTTTTAAAACCATCCGTGCTGCATGTGGCTGAGGTCCATGCTGGTCCGTTGCTGAGAAGCGTTTCTTTATATGGACATAGTATTCGGTGCCCACTTTCCTGTTGATGGACACCTGGTCTTTTTTCTCTCTTAGCTGCTATGACTAAGGCTGCTATGAACATTCTTTACAAGTCTTTTTGTGGACATATGTTTTCATTTCTCTTGGGTAAATACTTGGGAATGGAACGCTGGGTCATAGGGTAGTTGTATGTTTAGTTTTACAAGCAACTACCAGATGTTTCTCTAAAGTGGTTGTACATTTACACTTCCACCAACGACGTGGGAGCTCCGGCTGTGGCATGGCTTTGCCGGCATGTGGTGGTGGCTGTCTGCTCAGCACAAAGTGGTAGCTCATGGTGGGATTCATGCTCCTTGCCAAGAACCAGCCTCTTCATGTCTTAGCTGCCCGTTGATGCATCTTTTTCCCTTGAGTGTTCCCTGGGGCTCTTTGCCTTTTTATTACTGAGCTCTAGAGATCCTAATGTCCTGCACACCAGTCCTTGGTCACCTGTGTTTCACAAATAGTTTTCTCTCTGACTGTGACTTCCTATTCTTCTAAAAACTTCATCATTTTGGCTTTTATATTTAGGTTTTGATCCATCTTGAATATTTGTCTGTGGTAGATCTCCCTCCCCCCAATGTGGGTGTTCAATTACTTTGCTGTCTTTCTGACAGACAATTGCTGGGCAGTCTGAATGGCTGTATCTCAGAGTAAGTCTTGGACTTAGATATGGAAGTCCTTCTGTCTTAAGATTGCTTTGAATACTCCACGTCTTTGGCATTTCTGTATAAATCTTAGCATTGGCTAGTCAATTTTAAAAACCACTATCCCCAACAAAAATTTAGTTGGTATTATGATTGAGATTACTTTAAATCTATTGGTTAACTTTGGGAGAATTTTTATCTTAACAGTATTGACTCTTTGAGTCCATGGACATGGTATATCTCCCCAGTTACTGAGATTTTTCTTTAGTTTTTGTCATCAGTGTTATATGGGTAAAGATCTCATATGTTTTTTTTTTTTGTTGTTGTTGCTGTTTTTAAATATAAGGTTTTTGCTTTTCATAATTTAAAGCTATTATAAATGGAATCTACATTTTCCAGTTTTTGGTTAGTATGTAAAACTATTTTTTCATACTGATCTTATATCCTTTGACCTTGCTAAAATCATATTAGTTCTGGTAGTAGCTTCTTTAGAATTTCCTACACTAATACTCATGTGACTTAAAATAGAGACAGTTTTATATTTTCCTCCCAAACTTTGTTTCAGAGTCTTCTTGACCTCTGACTGCAGTGATCAGACCTTTGGTGCAGTGATAAAAGCCATGAGATTCATTCGTTCCTGATCTTCCTGGTCTTGGGGGCCAGGGGCTGAGGCCATGCTGGTGTCCTACCAGCCTGCTTTGCTCAGGAGGAGGAATCCCAGGCACGTGTTGCATAAGTGCTTTGTTTCAGGCCCTATTTACATGGAACTTCCCTTCAGTCATTTGTAAATTAGCAAACATGGGCTGGTGAGTTGGGAGGAAAGACCGTGATGTTCTGTTGTCGCCTATCTTCTGAATTCTGTTATGGGCATGGCTGGGCTTTCAGGGAGCTGGTGCCAGCCATCCTGGGCATCATATCAAAATGCAGGTTCCAGCCCATAAAAATTTTCCATGTTCAACAGAGCCAGTGTGGTTGGTTTTAGAGACCTGATTTGCATACGTTTGCTTCCCCCCACCCCTTTTTTTGTTGTTGTTAATCCGTGAGGATAGTTTTTCCATTGATTTTTTTTTAGAGAGAGTTGAAGGGAGGGAGGGAGAAAAGAGGGAGAAAGAGAGAGAGACAGAGAGAAACATACATGTGGGAGACACAACGATTGGTTGCCTCCCTTGGCCAGGGGCCTGGGATGGAACCTGCAACCCAGGTACATGCCCTTGACCAGGAATCGAATCCGTGACCCTTCGGTGTGTGGGCTGACATTCTAACCACTGAACCACACCGACCAGGGCCCTGTTAAGCTTCCTTCTTTGCACCTCCAGCTAGTTTTACATTAAACCTCTTAGGATGAACGACTTTGTCAGTCTGTGGGAACCTTCCTGCACTGTCTTAGGGGAGAGAATGCAGGGGCAGGACACAGCCTCCCGTGCCCCCAGCCAAGCCCCTGCAGATGCTCCCCAACTGTCACTGCCTCAGGTCTTGCTGCTTTAGACCACAAAATTGACAGGAGGCACTTTTTCTTGTCCCCTTTTGCTCTCGATTGGGCTGGCCATGAAATCCTGCTCTGAGGGGCAGACATCAGCACGTGGGTCAGTTCAGTCTGGCACCCTCAAAGGGTTTCCTAGAGAGAAATTAATGAGGGGCTCTGCATGGATTAGGTACAGAGGTGTGAGGGAGCCAGTGTGGGGATGAGGCCCCGAGGCCTGGGAAACCAGTACCAGCTTGGTGTGCCATTTGGTCAGCATGTGTTGAAGCTGTGCCTGTTGCCTGTGGGTTTACCCTCTAATTAATTTTTAGGAGCAGCGAAGGGGAGGGAGGGAGTCACTTTTCCGTGGTCAAGTGGTCTTCTGAAGCACTGCTTCGGTCCTGGTCTCCCTGGGAGGCCCTCCTGCATGTGGTCTGTTTGAATTTCTGTCCTTTCATAATCTGCTGTAATATCCAGTAGGCCCACTCTTGTGTCATTGCTTGTATTTTTCTAAAACTGTTTTGGCTATTATGCATTTGGTCTTTTTTTTTTTTTTTTTTTTTTTTTTTTTTTTAATATATTTTATTGATTTTCCACAGAGAGGAAGGAAGAGGGATAGAGAGCTAGAAACATCGATGAGAGAGAAATATTGATCCCTACCGGGGATGTGCCCGCAACCAATGTACATGCCCTTGACCGGAATCGAACCTGGGATCTTTCAGTCCGCAGACCGACGCTCTATCCACTGAGCCAAACCAGTTTCGGCTGCATTTGGTCTTTTTAAAAAATCAGATGTAGAGTCCCCGGTTGGGTAAGGCTCCTGTGGGCTCTGACTGACGTGTCAGACTTGGGGTTGGTGGGCGGCGGAGCTGGCCCTGCCGGCTGTCGCGGCAGCTGGCGTGTCCTCAGGCGGAGCCCTGCCGTCCACCCTGCCTGGGACCGCACCGACCACCGGGACGGCACGGAGTCGCAGTCTCCTTTCCTTGCTCTGCTGCGTGACGAGTGTGACTAGTGCTTCGCCAACACGGTGATATTTACTACCGGCCTGTCTGGGAGGTCGTCTGAGTCAGATTAAGGCAGTTCCTCGTCTGTGGTTTGTCATTGTCATTACGAGTGGCGGTAGTTCTGCCGGGTTCTTTTTGGCACTCCTGGTGACTATAGGCCTTCCCCTCTGAAGCAGCCGCTGCAGTGGACTGCCTGGCAGCTGTCCCCAGGCCAGTCAGACTTGCCTGCCTCCGACACTCCCCAGCTGGGCACCACACATTAATTTAAAAAGCTTTGGCTTTCATTGGTTTAGTGCTTGCTTCCGTCCTCCTGAGAGCCACGGGCTCTGCTGGTCCTGGTGTGGCGTTGGTGCTCTGCCTGTGGTCCAGGGCACCCCCCTCCTGTGTCCCTCCCGTCTCCTTCCCCTGCCTGAGGTCTCCACCCTGAGACTTTAAGGTTCCCCCCTGGGCGCATCCCCTCACCCCCCAGGGTGCTTGAGCTCTCTGGGAAGAGGCATCTCGGGCGACAAGGTGCTGGGCAGTTTGTCCTTCACCAGAGAGGATGGGAACACCTGAATTGTCACCTAATAACTCCGGGCTCTGAGGGATGGTATGGGGCTTGGTGCACAAGGACCCAGGAGGGTGGGTAGTCTGTCCTCTGGACTCAACTGTTTGGGGCAAGAACAACCCTCTCTCCACAGGGCCCTTAGGGGGGTGGGGATGGCCAGCATGTGCCCCTGATTGGGCTCGGTCAGGGTGGGCCTTCCAGAGTTTGTTCCGGCCATCCCAGTGCTGCCTCGGCTGCAGGCTGGGAGAGAGCTGGCCTTGGGAGGCCTGCCAGGCACTTCTCCCTGCTTGATGCGTAGTGTCAGTTTCTGGAAAGCTGCCTCTTGAAAACGCCTGTTCGGGCCGTCACTTTCACACCCTTGCTGGGAGCCCTGTGCGGTGCACACTTCCTCTGCACTGATCAGCGGGCTGCCTAAGTCTGTCCTATGCATGGGGTTTCCGGCCAGGACCCTGAGCTGTACCTGCTCTGTGCCTGGTGGCCATCACTGTTGCGTGGAGGCCTCCTGCATCCGCCCTTCCGGCTGACGGCAGCCACAGCGCTCTGACGCCCTGGCCATGGAGGCACAGGAATGCACAGGGGAGCAGGCTGGCTGGGCACTGGCTGCCTCTCCTCCAGGGGCACCTTGTGCTCTGCCAGGAGCTGGCTGTGAATTGTCCTGGTCCTTTGTCAGGAAGGGGTTTTAGTTCCCAGTTGGATGTGATTCAGAGTCTGGCACCCCATTATTTATAGCCCAACAAACCAGGGTGAGATGAGTGTCAAGCTCAGGTCTCACCCCAAGCCCGTCACTGTCCTCATTTCCAAGCGTTTGTAGTAGCAGAGCCTTTTTTTATAAAACCTGGTGCAGAGCCAGTTGAAGATCAGTGAGCACAGGTTCGGTTAGCAGAGCGGCCTCTGGTCCTCCGTGGGCCCATCCAGGCTGCCAATGGGGGGCCTGCCCCTCCATCCCTGGGGAAGGGAGGGCCTTTGTGCAAGATCCGCATGCCCACCAGCGAGCCAGCGTTTTCCACAAGCCACACTGGAAACCACATGTTTTTTATTAGCAATTTTCAGCACGTATTTTATTAGCAATTTTGAAATAAATATATTTTTAATGGAAATGAAATCGCAAGGCCATGCTCCGTTCAGGCCCTGCCCAAACCTCTTTCTCGGACACAGGCCGCTGCATGCCACTGACCCAGCCTCACCCTCTAGCTCTTCTACACCCTGCTCTGCCCCACCACCTTCTCCTGTCCCGCTGCCTCCCTCCCAGGGCTGTGAGACCCCCGCAGCACTCGGCCCCTCACCCATTTCCGGGTTAGGAAGCTGGCTCCCCTTTCCCCACCGGGACTCTCCCTTCGTGCATCCCTCCCCAGGAGGTGCTCGGGGAGCGAGCAAGAATGGGATGCGCCTACCACCTTCTCTGTGACTGTGTGGCTCTCCACAGCCACTGAGAGCCTAGGCCCTGTGGCCAAGTCCCTTTTCAAGAGGACAAGTCCTCCGTGTTTCATCACCAGCCCTGTAATTTAAGAGCACACCTCTCTGATTAGGGGAGAAATAGCTTGCAGCCAGATCGCCCCCAATTCCCAGGGCAGCTTGGAGGTGCCAGCCAGCCGGAAACTAGGGGCCTGCTGTGGGCAGGAAGGAGCAGCCCAGACTTGGCTCAGATGGCGGGGCTCCTCAACCTTCTGCTCCCTCACTAACTCCTTGTCTCCCTTCCTCAGAAATCGAAGCCATAAAGCTGGCTGAGCAGAAACTGAAGGCGGAGCGGAGGCGGCGGGCCACGGTGGTGGTGGGGGACCTGCAGCCCCTCCGGGACGCCCTCCCCGAGCTGCTGGAGCTGGAAGCTGGCGCCCGGCGGCCGCACACCCGAGGGTGAGTTCCCTCTCAGCTGCCTGGAGAGCTCCACGCTGCGATGGCTCGGCTTCGAGGGCGTCAGCCCAGCCAGGGGTTCTCCACTGGAAAAACGTCCAAGGGCCAAAGCCCAGACCTGCCAGGACCTCGGGGCAGGACTGGGGCTGGCACCGTGGGTGAAAGCTGCGCCCCATGCTACTGATTTACCCACCTGGCTTTGTCTGCAGAGTCCTTAACTCACGGGAAGCCCGTTGGGGAGGAAGTCATGTCTGTCTTGGGAGCTGCCTGAGGCTGGGTGAGGGTCCTGCTCCCTCTTGCCTCTTACTGACGAGACTCCTGGATTTGTCTATATCATGTTGGGGCTGGGAGGAGCTGTGGGAGGCCTCAGCCCACCTTCTATTCTGTTTTAGTAAGCGGGAGTTGGAGGGTGGGGGGAGGTGGAGATCCATGGCCATAGGCCTCCGGCCAGTAGGGTTATGCTAGACCCTGTTTCCTGGACCTCCCAGCGCATGGCCACCTTCTGGGAGCTCTGGCTGGGAGAAGGGAGCCCTGACCCCAGTTCCACACATGCAGGCCTGGGAGAGCTGTGGGTGGTCAGCAAGGGACTCACACCCGGGTGGACGCGGGAACTGGGTCAATGGCTGGAAGAGCAGAGCAACGTCCTGGACAGGCAGAGTTGGGACCACATTGGGCCGAGCCAGGGTGACAGTAGCATGTGGTGCAGGTGCTGCCCTGGGTGGGCCAGGAATTTTTTTCATTCCTACTTAAAAAAAAAAAAATCCCAATTAAAGATAAGGGCATCTGAGCTGGAGCTGAGTTGGCCAGGACTGGGCAGTTTTTCTTTCCCTCCCCCCTCGCCTGGGTCCTTCTCCGCGAAGCCTCTCCTGCTCCCAGAGTCTTCCTTATCCCAGCACCATCCCAAAGCCTTACCGTGGGCTGCAGCCTCAGCGAGGCGCTCCGGCAGACATTCCAGATGACCTGAGCGTGGCCCTGACTCGGTTCTCTGTCCACAGAACCAGCAGCAAGCCCCGGCCGGCGGAGCTCAGCCGGATGAGCGCGGCGCAGAGGCTCCAGCTCCTGTGAGTACCGCCCCCGCCGCACTGAGGCTCTGGCAGGGCCCCCAGCCTCAGTCCACTCGGGCGCCGTGGGCAGCTCAGCCAGGCCCCCTCGGAGGCACAGCCTGGTTGGCGTGAAGTAGCCTGCTTCCAGGGGGAGGTCAGGAAGCCCCTTCCCCTGAGGGGGGAGGGGAGCAGCTGCTGGCTCTTGGGGCTGCCCTCAGGCCCCAGTCCTGGGTTAGGGGCAGGGAGGGTGTCCCAGATATTGTCACCTGGCTCAGGTAATTACTTGTCCTGTGGGTAATTACTTGTTCAAGTTCTCCCGTTAATATCCAGGAAAGCTGGGGCCTGGCATGGTACGGCCTTGCCCACAGTCACCCATGCAGGGCAGAGCACAGGCTCCCCCCTTCCCCCCACCACACCCACACATCACACACAGGTCATTCCTACCACCGCAGGCCCATGTGAACTTGTCCTGGAGCTGCCGTCTGAGGTTTCTGGCTGGGTCATCTCTGTTTCAGGGGCAGGTGTTGACCCCCAGGAACCTAGCCAGGCAGCGGGGACCATGGCTGGGCTTCAGGGCCTGCAGAGCTCCAGCTGCCCCAGCGCTTCCAGGAGGCGGCATGACCGCGCGCGCACCCAGGGGCCGCTGGGCTCAGACAGGCGTGCGGGAAAGCAGCCTGCACTGTGGACTCAGGCTCAGGGCTCCTGCAGGAGGAGAGGATCCCTCCTTCTCTGCTGTGAGGCAGCAGTGCCACCTGGGGCTGTGGGCACGCAGAACTCCTGGCCCTTGGTTCCTGCAGTGGCCGCGTCTATTTCGGCAGCGCTGGAGGGAGGGCGCCTCTTAGGTAAGGCTGTGCGTCTGCATGGTGTGTGCAGGCTGCTGCCTCCCTGCATTTGGCAGCCTTCGTCTTTAATAGCAGCTCCTTGTCAAGGTTGGGGATGAGCCTAGAATCCCCTCCCTGGGAAAGGGGCAGGGATGCTAGCACCCCAACCCCACGTGTGGGCCCAGTGGACCCAAGTGTGACCAAGAGGAGGCCCAGGGCAGTGTCTCCTCTCCTACCCAAAGCCCTGCTCAGCCTTTAGTCCCTTTGGCCTGACCCGCCCCCTCAAGAAGCTCAGGCTGCCTTCCTTAGTCCCACCCTGCGCTCAGCCCTTTGCTGGTGCCCCCCCCCTCCCCCCCCCGGGGTGATTAGGCCTCTCCTGTCTAATCCAGGGCTCAGCCTGCCCTGCGGCGCCTGGGTGTGGGTGGCCCAGCTGAGGTGGGTCCTGGGTGCTGAATACTCATCCCACCACCCCGGGGGCGTGGAGTCTGCTGACCTCCAACCTCAATTTTTCAGTGAGGAAGAAAGGACCCGCTTCCGGGATCTACTGGCCAGTCCCACCTACAGAGCCAGCCCCCTGCAGACCATCGGGCAGCAGCTGGCCCGGCAGCTGCAGCTGGACGGCGGTGGCCTGCTCTGACCCGGCCTGGGGTGTGCCGTGAGCTCCAAGGATGCACATGAGGCGCCAGAGAGGGCCGACTCCTCGCCGTCATCACCTGGATCCTGGAGGCGGCCTCCTTGGCTCTTGTTAGGGCCGGTGGGCAGCCCCTCCCGCCTCCTATGGAGGGTGAATAAATGCCGCGTGAACTCAGGCAGTGGGACGGCGCTTCCTTCTGTGCCTTGGCTGTCCCGTGAGCAAGACAGTAATTGTTACAAGTCCCGGGTTTGCAGGTTGGGCTGTAGAAACATTGACTTAAACCTTCAATCTGAGCATGTGGAAGGGGGTGGGTACCTTTCTCAGACCTTCAGGAATGAGATGGGGTTTGTGCTGTGCGGGGACCAGGTGACCACGTCCTCGGGGGCAGTGGAGACTGTGTGGCTCAGGAGGCTGGGCCCTGGGTCCTCTGCTCAAGGTCCCTGGTCACTGGTTGCTGGAATTGCCTCGGAGCCTTGGCTGGTGTGTGGGTCCCACCCTCAGACGGCCGGATGATTGGACTGATGGCTGCCTCGGGGTTGCATGTGGCCTCCTTCTTGGCATCCACCATGCCTGACGCATGTGCCAGCCCTCAGAGGGACTCAGACCCCATGTGTGCTCCACGCACTGGCTTTTTCCAGGTTTGTCCTGGACAGAGAGGTGCTTGGAGCCTATGTAACATCTGCCAGTGGGGTGAGCCAGGCACAGCAACTGCACCCCTCAAGGTCCTGTGCTGCTTGAAGCCAGTGCTGTACAAACGGCGGCTGTGCTGCTTCTGGAATGTTCCTTGTGCAGCGATAAAGCCGGTGCCGGCAGTCTGGGCTGAGGTCATGGTGCTGAGACTGGGGCCCAGCCCCTCATGCTTCCATGGGTTCTCGCCGATGACTAGGGTTTTCCAGGGTGCCTGCTTCCAGCATATCGGAGAGCTGGCTGGCTGGCGGAGATAGCAGGACGCCGGCCTTCCGGGCCTTTCTCTGGTGGATTCCTAAGGCAGCTGGTCCTGGGCCTGGGACAGCAGGTCTGCACGAAGAAAGAAGCCTCTTAATTTCAAATCAGAGAGACTCAGCCAAACGGTTTTCTTCTAAAGATGTTCCAATAATGTTGGTTAAAATGATAGTTACATGTATATTCCTGGTGTTGGCCTGTGTTTCTTAAGTTTTTCTTAAGATTGGAGACACCTTACTTATAAGATTCTTGGTACAAAAACAGTGATTACTTGTGTTTCTGTACCCAAGTGTTTTTCCTGGTGCCAGAGACCTTGGATCATGGGGTCTTCGAGGGGCCTCACGACGGGCCTGGAGCCTGATCCTTACTTGTCCCCTGTACCCAAGGAGTGGCCCTGGGAGCCCGGG
Source organism: Pipistrellus nathusii (assembly GCA_963693515.1). Classification (NCBI taxonomy): domain Eukaryota; kingdom Metazoa; phylum Chordata; class Mammalia; order Chiroptera; family Vespertilionidae; genus Pipistrellus; species Pipistrellus nathusii. The sequence goes on along the minus strand of OY882859.1, from coordinate 189,288,330 downwards.
GGGCTGGGCACTGGCTAGGACCTTCTCTCCAGAGGGGAAACTGAGGCGTGGAGGGGGAGCCCCCCACCCCCTCCCGTGACAGACTGAGTGGTGGCTGGGCTCTGGGAGCTTCGGTGCTTTTCCCGATGCCGCCCTCGGAACCTCCTGATGCCCTTGACCACCGTCACACACTTGTGCTCACCCTCAGTTGAGGTCGGCAGAGCTCAGGGTGCCCTGGGAGGAGTGCCCTCTCCCTGCGTTCGTGCCTGGGCTTCTAGCACAGCCGTGATAACTCCCACCTCAGCGTCTCCTGGGCTGGGGAGCGGATGCTAATTACATCACAACGTTTAATTAGAGAACCCAGTACCCATCAGCCCTCTGGCTGTCAGGCTCCCTCGGGACCAGCCGTAACCTTCCCTCTGCCTCCTGCAGGTGCCCCCCTCCAACCCCCACCAGCTAATGTGCCCCTCGTGGCCTGTCACCTGGTAGGACCCATCATCAATTTCGTCTCATTCAGAGAGACCCCTGTTCTATCCAAGTGTATTTTGGGCCCCAGCCCTGGGGCCAGGGTCAGCCCGAAGCTGGGCCTCCTAACGGGCCTCAGGGGCTCCAGGATCATGTGCTGCCTGTTCATGTCTTTTGCTTGATGAGAAGACACTATAGCACAGAGGTATGCCCTGCTCCCCACTCCCCTCCCCAGTTTGGGGAGGGTCAACATGTGTGGTCAGCTCTGCGTGCCCCGGCAGCCTTTAGACCGAGCCCAGAGCACCTGATTCACAGGCTCCTCAGAAAGCCTACCCTTTACGCATATGGACGTCTTTTCCAAAAATAGTCCTTGCTCCTCAGAATACAGTCTGAGTGTGTCTTTTAGCTCTTCGTTGTGTAGGTGTTAGGCACATGGAAACCAGAGGGGTTTAAGGCGGTCCTGCGTGTCCAACCTCTAGGTCCAACCCCAGCCCCCACCGAGGAGACCCAGGCTTTACCTCTGCCACTGGAGTGTTTCCATATCAAAGGCAGGGCTCCGAAGTGACCGCAGGCCCCGTATCAAACCAAACAGCACGAACACCAGTGTCTACGGTCTGTCTTCTACCTCCACGCCTGAGGATCCCGTCGCTTGGCCGATGCTGGGGTCACTTCGCCATGTTCAAGTCCCTCGGAGCACCTGACTCCGCTCCCATCCATCAGCTGGCTTTCTTCGACTCATTTGATTTTTAGGGGTTGCTTTTCAAACTTTTAATTTTGTTCTAAAATTATGTAAAGTGTTACATGTATCAGAATGTCAAGCATACAAAATGAAATGCAAACCTCTAATAGCAGTGCTGGACAGTTAGGAATTGTGGTTTTGTCCTATTCTGGGGGAGTTCCCATTTGAAAACAGCTCATTTCACCTTTAGGGGGTGTCTAGGTTTGCTTCCAAAGCCTGGGGCCGCCCTCCTCACTGGATAAGGATGGCAGGCCGTGGGTTGGGGGCCAGAGAAACCAGGGTCCACCCAATGCCCCATCTGGGGGTCCTGGTTACTTGGGCACTAGATCCTCGGTTTGTGTAGATGGAAAAAACAAACAAAAAAACACTGTTGGATATAGGACTTGGGTGAGTGTACTGGACACCCTGTCATGTCTAGCACCATGTCCCCAATCCTGGTGCCCAGGCAACCTCACATCCTTATACCGGCCCCTCCTAGGCAGCACAATCCTCCTAGGCTGCCTAGGGGATCCTAGGCAGCACAATCCCAAACAGGAATGATGGAAAAGAATGTACTGGGATTAAATGAGGGAGGATGGAGGTGGGGAGAGAGGGAAGACAGTTCCCTGGGAAGGGTGGCTCCTGTGGGGAAGCTGATGGCTGCCCTGAGGGGATCAGGTACCCCACAGTGGCCATACAGCCAACCCCCTCACTGCTCCTGCATGCAGAGGCCCCTGGTTTAGATGAGGGGGCTGTGTTTCGTGACCCCAACCCACACTCCTGGAAACAGCTGTGGGGTGTGTGTGAGCATGCGTGTATGTACGTGCATACCCACATGGGTACATGGGTGTGGTTGTGTGTGCTCCCAAATGCGTGTATGTGTACATGTGTATATTCGCACACCTAAGGGTACCCATGTGTGTGGTTGTATAATCTCACATTGTGTGCACATATGTTTCACGTGTGTGTGTGTGTGTGTGTGTTCAGGGGTCAACCCAATCAGATAGTAGGAAGGCATTAGCGTTTAAGTGGGTGCTCTGTCTGAATAGGAATGAAGCCTAAGTATAAAGCACTTTTATTGAGAAGAGACGTTGAGCCCAGGAGGCAGGGGCTGGGAAGTGGTGGTGCCATTGGCGTGGCATTCCTGGGCTCAAAGTGGCCTGCGTCCTCTGCTCCACCTGGACTCGGGCACCGCCTTATACTTGACCTGCCCACACAAGTGTATGTACATGACGTGTGATACTGAGGAAGCTTCCTGAGTCAGCACATGATGCCCCGTGCTTGCGTGGTGAGCGGCAATGCTTCACACGGTGGCCTGCCCTGGGTCCTGCCAAGAGGACCAACTCCCAGCCGGCAAGAAGTCAACATCAGCCGCGTGGTAGTGTTTGTTACGGCAGCACATCCCCTCTGGTTCCCACTGAGATGGAGGAATAGTCACTCCATTCTGAGGGCAGGGGAGGTGCCATCAGCAAGTCAGGCCGGAGGACTGAGAAACAAGAACTTTCTGGAAGAAACATTAAGTCAGGCCTCCCACCCTGGCCCGGCACAGGCTGTCCCCTATGCAGGCAGCTCAGAGACAGCCCTTGCTTGCAGGAGCCGTGTGCATGGGCAGACATCCTTGCTGCACCAAGGATGATCAGAGCCGGACGTGACCTCAGCCTCCCTGAGGCCAGCAGACAGCTTGGGAGAGGGACGTGCTTCCAGGTGACAATGGTCCAAACAGGAAACGCCGTGGCAGCCCATTCAGGAAACACGAATACAGAACCTGCTGGCCAGTGAGCCTTCAGGAGGGACCTCACATCTCAGATGTTTTCATTATGTACAGGAGCATAAATAGTACATGAGCTCAGCACTCACAACCAGACTGCAGAGAAGAAAAAGATAAAGCCCGCGGCAGGAGGAAGATGGGGAAAATGAGAGAAGCGGCCAGTTTGGCTAAGAGGAAAACGGTAGAACTTCGAATCCATCAAGCCAAGACCTAATGGCCCCTGGGAGTTGCCTGTCGAGGAATCTCATGACCTTATTTTTCTGACCTGGGGGCCGTGAGGAAAGTGGTCCTTGCTCTGCCGGGACCAGCCCTGGGGCCGGAGAACCACAGTCCAGTCTGTCCCTTGCAGCCTGGCAACCCCTCTGTGCCTCACTCAGCCCCCGTACACGGGGACGGTGACGGGTTCTACAAACGTCATTCCTGGTCGGTCGTACAGCATTCGTTGTGTTGCCAGTATATGTTGCTGGGGGGAAAGGAATGTCGTGGGCCTTCCCCTGACACTGATTTGCTGGTCAGGAGCGCTCTGCTCCACTCGGTGATGCTGGGAGAGGGCAGGCAGTGGGCACCATTTCTACCAAGGAGAAGGGTTGGCCGGAAGCGGGAATGGGGATATGTCTAGGGCCTACGCTGCTCAGAGGGGTCGTTTCTCATAGCCAAGTGGTCTCCCAGTGTTGTGGGCCAAGAGCTGGGGGCTCTGATGTCTGAGCATATGAATGCCTTAGGGGTCACAGTGGAGCTATGGACCAGGAGGGTTCCCTGTGCACCCGCATCCAGGGCCAGCTGGGGTAGGGCTCAGGTGGAGGGGGGGAGGGGAGCTGGTGTCCAAGAGTGTCCATGACAGCCATGCCACGGTGAGTCCTGAGACCCCATCTTCTCTGTTCTGTCCAGGAGAGCTGACCATAGACGCCTCGAGAATCCATAGGCCTCCCAGCAGCTCCAAAGGCCCAGGGACCCCCACACTGAAGGAAGCAAGGCCCCTTCTCTCCTCCCTCCCAACACCAAGATTGGAACTTGCTCAGAAGCACCACCCCCTCCCCCTCAGGAGAAAGCAGGGGTCTCTCTCCAGCATTTTGGGGGCAACACTGGCTGGGGAACCCCGTGTCTGTGCTTGTGGCTCCTCTCCCAGCTGAGCAAATGGCCCTGAGCACCGCTCTCCTTTGCCTGTGTCCAGCTCAAGGGCCTTGAGCAGAGAGGCCAGCAGCTGCCCGGAGCGCAGGGAAAGTGTTTAGATGAAACTAAAACAAGACTGTCATGTATTAATGACGACTGTAGCACAGAACTTAGCCTTGTAATAATATTTTGGTTCTGTTTCCACTATGCGCACCTAGAAAAATGTGAGCTCGGCTTCAGCCCAGTGAGCGTCACATTCCAGGAGCCTCACGGCATCTCTGCCGTCATTCAAGACCCGACCCCACGTGCCCCAAGCTCCAAAGGCCGCTGGAGCCACTGCTCACCGTGGGACTGAGAGGAGGCGGAGTACAGTCCCGGACGTTAACCGGTGTCGTTAAGAGTGATAAGTGGGTGCCGGGATCTTGACTGAGTGTCCAGAACGCTGTCGGCCCCACAGAGGGTGTCGTTACTGCTGCATGTTACAGATGAGGAAACCGAGGCATGGGGAGCCGGGCGGCCTGCCCTGTTGCCCCACCTTCTAGTGCAGTCTCTCCCATGCAGCAATGACGCAGGTCCTATGTGAGCCTTGGCCAGGTCATGATTGGCCCCGGGGAGACCTGCTCCCTCCCAAGGAGCCCTTCCTGCCTGAGCGAGGTGGCTGTGTCTTGGCCTGTGTCCCCGAGGCTATGTGCTGTAGGTTGGGGGCTGGGACACCTGGAGAGAAGGAAAGTTAGGGGCCAGCTGCCAAGCATTGTGGGTCGGTGATGGGGATGTTTGCTAATGTAGCCTGCATTCCCATGCATTCTAAACACGATTTTTCATTTATGGGGCTTTATTAACAACTTACATTTCTGCCCAATTATTTATTAGGGGTTTAGCCAATCCTATATAATAAAAGCCTAATATGCTAAGTGTCTGATCGACTGGTTGGCTGTTCAACCAAAGTGTAATATGCTAATGATATGCTAAGGTCTCTCAACTGCTCACTATGATGTGCACTGACCACCAGGGAGCATATAGTCCACTGGTCAACCAGTTACTATGATGTGTACTGGCCACCAGGGGCAGACCCTCTGACCAGTAGGTTAGCTTGCTGCTGGGGTCGGGCCAATCAGGACTGAGCGAGACACGCCCTGGAGCCCTCCCATGGTCCCTTCCCAGCTGGCTAACCTTCCGAGTCCCTCTCTATAAGTGCACTACATTGCTGAGACAGCCCCACATGCCTGTATGCACACATGTGTATGTATGTCCAAACATGTACACTGCTTGCATGTGTATGTGCACACAGTACATAAATGTGCCCCTTGTATGCACATGTGTATCTGTGTGCATGTATTCACATCCACGTATGTGTATTTTTAGAGAGAGAGGATCAGGGAGAGAAACTTCAATGAGTTGCCTTCTTTATGCTCCCTAAAACCTTGATATGAACTTGCAACCTTTTCATGTAATGGATGATATCCCAACCAACTGGGCCACCCGGCCAGGGCAGGCCTCTCTTGTTTTTGAACTTGAACTCCTGCGCTCTGGGCGCTCATTTCCTTAAGGGGGGTGACCTGCAGAGTAAGCATCTGCAGCGTGTCGATGGCGGGTAAGTCCCGGGGTGTATGTGTATTTTCTCTGAGAAATTCCCAAGTTCCTCCTTCTCCCTGTTGACAGCCCCATCTCAGCTGGGAGGGAGCTCAGAGCGTAGTGGCCTCTCCAGCCGCAGGTCCCAGGGCGCCCACAGCCTCTGACTGGCAGGCCGTGCTGAGCCTGTTGAATCAGATGGTGTTTCCAGGATCCAAATAACAATTTCCGGAAGCAGCAGGAACAGCCCGTCTTTCAGAAGAGGAAGGTAAACAAGAAGCTGCGGGCTGCCACACCTAGCAGCCACTTTGGTGACCGGAGCCTGGGCTTGGCAGCTGTGCACATGCAAAGGCCCTTCGAACATCAGCGGCAGACTCGGTGCTGCTGCCTGGGCTGGGACCTAACCGCGGCCAGGCCAGGAGCAAGTGGCCATGAGGCCTGCTCCCGTCTTGGCTCCACCAGCCTGTCCTCTGGGGCCAGAGGAAGGACCAGCAGGAACCGAGCTGACATCTGGAAAGAGGTGGCCTGGGGCAGAGCTGGGGCCACATGGAGACCAGAGGACATGCAGTCTCTGCCTCAGGACCTGCTCCTGCTCAGAGGGGCCTCTGCCTCCGTGGTCCCTCCAGCCCGGGCCCTGTGCAGGGCCAGGGGGCCTTGCTCCTTGGATGGGACTGTGGCCTCCTCCCTGGACCTTGCCTTGCTGGCGGCCTTTCAGAGGAGGACGAAGCCTGAGCCCTGTCAGGACGCACCCAGGACAGACATTCTTTAGAAAATGGATTTTTCTAACCTTCAGCCCTGCTGGGGAGACTGGAGGCTCGGCCCACACACAGCTTTGCCTCTTCTTGGAATTGACCTTTGCTCATTTTGCACATGAGCCATAGTTCTGACCAGCAGGCCCGTTCTGCTTCGGCCCCGGGTCTGTCTGCTGAGGCTGCAGCCCTTGGCAGCTGGAAGCCAGCGGTGGAAGCGGAGCCTGGCCCAGCTCTCCCTGGAGCTGCTCCTGTGTAGGTCCAGGTGGCAGCCATGGGGAGGGATGAGGGAAGGGTCCGGAAGGTCCTGCAAACCGCTGTGCTCTGCATTGAGCCCCAGGCTGGGAGGACCTCCTTGTCCGCAGAGTCAGTCAGTGAGGGGCTTCTGCCTGACTGCTGGCATTAGTCCGTAACCCACCCGCTCCTGGCCTTTGAGTCTGGCCAAGGCCCCAGCTCCCACTTAACTCTGGTGGTCCGGGGCCGAGGTCCTGATCCCCTGGGGCTTGGGTGGGGACCGGAATCCAGATTTGAACCCCTCTTCCCAGTGAGACTCACGTGCAGCTGCATTAGAAGCCTCCCAAGCCAGGGGAGGGGAGGGGAACGCGCCCAAGTGGCGTCCTGGGGGAGGCGACTGTGAGCCCGGGGAGGGGCGATGCCAGAGCGGCTGGGCCGGGGCCTGTGGCGGGCTCCCAGCCTCCAGTGGCACTCCGGGTTCGCTCTCTGTGGGTCACGTGGTCCCCGAAGCCCCTTTGAGCACAGGCCCTGTGGAGCCCAGCAGCTGGCCTCGGTGGGGGCGGCATCGCAAGTGTGGCACATTCAGAGAAACACCTTTATTTTTAGGCTGTGCTTGCAGCTTTGCTGGGGTGTGAGGACTGAGGCGGCAGTGCTGCAGGAGGCTGAGGGAGCTGTCCCTGTGCTACCCCTGGTGCTGACTGTCCCCTCCCTGCCCTTTCCCTCAGCTCAGGAATCTCCCTGACGACCCTAGGGCCATCTGCTCCCTGAGGTCAGGCAGTCCCCTCAGCCTGGCCTAGCCCATGGAGGGGGGAGGGCTATTTGACAATCAGACAAAACCCCTCATTCCCTGCAGGACACACCAAACACTCTCCTTCCCTGCACAGGGCTGGGCCACCAGGGAACTGCTGGCCTCTGCTCGCTGCAGTCACCTCGCTTCTGTCATGCACCACCCTGGTGCCCTGGGACCCAGGGTCACAGGGCCTGCAGGGAGGGGCCAAGCCGACCAGGCCTGGGAAGCTGGGAAGAGAGATGAGGCCCACACCAGGAAGTTCGGCTCAGGTCCTGCATCGGCCCCCTGTGCTGGCGGCCCCTCCTGCCGCTGGGGAGGGCTTGGGAACAGGGGTGGGGTGAGCAGCTGGAGTGCTGTTTTGTAGGAAGGTGGGTGCTTCTTAGAGACGCCTTTGGCTTATGGGCACACAGGCTCTCTTGAGCGACGGGACCTACCAAAGGTGCTGTAGAAGCTCTGAGTGTGCAGAGGATGGCACAGCCAGGCCAAGGTCTGTGGTGCCGCCCAGCTGTCCCCAAATTCCCAAATGGCTAAATGGTGTAAGATACAGCAACCTCGGGTTCCTTCTGTTTATTAAGAAGAGAATTGGGTTCCTTGGGCCCCTCAGCTCTTTTTGTTTGCCTTTTGCCAGAGTTCACGCCTGTCTTCATCCGTGCAGGTGGCTGTAACAGATACCACAGACCAGGCATGCAGACTGGGACCTCACAGCAGATGGCTATTGTCTCCCAGTCTGGAGGCTGGACGTCTAAGATCCAGGGGTCAGCAGGGCTGGTTCCCTCTGAGGCCTCTCCCTGGGGTGTAGACACGTCTTCTCCCTGTGTCCTCACGTGTGTGTGTCCTGTGTGTGTGTGTGTCCTGATCTCTACTCCTAAGGACGCTAGTCTGATTGGATCACCCTAAAGACTACATTTTGCTTTAATCACTCTGTAAAGACTGTGTCTAAATATATAATAGTCACGTTCTGAGGTGCTGGGGCCCAGGGTTTCCACATAGAATTTTGGGGAACACGGCTCAGCCCATAAGAGGGGCGTTGGCAGACTTATGTTTGGAGGCCTCCGGCGACCCACCCACCTGGTCACTGGCATCTCTTTGTGGATGAAATGAGGGGACAGAAGTGTCACTTCTGGGCAGGGGCATGAGGGCCCTGGTTCCTTCTGGTTCTTTCTGCTGCCCGCATGTGTCAGGTGGTCGTGCTCTGGCCACCTGGGTCTGGAGAGAGTCCCCAGCCAGCCATGCAGGCAGGGAGCGAGTTCAAGTGTGACCCAGCCCACCTTGACTGACTCAGGGATTGAGGCAGCGGGATCAGGAGGATGGGTGCATGACTCCGCCTGGCACTGGGGCCCAGAGGCACCAGGGTTTTCAAACTGAAGGGCATGAAACACTATCTCCCTCAGGGGTGCGGGGAGCTTTGGACTAACATGGTCTGGACTTCGCTGTCTTCTCTCTCCGAAAGTTTTTTGGCCAGTGGATAGTTGTGTGAAATTTTTTCCAGGCCAGGATAATCTCCAGTTATTCTATGATATTTGCAAACTCTGCAATAGCAAACAGATCTTTGCTGTGATGTTTTCCAAGAAATACACTCTCTCCAAGCAACCTAGCCACTTTCTTGCAATGCTGCAGACAGCAGGGGACCCTCTGTCCGGCTCACCTGGCATCAGCACTGAGGACATGGCATAGCCAGGTGGGCGCAGTGCTGGGGATGTGAGCCCCCTGGCACAACACACCAGCCCGAGGGTGATTTTACAGTTCCCTCCAAAGAACTCAGAGGTACCAATTTCACGTTTGTGCAAATAAAGGGCTTGTTCTGGTGATCATCCCCTAATAAAGAGACTCCCTGTCCTGGTAATTTAATTCCTGGTATAAAAAAAAATAAATCTTAGAGAATTAGGCATGAGAGACACCCTTTAAGATAGTGTGAAAATCCACCGTGAGCGGTTGGCCCGCATCACAACCACAGAGCGCGTCCGGGTCAGACGCAGGCCAGGAGTTGCAGCGATGCCATCAGCCAGGACAAATGACGGATGAGTCATCGCTGCAGGCTGGATCCCTGGGAACTCCAAATGCCCAAGAGAACTGGCTGAGAAACACGACTAACACACAAGGTCAGCAAGGTGCTTTTACAAAAGTTTAAGCAGCCTCTTTCCTCTCCAGTCGAGTGTCCCGGCCCCATCGGGCCCACCAAGGCTGTCTCCTCACCCACAAGTGGGATCTCTGGCCATCCCATCACACTGTTGTGGGGTCCCACAAGGTGACAGGTGTTACCCTCCATTCTGCTGTAGCCCCCTGTTGACAAAATGAGACTGCGGAGGGGTGAGAGACTGTGGTGGGGGCCACGAGTATAGGGCTGGGACCTGCAGCTAAGGCTTCTGTCTGCCTCCTCCTGCAACCAGAGAGATGCCCCTCGGGGCAGGTGGGAACTTCCAGGGCATGACCAGAGGCAGAAAAGGAAGGGGTCACAGATAGGGCTGGCCCGTGGTGGATTACGGAGGCTGTCCTGTCTGCGTTTGTGCCAAAAAGAATAGAATTTATAGAGATCAAGAAAGTTAGTTATGACTCAGAAAGAAGATAAGACAACCAAGGAACTCTATGCCCAGAGACTTAAGAGTCAAAGGGATGGTTTCTTAAAACGTGGGGCTTTGAAGTCCTCTTGTACAATTTCCCAGGAGCGGGAGCTAGGGCTTGGGTTCCAGGCTGACTGCCCAGCCCCAAAGACCTGGCCAAGTTCCTGTCTCTCTCCTTCCATTCTTTCTTGAAGGGATGAACCATAGTCCTGGGGTCCCAGTTCTCATGCCCCCTAACCTGGTAGGTATCCCAAAGCCTCTTGCACCAGGTGTCCAGTGTGAAGCCACGGCCCACGTGGACTCGGGTTCAAAGACTTGGAGAAAGGGCAGACATGCAAATTAATATACAAGGCAAGAAATATAAATTTGGAAATTATGGGGAAAGCCAGTCGTCATGAACTTGGGACAAGGGGCCAAGTTCCACTGAGTCTTCGTTCCCATCCGATTTTTGTTTACAAGAATACACAATTGCCTTTTAGGAATGCAAACCGACATATCTCTTTGCTGTTTACTAAAGGTGATATTTAGTAAACAGCAAAGAGATCATCAAGTTCGGGGGATTGCTTTGGACTGTTGAGTCAGCAGCAGGTAATATAATGCAGGTATTCATCCCTGTGAATATCAGCCCCTGGTCAGCCTTCTGATCAGGCTTCTCAAATTTGTATTAATTACTGTTGATCTTGGCTCCTGGCAGTCCAGGACTGAGGTCAGGTTCTCCAGGTACAGGCACAGTTACCAAGAATCAGGAGGTACCCAGCCTACCACCTTCCTCACCCTGAGAACTGACTTCTAGAATTTCCTGCAGGAATACACTCACCTCACCACACTGTAAACACAGCATCCTTAGAATCAGAAATCGATAGCAGATGAGAGTGAATTAGGCCTTGGAGGGTGGAGGAGAGGGCTGGGAGCCTGCCAGACACTGCCGCTGCTGTAGCAGGGTGCCAGGGCTCTTGGCACAAGGGTGTCAGAGGTCAGGATGGGGTCAGCTGCTCCTTGAGAGCCACAGGAGAAGACCAGCTCTGTGGTCCCCTCTGTGCCCCTGGGTGAGCCGCCACATGCTGCCCATCAGCCTGGGTATATAGGTGGATTGCTCCCATGATGTCAGGCATAGCACCCACCCGCTGGGACCACAGAGCACAAGGCCTGGCCTGTCATTGGTGCATCCCTTTAATCATAGTTACCTACTAGTACTTAAAAAAAATGATCTCTTGCCGGGACCGGTTTGGCTCAATGGATAGAGCGTCGGCTTGGGGACTGAAGGGTCCCGGGTTCGATTCCGGTCAAGGGCATGTACCTTGGTTGCGGGCATATCCCCAGTAGGGGGTGTGCAAGAGGCAGCTGATCGATGACTCTCTCTCATCGATGTTTCTAACTCTATCTCTCTCCCTTCCTCTCTGTATAAAATCAATAAAATATATTTAAAAAAAAAAAAATGATCTCTTATGGCATTTTTAAAAATTGAAGTATAATCTTTAATTTGACCTGAATGTATATGGTTCAGTGTCATTTAGAACATTCACACACAGGTACGCAGTCATCACCACTATCTCATTCCAGAGCTTTTTCATCACCCCAAACAGGAACCCTGTACCCATTAGAAGTCCCTCTCCGTGTCTTCTTCAAAGTCCCTTCACCACGAATCTCTTGTCTGTCTCCGTGGATTTCTCTATTCTGGTTATTTTACACGAATGCACTCATATAGTATGTGATCTTTTGTGTAGAGTTTCTTTCACTGAGCAAGTTTCTGAGACTCATGCATGTTGTAACATTCAGCACTTTCCTTTTCACGACTGAGTAAGATCCCATTGCATGGATAGACCATCTTATGTTTATCCATTCATCAATTAGGGACACGGGTTCATTTCACCTTTTCACTTTTATGCATAACACTGCAACAAAAATGCAGAGCAAAGTTTTGTGTGGACATTTTCATTCTCTTGGGTGTATGCCTCAGAGTGGAATTGCTGGCTCATATGGGAACTGTTAACTCTTGGAGTTTACAAATGGAAACAAAAAACATTACATTTCCAGTGTCTTTTATATTTACCTCTGAGTTACCTACACTAAAAATGCTCTACATTTCTTCCTGTTGATTCTTGTTACCAGGTGGTATCCTTTCATTTCAGTACGAAGGTCTCTGTTTAATATTTCTTGCAGGGCAGGTTTGCTAGCAATGAATTCTCTCGGGTTTTGTTTAATTTTGTTCATTTCATTAAAAGTTTTATATGTTTTCATTTTATATATTAACAGTGAAAATATAAGTAAAATAATAATTTTATTGTTATATTTTATAATTTGTTTCCCCTTAATTTTTTTCATTTCTGAAGAACAGTTTTACATATAGAAGTCTTAGTTGGCAGTCTTATCTTTCTGTACCTTGAATAGGGCTTCCCACTGTCTTCTGGCCTCCATGGCTGATGAGAAATCAGCTTTTGATCTTATTCATGATCCCTTATATGTAATGAGTCACTTCTCTCTTGTTATTTTAAGATCTCTGTCTTTGACTTCTCATAGGTATGAATTAATGTGTCTAGGTATGAATTAATTTGTATTTATCCTTCTTGGAGTTTGTTGAGCTTCTACAATGTATAGATTAATGTTTTTCATCAAATTTGGGGAAATATTGGCCATTATTTTTTCAAATATTATTTGTACTCCTTTTTTAATTTATTTCTGGAGCCCTGTTATGTGTACTTTGGTCTGCTTTGTGGTGTTCCACAGGTCTTGACTCTGCTCATTGTTCCTTGTTATGTTTTTGTTCTGTTCCTCAGACTGGGTAGGCCGACCTTTCTTCAAGTTGGTAGGTTCTTTCTTCTGCTCACTCAAATATGCTAATGAGAACTCACTGAATTTTTGCCACTCTTCTCTTTGCTTTTATGAATAAGAGGCTCTTTGGTTGTTTGTATTCTGCCATTTTACGGATGTCATTATTCAGAATTTTAAAAACAGCTTTATAGATATAAAATTGACATATAATGAACTACACATTTAAAGTACACAATTTGACAAGTTTTGATGCATGTATATACCCATGAAACCATCATCGCAATAAAAATAATGACATCTCCATCACCCCCAAAATCTCCTTGTGCCCCTTTATGATCTCTCCCTCTGCCCTCAATACCATCCCTTATCTCCAGACAACTACCCATTTGCTGTCTGTCACAGTATATTAGTTTGCATTGCTACAGTCTGATGTAAGTGGAGTCATCCTGTCCCTCAGCATCATTACCTTGAGATCCATCTATGTTGCTGGTGACTCCATTTTTCACTCCTATTGATTGCCGATTAGAATTCCACTGTATGGATACACTACTGTTTGTTTATCCATTGCCCCGTTGGTGGACATTTGGGTTGCTTTTAGTTTTTGGCTTTTACAGATACAATTGTTATGGACATTTATGTACAAGTCTTTCTATGGATGTGTGCCTTCATTTACCTTAGGGAGTAAAATGGCTGGATCATATGGGAGATATATGTTTTAACTTTTTAAGGAACCGCCACACTGCTTTTAGAAGATGCACATTCTCACCAGCAGTGTATAAATGGCTCCACATCCTCACCAATGAGACTGTCACTTTTAGCCGTTCTGGTAGGCAGACAGTGGTATCTTACCGTGGTTTTAATTTCCTTGATGACTAGTGATACTGAGCATTCTTTGGTGTTTTAATTTATTACATTGGTATCTTCTTTGGTAAATTGTATATTCAAAGTCTTTGCTCATTTTTGAAAGGGGTTATGACTTTTCTTTTTATTATTGAGTTTTGAGAGTTCTTTATATATTCTGGATTCAATTTTTATCAGCTATATAGTTTCTAAATGTTTTTTTTTTTTTTTCCAGTTTGTGGTGTGTCTTTTATTCTTTTACTAGAGACTTTTGAAGAGCTGAAGTTTTAGCCCTGGCCCAGTGGCTCAGTTGGTTGGAGTTTCATCCCATACATCAAAAGGTCATGGGTTCAATTCCCAGTCAGGGCACATAACCGGATTGCAACCCATTGATGTTTCTCTCTGTGTGTCTCCATTCCCCTCTCTCTAAAAATAAATAAATAAATAAAAATAAATCAATGAACATTTCTTTGGGGGAGGATTAAAACTTTTTTAAAAAAGAGCAGAAGTTCCAAATTTGGATTAAACCTAGTTTATCAGTTTGTTCTTTTAAGGATTATACTTTTGGTATTGAATCTAAGAAATCTTTGTCTAACCCAAAGTCACAAAGATTTCCTCCTATTTTTTTCTTCTAGAAGGAATAAAAAACTACAGTAGGTTTTACATTTAGACCGGTGGTCCATTTTGAGTTGATATTTGCATATGGTACAGGGTGTAGACAAGTGTTTATTTTTCCTCATATGGCTAGCCAGTTGTTCCTACAACATTCCTTAAAAAGACTCCTATGGCTGGAATAGCTCAGTTGGTTGGAGCGTTGTCCATACACTGAAAAGTTGCTGTTTTGATTCCCAGTTAGGGCATGGTTGGATCCCCTGTTCCAGTGCATTGGGAGGCAACTGATCCATGTGTCTCTCTTGCATTGATCTCTTTCTCTCTCTCTCTCTCTCTCTCTCTCTCCCTCCCTCCCTCCCTTTCCCTTCCTCTCTCGACAAAGGAAAAATAAAATAGAGAATAAAAGTATCCCCTTTCTCCACTGGACTGACTTGGAAGCTACAGCTCAATTTGGGAAGAACTGATATCTTAAGAATGTTGAATGATCCAACCCATACAGACACAAAAATTTTCTTTCTTTCTTTTCTTTTTTTTTAGGTTTTCTTTAATTTTTTTTCAGCATTGTTTTATTGTTTCATGTGTAGAAATCTTATGCATCTTTTGTCTGATTTATCCTTCATCGTTTCACTTTTTAATTAATTATAAATGGCATTGTTCTTTTCCATTTTCAGTTGTTCCTTGCTAGTTTATAGGAATACGGTCATTTTGTATATTGATCTTGACCCTGTAAAGCTGTTAAACTCACTCATTAGCTCTAGTTGCTTTTTTGTAGATTCCATTAAATTTTTTGCAGAGATGAAAATGTCATCTGCAAATAAAGATCGTTTTATCTCTTCCTTTCCAATCACAGTGCTCTTTCTTCTTTCCTTCCTTCCTTATCGCCCTGGCTAGGATACTAAAGGGAAGTGGAGAGAGCAGACATCCTTCTCTGGTTCCTGATCGTAGACAGAGAGCATTCAGTCTCACTAGTCAGGAGTCTTTTTTGTAAACACCCTTTATCAAGTGGAGGAAGTTCCCTTCTATTTCTAGTTTGCTGAGAATTTTTATCAGAATGAATGTTGGATTTTTGTCATGTGCTTTTCCCGTGTCTACTGAGATTATCGTATTGTTTTTCTTTTAGCTTGTTAACATGGTGAATTCTGTTGATTGAATTTTGAATGTTCAATCAACCCTGAAATTCTTGGGCTAAAAGTTAACTTGTTTCTGATGTCTTATCTTGTTTGCATATTGCTGGATTCTATTTAACACGTGTTTATTTAGAATTTTATTTACGTCATGAGAGGTATCTGTCTGCATTTTTCTCTTATAATTTTGTGTCAGGAAAATGTTGATCTCATAGGATGACGCGGGAATTCTTTCTTCCTTTCCAATTCGGTGAAAGTGTTTATGTGGGATTGCTACTAGTTCTTCCTTGACTGTCTGATGGAATTCCCCAGGGCAACCATGTAGGCCTGGGGTTGTCTTCCTGGGAATGTTTTTAACTAGGTTTGTTGATGGTCCTCTGCTACTTAGTCAGGGAAACTCTGCTTCTGCCTGAGTGCACCATGCTTCTCTCTGGTTCTCCATCTTGCAAACTGTAGCTGCCTTGGTATCCCCGATTCTCAGCATCCCCAACTCAGGAAGTCCACCAGGCCCCCCTCCCTGCCCAGGCACAGCTGCGGGACTCACCTCCTCTGTTCCCTTCTCTCAGGCTTCCCGGTGTCCAGCACCTTGAAAACCCTGGTTTCACATGTTTTGTCTGTTCTTTGGCAGGAAAGTAAATCCAATACCTGCCACTCCATCCTGGCTGAAAGCAGGAGCATTCCTGAGCACAGCAGTGATGCATTTGTCTGAGAGCTCTGAGGCAAAATGTACCTTTTCTTTGTCTTTTGTGGGCAGGTTGTATGACCTCAGCCTGTCTCCTAGGAGTCAGCTGTCCCCTAGGGAGGCCAAGAGGCCAGATGTTGAGGGATTCGCCACAGATGGCCTTGCCCGCAGGACAGCTGGCCTCAGGCCAGTGGCTCCCTGACGATGCTCTAGCCAGGAACAGGCCGCCAGTCCCAGCACATGCTCTCTGTTCAAATTAAGTATCTCCATCCATTTGCTTGATGTGAATCTTAAATGTAAGCAGTGGGCCTGCTTTACAGTGAATTATTCATCAGGAAATGGACGGAGCCTCCCAGGAGATCAATACTTGGGTTCTGAGTTTTTATTTTCCTAAAAGGATCGCTAATTGCTGGCAAGCAGGGCCTGCGAGGAACCACTGAGGGATCCTGGGAGAGGCTTTGAGCCGCAGCCCGGGACCAGCTAGGGTTTGGGGTGGCTGCCCCCTGGAAGTGTGGGCACCAAGGGGAGGTGGTGTGTGTCGTGGGGTGCACTTCTGGCGAGATAACCAGGCCTTGCACTGTTGGGGGGCTGCCGGGGTCAGGTTGGCTGGGCCCTGCTGACACAGCTCAGCAGCTGATGGGTGACAGTGGGAGGGACAGTCATGGGGAATCTGCCTTCAGGTTCAGTTGGGACTGCTGGACCTTCCAGGTGAGTCAGGGAGTGTGGAACCCCATCAGGTGGAGATGGGCCTTTGTGAAGCCCCTTGGGCTGGGCTGGAGGCCCCGCCTTGTCTGTGTGGGAGGATGGCCAGTTAGCGGGCAAGCAGCTCCAGCGTCCACTGCAGCCCCCACGTCACAGGCTCCGCAGAGGGGCACCCAGTCCTGTGAAAGCCAGGGCAGGGCCAGGATTCCCTCCTCCCCAACCCTAAGATATTATCAGTCGCCTCGCTCCCCTTTTTATTACAAAACGTGTGCGCATTCCTTTTAGAAACTTGAGAAAGTACAGATTGGCCAAAGGAAGACAATAAAACGCTTTGGTATGCCAACCACTCAGACAGAATCCCCTGATATTTGCTTTATCCCGTGGCATTCCAGATATGTGTGGACCACTCTGTTTATGTCATCTGGCACCTTCTCCTCACTTCATGACACGAGCATCTATCTGTCCGTCTACACTCCTGCCGTTAAAATGGGAGGCTCCATTCTTCGTCGGGTGCGTGACCCTGAGTCTGTGTGACCCAGCCCCGTGGCCACACACTCGATTTCTCACTCTGAATCCTGCAGGTCTTGTATCTGCTTGACCTGTCACTGGGGATCCCCGTTCTCAGAGGTGGGTATGCTGGATCACTCCTCCCGGAGGTGGGTCAGGGATGGTCATGTGGCCTGAGCCCAGCCATCAGAATCCTCCTGGGAAAGAGGTGCCCGCTGTTCCTGGAGCATGCCAACCATGGGGGCACCTCTGGGCCACCATGGAGGGAGAAACACCCTGAGTGTGAGGGGACAGGGCCTGGTGACTTCGCAAGGCTCAAATCCGAGTCCCCGTTGTGTCGCTGTGGCAGCTGCCAAGGGCACTTGTTTGTTGTCTGAGCTGGCAGGAGACACACGCAGCGTGGACTGGGTCTGTAGTTGGAAGCATGAGGACACATGTAAGGTGGTACAGGAGTGGGGTGTTGCATATGGAAGCGCCGAAGGGGTCCTGGCAAGGGGGGCTCCTTGGCCCCAGGTCGTGGCAGAGTGTGGCTCCTGCCACATCGCTGGGCTTTGGACTCGGCCCAGGGGCTTACCAAGGAATGTTCTCTTGGCCGCTTCCCGGAGCCTCGCACTCCTATCTTCCCAGCTCTGCTCAGGCGTTTGAGGGGGGAGAAAACACGGCCACGAGGGAGACGTCCCTTCAGAGGACCGGGGTGGGGGTGGGGGGTGAAGTGGGGGTGGGTGGGTCCCAGCTGATGGGGTGGGAATGGCTGTGCCCCTCAGGGTGGGAAGCAGGTGCTCTTCCCCAAAGCAGGGCAGGAAGCCGGAGCCCAGAACGAGGTCAGACCCACCCTGTGGACAGCCTTCCCCCAAGTCCCTTACTGTTCCCAGTCACAGGCCACCCTCTGGAGGCAGCCGGGGCAGCGAGAGTGGGGCCTGCCCTCCCTTCCCAGCCTGTGGCCCCTCATCTCTAGGCTGAGGGACATGGCAGGGCCTCGGAGTCTGCCTGTGAGAGGAAGCCCCTCCATCAGAGGTCAAACACCATGTTCTCCTTTTGGTAATGGCCCCATCTCCCACTGAGCCCACGCAGTCAACCACAGGAACCCCAAGTTCTACAAACAAAAGGCTGTTCAGCTCCAGCCCTGGGCGGCCTTGGGCCCCTGCCCCCAGGGTGAGAAGTGGACAGCTAACTTTGCACACAGCCCCTGAGAGGACTGAGGAGAAATGTTGGGGGCCCCTCCTCTGACCGTCCAGCTGGGCCTTTGGCTGCTCCTGGCCAGGCTGTGGCCCTTCCCCCTTCTTGGCAGCGCTGGGCCTGAGTTGCTTCATCCTGACCGCCTTGGGGCCATGGGTCACCCCTGGCGGCCTCTGAGCTGGGGGTAGGGGTGTTGTGGGGGCTCAGCCTTCCTTCGTGTGGCAACAGGGGGCTGCCCTGGGCAATCGGCAGTCACTGCACCGTGACCTGGCAAAACCCAGAGCCAGGAGGAAGACAGCGTGGGTCTGGGGAGCACGGATCCAGGCAGGAGGGGGGCAGGAGGCATGGAGGGATGGCAGCTGCATGGGGGCAGGGGCCAGGCAGGCACTGTGGGTTTTCTCCCTGGTGCCGTTCACACTTTTACACCCATGTGCTGGTATGGCTTTGACACACTCAAGTACAGTAAAAGCAAACACCACAGAAGGCCCACCGCCAGGAGCTGTGCTATGCCCGAGACCCACCTCAGGGTGCCGGGCCCCTTAAACCTCCTGTCCTGTCCCCCGTGAGCCTCCTGTCCTGTCCCCCACGGGGGCTCAGGCTGCAGCTCGTCAGCAGACCCTTCATGGCCAGATGAGGGTCAGTGGCTCCATGTGACGTGATGGGAACAGAGCAGCAGCGTGTGAGGGGTGGACTGAGTGGGGTCCTGCCCCAGGGGACTCCCTTCTTCCTGTGAGTTGGACGTGGAAGGTTCGAGCTCCCTCCAGCCTCCAGCCCCCACGCGTCCCCAGGGCCGGCCCTGCGTGGGCGCGGGCAGTGCCAAAGTCAGCAGCGGGCCCGGAAGGCAAGCGCGCCGGCCTTATCTGGGACTGTTTTCCCGGAGGCTCGCTGGAAAAGCTCACCCCGGCTGATCCTGGACGTTCCCAGACAGTTTTTGGGCCCCTGGCCCCTGGCATCCTGGTGGGCGGTGCTGGGAAGAGGGCCTGGCTCCGGCTCCCACAGGCCCGGCTCTGTCACCGCTGCTGCCATTGGTCACCGCTCTGTTTTTGTGGGCAGCACAGCCAGGGGCTCCGTTCCCACCCTGCACCCCGGCCCCCAAGCCCCCCAACCCCCCGGCCCCCCGCTGGCCTGGGGAGCCCTGTGCAGGGGCCACCGCTGCCTGGACAGGCGGGGGACGGCTCGGAGGAGAGAGCGGCTGGCGGGAGCTCTCACGGGCCCGGGGAGTGGGGCTGGCCGGCCCGGCGCTCAGGCAGCTGGGCCTTGGCAGAGGCTGGGCAGTGCTCTGCAGCTCCTTCCCCTCCCCGGATTCCACGGAGGGAGAGATTAAGCCGCTGGCGTTGGAGGGAGGTGGGGACAGTGGGAGGCAGGGACGGTGGCCTCATGCACTCTGTGGTGCCTTTACGAAAAGGAGTCTGAGTTCCTAGTGGGACCTAGGATGACATCAGGAAAAATCCTCAGGGAAAACACAGCCCTGGGAGGTGCTCTGGACAGGAAGGCCTAGTAAAACAGAAACACGCTCTCTTCCAAAGCCCAATTTAGCCGCTCTCCGGGGCTGGCCTGCACCTCGCTCCCCGGGACCGGCCTTCACCCTCATCCTGGTCCGGTCTGTGGACAGTCGTCCTGTGGTGTCAGCAGGGCTGTGGGTACATGCTGCCACCACGGGGGCGGGCTGTCTCCCTGTGGGGCAGGTGTGGTCCCCGAGGTGTTTGCAGCAGGCAGGCCTATTCCCAAAGGCTGTGGATGGCTGAGGGTGGGGGCACTCAGGGCTTAAAAGGCCAGCGTTCCTGCCATTCCCTGCCCTGGAGCTGGTGCTTTCTATGGCCCCATTTGTGGGTCACTGGCAGGGAGCCTGGGGGGCCCAGGCCAGGGGTTGGGGACTGCCCTGCCCCACAGCTCCTGGCAGGTATGTTTGGGCTGGGCTGTTTGTGGAGGGAGGGGGGTCGGGAGGAGAGACTGAGAAAGTAGCCTGGGGCTCAGGGAGGGGGTCCCGGGCGAGCAGAGAGTCCCTGAGCAGAGGTCAGCTGGGGAGTCTTCTGCTGGTCAGTTCTGACTCCAGATCGACTCCGTGTTTCCTGCCGCACTGAACAAACCGAACAAGCCGGAGCCAGTGGCCCAGACAGCCCCCTGGGCTGACAAGGAGGTGTGGGCAGGCGGCTCCAGCAGAACCACTTCCCTAACTCCTCCTGCTGCTGAGGCTGCGGTGTGCTCGGCTCGCACTCTCTCCTCCATCTCTCAGCTGCCACCTGGGCGAGCCCTCTCCTGCCTCTCTCCTCCATCTCAGCACCTCCACCATCACGGATCTGCTCCCACCAAGGTCTGCTGATGGCAGCCTGCCCTCCCCTTGGCCATGGACCTGACAGGTTTACAGCTTCCAGGAACTGGGACGACGCTGTCTCGCGGCCGGCCGCTATTCTGCTGACTCCCTTCCTCAGGGCTTTGCCCTGGGGCTGCACGGGTCCCGGGAGTGCCGGCCTTGGGACCTGGCAGAGGACACTGGCCATCGGGAGGGGCTGAGACCTCACCCATGACAAGAGGAGGGGCCTTGACAAGTGCAGCAGGCTGCACTGGCGCCTCCGGCCCGCATCAGATCGCCTGCGTGCTTGTCAAAGACGCGGGTGACGCTCAGTGTCCCTGGAGCGCAGCTTCTCGAGGTGACGTGCGGATCTGATGGGGGGTTCGGGGTGCTGGTCGATCTGGAGTCAGAACTGACCAGCAGGAGGCTCCCCAGCTGACCTCTGCTCAGGGACTCTCTGTTTCTAACCAGCTCCCCGTGGTGCCGGTGCTGCTGCAGGAAGCCTCGCTGCGAGCAGGCAGGGGTGGAGCAGGCGAGGCGGCCAGGTGCGCCCAGGAAGGTCGGCGGTCAGAACCAAGGACAGCCTCCACGCGGTCCAGAGAGTGTCTGAGACTTGGCCTCGGGCCCGGCTGGCCGCTCTGGGCCTGCACATCCGCCGTCAGCAGTTCTGCTCCGGAGCCTCTCCCGAAGCTGGGACAGGGCCGCGCTCACGGCGGTGCCACTGCGGTAGCTGGACCTTGGAAACAACCTACCGACAGAGAAATCAAACACTGGCTGCAGAGCCCACCCACTGCCACCAGCCCCTCCCAGGCCAAGCCGCCTCTGCTCTGCCCTTGCCCCCTGACCCTCTGCCATCCTGGTACAACAGCCAGAGAGGCCCCTTCCCAGGGCTGCTTCTTCCCAGGAGAACCTGCCCCATCGCCTCCCAACCCTTTCGACCTCGCACCCCACTTCGGCCTCACTCCCGCCAGCCAAGCACCTGGTAACCCTCCTTCAGCTGTCTGCTCACATGTGAACTCACAGGTGCTCTTCCCGGGCCCCCACCCAGCACAGGCCCCAGCCCGGCCCACCCAGCACCCTGGCTGCCTCAGCGGCTCCAACTTCTCCAAACACTTTCCTCCGGCCACCGGTCTGCTCACGCACTGTCTGTCTCCGGCCCCGGAAGCCCTCCACCACGGAGCGTTACCCTGAGGCCCAGGGCACCGCCGGGATGCCGCGTGTTCTGACAGAGCCGATGACAAAACGTGATGCTGATGGGATGTGGCACCGGCCTTGACCGTCACGTGGATGCCAACTTCGGCATAGAGAGAAGGCCACACACCCGTGGCTCATGGAGACGCGTGTGTGCAAAGGAAACAGCGAGGGACTGGCAGGTCACCGAGGGGCCACAGGACACGTGCCCAGCAAGAGGGGACAGGAGATAGGGACAATAAGACGATGAGGCGGGGACCCGAGGCTGGCCAGTGTGAGCAACTGGGCTCCTGTGGTGAAAGGGGAGAAGGCGACGTGAGAGATGCAACAGTCTGCATTGCCCGCTGGGGATGGCACGTGCCCAGACAGGAGAGACGCAGGGTCACTGTGACGGCCCGTGAGGTCAGGTCCATCTGCACCGCCTCACAGTCTCTGAAGTACTCGGAGAGCCCAGACACGCTTCCCACCCCGTCTTCACTGGAGGAGGGCTCCGCCTGCCTCCTCCTGCCCTGTTTTGGTGGGGGGTAGGGTGGGGGGGGTGGGAGGGGCACTGAGGCTGGGGCTGGGGAGAGTGTGATTTTCCAGGCACACTTAAAGAGGACTCGTGGAGGCTCCCACTCCTGATTGCTGAGGACAGACGCACGGATCAGTGGGACAGGACAGAGTTCAGAAATTAATGCTCACTTCTATGTCACGTGATTTTTGACAAGGACGTCAGGACCATTCAGAGGGGGAAGGACAGTCCCTTCAATGACGCTGCAGGGAGAACGGGAGGCCCCCGTGGAAAAGTGAGGCTGGACCCTTCCCTAACATCCGGTACAAAAATGAACTGAACACGGACCCAGACCTACATGTAAGAAGTAAAACCCGGAGGAAGCACAGGGGGAAGCTTCCTGACATTGCACTTGGCGCAGGCAGAGGAAACGGAGACCAGCGAGGTGCGGAGTCTGCAGATACCCAGTGCTGATGCCCGGTGTCTGTGCACTCACGGTCTCTGTGCTCAGCCCTCCCGTGGGGAAGTCTGTTCTCGCTGTGCACGCCAAGGCCAGATGCCATGCGGGCCCCTGGGTCTGTGTGTTGGTCCTTGGCCACTAGGATGAGCCCCAGTGGGGACTGTGCGCAGCTAAGCCCACCTCACCGGACAGGACAGCAGGGAGCTGTGACGCCTGCAGCACCGAGCAGAGCAGCGCCGGGAGCGTGAGCATCACGGGGCAGTGCTGGCGACGGCTGGCAGCTCGTGACCTGAGCTCCCCGGGGAGAGGCAAGCTGTGTCCCAGGAGCAGCACGTGCAGGCCAATGTGCGGAGTCCACACGCCGTCCGAGGTCACCTTCCCCGGGGTCTGTACCCTTGAGACATCCGCGGTGCGTGCTCGGAGGGACATGGCCCTCGTGATGTCCACGGGGAGGTCCAGCCGGCGGCTCCCAAGGCTCCTCTGTGATGTGTTCAGGGGAGAGAAGAGGGAGAGGCGTGGGGCAGACCCTAGCGTCTCACACGTCCTACCGAACCTTCTGCCTTCGGGGGAGGGCTCCGGGGTTTCCCTGGGGGGAAAAAAAGCCCAGGATGGGAGGCCACGAGGATGCCGACTCGGGAATATCAACATGTGACATTGACAGGAAATGCAGGTTTTGTGTTCGTAAGTGTCACCGACACGCAGCTGCATTCACTCGTGTGCACCGTCTGCGGCTGCTGTTGTGCCGCAGCCATGCCTGGCGAAGCTGCGAGAGACTCCGTGGCCCACGGGTCCTGAAATACTGACCTCCTGCCCCTCCTGGAGGGACTCCATGCTGGAGTTGCAGCAGAGGCACCCCGCTGCTGTTCGGGGAGCAGTTCGAGACTGTGTGGGCATTCCTGCTTGGCCTTGCCCAACAATGGCAGGAATCCGCATGGGCAGCCTCAGTGTGCATCGCCCTCCACCCTCCTGCAGGCAGATAGCAGGCTGGGCCTCGGCTCTTCCTGAGCCTGGAGCCCACCCCCCCTGTTACCCCCTCCCCTCCCCTCTGCCCAAGGTCCCTGCCGGTGGCCAAAGGAGGAAGGACAACCTGTGCACGAAGGTGCCTTGAGGCACAGACATTTGCCGTTACTGTTTGCCAAAGGGACTCCTCATCTTGTGTCATGGATCTGTGTCTATATTTACCTCCTTTTCTGTGACAGATGCAGAATCAGAATTGGGTCATTGGGGTCCACAGTGTCTCCTGTCTCGCAGCCCTGCGTGCACCTCTTCCCAATTCTCCCCCAAACACCAGTGAAGACACAAAAGAGGCCACGTGCTAGGTGGGTGGAACATTTATTTTTAAGACAAAATGGCTAAACTACAAGAAGTAAATGTTTATGTTCCCCCAGAGTGAAGAAATACGCTCTAACCCAGCATGAAGGCAGAAATGATAAGGATTGAGATTTAAATTATTAATTACATTTTTTTGGATGGCAGAAGTATCCCATGAGCAAAATAGAACGGCACACGACTTTGGTTGGAGGCAGGAATTCCAGCCTTTATAACACAAAAGGAGGATGCAATCAATACCGAGCTTTCAAACAACCAAGAGAAAGACGAGAATTAACACCCCACCCGCCCACTTGCCACCAGCCCCCTGAGCCTCTTTTCTGGGCCTGCCCTCTGCTGGCCTGAGTCCTGGGTCTTATGTCCCCCACATCCCCAAACCAGCAGCCTTAACAGTGCCTGGCAGAGTGGGGGGTGGGGTGGGGTGTCAATCCCCTAGCTTTCTCACTCTTGGGAGGGATGTCTTAACCCAGGGGGAACTGGGGCAAGTGGCTTCTAAGATCCCTCACTGGTTTCCTTCTCTTTGCAGCTCACTTTCTCCCTGCCTGGGTGGGTCCTGGGACCACCTCCCAAATAAACTACTGACAGGCAAACCCTTCGAAGACTCGGGATCTAGTCTGGAGGGAATCAAACAAAAACATGTCACCCATTTAAAGTGACAAACAGAATGCCCCAAAAAGAAACACAAATAGCCAGCAACTGTACAAGAATGCTTAGGGAAATAAGAATTGCACATTGTAATGGGACGTCATATTTCACCCTGAGATGGGTGGAGTCTTAATATCACGAGAAAGCATAACCGGGCCCTGGAGCCTGTGAGCCTGCCGGCTATGGCGACCAGTAGACACACGTGATTCCACGTCTGTCATGAACTCCTAGGGATTAATCGCACAGATATGCAAACTGAAGCAGTTACAAGATGTTCAGAGTAAAAACAAGGAAAAGCAACGGAACTCAAAAGCCCATTAACGATGGATTGTTCATGTAAATTATTGTTGCTCTCCGCAATGAAATCCATGTAGCCATTAACAGTGATGGCTGCAAGATATCCTTGTTGCCATAGAAAATGCTCGTGATACATAAAGTGAAAAGAGTGGGACCATAACAGCATGCAGAGCAGTGACCCGATTCTATAAATACACGGATGCTGACAGGTGTAACGTGTGCACAGGAAAAATGTCTAGAAAGGGCAACCATCACTTTGGAATGGTGATGGCCTTAAATATTTTGCTTTGCTTGCCCTTGTTTTCTCAGTTTCCTATAACAAATGTATATTCGTTGTGTGATTTGGCCGAACTTGCTCCTGCCAGGGAGTGTCATTGCTGATGGTGGAGTGCTCTGACCGTTACAGGCCGTACGGTTGCTCATCCACTGATGTTTGGTGTGTGCCTCAATCCGGAAGCGAGGTCTGCACACCACCACGCTGACCTGTCACGGCAGGAACATGAGACCCTGGATGCTCACACTTAAGGCAGGGATGCTATGATCAGCTATGCACTCTACCCCTGGCCCCACACTGTGATTGGTTCAGGGGCACTCTCCCCAGGAACAGATGTGCCTTCATCCCAGGGGTCCTCTGTCTGCTTCTTCCTTGGCCCTGGTAACTTTCTGTTAGGCTCATTCTCAAAAGCCCCAGCCAGCCCCAACGTCCCTCCCCCCAAGAGGGCAATTCTAGTGGAGAGGGACTCTTTCCTTTTGGTTCTAGCTAAAGTCTTAGGGAAGAAGCTCATTGGCCAGGATTGAGTCACATGCTCATCCTGAGCCAATCACAGTGGTGGGGCCAGGGGTAGAGTGCATTGATTAATCAGACCAGGACACTGCTCATCACTTGAGCAGAGAAGGTGGGGTCTGCCCCAGAGAACCTTATCAGGTGAGAGCAGGGAGAAACCCCTCCCCGCCATGGGAATCAGGGTGTTGGGACTCACAGGAGGGGCGAGGACATGGCCACCACGTGTGCTGTGTGCTTCTCACTGCGGGAAGGTACTGCTCCATGCTGGCCCCACTGAGCAGGCAGAGCTCCTTGTCACTCATCCTGTGAGGGGGGGCTGCTGCAGCTCCTATCCCCAGGAGGACAGGTGACTTCCAGGAGAGTAGACCCGAGCCCTAGCCAGGTGCTGGGCCCTGGGCCAGGCTTACATGTGTCTGGGTCCTGCCCTGCCTCCTCCTCCAACTCAAGAGGCCCAGGCCAAAGGCAGGAGAAGGAGGCTCTGGGACCCCTTGGTCAGGCTTGTGGGGAGGGGGCTAGGGAAAGGAGGGAGGACCCTTTGGTCATGTCCCAGGGTTCTGGCTGATGCCCCTGGAGCACCAAGGTCAAGTGGCAGCCCTGGGAGAGGGGATAAATTTCCCACCAACAGAGGCAAAGGGCCAAACAAAGGGGACATTGTGGGGCCAGTGCCAGGGGTGCTCAAGAGTCCCCACTCCCTACACCCCCCTCCCTGGGCCAGCCAGCCCAAACCCAGTCCCCCAAACCCAGCCACATTCAACTGGGGGACAGCTGAAGGACAAGTCAAATATTATAAAGCCAAAACCAACAAACTGCACCAGCCTAGACTGGTGGCCATGCACATATAGGACACTGAGGACAAGGACTGGCAAGATGAATGGCCGGCTGGACCTAGCAGGTAGCCTTCGCCCATGACAGCCCACATACACCCGCAGCCTCTTTGGGCAACCCCACGGGACGTGGGTGGGACCAGAGGAGAGAGGTGGTTTCCGCTGAGATTGCCCACCAGAGAGACATGACCCGGGGGCTACTGCAAAGGGGGCCTCCTGGGGAGTCTGCCAAGGCTGGTAAGTCCTTGCCGAACAGCGAGGAGGGGTGAAGACAAAAGTCCCTGTGAAGTGGCTGTAACCACCAGTGCTATGTGTGCAGAAACGGTTTTATTTTTATCATCGAGCACCCTGCTGTGCCGGCTGCACGCCTCTGCATTTTGTGGCTCTGCCTTTCCCATCTCCCAGGTAGGGCGGCCCCTCCCTGGATCACTGGAGCCCCCTCTGCTCACCCGGTCACTTCTCAGCAAACGGGGGCTCCGTCCACTGTGGCCCAACATAGGGGCTTTTTGTCCAGTTGCCTTTGCTGGCGATTCAAGGTCATTTCATGACTCACTGGGCTGTCTCAGGAACAGAGAGGCTGAGGCTGGGTGAGCGCCTGTCCCCACCGAGTGGGATCCCAGCAGCAGGCATGCAGCCTGTGGGGACCTAGGGCCCCTGTGAGGTGAGAACAGCGACAAAACCCCCCGCTCAGCACACATACACAATTACAGTGCGTGCATTTTATAAGGCAAAGCTGGCCTTGCACTCTGCACGTGTTGTATGACAGGGGACCTCTACATTTTCTTCTGTGGCCACAACAAAGCGCATTTCTGCCGGGAACATCCTTGATTCCAGCAGCACAGGTCACCTGGGGGCAGCGGCATCCTCTCCCCTCCCTCCAAGCACCCAGGCAGGCAGGGGAGCCCTTGTCGCACCAGGGATCTCGCACACACAGAGGGCTGCTATTTCTGGCAGATCTGGGCACTTGGTTCCCTGCCCGTCACTCCCACGGGAAGCAGAAGTGCTGAATAAAACATGAGTGGTGTTTTCTCAGACCCTCGAGTGAGCTGGCCCGTGAAGAGTGAGCCCTCACAGGCTGGCTGTAGGGTGTGTATAGGAACCTGGGGGGTTGGGGGAGCTCTGTGCCTGGGGGGCATTTGCTGGACTACGGATTTGAATTGAGCTTGGCCTGGAGGCCTCCTTACAAGATGACGGGTCAAAGCCAACTGGAGGAGGACAGGCTCGTGGGAGAGCCTTGCTGCTAAGGGACCATGCGCTCTACATAAGGATGAACTAGCCCAAACCGTTTGGCTCAGGGCTAGAGCATCGGCCTGCGGACTGAAAGGGTTTGATTCCAGTCAAGGGCATGTACCTTGGTTGCGGGCACATCCCCGGTAGCGGGTGTGCAAGAGGCAGCTGGTTGATGTTTCTCTCGCATCGACGTTTCTAGCTCTCCATCTCTCTCTCTTCCTCTCTGTAAAAAATCAATACAATATATTAATTAAAAAAAAAAAGGATGAACCAGAGTGGCATCCTGACCCCGCCTGCCAGGGAAATGCCAGTCCCTGGGTTTGACATTGGGTGGGGGAGAAAACTTCTCTCTTGAGATCTGTGACCACCAGCTGGTCCTCGTGAGGTTGGCATCTCAAATTACAGTTCCTGAGGGTCCAAAGCCCAGAATTTCAATTCAAGTGGTTTCTTGTAGGCAGTGATGGTGGGAGGACCCAACCTCAGCCCCGTCTCAAGGGGCTCCCACAGGTAAAAGTCTAAGACACGTGCAAACAAGTCCAATCCCAGCAAATAATCCTAGAGCACACAGACAATAAGGCATCACATGTGAGCCAGAAAAGCCATAGGCAACAGAATGGGACTCACAAATACTTCGACTTTGGGATTTTTTTTCAGGACAGAGTAGCCAGTAAGCAAGGTATGCTTAAGTAAATCCAAAGGGATTTAACATATGAATAAGAGTGTGTGACCATTGCCGGGACCGGTTTGGCTCAATGGATAGAGCGTCGGCTTGGGGACTGAAGGGTCCCGGGTCATGGGCATGTACCTTGGTTGCGGGCCTATCCCCAGTAGGGGGTGTGCAAGAGGCAGCTGATTGATGACTCTCTCTCATCGATGTTTCTAACTCTCTACCTCTCTCCCTTCCTCTCTGTACAAAATCAATAAAATACCATTAAAAAAAAAATGTGATCAAGCCAACTTTAAAAAAAAACAACCCACCTAGAATTTCTTGAGGTGAAAAATATAATAAATGGAGATAAACCTCAATGGATTAAAAAGTAAATAAAATTAAAAAATAAAGATTCGTTGATCAGTGGGTTGATTTAATTACAGTTAGATACAGTTAAAGAAAGAACTAGTGAAATGGAAAATAGATCTGAATAATTTCATAAGAAACAAAACAGGGGAAATGTGAAGAGTACGTGGCTAATGGGAGAGAAAATAGCAAACATGTACAGTTAATCCTAAAAAGTAGACTAAGACAAGAGCCACAATGCCCATCCACCAAGAAAAACGAACGTAGAATGCGCAAGAGCACTGATGGCAGGGGAGGGCCCACTTTAGATCTTGGAGAGTTACATAACCAGTAAGAACCTAATGCAAAGCACACAGCTTTGACACTTGTTAAAGGGAAGTGGCTGCAGGGAAGGCGTGAGAACAGTGTCATTATTCACAGACGGTAAACAGGAGAGGAGAGGAGGGAGGAAAGACACGGGGAAAGGGAGACAAACATCAAGTTTAAGATAAACATGCAGTGTGGCGTCAACAGTGCTGAAAGCTGATCTCTGAAGATGGCTGAGAAAACGGTCAAGCCTCTGGTGTACCCGATGAAGGGCGTGAGAACAGAAGAGGAAAACACAGCAGCTCCCGAGAGACGGTGGCATGTTACGAATAACTGTATGCTGTTATAGTTGGTGAAGTGGATAGAATTCTAGGACAGTATAACCTAAATCAAACCAAGAAGAAATAACTAACCTCAGTAGTTCTAGAAACAAATTAAACTGGATCAGTGTTGATAAAAAAACAAACAAACAAAAAAAACAACCTTTCAAAGAATACCTAAATGGTTTTACTGGCAAGTTTTACCAACACTTAGGAAAGAAATAATAATTTCAGAGTACATGGAAAGAATTTTTAGAAAAGCCTATAGCATATGTTAATGGTAAACTTTTGAAAACATTCTCTTAAGATCCCGAACAAGGCTGAGGAGCCAACCATCCCCATTCTAGTCAACATCCTACACGTCCTAGGAAAGTTTCATAGGAAAGACAAGACAAATGAAAAGGCAGCTTGGACAGAATTTTCATGTAAAGGTTGGTGTCCCGGGGCTGGGATGGGCACCATCCTCTTTTTATCCTGCTTCACGTCTCCTCCCACGTGGTCGCTAACTCGTAGTCTAAGACGGCTGCCAAGTGCTGGCCATCACGTCTGCATTCCAGCCAACGGGAGCAAGCCGTGTGAAAGGGAAGTATGCCTGCTTGGTTTGAACATGACCCAAGAGGCATATAGACCACTTCTATTTCCATCCCACTGGCCAGAGTGTATTGGCAGACGTACCTGTCACCTGGATTCTGGCATCAGAACAAATGGAGAATGAGGCCAGGGGCCCAGGGACAATCACTCAGAACTGGGGGAGAGCCCAGGCGAGGGGCAGAGTGGTGGCCCTGCCTCCGACCAGGAGCTACGCCATGTGCTGCCATGCGCTGCCCACCCCACCTCCGGCCCCTTTGCTGGGCTGGGGAAGGAGGCCAAGGCGGCCATGTGATGGAGGCGATGGGTCACAGCTCTGACCTGGGATGCAGGACGCCATGTGGCCTCACTGGTTTCAGTATCGCAGAAAGAGCAGCTATTGGGGCAGCTGTTTTGCCTCGGGTCCGTGTATAGGCAGGAGGGCTGTCGGCAGGTTTGCGCGGAGCACAATTGTGTTTTGTCATAATCCTGGTAACTGTCATTTTAGCTTGAGGCCTCAGGAGCAATCTGACGGTGCAGACCAGAGCCTGGGAGGTGCCACTCGAGCCCAGTCACGGGCCATAGGTCCCCCTGAGACCAGACAGTGCCCCACCCAATGGAAGGGACCACATCAGAGGTCTCAGGGGTCTGTCCCACACGCTGGAGTGTGATACATGCCTGCCAGACAGACGGGCCCCACGTCACACGGAGCGGGGGCTGTGCCTGCCACAGCAGAGCAGGGAGGACCGGGAGGCCGCGTGGGGACACGGGGACATGCAGAGGTGGAAGGGGTAGGTGGAGGGGGCGAGACCTGGGAGCGACATGGGCCTCAGTCACCCTTTTGTAGAAGGACCCCTGTCCCCACTGCAGGCCCAGCAGGAAGGGCGTCTGTGCAGGGAGCCTGTAGGCCGCAGCCTGGCATGTTTCCCGAGTGTTGGTTAAAGATGGGGCTGGTGTGGCAATTGGGCACTGGGAGGAAGGGGCTCTGCCCACAGGCCCCACAAGCAGCTGGCCTTGTCTGTCTTGTGCAGGTTGGATCGGAGAGGTGCCCTGTGCGGCCTAGACTCTTGGACGCTGTGGTGTGCCCACGTGTGGAAGCTCAGAGCCCAGGAGGCCAGGATAAGACCAGATGGGCAGGGGTCATCCGGTCACTTGGGGCGAACCGAGTCCCACAGAGGCGGGAGGACTGAGTCGGCCGCCCAGCTCAGGACCCTATCTCTGGCTTCTGCCACCGCCCCTCCCTGCCCCAGAGGCCTGGCCTAGGGTCTGGAGGTAAGAGGCCCCATACTCAGTGGGGGGCAGAGTGGACCCTCCATAACCCTGGGAGACTCTGTGTTTGGGGGGGCTGGGAGCTGATCTTATGTAAGGACTTAATAAGGACTTAATATTGAACACAGAATCCAGGGCACAAGGTGGTAATGGCCTTGCTTGTCCCCCACCCCATCACCCCATCAGGCTGTATCTGGTCCCCTATCCAAAGATGCAGCTCTCCTCCCCACGAACAGGTGTGGTGGGCAGCCCCTCATCTCAAAAACAGCCTGGCTGTGGGGCCCCCTAGCCCCTCTCCTGAATGGACACATCTGAGCGTGTGTCCAGGAGGAGCGTTCACCCACCTCCCTCCGTCCCCACAAATGTAATGAGGCCCCAGACGGCAGAAGCTGCTGTGTGACAGCTCAGAAAATGGAACTAATGACGGCGTTGCTGAACAAGGGTGGCATTCAGCACGTCCGGGGCAGCGGGTCCTTCTCGGCTGGGTGGTCAGCAGTCCCGAATGCCCATTCTGCAAGTCCCGCCGCCCCCCAACTCCCAGCCCTGCACTTAACGAGCAGCCCCTCTGCTCCGGCCCTACAGGGCCTGCGTCCGGTCACCTCGCCTGAACTGGGTTAGGGGAGCCCGGCCCATTATTGGAAGTTGCCCGTTCCCACGAGGCTCCAGCCCCAGCCTGGCCTCGCCCCAGGGCGCCTCCCGTGGTGGCAGATGTTCTGCTTGAGTCTCATCTTCCTGGTAAACTGTCACAGCAAGGAGGCAGTGGCTTCTGCAGGCTGGCGGCTGTTGCCTCATTAGAAACAGTTTATTTTTTATTTTTATTTTTTAAATGTAACTCATCTTAATTTTATTGACATTTTCTTTTCTCTAGCTTACTTTATTATGTAGTGTATAATACAATATAATATAAAATGTGTTTCAATTGACTTTATGTTATTGGGAAAGCTTACAGTCAACAGTAGGCTGTTAATAGTTAAGCGTTTGCAGAAGTCAAAAGTCACATGTGGATTTTTTAACCGCCTGGGAGGTTGCTTACCTATCCGTGGCGGAGGTGCGGGAGAAGGTGTGGGCTTGTGGGATCAGGGAGGGGTGGGTGTTGATCTATGGGAGGTGGTGGCAGGTCTGAAACAGTCTAAAGGAGTGAAGGGCAAACTCAAAGGTGAAGGTATGGCCAGGAGTCGCTGATTCCCCTCCCCGGCCCAGGCACCAGACACGGTGGTCCTGTGAATGAGCCAGGCGGGTAGGCACCATGCCCCTTCATGCTCCGAAACCAGCAGAGCTATGTTGGAATTACAAAGGTGTCCCCCAGAGGTGTGCCAGGTGTCTCCACCTCTCCCCGAAGCAGTGGTTCTCCACCTTCCTCATGCCGCGACCCTTTAAAAATATATTTTATTGATTTTTGTACAGAGAGGAAGGGAGAGAGATAGAGAGTTAGAAACATCGATGAGAGAGAGTCACCGATCAGCTGCCTCTTGCACACCCCCTATTGGGGATATGCCTGCAACCAAGGTACATGCCCTTGACCGGAATCGAACCTGGGACCCTTCAGTCCCCAGGCGACGCTCTATCCATTGAGCCAAACCAGTCTTGGCTTGCCGCGACCCTTTAATACAGCTCCTCACGGTGTGGTGACCCCCAACCATAAAATTATTTTCGTTGCTACTTCGTAATTGTAATTCTGCTGCTGTTATGAATCGTAATGTAAACATCTGATTCGCAGGATGTCTTAGGCCAGTGGTCAGCAAACTGCGGTTCATGTGGCTCTTGAGCCGCAGTTTGCTGACCACTGTCTTAGGCGACCCCTGTGAAAGGGTGGTTCGAGCCCCAAAGGGGTCGCACGACCCACAGGTTGAGAACCGTTGCCCTAAAGGTTCCTGTCCCACTGCCCCGCCCAGGTAAGCATTTCTCCAGCTCTGATATGTGAATTCTGAAACGCGCATGCTCTGATGAGCCTCTGAGGGGCTGGAACTTGATAAAATGCAGGTTCTGGCTCTGGTTGGGATGGGACCTGCATTTCTGAGCAGCTCACGGGCCCTCGGCCACACCTCAGCAGAGTCCGTGTCCAGGGACTTAGGGGCACACCGGCTTCCTGTTGGACAGGCCTGGGGCGGCATGTGGAGGAGGAGCTCCGGTCGGAGATGCAGATGCTGCTGTGAGTGGGTGTTGGGCATGGGGGTGGGGGGTGGGGTGGTGGGGAGGAGGCAGCAGGAAGGACCCCGCAGAGGCCACGGGCAGGGCGTGGGAAACTGGTGTGCTCATTCTGTGCTTGGAGGCAGTGATGCTGGCTGTGGAGAATACAGGACATCAGGCTAATGCAGAGAAGTCACACCAGCCTTTTATGTCATTATTTTCTGATGTGGTCCCCACATTGTCCCAAAGCCTGTGCGTGTTATATAAACACAGTCCAGATTGACTTAAAATTCTGTCCAGGGTTTGGGGATCTCACCTAAATGGATGCACCTGCAGGGACTAGGGGCGGTGGAGGGGGGAGGGGAGGGGGAGCAAGTGTCCGGTGGGGTCAATGACTCAGGGAGGCAGGGTTGGGGGAAGGGGACCCAGGGAGAGGTGTGGACAGGAAAACAGCTGTTTCTCCAAACCCGTAAGACATGGGGCACCTGAGAGATGGGGCGCCGGAGTGTCCTCTAAGTGCTGCAAGTTGCTTGTATGAATGCCGGGGGCAAGAGCCCATGAAATCTGGGGTTCCCAGTACCTGAGACTCTGAGGCTGTGAGACTTGAAAACAGGCTCTGCCCACCTCCTACTTATCAGCTGCTTTGGAGGTCAGGGGTCAGGGGTCAGAGGTCAGGGTCTCCCTGGAACCAGTCCCTGGACATCAGAGCTCCATTGTGTAGCTGGAGCCTGGAGGAAGGAGGGAGGGGAAGGAGACAGGTTGGGGCCGGATGAGAAGAGATAAAAGGAGGGTAAGGGGGCCAAGGCCAGCTCCCTCCAGGCCCTTCTGCCCTGAAGCAGTCGGCTGCACTCCTGTTAGATGGGCCCCTGACGGTGGGGCCAGGACACATTAAGGCTCCATTGGTTTTTGATGGAAGAACTTAATGTCTGAGGAAGGAACTGGGAGGGAAGGATCGAGACTGGCATCTGGGCTCTCCCCAGAGGGGGTCCCACAGTCGGCTGCAGGGTCCCCAGGGAGTCACCTCCCTGCTGGCCCCTCGGGGTCCTCTTTGCTCCCCCAGGGTTCAGGGTGTGAAGTCCCCCTCTCAGCCCAGGGTGGGGCAGGGCAGAGGGGCAGAAAGCCTTCCTTGTCAATGGTTCTCCATCCGAACTGGAGAGTAGGGCAGGCTGGCTAGCGTGGGGCCTGGACCCTCACATGGCTGCAGAGCTGCTGCAGGGAGAGCCGCTGCCCAGCTGGGAGCGTTTCTTCTCTGAGTCACACGTGTATTTATAGCCGAGAGATGCTCCAGGGCGGGAGAGCACTCCTGGAGGGAGCGGAACCGGGAGGGAGCACACCTCTCCGTCCGTCCTCTGCACACAGCTCGCTGTCCACCCTCTACCTGGCCGGCCAGTGCCGCTGATGCAGGACAGTGACTGCTGCTCCCCATCGCTTACCGTGGCTGTCACCCACACCCCGGCTCCTCCCAGGCTTCCTCGCACCCTCGTCCAGCAGGACCGCTCTGGGGAGGGGCTGTGTGACAGAGACCCCGCCATGAAATGCTTCTGGTGTCCATCGGCCCTCCTCTTGCCCCGCCCCCCCCTCCGCCTGCTTCCTGCTCTGGAACTCAGGAGAAATTAAATCTGGTTTCAGAGAAAGGATTGAGGTGCTCCGTTCTTGGGGAGTTCACATTGAGGTTCAGAGAGCGAGGTCCTGCTTCGGAACAGTCCGGTGGGGTCAGTGGTCAGCAGGGACGAGAGAGGACTCCAGCCCCTTACACAGCCAACCCGCGGTCATCGGGCAGGAGCGTGTCCACAGGAGCCTGAACTGAGGGAGAAACGCAGAGAACATTTCAGGTTTGGTCTCGCCAGGACCCCAGACAGCACGTCCCCCCATGTTTGGGTCCAGGATCCACAGGTGTGACCACGCCCACCCAGGGACTGGGGTGGCTCTGGGCACTGACCTCCCTGGGGGGAGAACCCCCACACTGCTCGTGCTCTCATGGGGCACGTCACACCCGGGCCTGTTTGTCACACTGTTCTGGGCACTCAGGTCCCTATGCCCACTCCCTATGCCCACCCAGCTCCCACTGCCCCCGAGTGTGCCCAGGCCCCTCATCACACTCCCGGGGGTGGACCCACCAGTGACCCTCTGTCCCTGTCTCCCCTTAGCTCCAGCTTGCTCTGGCCCGTGGACCCTGTGCCCATAGGCATCCTCTCACACCGTGGAGCTGCCAGCGCAGGCTCCGGCCTAGGGCCCCGTGAGGACCCAAACGGCAGATAAGCAGACAGCAGTTTGCGTGTGTCTCTCAGGAGGCGAGAGCTCATGGACTCAGCCCCAAATAAACGAGCCTGATGTTTAAGGATCTAAACGTGCAGCTGGAACCGTGGCCCGTTAGAACAAGGTAGAGTGGTGGTCTGAGATCCTGAAGCTGGGCAGGACTTCAGTGAGGCCCTAAGGCTGAAGGTCACAGTGCGAGTGGGACCTATTTGATTGTCTAAGAATCTGAAATTTCTCTGGAGCAGAACACGCAGTGACATAGCTGGAAGGTGAAGTCAGGCTGGGGAAGGGCTCTCCCCAGTCCTTCTAAGGAGCTGACGGTGGCTCAGTGCCTCCGCTCCTGGGCACCGACTCCGTTGGTCTTGCGGGGGAAGCCACGGGGCCGCCCTCCACTCCCTCAGAAGTGAGTTCACCCCAGATTTATGCTCATCAGGCACATCTGCAAACACACTTTCTCCCCAGTCCGGAAAGTGCTGCTGTGCGGAGGCCCAGAAGCAGGCTGGGTTTGACCGTTTTGGGATTGACCCCTCATCACCAGCAATGTGCTTCCGGAAGTTTCTTTATTCCAAATCCTTTAAAATGAGTCTGTCTTGCCCTAGCTGGTTTGGCTCAGTGGATAAAGCATCGGCCTTCAGTCTAAAGGGTCCCAGGTTCGATTCTGGTCAGGGGCATGTACCTTGGTTGCGGGCACATCCCCAGTAGGGGGTGTGCAAGAGGCAGCTGATCAACATTTCTGACTCTCTTTCCCTCTCCCATCCTCTCTGTAGAAAATCAATAAAATATATTAAAAAAATAAAATTAAATAATAAGTGTCTGTTTCTCTATCTGTTTCTCTTTGTCTCCTTCTCTCTCATTTTTATCTTACTTATTATTTTATCCTCACCTAAAATATGTTTATTGATTTTAGAGCGAGAAGAAGTAGGAGGGGGAGGGAGATCAACGCAAGAGAGAAATATTTATCGGTTGCCTCCTGGATGTGCCTCAACCGGGACTGGACCCCAAACCCAGGTGTGTGCCCTGAGTGGGAATTGAGCCACAGCCCTTTGGTGTATAGGACAGTGCTCTATCCACTGAGCCACCCAGCCAGGGTTATATTTTATAATCAGTTCTGTTTGCAGGGGCCCTTCCAACCCAAGACCCATGTCTGTCTCCAATAGAGAGGAAAGTCCTCCGTCTCCGATTTCCCCTCCGCCGCCTGCCCTGTTTGTGGAGTCCCGACTTTTTCTCCAGGTCTCTTGGTCCTCTTGCCACACCCACTTTTTTACGGAGTCCTGAGAGGATCTCTGGACATCTCCAAATATCTGGGTGTGTCTTCCTGGGGTGGCTAAGCCACATGAGCTGTTCCCGTTGCATTTCAGAGGTGACAAGCCCATCTCTGCTCTCCAAGACCCTGTCCTGCCCTGCTCAACCGTTGGCCGTCACGTCATAGACACGAGCTCCCCGTGAGACGTGCTGGATGCACGGGTGGGGCTTCTGAGCCCTGCTCCCGTGTCCTGGAGGGGCCTAGTCAGAGGTCATGGTCCTGCCCTCTTGGACGGGCCCCCTCTCTCCCATGTGGGGGTTCCTGCCCCTCCCTTCCTGAGGGGATTCCTGCCCCTCCCTACTGAACCCACCTGCATTCCTGAGTGTGAGGAACTATGGGGTCAGCACGCTCCCTCCATCACGCTGGGCTGTGTGTATGTTCTAGAAACTCTGAGTCATGTCTCCCGTGGGAGACACTTCCCCCACAGAGGTTCCTGTCCCCTTGGGTGATGCCAGCGAGAGCTGGGGAGGCAGGAGGAATAAAGCCAGAGGCGTCCACATCCTGAGTCGGAAGCCTATCCAGTCTTCATGCTTCACTGCGGAGAGTGCAGCCCCTCTGAGTGAGGACACCCATATTCTAGGACTCGGGACATCCTTGAGGCCCCCTGGCGAGGCCAATGCCAGGCCTGCGGTGGGCAAGGGGAGACTTGGGTCAAGCCAGGCCCAATGGACGCCTGAGTGGAGAGGTCCGAGGACTGGTTGTGGCTGCAGACGTGTGTGAGGGGACAGGCGGAGTTCATAAGAGCCCAGTGACGGCAAAGGGCCGGTCCGCGTCTGATGTGGAGCACGGTGATTTATTTTCCTGTCTGAGTCTCGCTTTGCAGTGGGATTTGCAGCCACGAAAGTTCTTGGCCAGGACGTTTGGGTCTTAGGAAATGTCGGCTGCACTTTTATTTTTAGCTTTAGGAATGCGATGCTTGATAGAATTTGGATTTTTTTAAAGATGGGCCAACTTTAAGACTAGAACTATATCCCTTGACCCCGGGCTGCTCCTGGTACAGGGGGGGTCACAGGACAGGAGCTGCCCATGCTCGGCTTCTCGTGTGTCCGGAGCCCTGACCACCGGCCAGAAGGGACCAGGCTCTGCGGGACCAGACAGCAAACCACTTTCCAGGCTGGGGCAAGGGCTGGGCTCTCAGGCCGGGGCACAGATTCCCCCGTTGGAAGAGCCACTCTGTGAGTGGTGACCACCGCCAACCCCAGGGTGATGGGTTGCAGACCAGGCAACCACCCCACTCGTGCCGGCAGATGAGCATGCAGCAGGCAGGCTTCTCTTGGCCTTTGGGTTTTCCTGGGATCATAGAGTGTGGAGGTTCTGAGTCAGGGGAGCACTGCTCTCAGGGCAGGATTACAGCCCAGGCAGAGTTGAGTGTGGAGGTCCGTTAGGGCCTCCATACTTGCGCACAGCATTCTGTTGTCATTAGCAGACACTACACTGGGATCACGCCCAGCCCCCCAACACATAGCTGCTCCCTGTGTTTCGCTCTGAGTGGCCCAGGCCATCTTCATTCACAACAAGTTCATGGCTGGCATTTCAGTGTCTTCCATTTCTGAGCAGAGCACATGGGAGAGACTCAGCCCTACAACTGGAGTCTTGGTCCAAGTCACACGCCTGCCCCAATCTTAACCCCTCTGATATGGGAACGATGCTGTGAAGAGATGACGGGAAATGCAGTGTGCCCCTCGCCCCACCCCCCACTCCTGCCCGGAGAGTTATACAATCAGACCTGCGTGGAAATACTCTTATCTCCCAGAGTAAAGGCTGTTGGAAGTAGAAGGTATTTTCCATGACCTGAACCCATATCAGGGTCCCCAGAGGATGTGAGACCCTCACCTGTGTGGCACATGGTGCACCCTTGGGTCCTCAGTCTGAACTATAGCCCATCCCACCCTTTCTGGGTCAGATGCCATGCTATGAGCTCCCCTGCAGGCCCCCAGCCTTTCCCTCTCTCTGCCAGGCCGATCTAAGCCCGAAACAGTCATTTCTCTAAGAAGTCCTGGCTTCTCAGAATGAGAAGTGGTCTTTAGAGACCATAATTTGGGTGCTCTGTGTGCCTGTTGCTGCTAAATTGCCATTATTTTGAGCTGTATCAGTGGACGGATTTAGGAAATGCACATCTTTTTAAGAGAAAAAAAAAAAGCATCATTGCTTGTTATTTATTCAACTTTACTATAAAGAAGTTTTACTTCATTTTATTGACTTTATATGGTATCTGAGGGTGTCTTTCTTGTCTTTTGTGGGGCAGTTTATCTACAATAGTTTCAAAATGACAGCCCTAATAATGCAACTAACAATATGAGTACATGATTCTTTGAGTCCTTAGAATATTTCCCACTAGGAATGTGTCGTCAAAATACTTCATTTTAAAGTCTCTTGAAATAATACATATTTTTTAAAATTTAATATTTACACAAAATAGGTTATTTTTTAAAGATTTAATTTCCATTAGAAATAATCACATGATCCCAAAATCATAACTATAGTTAAAATGCATGAATCCACTTACATATGGATTTAAATTTGAAACAATATTTTCAAAATAAAAACTTAGTAAGAAGGATGGAAGAGAAAGAAAAATTCTAATATGCAGAATAAACAAAGATGTGGACAAATGAGGGAAAATTAATAAGTATGGAGTCTTAATTCAGGTAATCAGAAAACTAGCTGATAGAAGTTCCAGAATGAGAAGACAGAAAGTCTGGGGGAGGAAATACTAAAACAATTAATAGAAGAAAATGTCCCAGAGTTTAGGACAGAACACCCACACCAGAAACACCTGGGGAAATTTTAGAATGTGGAGCACAAAGAGAAGATTCTAGAGCTTGGCAAGAGAAAGGATAAGCTATCTACAAAGGAAGGAATCATGCTGGCATCAGCATCAAAGATGTTAGATTTCTGTGGAAGGCCCTCTGGGCTTCTGATAATCAGGGATATAGAACCCAGAATTCTATACCTAACCCAACAGGCCATCAAGACCAATAACAAAATAGAGACTTGTGTAGACTTTTAAGAGCTCGGACACAGATTCCCATCCTACTTGAAACAAAATCTGAAAGGAAATGGAAGGAAGGAAAGAAAGAAGACATGGGACCTGAGCAGACGTGGCCTCACCCAAGCAGAGAGGAATCTGGGTCAAGGAATGTGGCACAGGTCCATATGGCAGCATCCAAATGAGGCAGGAGTCAAGGGCTCCCAGCGATGTCTCTTAATGCAGGCAGAGTCCTTCAACAACAGAATAATTAAGAAGCAAAATGAGCTGGGTGAGGACATATTTTTGTCAGCAAGAGAAGAGAAATGCAATTAGGAATTCCGAGATAAACACAAGTTATTGAAGTGAGTTGACATCCAAATAGGAAGCCAACTCAAAGTGGCAAGAGTCTGCAGAACTGTGAGGTGACAGGGCCCGCCTGTGCTCCAGGCTCGGGACTGCCTCCAATGACACGTGGCCACGTCGTGGCTCAAATCAAAGCCTGAGAAGACCTGTTTCTCACGGTCACGGTCTGAAGAGTGAAACCAGCCCTTTCTGTAGTGATGGAAATCAGGACATAGGGACACAAGCCTAATTTTCAGAGACAGACCTAAAAGGAATCATTTGGGCCTGATGGTACTTAAATAAAACACACCTGTAAATCTCGTTTCTGTGCTGATCAGAGAAGATACAGGTGAAGTAACCTTTCTGGCCTGGGGCGAACCAGAGAGGTTCTGATAGGTGGTCAGGTTCAGTGAGGACCTGAATAAATGTGAGACTTGCACCCTGACTGGATTGCTCAGTGGTTGGAGCATCATCCTATACATCAAAGGTCTGATTTCTGGTCAGGGCACAGACCTAGGTTGTGGATTCGATCCCTAGTTGGGGACCGTATGGAGGCAACCAATCAATGTCTCTCTCTCTCTCTCTCTCTCTCTCTCTTTCTCTCTCTCTCTCTCTCTCTCTCTCTTTTTCTCTCTCTCTCTGGTGTATGGGTGGGTGAGAGGTGTCTGAGAGCTCCCTCTGAACTGATTTACATGATGGGTGAGATTTTATTTGGGGAAAAGAGTGAAAACCCCCTAGTGCCTGGCACACAGTGGATGCTCAAGTGGCTGAGAGGACTGAGCACAGTGGCCAGAGGTGACAAAGCTACCAAGAGAGTATGCCCGTGGCTTCTGTCCTGCTCCCGGCACGGAGGCCTATCTGTGGCCGGGAAGGTGGTAATTAAGGTGGAAACAGCCCTCACACATCACTCTTATTTTAAGGCTCCATGAATGTTTATTTCCAGCCTGAAGATTTCTGTCTAAATTCACATTTTAGAGTGGAACCGAGTCAATTTCCCTCATTTTAAAATTTACGTAAGGAGACGCATTCCTTGCTGGTACTTGAAAGGCATCTTAAGGATGTTGTCATTTTGCCTACAGATAAATCCAAACCAGCTGAGACGTCAATGTTGAAAATTTTCATTTGTCTGGTCTTCTCTGAGAGTCCTCCCCGGGGGATTCTGGGAAGAAAAAAAAAATAACAAAATTATAAGTAATTGAAAAATCGCTTGGCTAGGGTGAGTTTGGGATCTCACTCACGTCGGAGCTGTTTGTGCTGGTGAAGTTTTGTGGTAACTGTCGCGTCCCCTTCCGGAGGCTGACACAACCGCTCCGGGAGGGGTCTCCTGGGGTGATGGAGGAAAGGGGCACAACAGCCCCCCTTCACGCCCTTTTCATTCCCTTTCCCAGAAATCCACTTTAGGAGAAAGGAACCAGGAGGATTAAACCCGGCTCTGGGCCCTGCCAAGATGCTGGCCCGGCTGGGGCTGCTGCTGGCTCCCGGCCCAGCCGGCCCTGAGGGACTGTCCGGGAATGTCTTGCCACCTAGAAATCTCAGTGGAGAAGCCGGGAGAGCTGACAGGGCCTGGCTGACTGGGGCCTGAGGCCAAGGGGTCAGTCACACTGCTCCTGCTTTCATCCACTGTGCGGATATTCTGTTCTTCACGGATTCTTTCTATTCAACTTGATCCTGAAAACCATTGCATTAAAAAAAGTATTGATCCTGACTCCTGAGTTTCTGGTGACCCTTGGACATTTTGGGCCTTTTCATCAGCCTAGTCCAGGCCCTACTGGGTCAGAAGGCTGCACAGCGAATGTGTGTGCGTGCGTGGGTGTGCGTGTGCACATGTGAACGTGCGAGCATGCATGTGTGTGTGTGTGTGTGTGTGTGTGTATGTGTGTGTGTGTGGTGACTACAGTCCGGGTGGGGGGAACAAAGCTATAGAGAAATAAAACTGGGGAAAGCAGTCTGAGTCCAGCCTTTGTTTCCACATCACTCTGTGCTCCCAGGGCAGTGCGCTTGGGAGTCAAATGCACAGACATGGACACAGGCCAGGTGTGGAGGCAAACAAGTGGGGCTGGAACTAGAGTTAAAAGGACTTCCTCAATCTGACCAGTGTGTGTACCAAGAGCCACAGCAAACATTACACTCAGTGAGGAAACTCCTTCCCTTTCAGCGTGGGAATAAAGAAACCATGGATGCACGGAGTTAACATGGCTACGGGTCCTGGCCCGCACTTGAAGAAACAGGAAAGGAAATGAGGTGAGTAGGGGTCAGAAAGGGGGTATAGAACTCACTATCTATAGTGAAGGGACCATCTTTGGTGGGAAGCTAACAGAATAGACACACAACTGTTAGGACTTGTAATCGATTGCAGCACAGTTATTAGATACAAGAACAACTTGCAAACTCAGTGAAATTTCTCTTCACTAATAAACTAGGAAGTACTCTAGACATTAAGTAACAAACTAGAAAATACACTTTAAAATATCCCGTTCAGCTGAAATGGTTTGGCTCAGTGGTAGAGCGTCAGTCTGCGGACTGAAAGGTCCCAGGTTCGATTCCGGTCAAAGGCATGTACGTTGGTTGCAGGCACATCCCCGGTGGGGGGTGTGCAAGAGGCAGCTGGTTGATGTTTCTCAT
Organism: Pipistrellus nathusii; assembly: GCA_963693515.1. NCBI lineage: Eukaryota > Metazoa > Chordata > Mammalia > Chiroptera > Vespertilionidae > Pipistrellus > Pipistrellus nathusii. The sequence continues at coordinate 189,245,337 of OY882859.1, read as the reverse complement.
CGACGTTTCTAGCTCTCTATCTCTCTCCCTTCCTCTCTGTAAAATATCAATAAAATATATTTTAAAAAATATCCCGTTCAAATAGCAGCAAAAATCATGATATCTCTGGGATTTATCCTGACAGAGAATACCCAAGACTTCTTAGAAGATAAGCATTTGAATTTATTCATAAAAGATGTGATGACCGGGAGTCACCTTGTGTCTTGAGTGTAACATTTAATGTTGCGATGCTGTCCATTCGCTGCGAGATGACCTATGAAGGGACTGGAATCATCGGATTCCAGCTGAATTTCTTTTGGAGAGAACATTCTACATCTTATAGGAAAGAAGACAGATTGACACATTCGTGAGTCAAGTTTGAAAGAGAAGGGCCAAGAGTGAGAACTTGTCTGAGCAGATGTTAAGGTTCCCACAGGTGTCAGGTCAGAAGGACACAGGGGAACAGCAGACACGCACACTGAGGGGCGCTCGCTCTATAAGATGCCCGCCCAGTGCTCCTCCAGCTGTCAAGGTCATTAACAAGGACAGCCTGAGAAAGTGTCGCAGCCAAGAGGAGCCTCAGGGGACATGATGACAAAACGCAGAATGGTTCTCTGAATAGGATTCTGGGACCAAAAAAAAACACATTAAGTAAAAACTGAAGCAATCTAAGGAATGCATAAATTTGATAACGTAACAATATTAGTTCATAAGTTGTGACAAATATGCTGTAGTAAAACCTTAACTAACAATGGAGCACAGGGCATATGGACACCCTGTACTATTTTTGTAACTTTTCTATAAATCCAAAGACACTAAAATTAAAAATGTCTTTAAAAAAGACACAGGAGCCAAAACTGGTTTGGCTCAGTGGATAGAGCAACGGTCTGGGGAATGAAAGGTCCCGGGTTCAATTCTGGTCAAGGGCATGTACATTGGTTGTGGGCACATCCCCGGCAGGGGGTGTGCAAGAGGCAGCTGGCCGATGTTTCTCTCTCATCGACGTTTCTAGCTCTCTATCCCTCTTTCTTCCTCTCTGTGGAAAATCAATAAAATATATATATTTAAAAAAAAAGACATAGGAACCCATTTGAAGAGGTTCTTACTGGAACAAGTTGGCTTCAATAATGAGCATGGCAGTGGTCTAAATCAATCTAAATAATGTCGCAGGTTCCTAATCCTATATAATAAAAGGGTAATATGCAAATCGACTGAACAGTGGAACCATTGGTCGCTATGACACGCACTGACCTCCCGGGGGCAGATGGTCAACACAGGAGCTGCCCCTGGTGGTCAGTGTGTTCCCACAGGGGGAGCAACATTCAGCCAGAAGCCAGCCTAATGGCTGGCAAGCACAGCAGTGGTGGCAGGGGCCTCTCCTGCCTCAGCAACAATGCTAAGATGTTCAACTGAGGTTTAGGCCCCCTGCCCACGAGCTGGCCTAAGCCGTCAGTCAGAGATCCCCCAAAGGCTCCCAGACTGCTAAAGGGCACAGGCCAGGCTGAGGGACCACTTCCCCCGTCCCCCCCCCCCCATAGTGCACAAATGTAATGCAGCGGGCCTCTAATAGTATTAATAAAAAGAACTAGTCATCACCAGAGGGATAGTGTACCAATCTGTTTCTTGAAAACTGGTCAGTGAAGGAAAAAGTCGAGCTTTCCTTGTCTGAGCAGTCCCATGTGCAGCCAGATACTAGAAGGGAGTCATGCTTCCTTATGATATATTACAACTAACAAATGGTAAAGAAATAATAAATTATATTATTTCTTTATATTATTATAAAAATAATAATAAAAATGATAATGCCACCGTGTCGTAAACCCAATGAATTTAGGGATGTAAATACGAAGCGTCAATGGCTGCTGACATCCCAAAGAAACACAGTCTGCCCTGCTTCCTGGACTCCTGGCAAAGGGGCGGAGCCTGAGCCTGTTCCTGTCCCTCCGTCACCCTGGAAAGGTAGAGGAACGTGCTGAACAGCACCTAGATGGGGACGGAGGGAGGCCCTGTAGGTGCCAGGAGACCCGGATGACCCACAATGTTATAAGGCAGTGCAGGTAAGACCCGACCGCAGTGTCTGAGTGATGAAACTGGACAGAGTGCGTGAAGTGGTCACTGTGAAGGTCAGGGTCGTGGCTACTGAGGGAAGAGGGCGGTGGAGCCTGCGGGGGCTTTTGGAAGGGCTACCAGGTCAACGCTCTACGTCATGGGTGCTCACCTTACAATTCATTCTGCTGAGCTTGTTTTGTGCGATTTTTTATTTTTTATTTATTATTATTTAAAATATATATTTTATTGATGTTTTACAGAGAGGAAGTGAGAGAGATAGAGAGCTAGAAACGTCAATGAGAGAGAAACATCGGCCAGCTGCCTCCTGCACACCCCTCACCGGGGATGTGCCCACAACCAACGTACATGCCTTTGACTGGAATTGAACCTGGGACCTTTCAGTCCGCAAGCCAACACTCTATCCACTGAGCCAAACCGGTTTTGGCTGTGTGTGTGTGTGTGTGTGTGTGTGTGTGTGTGTGTTTTAGTATGTGTTTGTGTTAGAATAAAGGATTATAAAAATCTGAAAGAGTAAAAAAAAAAAAACAAAAAAATCCCCTCCCCTCCCCCAAAGAAAAGGTAGAAGAAATCAGTTTTCAAGTTGATCCTTTTCACAAGAATACTTCATTCATGTACCAAGAGGCCCTGCCTGAGCAATTGTATAGGTCAGTGGTCAGCAAACTGTGGCTTGAGAGCCACACGAGGCTCTTTGGCCCCTTGAGTGTGGCTCTTCCACAAAATACCACATGTGGGTGTGCACATACAGTGCAATGGAAACTTCATGGCCCATGCACAGAAGTCGGTTTTCGGCTCTCAAAGTAAATTTCAATCATTGTACTGCTGATATTTGGCTCCGTTGACTACTGGTATAGGTGGCCCTTGTTAAGTTAGGAGGCACGGTCAAGGTGAGGTGGACCTGAGGCCTCGTTACTGTCCTCACACATTACTGCGTCCCCAGGGATTGTCCCAGCCTTAAAGGAAACCGTTAGCTGGCCAGTGGCCTTTGCACATTTATTGTCTCTGGGAGGCCTTTGTGGGTAGGACAGCATGGCGGTGTAATGTGGATGAGCTGACTTAGCAGGAATTGTAAAATCACCTGTCTTCAACGCTTCTCTCTCGGCCTGGTTTCGATGTCAGGGACTCTGCGTGCCAGGCCCACTGAATCCATCCTGTGGGAAGCCAGCAAGGCTGCCTTCGAGGCCCATGTCTTCCCCTGAGACCCTCGGTCAACTCAAAGCCAACTGCGAACTCCTTCTCTGCGTCCCTGAGCGCCCCTGCAGTGCTGCGGTTTTCTGAAGGAGACAACCTCCTCCCTGATTGGAGAGGAGGTGAGACCAGGCCGGGAGGACAGAGCAAAGGTGATGCAGGCTCTGCCCAGTGCCGGGGAGGCTGGAGGAGCCGGCAGGGACCAGAATGTTGACCTGTGACCTACGGAGCCTGGGCTCTGAGGTGAGCAGAGGTTAAGTGAGCATAGCGATGCTGAAGGTGCAGAGGTTCAGCTTTGGGTTTTTTCTTCCTCTTTTTTTCTTAGTGAATTTAGCACCAAAAGAAAGTGGAAAATAACAAGACAGATTTTATCCTTCCCAACAGGGCACATGAGGACACAATGCTGGGTGACTATCAAACGCCCTTTCCCTGTCCCAGCCGGGGCCGCTCTGGGAATGCTGAACCCTGAGTGGATATGACAGAGCCCGAGGGAGCCTGCCCCCGCCTGACACAGGAAGGTCTTCACTGTCGTTGGTATAAGGAAGGTTTACTTGTCACTCTACATATAAATCAGCCAACTGTTTCCAACACTAAAAATAAAATGTCAGCCCCTGGCTGGTCTGACTCAGTGGTTGAGTGTTGACCTATGAACCAGGAGGTCACGGTTCAATTCCCGGTCAGGGCACAGGCCCCAGTTGTGGGCTCGACTCCCAGTGGAGGACGCACAGGAGGCAGCCAATCAATGATCCTCTCTCATCATTGATGCTTCTCTCTCTCTCTCTCTCTCTCTCTCTCTCTCTCTCTCTCTCTCTCTCTCCCTCTCTCTCTCTCTCCCCTCCCTTCCTATCTGAAATCAATAAAAAAAATACTTAAAAAAAAAAGTCAGCTTCTTATTTGCATCTGAAGAAATTTGAATGTGGACTTGATCAGGGGATTTGATCAGGGAAACATGATTCTTCTCTGAGAAGTTTCAGACAATGACTGATTTTCCCCCTGCATGTTTTACCTCAGTATTTTAAGATATTTTCATTGTGATCTTGTGAACAAAAGAAGTTAAGCAGGCTCTGCTTTCAGTCCAGGCAGCTCCTAATCTGTTCATCCCTGCCCCAGATGACTATAAACACAGATGCTAGATGAAGGCAGCTTCATGAGGGCACTGGGCAGTGACCCAAATGGGGCAGATTGGGACGGGTGCGGAGACACTGAGAGAGCGGATTGCACTGGGTGAATTTCCTGTTTTTCACAGTCCCCAGCCACAGGGCAGGCTCTGGTTCACAGGGCCTCAGATACATCACGTCGTTGATCACTTTTTAATGTGCTTATCCATTCAGAAGAACAGATATAGAAAAAGATTTAGATAATGAAGTGTGTCTTCAAGGGCTTGTGGATAATATTAAAAAGCATAGTAGTGTACATTTAATTATAGTCTGAGAAGGAAGGGAGAGAAGTAACTGTTTATAACGTCTCAATGTTGGTGGACAACATAAATTTATAGATTTAAGGAGCTCAGCAAACCCCAAGTGGAATAAACATAAAGAAAACCATACCTACGCACATCAGAGTCAAATCACTGGGAACCAAAGATCTGTAGAAAATCACAATAGCAGCCATAGGAACACAGCGTACTGGTAACAGTGATTCAAATAATGGGCTCAAGAAACGGAGCCTCCAGCAGGCAGAGAATCAGCAAGGTCATAGTTGAACTCAACAACAACATCAATCAACTAGATACACTTGACATGTACTGACTCCATGTAACAACAGCGGGACGCACATTTTTCTCAAGCTCACATGGGACATTCACCAAGAGAGGCCACATTCTGGGTCAAGGACACACCTTAACACGTTTAAAAGAATAGGAAGCATATAATATCTGCTCTCAAACCATAATGGAATTAAACTAAAAATCAGTAACAGGAGGATAACTGGAAAAATCCCAAAATACATGGAAATTAAACAACATACTTCTAAAGAACGCATGGGTCAAAGAAGATATCCCAAGAGAAATTTTTTAATATTTTTTTGATAAATGAAAATGAAAACACAATGTACCCGAATGTTTGCAATTCAGTGAAAGCACTGCTTAGAGCAGTGGTTCTCAACCTTCCTAATGCCGTGACCCTTTAATATAGTTCCTCATGTTGTGGTGACCCCCAACCATAAAATTATTTTCGTTGCTACTTCATAACTGTAATTTTGCTACTGTTATGAATCATAATGGAAATATCTGCGTTTTCCGATGGTCTTAGGTGACCCCCATGAAAGGGGTCGAGATCCATAGGTTGAGAACTGCTGCTGTAGAGCCTAAGACCATTGGAAAACACAGATATTTACGTTACGATTCATAACAGTAGCAAAATTACAGCTATGAAATAGCAATGAAAATAATTTTATGGTTGGGGGTCACCACAACATGAAGAACTATATTAAAGGGTCACGGCATTAGGAAGGTTGAGAACCACTGACTCAGAGACACATTTACAGCATTGAATGCATATATTAGAAAAGAAGAAAGATCTAAAGTTAAGCATCTAAGCTTCTGCCTTAGGAAGCTAGAAAAAGAAGAGCAAGTTGTAAATCCAAAGTAGGTAGGAAAAAAATAATTCATAAAAATTAGAGCAGAAATCAGTGATATTGAAAACAGGAAATTAATAGATAAAATCAACAAAACCAAAAGCTATTTCGTTGAAAAGAGCAACAAAATCAATAAACTTCTATGCAGGCTAACTAGGAATAAAGAGAGGCCACAAATCACTAATATCAGAAAGGAGAAAGGGGACATCATTACAAATATCATAGCCATCAAAATGGTAATAAAAGAATACTGTGATCAATTCCATGCTCACAAATTTGGTATCCTAGGTGAAAAAGACTAATTCCTTGAAAGACATGATCTTCCAAAACCCATACAAGAAGAAATAGGCCATTTGAATGGACTTCTAGCTACTAAAGAAATCTAATGAAAAATTAATAACCTTCTAAACAGAAAGCACTAGGCCTACACGGGTTCAATGGTAAATTCTATCAAATATTTAAGGGAAAAATTATATAAAATTCCTGTAATCTCTTTCAGAAGAGAGAAGCAGAGAGAATTATTTTTAATTCAATTGATGAGGCCAACATTACTCTAGTAACAAAACAAAAGACATTGCAAGAAAAGGAAACTATAGACCAATATCTCTCATGAACATAGAGGCAAAAATCCTCAACAAAAAATTACCAGAGCAAATCCAACAATGTATAAACTCTCAGTCAACTAGAAATAGAGGAGAACGGCCCCAATTTCATAAAGAATATCTACAAAAACACTACAACTGACATCATACTCAATGGTGAGAAATTCAACCTTTCCCGCTAACATCAGGTACAAGGGAAGAGTGTCCCCTCTCACTTCCTTTAGCATCATACCAGAAGTCTTATCTGATGCAATAAGATAAGAAAAGGAAATAAAATGTAGAGAGATTGGGAAAGAAGAAATAAAACTATCTGTCCGTGGATGACATGAATGTCTATGCAGGAAATCCAAATGATTAAAAAACAACAACGCCCCATTGGAGGTAATATTAATTATAGGAAGGTTGCAGGATATAAGGTTAAGATACAAATGTCAATTGTTTTCCTATATACCAGTAATGAACAGATGGGATTTGAAATTAGAAACACAATACCATTTACATTAGCACCACAAAAGTGAAACATTTAGGTACATATCTAACAAAATATGTACAAGATCTACTAATGTATGAGGAAAACCACAAAGCTTTGATGAAAAAAACAAGAACGAAATAAGTGCAGACATAGTTCATATATGTGTCCTAAATGATAGGCAACTATAAACATTTTCCAACATGCAACACTCAGGAGATAGGATTCTTACGAACTCTATATTTCAGCCATCTGAAAATGAATTTTAAAAATGTTATCAAAATAACTAGCAGTGAGCTGTGAATCTGTTTAATGACAGGATGACCGGCCAGAACAAAGTGACTAAATGTGGGAGAATGTTAGGCCATAAATTTCTGACCGCAGAGAATCCCTGACTAACACTCGCAAGGGTTTGGAGTACAGAGGGGCAAACAGGTGGGCAAACAGGAGAAAGAGTGTGCTGGTGCCCACATCTGTGCGGCCAGCGGTTCAAAGGCATTCATTATAGGAGGTTAACAAAGCAGATGATGGAGGTGCAAAGATATTTAAAGTGACACGTAAGCCTGAAGAAAGGCAGGGGAGGGGGTGAGGAAGAGAGGGAGGCTTGGATCCCACAATCCTCTGGGCACCTCTCGTGGGTGCGCTCAGCATGTGGAGCTTAAGATGGGAGAACGGACTCTTATAAAGGGTAAAAATTAATCACGCACATATGAAAAGTAAGCAAAATATACCCAAAGTTGTTTTAAACTATTAGGTGTTTATTTTACACAATGTGATGAGAGTAAGAAATATTGCTGGTATGCATATCATTCCATTCCAGCTGGTCTTTTTGATTTTGCGTCCAAAGCGGTGGTGGTGAAGATTGGTAACCAGAAGCTGCAACAAAAAAAGGAAAGCCACTTCCATTATGTGATTGCATAATGTCACTCTCAGAGGAGCTCAGTAACACAGAAGTCTAGAGTCGCTTTTATTTCTTTGCTGAAGATTAAGTTTCATAGGCCAGCACGAGGCTGGAGAGTTAACGCCTAAGGTTTTTCTGCAGAATACATTTCAACATTTTAAGCCTCCTCAGACTGAGGATTTGGCCGCCTGCTACAGTAAAACCAGGGTCTGGCTTTCTCCATCTGCTCTCGGACTCCCCGCATTCCGCTGGGGAGAGAAAGTAAGCCCCTGGAATAGACTCCCATCACTAGATGGACATGTCCCTTTGGTAAGGAATAATTTGCAAGGAAACTTCCATATTCAATAGCTGCACTTTAACATTTTATATTTGAGGTTTTGCCCATATTAAAAGTATGTTGAGTGGAAATTGTAATCAATTATTATGCTACGTGTACCTTTTTCTTCTGACCAGGATTTCCCATCCAGGGTCCTTCAACCTGAAAACAGTTTAGATAGAGGAACGGTTTCTTCTCTTCATTTCTAGACGTCGGCGGCTCTAAGGGCAATAACACCCGGCCTCGCCCCCGCCCTGTCCGTTTTTGGGAAAGCGCCCTGCCCATCTGGGCAGGAGTCTGATGCGTCCTGCAGACAAGGCCACGCGTCAGCCCATCTGGTGAACATTAGCCCAGGGACTTCTTGGTCGAGGTAACTTTCACATGGTTTTGGTACAAACTGAAAATACAGGATTCCATTACAAAAGAATTTGGAAAAATAAGTGTGGTCAGAGCAAAGTTGTACGGGGATCAAAAAAAAAAAAAAAAAAAAAAAAACCCACATTGGAAGAAAAACAGGAAAATGTGTTTTAAAAATTAAAAGCCATTCAAAGATATGCAATGTTTGCCACAAAAGCCCTTTTTTGAAACAAAATCTTCAAGTCAACCTGAGGATGTTTTTTCCAAACCTTTTTCAGAGAGAATGGAAGGGAGGGAGAGAGAGAGAAACATAGATGTGAGAGAGACACATCGACTAGGGGTGGGGAGGGAACCCACAACCCAGGTACATGTCCTCGACTGGGAAGGAGACCCGCAACCCTAAGGTGTGCAGGCTGACGCTCTAACCATCGAGCAACACTGGCCCAAGCATCAAGTTAACTTATTTATAATATTTGCAATAATTTTGGTAAAGAGCCACATAATTAAATACTTTTAGTAATTGTGAATCTAAAAATCATTGTTTCTCTGCATGCTCACGAAATAATTATACTACTTACACCTGCTCTTTTTTAAAGGAGCAAAGACGTTGATAAATGGCAGGTTTATGGGTCTAGAAATGCCCTTGCTTCTTGCTTTCTGGGGCAGAGCTGAAGTGACCCACTCCGTCTAACGAGAGGGCCTCTCATGAATCTGTACCTGTCATTGCCACACGCAAACCTTTCTTAACCATTTTTTATTCTAGAAAACATTGCAACTTCTCAAGTGTCTACCTATTCCACGATAAACTATTAATGTACACAGATGCCAGCCGCTGCTTCACAGACCCTGTCATCCTTCCCGGGCCAGGCTCTGGGGACGCCTTCCGGGCTCCTGGTGGCCAGTGGGCCGGGACTAAGTTCCAGCCAACAAACTGGGGGGAGAAGGCTGTTTCCAGAGACCCTTGCCTCCCGCTCTCTTCCTCGCAGCAGGTGGGAAGAGGGCAGCCCCGGGACCTGGAAAGTCCGTTGGAAGATGGCAGTTTGGTCCCCGAATGGCTGAGTGGGGGAGGGACCCGCTGTGCCTCACCCTGCTGCCCATCGGATGAACCCCTTTCAGTGACCACACTTGTCATGTGTTTGAGCCAGTGGAGCACTTTTGTGACTACTGGTTAGAGCAGTCAGCCCACCCCCACACGCCCAGCCAAGTATAAGAACTCCTTTACCCTTTGTCCTGAGATCTTGCTGAGCATTTCTGGATTTCCTGTTCACCTCACGGTACCAGCTTCTGTTGGGTGACTGGAACTCTCCAGAAGCTTCCTCCTCAGACACAGGGCATGTGTACCCAGCACTGCATCATTATCATTGCGGTCCCAGCAGCCATCGCTGAGGCTCAGCTCTCACTCGCTGTTTTTTTTTTTTTGTTTGTTTGTTTTTTAATATATTTTATTGATTTTGTACAGAGAGGAAGAGAGAGAGATAGAGAGTTAGAAACATCGATGAGAGAGAGTCATCGATCAGCTGCCTCTTGCACCCCCCCCCACTGGGGATATGCCCGCAACCAAGGTACATGCCCTTGACCGGAATCGAACCCGGGACCCTTCAGTCCCCAAGCCGACGCTCTATCCATTGAGCCAAACTGGTCTCGGCGTCTCACTCGCTGTTTTCTCTCCATCCGGGGCTGGAGCTCCCACCGTGACCTGCCGCTGCACGTCCAGCCCATTCCATCCCCAGGATGCCGAGCAACCAGACTCCAGACAGGTGTGCTCAGGTGAGAGAGCCTTTAATTAACTGCAGGCTCTTCCAGCAAAGGGAGCTGGCCAGGCCTCTCCTTCCAGAAGGCTCCGCATGCTGGCAGGGCTCTGAGCAGGAGCCAGGGCAGAAGCAGGACTGCGGAGGGTCAGCTGTTCCAGAGACCTGAAAGCTAGGACGTGGAACACAGAGTCTGCTCATGAGCTACACATCTTCATGGCAAAAAGTGTAATGACTAAACAAAAAGGAGAAGACAGCCCACAGAAAAATGCCTCATATGCCTGTCTCTCTCTGAGCACAGATGACTATGCAAGTTGTCCTATGCAAGCGTGGAATATACGATCTGTTGTGTGGATTTTTCATTTAACAATGACATCACTAGCAGTTTTCAAGGTCAGGAAAGGGAGAGTTGGGTAGACTGACGTTATTTGAATAAATACAATTCACTGACTAATTCTTCGTTGTTGACCATCTAAGTTGTTCAGATATTAGCTTCTGTAAGAAAGCTGTGAAAATACGGGTGTGCTTATATTTTGGGGCATATCTCATATCCTGAGGACCAATTCTAAGAAGTTGGACTCATTTTTAAGGTTTCTGGCAGGTGACATCAAAATATCCCACACAGACAAGTGACAAAAGCTCCAATGTTCCCGAAGTTTCCTCCTCTCATGACATTCTTTTTTTTTAATTTAATAAATCTTTATTGCTCAGATTATTATAATTGTTTCTCCTTCCCCCCCGCCCCCCATAACTCCTTTCCACCAAGTTCCCACCCCACCCTTTGCCCTTACCCCACCCCCCATTGTCCTCATCCATAGGTGTACGATTTTAATCCAGTTTCTTCCAATACTCCCCACACCTCTTTCTCCCTGATGACATTCTTTTTAGTATTTGCTAATCTGGTGACTAAAGCTGGTGCCTGGCTCCTCTTTGAATTTTACCATTTTATAGCTATGCTGGCTGGCTTTCATGGTAATTGACCACTTGCTGTTTGTGCCCGAGTGGAGGGCTGCAGGGCGTCTCTGTACCTAAATCTACTTATCCATGCGTGGGAACCGTCATCCTGGCAACCTCATGGGTTTTGTTGAGGATCAAATATGAAAATATATGTAAAGTCTGTACTTCTAATAATAAGAAGAACTATAGAAACATTATTATTGTAGAGTCTGGTCTTAATTTAATTAAGGGTTATGGTTGTTTCACCTTATACAATCACAAATTCATATTTTATGATCTCCTCTTAAAATTCTCCAATTCATCAGTTCCAAATAAGGCTACACTCGACACGACTGGAATCTACTTGGTACAACTGGAGTTTACATTTTTTAAAAATATATATATTTTATTCATTTTTTACAGAGAGGAAGAGAGAGGGATAGAGAGTTGGAAACATCGATGAGAGAGAATCATCAATCAGCTGCCTCTTGCACACCCTCTGCTGGGGATGTGCCCGCAACCAATGTACATGCCCTTGACCGGAATCAAACCTGGGACCTTTCAGTCCACAGGCTGATGCTCTATCCACTGAGCCAAACCGGCTTCGGCTGAAGTTTACATTTTGATAACTGTTCCACCCATGTTGACCCTGGACCTGGATTGTGGATCGAGGAGGGGTCACTCTGAGCTGCAGGTGGGTGAGTCCCTGGGGACTAGCTGCCTCGTGATAGGGAAATGGTTGGCAAAGATGGTGCCCCAAGGTGGGGGAAACCTAGAAGAGAATTGGAGCCCTCCAGAGACTGTCCATTACACAAAGAAATATGCTCTGGGCGCCAACTTGGCTCCCCAGCCTGGATGGTAATAGACCAGAGCCTTGAGCATAACCAAACAGGCGGGTGTCCAGGAGTCTTAATGCAGCCACAGCTCATCGACCGAGGTGGACACAGGAGTTCTTAGGTTGGAGAGTTTTGCTCAATTTGTCATCTTAAAGCGATGAGCTCAACTCACACGGAGCCAGCAGGAGTTCCCACACTGTCGGATTCCGAGTGAGCATGCCCTGCCCTCCTGCCAGCCACTGCTGGCAAGTACAGAGGAAGTGGCGTCAGGTCCTCAGGTTGTGCTGTTTGTAGAGGAAAGAGCTGGAAACTGTGAACAAGCCCTTACAGGACAGGAAAGCGTCTCTGTGTGGTGAACTGGGAGAGGATGCAGCTCCCAGCGCGGCACCCCTGCTGGCTGCCCCCTCTCTCTGCCCTGACCTCATCTGTGTATCCCCTTTGCTTCTCCTACAGCCACTGCCATGGGATCTCTTCATGCTGCTGTGGTAACTCAGGTTTGCTGCCGACACCTCTCCATGGAGCTCCAGGCTGGCACGCTTGTATTCTCAGGGCTCTCCAGAGAAACAGAACTAAAGATGTGTATGTAGGAAGAGATTTATCACAGGGCATTAGCTCACACGATGACAGAAGCTGACACACGTCAGGACCTGCAGGCTGAGTCAGCAGGCTGGAGACTCATGAGAGCTGCAGGTTTCGTTCCAGTTGAAGGCAGGAAAAGGCCAGAGACTCCATTCAAAGTCCACCAGGCAGGAGGATCCTTTCTCACTTGGGGGAGGTCAGTCTTTTTGCCACCTTCACCTGATTGGTTGAGGCCCACCCAATGGGGAGGGCAATCTGCTTCCTCAGTCTACCTATGTAAACGTTCATCTCATCCAGAAACACCATCGTACACAGATGCAGAGTGGTGGTGAACCAAATATCAGGGCCCCCTGTGGCCCAGTCACGTTGACGGGTGAAATGAACCATCACAGCTCCCGAGCGGGATGGTTAGCAGCATCACCTTCCCGTTTGGGAGTGTAGAGGGCGGCGGGGTACTCCCCAGTCTGGACAGAAGCTGTGAGAAGCCAGCTAACCAAGAAGCTAGCCTCTGAATCTTCAGAGCTCAGGGCAGCCCTCAGGGAGGGTCCCAACCACAGGTAGTGGCTGGAAGCCTCTCTTTCTCTCTCTCTCTCTCTCTCTCTCTCTCTCTCTCTCTCTCTCTCTCTCTCTCTCTCTAATATATTTTATTGATTTTCCACAGAGAGGAAGGAAGAGAGATAGAGAGTTAGAAACGTCGATAAGAGAGAAACATCGACAAGCTGCCTCCTGCACAACCCCTACTGGGGATGTGCCCGCAACCAAGGTACATGCCCTTGACCGGAATTGAACCTGGGACCTTTCAGTCTGCAGACCGATGCTCTATTCATTGAGCCAAACCCGTTTCAGCTGGAAGCCACTCTCTTAAGTCATATGCCTGCTGCCTATCCACTATGCAGCACCCTACCCTCATGAAAGCAGTGAAACCAGGGCTGCAGGTGAGCAGAGCCTTCCATCAGACTTGGCGGCCTAGGGATCCAGGACAGGAATAGGTGAACGTGGGGGTGGGGAGGAAGGGGGATGCCACAGGGGTTCCTGTCAGGGAGGCTGACAGGAAGGCAGCTCAGGAAGGGAAGCCATGCTTGTCCCTTCTCCACTCACACCTTGCCAGTGGCTCCTGGTGAGGGCACAGTGCTCGGGAAGTGCCCTGAGCCTCCACGGACCCTCAGGTCAGCAGGAAAACGCACCGGCCCAAGGGAGTCCTGCTGAACAATGTGGGGATCCCGAGCCCCTGGGAGATGTCGGGGAGGCACCGCCTAGAACCTGGCCAGTGTGGCAGCACCCAGGGCTCTGGAAAAGGACGCTGCTGCAGAACTGAGAGTCCGGGGCAGTTCCGGAGCAGAGGGCGGTGCGGGGGACCCTGACGTCAGGTGCAGGTTGCAGAGGCAGGAGAAGTAGCCACCACACCGCATGGGGTGACTGGCAGACTGGGCTGTGGGCCCAGCAGCCACCACACCACAGTGGTGTCGGTGCCTGCCCTTCCTTCACCAGATGCCATCCACGTCAGGCCCTGCTGGTCTTATTGAAGCCGAGCCACCGCGATGGGAAAGGTATTTTTAGACTATTTTCTGCCGGGTGGCTTGGGCAGGATTAGCAGAGCCCACACGGCACGCAGCAACGCCAGGCAGGACCAGCTCCCACGCGCCCAGAGGCTGGGAAGGAAACCCCTCTCCAGTCCAGAATGGAGTCACCCACTCCCATCTCTTAAAGAACCAGGATTTCAAATCAGTCATGAGAAGCCAACCAAACAACAACAAAAAAGGCACCTCTCGGTAAAAAAAAAAAAAAAAAAAAAAAAAAAAAGGAAGACAAAACCCAAAAGCTGACACGCGGGGCAGAGGCTGCTCTGTCTGTCGGCGTTTATCTCTCTTCCTGCACCTTCTGGTTTCTTCTATTCGTGGAAGGACAGAATGGAGCCGCAGCAGAATGAGAGGAAACGCAGGGCCAAGGGGCGGTCCCGGCAGATCCTGACACAAAAGTGGTTTTCCCACCAAGCCTCTGCTTGTCGGAGATACAAAGTGGAGATATTTCCAGGCACTATTAATTCCCGAAGCCCCACTTTGTAGATTGCCACTTGCTTTCCCCCGCCTCCTCCCAAACCATCTGGGTGCGTGGCTCCTACCTTTTAAGTCCTCTTTTAGAATGATGACTTGGTTGTTCTCTATAGGAGGGGCGCGTGCACATGTAGAGTCCCCCGATTCCAAAAGTTATCAAAGAGAAAGCAATAAGGAACCAGAGAGTTCACTGCCAATGGCATGGCCAGAGAAACTCCTGTGTCTGTCTGCTGGGACAGGCCCACACCCACCACTGGAGGAAGAATGACCGGCTCATGAAGTAGGTGGAAGGCAGAGGGAGAGGAAGGGAGGATTTTCTTTGACTGTAGCAGGAGAAAAAGGCATGGAGTGAATTTGAGGACTGCTAACGGTTACATAAATAAATCTGTGTCACAAGAAATAACTTGTGAATGATCCCTCAAAGATAGTCATCAGACACTGAAAAAAAAGAAGGCTCTGGGTGGGGACCAGCCCTTCCTTCGGCACAACATGCCCGGTCAGGTGCATGAACAGACAGACCTGGGAGAGAAGAGCAAGCCGGGAACTGGCCCCGGTGTACAGGGAAGTTCGTATTTGATGAGGGTGGCATTTCCGGGGTTGGTGTTCAGGGAGGTCCACACCCAGGAGGGCCCATACTCAGGGGTCACTGCTCAGGAGGGCCCCGCCAGGAGGACACCGCTTACAATTTTAATCCTCAGCAGTGACTGTCTTGAAATGTTAGTCATTTAATATATATATATATATATATATATATATATATTTAAAATTTAAAAAAAAAAAAAAATATATATATATATATATATCGATTTTTTACAGAGAGGAAGGGAGAGAGATAGAGAGCCAGAAATGTCCAGGAGAGAGAAACATCGACCAGTCACCTCCTGCACACTCCCCACTGGGGATGTGCCCGCAATCAACGTACATGCCCTTGACCAGAATCGAACCCGGGACCTTTCAGTCCGCAGACCGACGCTCTACTACTGAGCCAAACCGGTTTCGGCAACATGTTAGTCATTTTATTACTGAATTTGTGTTTTGAAAAATGGAGCATGTTCTGGGCTTGGAGCCTGGGCTCGAAAGTGGCCACATCTCTCACCACCTGCCCACCTCCACTCAGGGACCCTGCCACCTGTGCTCTATCGGAGGCCTGGGCACAGGGTGGGAAGGGGTGGAGATGGGCACATGGACCGGAATACTAAGTGGTAGAGTGGGATCCTTGGTGCCTCTGAGGGTCTGCATTTGCCTTGTAGGTATTACCATGCCCCAGAGATCATGACATTAAATAGCAAATAAAAAACACCTCAACCTGAACACAGAGAGAAAGAGTAGACGAGAGGAAGGAAAGAAAGAAGGGAGGGTGGGCGGGGGGAGAGGAAGGGAGAGAGAGAGAGAGAGAGAGAGAGAGAGAAAGAGAGAGAGAGTGAGTTAGTTCAAAAGAGAGGAAAGGGCTTTTGCCCTGTGTTTTGAACAAGGTGCCAACATTTTCATTTTTCACTGGGCCTATATCTCATGAATTATACATATTGTATACGGATATCTAGGGTTTGCGCTCTCTCTTTTTTTTTTTTTTTAAATATATTTTATTGATTTTGTACAGAGAAGAAGGGAGAGAGATAGAGAGTTAGAAACATCAATGAGAAAGAGTCATCGATCAGCTGCCTCTAGCACACCCCCCACTGGGGATATGCCCGCAACCAAGGTACATGCCCTTGACCGAAATCGAACCCGGGACCCTTCAGTCCCCAAGCCGACACTCTATCCATTGAGCCAAACCGATCTCAGCTAGGGTTTGCTCTTTAATGAACATTGAGAAGTCAGCCAAACCCCAAAAGAAAAGTCCTGTATTACCTTTCTCCTGTGGTTTCCTGGGGTCCCTGCGCCATCTGTTCCACCGCCCCATTAGCTCAGCCATGTTGGCACAGTGAGAGTGCCATCTGCAACTCTGTGTCACAGTCCTGGCCAATGCGATGAGGCAAGAAAAAGGAAAGGGAGCATACAGAGGAGGTAAATCGGTGTCTGTTCATAAACAACATGGTTGTGGACGTCGATATAGAAAATCCCCACAAACCCACAAAAAGCAATGGAATTAGTAACTGAACACAGAGAAGGCAAAGATACACCAACATACAAAACCAACCACACTTCTATATGCTAGCAAGGCACAAGAGGAAAGTTAAATTTAAAAACACCGTTTAAAGGAGCAGCAAAAAACATAAGATATGTGGGAATGAGTTTAACAATAAGATATGCAAGACCTCTACTCTGAAAACGCCAAAGAATGCTGCCAAGAGAAATGAAAGCAGTAAATGAACAGAGAGATATATGACACAGCGGTGGGGTGGGGAGGAGAAGGGAAAGGACGGGGAGACCTTTTAGCATCTTTCTCCCCAAAATAACCTACTGATCAATGCCTCCCTCATCAAAACCCCAGCAGGCCCTTTTTTGTAGAAATTGAGGAGCTGATTCTAAAAGTGTGATGGAGTCACAAAGGCCTCCGGGAGCCCCAACAGTGCTAACAAAGAGCCCCTGGAACTGATAGCAGCTCTGGCTGTGAAGCTACAGGAATCAAGGCAGCCACAAAGACAACAGGTGAATGGGACAGATTGAAGTCCAGAAATAGACTCACACACCACAGGTTGGAGATGTCAAGAATGGCCTCTTCTTGGCTTAACTTAAAAAGGATTTTCTGGGACTGAGGGTAGCTGCTATAATGTGATTGGGATTCTGGTCAAACAATATATATATTTGTCACAAGCTATCCAGCTAGGCCACTGAGGCACTTGCTTTTTACCATAGGTAAACTGTCTGCCAATGCAATCTCTCTCTCTCTCTCTCTCTCTCTCTCTCTCTCTCTATATATATATATATATATATATATATATATATATATATATATATATATATATCCCTAATATGCAAATTGGCCGAATGGTGGAATAACTGAGCAACCAGTCGCTATGAAGTGTGCTGACCAAAAGGGGTCCCACAGAGAACATGGTGGGTGTTTGCTATGGTGGGATGGTAGAGCAGGTGAGCAGGGGCACTAGACCAATGTGGGGTGCCAGTCGCTGTTATCGGGGTGAGCCTATGGTGGTTACTGAAATTCTTTGCTCCCGTGCACTGTGGTCCTGCTGAGTACTTGCACCTGTTGTCAGCACTGGCCCTACTTATACCCACTGCTGGCTCCCAGTGCTGGCCCTGATCGCTCAGCACTGTCAGTGGGTGTGAGTGGTGGCTGCTGGCCCCAATCGTCCCTCAGGGCTTCTCCACCTCCCCCTGCTCCTGAGGGGCAATCGGGGCAGCAACTGCCACTCACACCGGCTGATGGTCCTGGCCCCAGTCGCTCCACACCGTCAGCAGGTGCAAGTGGGACTGATGCCATCGGTGCATGAGAGTGGCAGCAGTGGGAACGGGGCTGCCAGCAGACAGGGGACTAGGAGTGTATGGCAGGAAGGGCTCGGTTGGGGTGCAGAGGATGGGCTGAGACCTGCCCCTGTGCCCACCGCAGCCTCGAGGCCCATAGTTCCTTTCAAGGTGCACAAATTCGTGCACTGGGCCCCTAGTCTTATATAATAAAAGGCTAATATGCAAATTGACTGAATGGCAGAACAACCAGTCGCTATGATGCACACTGACCACCAGGAGGGGCAGAAGCTTAACACAGGAACTGCCCCCTGGTGGTCAGTGCGCTCCCACAGGGGGAGTGCCTCTGGAGAGGCCAGAAACCCGGCTCAAGGCTGGCAAACACAACGGCAATGGCAGGAGCCTCTCCTGCTTCCATGGCAGGGCTAAGGATGTTCGACTGCCGGACTGCAAGAGTGCGCAGTTTGGGCTAAGGAACCCTCCCGCTCCCTCCCCAGTGCACAAGTTTCATGCACTGGGCCTCTACTGGGTTAATAATTAGCATGAGAGGGTCTGATGGGCTGGGGTAGGATGCCTGCCAGACATTGCTGAGAAACAGAAGTGGGGGCAGCTTCTCTCGTAAACTGGCTGAAGGCTCTCTTTTGGGTGAGACATGGACTAACTGTTATTTTAACATGGAAGCAAGTTTCTATTACTTTCTATAAAGATTTTTTTAAAAATAATTAAGCTCAGATCCTTCTGTCAATCAACCGGTTGTGACAGAGGCTGACATGCTAATGGGAGTGAGCCAAGCTGGGCACCCTCGCTTACACTTAGCCAGATGGGCTGAGAGTTTCTTGAAACAGCCTGTTAAAACTCCCCGTCTCCACTCACAACAAGAGTGCCCAGCTGAAACCGGTTTGGCTCAGTGGATAGAGTGTCGGCCTGCAGACTGAAAGGTCCCAGGTTTGATTCCAGTCAAGGGCATGTACATTGGTTCTGGGCACATCCCCAGTAGGGGGTGTGCAAGAGGCAGCTGATTGATGATTCTCTCTCATCGATGTTTCTAACTCTCTATCCCTTTCTCTTCCTCTCTGTAAAAAAATCAATAAAATATATTTTTTAAAAAATAAAGAAAAAAGAAAAAAGAGTGCCCACCACCCACGTGCTTAGGGCAATGCAGTGAGAGGGTGGACCGTCCCAATTCCCCCTCCTCTTTTCCCTTCCTCCTGGGGGACAGGCCTGTGACCTGAGGCCTGGGACCCTCACCAAAAGGCTCCCTCAGCACCCCGACACCCTGTCACAAGATGGTGGGCACGCCTGCTGCCCTCCTCCAAAGCCGCCTGTGGAGTATGGATTAAACGCCGAGCATGAAACACCGAAATAAAATGCACGTTGGGCTCGGGAATGCCGTCGTGTGCACTCAGCCAGCTCCTGCTCAGGGAACCGGGACGGGCCTCACCTCACACCCACAGGCTGAATGGGCTTATTGAAGGGGCCACCAAGATATGATAAGGCAGTCAAGGGAAAAAAAGGCGTTCTTCCATTTTGGGAAATAGTCAAAGCTTTTATATTCCACCAAAAATAGAAGTGGAATTCTAGAAAGCAAGACTAGCTGGGCTTATGCATGTCTGCCATTCAGACAAACCCACATAGACTACGATGCTCTCATCTTTCTGGAATGTGCGCCTGCGTTTCCCTGAGGACCCAGACCCTGGACAGAAGGGAGTCTGGGACCAGCATCTTTCTCTTCCCCAGACACCAGTCCTTCTCATCCCGCTCTCTTCCTAACACAGTCATTGGGTACTGAGGGGCATCACAAACTCAGCACAGCCAGAAGGGTCTCCTGGCTTCTCCCCTGTCATCTCTCACTCTCCCCCCACCTCATTAGGTCACTTCCAACTCACGCAGCTAGAATACTGGGCAAGTCTTTTTATTTTTTATTTTTTTTTATTTTACTGAATTTTACAGAGAAGAGGAGCGAGGGACAGAGAGCTAGAAACATCGATGAGAGAGAAATATGGATCAGCTGCCTCCTGCACACCCCTCACTGGGGATGTGCCCAGAACCAAAGTACATGCCCTTGACTGGAATTGAACCTGGGACCTTAGGCTGATGCTCTATCCATTGAGCTAAACCGGTTTCAGCACTGGGTGAGTCTTGATCCTTCCCTCTCTATACCCCTTCACTCACTAAGCCTTATTCAGTCTGTTTCCAAAAGCACCCCAACTCTTTCCACTTCCGTGTTACCACCTGATCTAAGCAATCAGCCTCTCACCTCAGCAGGTGCATTGGCTTCAGAGCAGACACTGGTGAGGTGTAACAAGCCGCCAGCATGTAGGGCCTGGTCACCTTCCACCTGTGCTACTGCTGCTGGGGAGCAGGTGAGAGTCACACCTGCAGCTCCGACTGAAGGGCATTTCTGAGTTAAATATCACTCCATGAGGCCCAGTCAAAGATGGCCTCAGGGACGGTCTCCTGTGAGTCACGTGTCCCTTTGCCACTTGCTTTGGGCCAATGAGACTTTAGTAAACATGGTGCAGAGGTTGGAGAAGCCCTGTGCACAGAACTTTGCCACCATGAGAAAAGCCCGGCCACCCTGCTGATGGGTGGGTGATACATGGCCCATCAGAGGTTGTCCCAAGAGTCTTCATTTTTACTTATTTGTCAACTAGTGGCCCTTGGATACTGTAGCTGGCCGTTGGCCCTCAGGCAGGGTCAAGGGCCGGCTTGTTCACTGGCTGACCGCAAAGACAGGTTTTTCCTTTCCCTCAGAGAGCAACCTGAAGCAGGTGACTGGCCTGTTGCAACACTTTCCCCTGTGGTTAATTTATGCCCTGGATCACTGAGCTTCTCTGTCATGTTCAAATGTCACACGACTCCTGAGTAAGAGAAGCCAACACTGACGGCATGCTGACCATAATCCGGGCTCTACCCTGGGCTCTATACCTGTGTCAGTGTCTCCTCTTCTCCATCTCACACACCAGGAAACGGGCAGGGTTCCTGAGAGATGCCCAAACCCCCTCAGTTGAGAATTGGCTGCAGCTGGACTTGACTTTGGAGCCTAGCCTGTGCCCCCACTGCCCCCACCCGGCACCAGGCTAGCCAGGCCCTACCCACTCTCTCCATCCCTTGAGAAAACGAATAAAGAGAACCCTCTGAAGGGGAAGCTCTCATGTACCATACTCACTGACATCTGCAGACTCCAGCAGGAAGAAGCTATCTTGTACTTTCTCGCCACGTATCTCAGTGGTTGAGTGTTGACCTATGAACCAGGAGGTCATGGTTTGATTCCCAGTCAGGGCATATTCCTGGGTTATGGGCTTGATCCCTAGTGTAGGGCATGGAAGAGGCAGCCGATCAATTATCAATGATGCTCTTTCATCACTGATGTTTTTTCCTCTCTCCCTGAAATGAATAAAAATATATTTTAAAAATATAATTAAAAAATTTTAAAATAAAAAAAAGCACACTTTATCTCAGAGACAGGAGGAAGGTTTTCTCCTGGCTCAACAACAGCCCAACCAATGAAAGTTGACACACTCAGCCAATCACCACCATGACCTCTGGCTCTCCTTGAATGGACTTTGGCTCATAACTGCTCCTCCCAACTTCCTCCTTTTTCTCCATAAAGTAACACTCTCCTCCTTTGTTCTCTGGACTTGCCTATTGTTCCCGATAATTTGCAGTCTCAAACTGCAACACCTCTGGTATTCTTGAATAAACTCATTTTCCCTGGTAAGATAAGTGGCAATTTTATTTTTGAGGTTGACATCCTTGAGTTCTCCTAGTAAATCACCCAAAAACAAACTGCTCCCGCCTTATCACCCACTCCTCCGCTCTCAGGACCCGCGTTCAAGAACTATAGTTTTTCCTTATAAACCTTCTTTTTCCATCTGAATAGAATCGCCGTCTTGAGTTATTCTGGTCTTCAGAAACGCATCTCCACATATGCTTGTCGCATGTGCACATTTCTAGATCTAACCATACCCCACAGATACAGGAGTCAGTCTATTGCATGCACTGTAAAAAGACTTTCAAATGCCTTTACTGTCAAAACCAACCAATCCAATATCCACCTTAACGCTGGTACTCTGGACTCGCCTCTGCTGTCACTGAAAGTGCTTCACTGAAACAGGGGAGCCCCCTTGTAATCCGGGGACCCCGGTTTCCTAACGCACACCCAGGGCTCTCGGGGAGGTGGACCGGCGGAATGCATTAGAACATCAGATCTCAGCGGGCCGTCCGGAGCCCCCTGCCCCGCCCAGGCCACCCCCCAACCCCCGGTGCGGCACCCCGCTCCCAGCCCCAGCCTCGCCTAGCGCTCGGGGTCGCCCTGGGACCCAGAGCACAGCTCGGCTCGGCGCCCGCGCCCGCGCACGCCCTACGTCACGCCGTCGCCCCCGGCGTGCGCGCGGCCGCGGCCAGGGGGCGGGGCCGGCGCCGAGGGCGGGGGCGGGGGCGGAGGCTGCGGCGGCGGCCCTGTCAGGCCCGCACGGGGGCGCGCTCGGGGCCGCGCCAGGCCACGGCCCGCGCGCCGCAGCCCGGGGCGGCCGAGCGGTGCGAGCCCGGACGAGGCGCGCCGATCGGAGCGGCGGCGGCGGGCGGCTGAGGTGAGGCGGGGGCGGCGAGGGTCTGACCCCGGCAGCGGCGGACACCCGCCGCGGGAGCCGCGTTTCTGGAAGCGCCGCCGCCGGGCAGGTGGGGAGGCCGGGCCGGGTGTGGTGGGGGGCTCTGGCGAGACACCCCGTGTGCCACCGGCGGGGTGTCGGAGAGGGGCTGCGGGCCGGGCTGCCCGGGGGAGGGAGGGAGTGAGGCTGCGCCCGGACGGCCCGATCGCCTCCCGGGGCGCCGGTCCGCGCGGATGCTCTGCGCCGCCCGAGAGGAGGCTGCGCCCGCCCGGGGTGGCGGGGACACTGCGCCTCGGGACGAGGGTGCGCCCCCGGAATGAAGGGGAGGCTGCGCGCCCTGGGATGCGGCGGTGCCCGGGGGGCGGGGGCCTACATCCCTGGATGAGGCTGCGCCCGGGGTCCCCGGGTGAGGCTGCTCCCGGGGAGGGGAGCCTGCGGCGGGGACAGCCGGGTCCCCACCCTGGGAGCGCCGCGTCTGCGCCGATCCTCCGTCCCGAGGAGGAAGCCCGCGCCCGGGGATGCGGCTGCGTCCCCGGGATGAGGATGCGTCCCCGGGATGAGGATGCGCCCCGGGATGAGGATGCGCCCCGGGATGAGGCTGCGCCCCCAGGACGAGGCTGCGCAGAGGTTGGCCCGCGTTCCCCGCCGTGTCCCCGCGGGATGCTGCGCTTCGCGGGGAGCAGAGGGGCCCCCCTCCCGGAGAGGGGCCGCCGAGTCCCGGGAGAGGCTGCGCGCTCAGAGGGCACCGTGTCCGCGGGATGCCCTGCGCCGCGGGCGCCCGGGTGGGGAAGTTCCCGCCGGCGCCGGGCGCCCGGAGCGCTCGCTCCGGAGCAATCTGGGGCGCCTGGGGGCCCCCCGAGGTGACTTCTGACGCGGGCACCTCTGCGGTAGGAAAATTACCGGGCTGTGGAGGGGGACCGGGGAAGGGGGCCGAGTGGAGTCCCGATGTACACGTTGGTGAACCTGAAATGTATTCCAGCCCCGGGTTAGCCGTGGGAGACGTCTCCCGCACCACTTTGTTTGGTTCGCAGGTCAGATGTTTTAGCCGCCAACCCGCGTTGGTGTTACGTATGATAAAGGCATTTTATCACCTCCTTACCCAAGCCAGTGACGGTTAGCGTTCCATTCTCAAAGTAACCTATAACGAAAAGTGGCTTCATGTCAAACTTGCTTCTTGACTCGTAGTGCTCTCATTAAGGTGATCAACCGATCATTAAGTTTTGGGAATAGAAATATTTAAAGATTTTCGTTCCCTCTTGCATGTACCCGTGCGTGTTATGCCTTTGAAAGATGCCACCCAGAGCTGCAAAAGCAGTGCCCAGGCAGTGCCTTTGGGGTGGAGACTACTCCCCTCTCTGATCCCCCCTCTGCGTGCTGAGCGTTTCCCAGAGAGGACAGGGGGAAGGAAAGGTTGGTGATGCTACTCTGCCCTGGGTAGGAGAATTAGCTACCCCTCCATGCAGGGCTTTCCGAGGGCACGATCCTCTCTCACGGGCACCATCAATGGTGGGTGGCATGATAATAGGTGATGAGAGCTCTGAGCTGGGTGCCCCATTCTGCCCGAGGTGGAGGCCAAGGACTCAGCTTGGGAAGGAATCCCTTGTCTTTGAGGAGTGCCTGTTAACTACTGGGGGGTTCCAGAGACAATGCCTTCAGCGACATCCTCAACAAATTTACAGACATAGTTGAAAGGGAAGAGTGGGAAAAGGAAAACTGGTCCAGCTCTGAGAAAGGCATGACGCCTGTCCCGAGGTGTGATGTGCCCAGGAAGTCGGTACTGGGAGTGAAGAGAGAATTAGCTGATGACATCATCAGCAGAAACTTCTGGACGCACAGGCTGATTCGTTCCTTTGTGAATTTACAGTTCAACTGCTTTTTTAGTTTTGGAATAAGAAAATTCTTTAGGCTTACATTTGTGAGTAAAACAAACGTAACTCATTTGATAAATACTTATCCATAATATTTACCACATACTGTGCTGTGTGCTAGGTCCTCCCTGTTTTCAGCAGAGGACACAATAAAGGAAAAGCTAGGCAGAGATTTTAAAAAGTTCAAAAGCTGGCAGTTTGTTTTATTAATCTCTTTGGTAGCACTACAGTTTAAAAATAAAATGTATAATTTTAGTTATACATTTTTAAATGTCTAGCATTAATTTTTTTGCAGATTTAAAAATATTAATATAAGCATGCACACAGTACATTCTAAAGGTACAAAAAGACACAGAAACCTCCTTCTACCCCATACCCAGTAGCTCAGTTTCCTCCACCTGGTATGATGATGTATTTATTCTTCCCGCAATAGTCAAAATAGCGTATACACAGTCGTATATGTGTTCTAATATCGTTTTTTAGTGTTTGCTGGAACAGACAGCGCTGCAGTGAACATTTTATGCATAGCTGCAAGCAAAACCTGCTAATCACTTTTTTATTAATCATCAAAATTCCTTAGCTATAAGAGCGGGCTTATATTCCCTTGAATGTTGTGACAAGCCTTGTCAGCACTTAGCACCAAAGCGTATTATTTAAATAGGTAGACGATCGCTAGGACGTACACTTTGGAGTTTAATAGGTGAACTTACCAACTTATTAAAAACTTGAAGAAAATGTATCAGTCTTAGCATGAAACTGAAAAGCGCTTAGCGAGGTCCAATTTTATTGGAAAACCTGATTTTTTGTGTGTGTGTGTTAGCGTTCCAAAATGCAAATTTCCAAATCTATAATTTGTGATAGAAATGGTGATTAAAAACAACAACTCCTTTTAAAAAAAAATATGTTCATAATATGTGAGGAAGGTAGGAAAGGCCAGATGTGAGAATTTCATTTACAAATTGTACGTTGGAGTCATCATGACTTCCTTGTTCCTTGAGTGACTTCTCTCGGCTATGTTCCTTTCACGTGGACTGTGGAGAGGGGACATGCCGTGACCAGCAGGTCTTCACGTGGCCTTGCTGCAGAGCTCCCCACTGGGCCCAGACCGGGAGTATCATCACCTCTTGGTGTGACCCGGTGAGTGTGCTGGCTGACCTTCTCCCCCTGCACCTGTGCAAAGTGTTCTAGGAATGTACAAAGACAAGGCACTTCGGTTTTAGGTTTCCCATCCTTGCGATGGAATGGAGATGAAGATAAGCAGAGAGGGGTGGAAGGAGCTCAGAGGTGCCTGGTATTTTTATTGGCCACGGGTGAAGCTCTGCTTGCCTCGAGGCTGGTTTTGTCTCACCTTCAGGGTCACCCCACAGGTATTTACAAGGTTATTGTTCTGGACGCAGGAGGGGAGGCGTGGGAGCTGCACAGCAAGAATATTTCCTGCCTTCATAGGGTTCACATGATAAGGAAGGAACATTAAACCCCACATGAATCCTAAGTGCCAGGCTAGGCAGTGTGAATGGGATCTTAGGGGAGCCCAAAGGATGGAGGGAGCTGGGTGCTGCTCTGGCAGCCTCATTCGGGCAGCTGGAACTCTGGG
This sequence comes from Pipistrellus nathusii, assembly GCA_963693515.1. Taxonomy (NCBI): domain Eukaryota; kingdom Metazoa; phylum Chordata; class Mammalia; order Chiroptera; family Vespertilionidae; genus Pipistrellus; species Pipistrellus nathusii. Next base: position 189,219,299 of record OY882859.1, on the reverse strand, counting down.
GTCAAAGCTCTGTGCCCAAGCGGTTGTACTGCACTGGCGATAGCAGGGAGGTCACTGGCAGGAAGGGCACGGAGGGCTGAGGTGAGGAATTGGGATGTTCACCTTCCTCAGTGTGATGGGGAGCCTTGGGAGGGCTGCCTTCTTCCCTGCTTCTCTTCCTCCTTCCTTCCCTCCCCTCCTTCCTAGTTGGTTTAGAGAGCTTTGAATGAGGGAGTGACTGATTTGATTTATCTTTATAAAGAATCGCTCTGGCTGAGATCGATTTGGCTCAGTGGACAGAGCGTCATTCTGTGGACTGAAGGGTTCGGTCAAGGGCATGTACATTGGTTGCAGGCACATCCCCCATTGGGGGTGTGCAGGAGGCAGCCAGTCGATGTTTCTCCCTCGTCGATGTTTCTAGTTCTCTGTCCCTCTCCCTTCCATTTATAAAAAAATCAATAAAATATATTAAAAAAAAAAAAAAGAATCGCTCTGGCTGTTATGTAGCTACCATTTGTGAGAAGCTTAAGCACTTTGTATATACTAATTAATGTACTTCTCATAAAGTCCATAAAGTAGGCATTATTGTTTGTCTTCCATGGGTAAAACTAGGCAGAGAGAGGCCACCGATAAGTGGCAAAGGCAGGACCCCCCTGAGCACCTGTTCCTGTGGCCCTTCCCACCTGCGGGCCACAGGCGGGAGAGGAACAACGGGGTATCCGTGACCCCGACCAGGCAGGCTCAGACCAGGGCAGAGGTGGCCAGACCCAGTGCCACCATCGGCAAGTTGCAGTGTTACTGTTGGTGCTATTAGCAGGAAAGTGTTGCCAATTAGACTGACACGTGCTTTCTTATCGCTGCACTTTTCCTTCTACTCACTGCAAGTACAGACTTTTCAAGTCAGACTGGTCTTGTGCTTCCATAAAAGAGGAAGATAAGAGTGAAATGAAATAAAGTAATTCTAAATGTTTAGAATCTAGTTCTTCCAAGTCAGCCTTTGCGGTGGTGCCCCGCTGCCCGCGGTGCTGTCCACTGTGCTGTCACCGAGCGTTTCTGAGACGGCGGCACTGCTGTCCCTGGGGTGTCTGTTGTCCCAGCTGCCAGGCCCAGTCAGCAGGTCTGCATGCTTCCTTGGACTCACTGGCAGGTGTTAAGGAAAGGCTTCCGGTCCTGAAGGGACTCGCTGACAGTTACGCTGTCCTGTCATACCTCCAAGAGCAGCAGCCCAGTTGAGTGTACCGTCGCAGAGCGCTGCACTGACTGGCGGCTGAAAGCCTGTGACACGCCTCCGATTGCAGGCACTCCGTTACCCCAGTAGCTAGGATGTGGGGCACGCCCTCAGCACTGAGGAATGTGGCCTGTTTAGCGGGCGGGCCCATCTGGATAGCCAAGAGACTCTGTGAGAAGGAGCATTCCAGAAGGACCCCAGGGTGGTTTTCGGCACAGCTGGCTGGCCAGTGGTGAGGTGGGGAAGTCTCTGTGGCGATGAGGAGCGAGGCGGAGCTCAGGAGGCAGCTCCTCAGCTGTCCCCGCGGACTAGAGCTGGGGCGTGCAGGCGGCTGCTCAGCCCACCCCAGCCAGATGTGTGGTTTTGAGCAGGCTATGTCATCTTCCTGGGCTTTGGTTTTCTTGCCTGTGAATTAGGAGGAAGATGAGCGGCTTGTGTCCTGTGGTTGCTGGGTGGATAAACTGAGCTCTGTAAAGTGCCCAAAATGTTCCTCAAATAGGACTAAAGAGGGTTTTGCTTTTCACTTCTATGATTAGTCACCCAAGGGCAGGTGTTTAGATAATTCAAGAATATGTAAATGTGGCCGTGATTTGCTTATCTCAGGTATTTGAAACCACAGACTGGGCTGTGGGTGTGGAGACTGGAGAGCTGGACGAGGACTGAGCCTAGGGGCTTTGGCCAGGAGTCCACAAGGCAAGGATCTAGCGATACCCACTGAAAGGGGTCTGTAGATGAAGGAGGAAACCTGGAGCATTTAGTGGCTTGGAACCTGGGCGGAGGGCTGAGAAGTTCAGCCCCTTTCAGTGAAGGATTGCTTGGGTTTGATGAGAGGCAGATGGCCTTGTGGTGGGGAGAGAGGATGGGAGTGAGGAAGCAAGAACATCCAGTAGAGAAGACTCTACAAGTTTGGTTGAGAAGGGACAGTAGCTGGGGAGGTGGGCGGGGGGACTCGGGAGTTTTTTTTATTTTTTAAATGAGAGTGTTTATAGCATGTTTATGGGCTAATAGGAACACTCCCATAGTGAAGGACAAATATACGCTGAGTGGCCAGATTATTATGATCTCTGAATGCATAATAATCTGGCCACTCAGTATGTATGTGTATATGTGTGTATACACACACACACACACATATATATGTATGTGTATATATATAATGTATCTACACATACATTAGAGGCCTGGTGCATGAATTCGTGCATGGGTGGGGTCTGGCCAGCCTGGCCAGGGGGAGGGGACATGGGCGGTTGGCTGGCCTGCCTGCTGGTCAAACTCCTGGTTGAGAGGACAATTTGCATATTAACCTTTTATTATATAGGAATACACACTGAGTGGCCAGATTATTATGCGTTCAGAGATCATAATAATCTGGCCACTCAGTGTATAATAATACAGGCCCAGTGTTGAGAATCTGCCCTCTGGTGGTCAGTGCGCATCGTAGCGACCAATCGTTCTGTGCTTTGGTTGATTTGCATATTAGCCTTTTATCATATAGGATGCTGGGAAAGAGGGTAATTGCAGAGCAAAGTCCTTGAGAAAATAAGAGGGCATGGCTAGAGGAGCAGGGACACTCAGCCCCAGGAGCCAGGCAGGACTTTGCTAACACCTGGGCAGCTTGATTTACTTAGGATCTAAAATGAAAATAACTTGTGCTCAGTCAGGAAGCTGGGCATTGTGCTCTAGGATTTGAGATCTAGTTTATGGTGTTCAACATGCCTTGGGCACTCTTACAGAAAGATACATGTAAAAATGGCATTTTTTTTATTAAAAAAATTTAAGTGTCCCTAACAGTATTAACTTAATTAGACTCTGTCACCTTTACTCACCAAATTTGGTACTGCTTAGAGGACTAGCAAGACTTGTGCTTCATTTGTCCTAAGGATCTGGCAGGAAGTGCCCATGTTACACCCTGGGGGGGTATGGGGGGGGAGGGCGGGGACAGGAGTCAATGCTTTGGGCCAGGAATGAGTGAGCATCTAGGGGGCAGCAGCATTCACTTCAAACTGTCTGTTGAAATTATAAATACCTTCCTTGCATGTCGGTTTGCATTGTTTGTGCTCATCTGATTTTGTAGGTCAGGAGTTTGGAAATACTACAGTTTCTCTGTGGTTCCACAGACATGATGAAATGTGGAAGCCCTTCCTTGACCTTGCCTTCAGTCCGCGGTGGTTGGGGGAGGGGGGTGAGAGAGTGGGTTTGTATCGCTCTGGGCACACTTTCTCTTCCCTCTGCCCCGAGTGGACAGGTTTCACGAATGCCTTCTCTCTGTGTCACTGTGGAGAGACGCAGGGAAGGAGGAGCTCTCTGCCTTGTTGAGCCAACATTCCAGTGGGGGAGACTAAGCAAGGACAAAGGCAGACAATACAACCTCAAAATTAATGTCCTTGGGATGAGTGAAGAAACGGGGCTGAGGTGGATGGCGTCAGAGGGCTGCCCAATTGCAGGCCTGGCATTTCGGGAAGGCCTCCCGGAGAGGGTGCTGTGCTGAGGCCGGAAGGAGCTCTCGTGTCAGGAGAGGAGACAAGAACATTTCGGGCAGAAGGGACAGCTCGCAAGACCCCTGCTGGTTGGAATAGCTGAGGTGGGGCCAGTAGCCTTTGTCCAGTCGTCATTAATGGGGAGTGCAGAGGAAGGTGACTTTGAGAGACACGTGTGGCCGGCTGTGCAGGCTGTCATGCACCACAGGAAGTTTGAAGCCAAGGATGAGGAGGGTAAAGGGAGCAGGTGGAGAAACTGGAGAGCAGAGAGCCAAGTGCAGTTTCTTGTGGTCGAGCCAGCAGGGCTGGTGATGGGTCGGGTCTGGAGAGGAGAGGACTGGAGGGTGTGAGAGGGGCTGCCCTGAGGACTCCGAGCGGTGCTGATGCTGAGGACCAGCGTGTCCGAGGGCAATGCTTCAGTTATGGACGTTATCATCCTATATTGGGTTCTGTTTGGATCTGCAAATCAGTTCTTTCCAGTGTGTGATGTGCAGAATATTTATCTACACCGATTTGTGGTCTATAGGATACATAACATATTTGTAAACACACAGACAGGTGTAAACGTTTTAACCTCTATTTGGTACAATAGAGGCACTAACTGGGAGTCCTCACAAATCTTACATGGAGGTTTCATTCCCCCTGCTTTTCAGATCAGCAACTTCCTGGGAGGGCTAGACAATAGCTACATGTATTAATATTATGCTCTTACTCTGTATCAGGCATGGTGGGACCAGTGTATTCCAGTTCGCTCCTCCTGCTAACCTTCGATGGTCACTTTACGTGGGATCTCCATTATCTGCTCTTACTGATCAGGAGTAAGAGCTGGGCTCACCTGAGTTGCCTCCTCACAGGTATCCTCTCCTCCCGTCTATTCTTGACCAGCAGCCAAAACAGAAGCTTAAATGGAGGACACATCAGTCATACTTTTGCTCAGAAGCTTGTACCTGCCCCCATATCATAGTCCTTCCAGGGGCCTCCCCTCCTGCCATCCCTTCAGCTGTCTCCTGGGCTGCACGCCTCTGTGCCCTCAGCTCTTTATCCACTGTGTGCCCTGCTGTCCCTACTATCTCCCTCATACCCTCCATCAGCCTGCCAGGAAGATGGGTCTTGCTCTGTCTCTGTCCTTAGGGAACAGAACAATGCCTGGCAGATAGCAGACACTTGACAATGTTTGTTGAATAAATGAATGCCTATTTCTTACTTTTTATGTTGGTAGTAAGTGGTGGAATCCAAGTTTGGCCTCTGAAAATTTGTGCTTTTCTGCCTCCCATTGTGCTGGTGCATCAGGCATACATTTATGTCCATATGTCTGTTATCTCCAAAGTTCCATGCTTTTCTTTGTAGAATAGAAACATTCACTAAACACTCAGAATTGTTCTAAAACTAGACACTAGTACAATAGATTAAATGAATCTCTTGAAAACAGTAAATTAACCTGAAAAAGTGGCTCTGTCCCACCACCATTATTTTAACCCCTTTCACTTGATGGGTAATTGAGACATTCTTTTAAGTAGTAACAGCATTTATAATAGTCAGAAGTAACAATTATAGCTACGTCTTGATAAAAATGAGACTATTTTAAATCTGGGAAGTTTCAGAAAAGCAACGAAATTAAATGAAAAATATGGGATTCAACCGCGGAGGCTTAAAGGATTTAAACATCGGAGAGAATGCGGCTTTATAAGCTGTGTGGTAAAGGAGCAATCAGAAGAATTTCCCTGGGTTTGGCAATCTGGGGATTTAATCCCAGCCCTGCCCTGACCTCACCAGCACCTCATTTCCCGGCTCTGCCACACGTCTCCTGAGTGTTAACTTGATGGTTTCCAAGCTTCCTTCCATTTCTAGAAGACTGCTGTTTGTAGGAGCAAAATAGTATGGTACATGCTACGTGTTTGAAGGGCCATGCAGTGGGTTGTACAAGAAATAGCACTAAATACAGTGATGCCACGTCACTTCATGGCTGCTTAAGACCTACAAGAGGCCAGCAACTGGCACCAACCATCCCGCCCCTTCCCAGTGGACCAGGTCACTCTGTTGGAAGAGGTGAGGTGCAGGCCCGAGGAAGGTGGGCCAGTGGGCAGGATTTGGGTCGGGGGTGGAATGATGGGTCTGACTCTATGAGAAGTGGCGAGACTCCAGAGTCCAAGTGATTCTTCTGTGTTTTCCTCAGGCTCAGGAACTAGACTGCTAGTTGTCTTGAATTAAACGAAGCAAGGATTGTGTTCAGTTTGCAAATCTAGAGCATGTCATAACTAACGATAATTCAGTGGGAGGGGACATTGAGTTAGCCCCTCTTCCAACGTTGTAGAGTTAGAAACAGGTGGTTGGAGAATAAGTTTGAAAGTCGCATTGTATTCTGTGCCTTCACTTCCGGGCCGTGCACGCACATCCGATTCCTTCTGGGCTTTCTTGGTTAGTCACTGTGCGCACAAGTTCTCTCCCTCTCCGAGTGTCAGCACGCTCAGGCTTGAGTTGATTTCTGTAAGGACAGGAACTTACCAAGGATGTCAGGAAGTGTCTCATCACGTCTGTGAGGCCGAGAGCCAGTCACAATAGGCCTTTTCCTGTGAATCACCTGCTCGGAGCTGGTGCTGCACGTGAGTCCCCTGCCTACTGTCATCTCACAGCACCCAGGTCTCCGTCACCTCCGTTTCCTCCCTTTTCAGGAATGGGTTCTGCCAGGCACCTGCCTTCTCAGGTTTCTCTTTAGAGGCGAGGTCTCGTGTGTGCTTTACGTGAGTCCTGGCTGAGAGTGGACAAGGATTCCCTGTCTGGCCTCTGCCTTAGGAAGGGGGACCCAGCCAAGGGGATGTCCCCAAGTAGAGGAGGGGAGTCAGGGACTGCCAATGGGAAGATGATGGAAAACAGACTTCATTCAGATGCTTCACCTGGTTCAGGCCTGAGCACAAACAGCCGACGTTAAATTTAATACAGGAAGTAGTTTTGAGAGACCTGCTCGGGCCACAGCTTAAATTGCAATAAAGTGACTGTTTATATCCATTCTAGCTAGATAGGAATGAAATTAATCACATCAAATGCATATTTATTTGTCTTGACCACTTGAATTTGATTCCTTTTTAGAATAGGAATCTACCCCAAGTAACAGTCAGACTTATTATTCTTGAGTCAGTCATTGGCATTAGATTTCACAGCATGCCTATTATAATACAGTGTTCTTTGCGGGCTACTTTAGAGGATTAGCTTTCCTTTCTTACTATATTAATACTTTATTTAATTAAAAAGTTACCTAAGGTAGGACTGGTGGGGCAGGGCACCTTGTGGCAGGGTTTCCCTTCTAGCCAGCTACTTCTCTCTGCCCGTATTAGTACCAAACGTGAAATGTGGGTTATCGGCCTGCTAGTGTGGGTCTGAGCTGAGGTCTGGGTTCTCGGAGTCTGGTTTTGCACCAACCTTCCAGGTGGGGCTGAAACCCACGAATGGCATCCTCTGCAATGGGCCCTTGGGTTGTGGGTGGAACCTGCGGGCGCCTGGGAGAGGTCAGCCGCGGCTCTTGACAGGTCTCTGTGGGGACCACTTGCAGGTCAGCCCTGCCAGGAAGGCCTGGGTGGAGCAGGAGAGCCAGCTACACCACCCTCATCGCCACTGAGCCCTGAGCAGTTGGTCCATGTCCAGAAGAACAAGACCGTGGCCCTAAATAGACTCATGGCTTGCAACCCGCCAGTGAGTTTCGGTGAGAGTTGGAAGAAGCACCTTGGTGAGAATTCAGAAAACAATATTTTATAAAGCTAATGGAATTTGTTGCATAAGAAAGAAGGCATGACACTGTTTATTCACCCCTACACCAAGCCTCCACATGGATCCAAATATGCAACACAAGAGAAGGTGTCATTCTGGGACAGGATCTATATCATGGACCAAATCAAGCTCATGGGCTCTGCTTTAGTGTTCAAAGACCGGCTCCACATCCCCCCAGTTTGGGAAGCATTTTTAAAGAGCTGTCTACAGACATTGATGGTTTTGTTCATCCTGGTCAGGGAGATGTATCTGGGTAGGCCAAGCAAGGTGTTCTACTCATTTTTCTCACTGTCCGTGCACATCAAGCCAATTCTCAAAGGAGAAAGGTTGGGAGCAATTTATTGATAGCATCCTGGCTAACTCAGAACTCAAGTGACTTTGTCTTTTTGCTCTGGGGCTCTTATGCTCAGAAGAAGGGCAGTGCCATTGATAGGAAGTGCCTGGTGGTCATTTGCTGCAGACTACCCACCCCTCCCCATTGTCAGTGTACAGATGGTTCTTTGGATGCATACATTTCTCTAAAACCAACGAGCTTATGAAAAAGTCTGGCAAGGAGCCCATCAACTAGAAGGATCTGTGACCTTGAACTGGGGTGAGAGTGGAGGTCTTGCAGGCGGCAGTTACTAGCGGCTGCTATTGAAGTATTTGTCAGTGACGAAGTTGAATTGAAAATAGAATTTCCCTAGTGATTCTGAAGCACTATGCATGCCAGGGAGGAAGTCTTGGTGAAGTGGCCATGAGCCAGGCTGCCCAGGAGTGGCAGCTTTGTCCAGCAGAGACTGTACCCTGTGACCGCATGTCTGTCTTTGCCACTTGGCTCTGGCCTAGAATATGCGTCAAAGTTTTCGGAAGGAAAAGGAGGTCAAATTCTCTAGACTCTCCTCCCCTCTGTTTCCTTTATGGTTAAAGATGGGAGATAAGCACCTTTTTGGTGTATGAGTCAGCTGCTACTCTACTTGTGTTTCCCTGTAGGTTAAATGTTAGGTTCTAAGGTGATGGGTGTTTTTATATAGAAAGGCCTCCTTTGCACATCCTGGTGTTCCAGTCTGGCCAGGTACACTGCCCTTTGACCTTTTACAGAACTCTCAAGCCCTTCCTTGAAGGAAATAAGACTTCTTTTTTTTTTTTTTTTTTTTTTTTTTTTTTTTTTTTTTTTGTGCCATTTCCCAGAAATTAAGGTTCAATTTCCTGAGAGTAGCAGAGGTGAAAATTCCTAAGGAACAATCCTGTTGTGACTCTTCAGACTGGCAGATGCCAAGAGAGCCGGGCTGGGACTTGTTATACTGTCCTCTGGGTGTTTCTAGCAATAAGCAGTGGAAGTTGAACAGAAAGGAGAGGAAAGGGGAATTTACTTTTTTTTTTTTTTTTTTTTTTTTTTAGCAGAGGAAATGCTATTCGCTCAGGTGTGTCCTGAACTGGGTTTTTAAGGCAGCACAGTGTCAAGTGCTGTTTTTTCTTGACTGAAATCACTTTGGGATGCCTTTTTTCTGCAACACTGGAGAATTTCACTCTTTTAAAAAAAACTTCATAAGTGGATGTTTTATATTTTATTAATCCTTTGTTTAAGAGACCATGTTTATTAGGTCTGTATCCAAGGTCCTGTTAGAGATGCTGTATTGCTGTTAGTTGGTCTCAAAGTTAAACCTGCTAGAGTTTGTTAATAAAAGGTTGCTAGAGTTAAAAAAAAAAAAAAAGTAGCTATCTAAATGTTTAAAAAGTCTCATGTAATAATTAACATTCCCGGAAAGTAGTGGCATGTGCAGTAAACAATGAATTATTTGCTGGAGGTAGAAGCGGGTTTGGGGGTTGAGTCTGAAAATCTTAATCCAGGAGGAAGTGGAATTTGTAGGATGGAATCTGAGGACTTCAGAGCTGCGATAGCCCAGGTCGTCACTAGGGACAGAGTCACACCCCTCAAGTCTCCGCTGGTACGATGAGAACCTCCGTGTGAGGACTTGTGAGCCGTGTCCTCTTCGCTGTGAGAGCCAGACGTGGAGCTGGGTTAGGCCTGCGCCTCCGACTCCTACTCTGGGGTTTTCTGTCTTCGTATATTTTGGTGTCACAAGTAGGTGGCTTCCGCCCACGTGCACAAGAGTGAGTGGCATATTTGATGATTTCACAACGGAGCTTTCTAATCTTCAGTTTTATGCCTCTAATGAAGCTAGGAGGGTATTGATAGTATTTCCATAGAAGAGGCAGGTACTGTGTGAACCTACAGGATGTTTCAGAGCACAAAGCATCGTGTCCCATGACCCTCGTCCCGCCCCGCTACCCTTAAATTCTCACTTTTTCTGGGCAGGCGGGGCACAGGCAGGGAGGGGATGCAGGATGAGTGGAAGTGTTCTCGTTGCTAGCTCTTGCTGTAGGAAAGGGTGGCTTTTCTCTAAGTTCACCAAGACCTGGAGCCATGATGTAACCTGGGAAAGGTGCACACGGTTCCTGGGACAGAGCGACGCTGTGGGTGGCACCCGGAAAGGGCAGTGCTGGGTGACACACCACACTGCCCTGTGTGCAGTCACATAGAAGAACCCTTCTGCATGATTTCCCAGTCTTACTGAGTGTTGAAAGAAACACTACAGATTGTGCGAATGATCAGTTATGGTCTGGGTGTCCATCTTCTAAGTGTTTGGGAAGATATAGGCAGAAACAAGGTGGGAATGGTACTGTAAGGAGGTTTTGTTTCTTTTCTTTCTTATTTTTAAAAATATATTTTATTGATTTTTTTTACAGAGAGGAAGGGAGAGGGATAGAGAGGTAGAAACATCGATGAGAGAGAAAGATCGACCAGCTGCCTCCTGCATGCCTCCTACCGAGGATGTGCCTGCAACCAATGTATATGCCCTTGACCGGAATTGAACCTGGGACCTTCCAGTCCACAGGCTGACGCTCTATCCACTGAGCCAAACCGGTTTGGGCAGGTTTTGTTTCTTGTTTGGGTTTAAACTGCTATCATGGGGACCCCCCCTCCCCCCGTAAGTGGATGATTCAGACATTTTCATGAATTTCTAAGTTGTGTAACCATTACCACAGTCTAGCCTTGAAACCTTCCCATCACCCCAAAATGTTAATGTGCTTGTTTGTGCTTAGTGCCCATTCCCACTGTAGCCACAAGCAACCATCAGCCTGCTCTGTCTCTCTGTTTGCCTTGTCTAGGCATTTCATGTAAGTGGAATTAGGCGGTGTGCAGTCTTTTGTGCCAGTTTCCTTTCACTTCGTGTGTTTTGGGCATGTCCTTGTTGAAACATGGGTCAGTCCTGGTATCCTATATGATAAAAGCCTAATATGCAAATTGTCCCCTCGACCAGGAGTTTGACTGGGAGTTTGACCAGGGAGTGGGGCGAGCAGGCCAACCGCGTATGGCCCCTTCCCCTAGCTGCCCCTCTTCTCCCCACCCCCCACTCACAATCGGGGGCAGGGCCAGCCAACCAACCTCCTGGCTGGCCCAGCCCAAACAGGGCCAATCGGGGTTGGCCGGACCCCATCCATGCATGAATTAGTGTACCGGGCTTCTAGTAAGTAAATAATTGGATAAATCAGTTAATCGTTAGAAGGATTGAGGAAATAGAAAATCACCATCAGCTGACACCACAGTCAAGTCACTTCAGGCGAGACCCAAGGACCAATGCTAAGATACCGGGTGCAAGTTTGAGGAGAAACAGGATATTTGCCTAGTCTCGAAGTATCTCTTCCCAAGTTATTTATTTATTAAAAGAGGAAAAATAGTAACTGTAGAGTGGATAAAGCCAGCAGACACTACCTCCCCCAGGTGGCTCAGGTTAACAACACCTGTGATAAGACAGGTCCTAGGCTCCCTGCTAGCATACAGCATGACCTCTTCCTGGTGTTCTTGTCATAGATTCACTACCACCGTGTCATCTCAGGGAAAAGCTGCCAGACTCTAGGAGAGGACGTCCTGAGAAACATCTGGCCAGTACTCTACAAGCACCCAGACTGGCAGCAATGGAGGAAGAACTTAAGGACATAAGGTCTTGAAATGCAAAGAGAGAGTTAGAAACATCGGTGAGAGAGAATCATTGATCAGCTGCCTCTTGCACCCCCCCACCCCCCACTGGGGATGTGCCTGCAACCAAGGTACTTGCCCTTGACCGGAATCGAACCTGGGACCTTTCAGTCTTCAGGCTGAAGCTCTATCCACTGAGACAAACCGGTTTCGACTGTTACACTTTTTATTAGTGTAACTTTTAAAAACAAAATGTTGATAAAGCAAAGCATACACAGCATGGCGTAGTACCTGTGGAACCTGGCCAGGACGGGGCCATGGCCTCGGCCTCCTCGTCAGGCTGAGGGAGGATTCCCAGTGGTCCTCAGGAAGAATCCTTCCCTGTGTGCATGCTGGACATCCTGGCTACCTGGAGCCCCAGTGTGGAGCCTCGGGGAGAGTGGTTCCTGCCCACACCTGTGTGGGGAGGGCACCTTCTTCATTGGGGCCAAGAATGCGTGGTTCCCCTGGGGAGGAGCACAGTGAGCAAGAAGTTCCAGAGTGGGAGCCTCTGGCTTGGTTGCTGTGGATGTCCTAGGTTGTCTTTGGTCTTTTAATGTTATTTTTTTTCCAAAGAGAAATTTTTAATTTTTATATATTCAAACTAATCGGTCTTTTTCTTCACGACTTTGCATTTGCATACCTTCTAAGAACATTTCCCTACCTCAAGGGTCATTCTTTAATTTCTTCCAGCAGTTTCATATTCTGTTTTCCACTTTTAGGTCTATGTGAAATCTGTCTTCCTACAGCTTGAGGTCAGGATCATATATTTTTTCCATTGGCTATCCATTGCCCAGTGATCCGAAATGCCACTTTTATCATACACTAAATTCTTTCTTCAGTTACATTCTGATTGCTTATCATTACTCTGTGGGAAAGCTGTTGACTTTATATGTCAGCTATGTCTCATGTTTTCAGGTAGAAGATCAAATTGTGTACACAATGCCTCTTCCTTTCTAATCTTTGTGCTTTCCCCCTGACTCTAGAGCTTCTGATACCCTGGCTGAATACGGTGTTTAAACAGTAGCCGTGATGAGCAGTGCTTCTCTTGTTCTAATTTTAACACAAATGCCTCTAAAGTTTCCTCACCGAGTGTGATGGTTACCATAGTTGATTATACACATCCTTTGTCTAGTTAAGCAACTTACCTCCCCAGTTTGCTGAGAATTTTAAAATAAACTTTGTTATGTATAGCAGTTGAATTTTACTGTTGCTTTTTCTACATGCAATCTGTAGAGATGATCCTGTGTCTCCCCGCCACCATCCCATCCTCCCCCTGCAATCTGTTAATATAGTACATTTCATTGGATTTCCTGATGGTAAACGTTTTTTCATCCTCAGAAAAAAAGTTTGTTATACTTTTAACACACTGAATATTAAATGTGTTATTTATTTTAATACCTTCTTTTGAAAAATGAGTCCCTCCTCTTCCCCTTCAGTCCCACCCTTTTCTTTCCTGAGATGTAGTTTGCATACTCTGAGGTGTCTGCAATATGGCTGGTGCATGAGTAGCACTGGCTTTCTCGGAGGTGGACGTGTAAAAACCCTGATTTGCAGCATTTGTCAACTTTCATGGCAAACATATTCTCACCCTTGGCTATTTTCAGCTGCCAATGGGCCGACATGACAGCTACTTCACAAAACTCCCAAAAGTGTAGCCGTCCTTGCTCCTGAGCTGGTACCAGCTGCCACCGGACCTTGGTGTGCAGTCTGGTGACTTCCATGTCGGTGCACACGTGTCACCATCTCCCATGTTCACCCGGAGGCTTCATCGTGCCGTCCCAGCTCAGCCCCATTTTGAGAAGTGATTTCCACTTGTCTTGTAACCATTTGGTAGAGTTTACTGCTGCTTTTCAGTCGCCCCAGGGTTACCACCAGCTTCTGGCTCTAACATCTACTTTATTTATTTCAACTCATTCTTGTTTTCTACTCGGTGCAGTGACAGCTGTTCATTTTCCCCTAAGAACTACCTTGGCTGCTTCACTTATGGATAGTCAATATAGGGCTCAGAGTGATTTTTAGTGGCCAATTGGGCGTCTAACCCATGGGTACATGACCCACAGAAAGTGCAGAAAAATGAGGCAGGTTCTGTGATGATATATCCTTAAATCTGAGGGGTTGCTAGCATCTTATATTCATTAAGCTTTTTGTCTTCCATAATGAAAATTAAACCATTTCTCATTCATCCTTTTGCAGTCATTTGACAAATATTTTTGAGCACCTACTGTATGTCGGGCACTTTGTAGCCCTAGGTAGAGCAGTGGATAAAATAGTCCTTTCCTCATGGAGCACAGGTTCTGGTATATCTTTATTATTATTATTATTTTTAAAAAATATGTATATATATATATATCATTGATTTCAGAGAGGAAAGAAGAGGGAGAAGAAGATAGAAATATCAATGATGAGAGACACTCATTGATCGGCTGCCTTCTGCATGCCCCCCACTGGGGATCAAGCCCACAAGCATGTGCCCTGACTGTGAATCAAACTCAGACCTCCTAGTTCATAGGTCTGCACTCAATCACTGAGCATGCTAGCTGGGCAGGTTCTGGTATATCTTTAAGCTGTGTGCTTTCCCAGTTTGACTGTCCTTGCCAATTATCTCCTCAGACATCCACTTGTCTTTGCCCCTGGGATTCTCTTAAATCAAGTTGAAATTAATCCAGTTTATCCCACTGCTTCATTTTGAAATTTCTTGCTTCCATACTAAATAATCTTTAGCTTAAATAATTATATAATTACTAGAGGCCAAGTGCACAAATGGGTTCCTCGGCCTGGCCTGTGCCCTCTCGCAATCCAGGACTTCTTGGGGGATGTTAGAGAGCAGGTTTAATCCCGATCCCCACAGGTCAGGTTGAGGGACCCCACCAGTGCATGAATCTGTGCACCAGGCCTCTACTATGCATATAAGATCTTTGCTCAATCTCTTCCTGCCCTTCCTCCTCCCCTCTTCCCTCTGAGATTCATCAGTCTGTTCCAGGTTTCCATGCCTGTGCATTGATCATCTCCTCCCTGGTGGTGTCGTAGCTACTGGTTGAATAGTCGACTGGTCGGCTTAGGCTTTTATATATATAGACTAGAGGCACAATGCATGAAATTCATGCAAGGGGCTCGGCCCTTAAAGCCCCAGTTGTTTCAGCCCTCACAGCCCTGGCTGCCTTGCCCCTTGCAGCCCTGGCTTTATCCGAGAGGTCGTTCAGCCGGTCGTTCTACTATTCAGTCCAATTAGCATATTAGCTTTTAATTAGTAGTATATAGGATTTCTGCTTTGACTAAATTTTCACAATGAAATGGCAAAGGAATCGAATCTGGTGATTTTTACCTTAGGAAAGGTTAATGTTTTCAAAGTGAAGCAATTGGAAACGTGTACCGAAGTGACACTCTTTCTGACGTGTGGACTGTCGCCTAAGGAGGGGCTGCGGCGAGCCTATGGTCTTCTGTGGCAGCTCCGGATGTCGGCAGTTTGTTCCCCTCAGCGTGGTCTCTGGCTCTGGAGGGCATGAAGGTCCTTGGGGCTGTGCCTTCTGGCAGCTCGGTGGCTCCGAGGGATGGTGCCCTGGTCCCCAGCCCTGAACAGTATAGTTACATGTTTGCTCTGTGCTTTGGAAGCAGGTGGAGGACATGGGGACTCAGGTCCCCATTCTCCTGCGGGCCCCAGTCCAGGGGGCGTGACGGGTCTCCTTGGGGGAGAAAGAGCTGAAGGACTCCACCGAGTTTGGTGTCATGATGGGGAGGCTGGGGAATGTGGATGCAGGCCAGTGGGCCTCAGAATTCCATCTGCTCGTCTTTCTGCCTGACGGATTTGGTTTCTGCTTTTTAAATCCTTTGCACAATCAGTGTCTTTAATTTACAAGTCCGTATTTCATTTTAATAAGAGAAAATAGTCCTAATTTATTCAAGTAATTGAAAAGTCCGTAGAGGTCAACTTTCCTCATTCCTTGAGGAGGATCTGGAAGAACAGAGCGTGAAAGGCAGTCTGGGTGGGCCTTGGCTCCTGGCCCCCGAACACACCATTTGCCGAGAAGAGCCTTCTGGGGAAGGACGGGTCACTCTGCTGCCGGGCTGTCGGTCCAGAAGGTGTGCCCTGGCCCCTAGCCGAGGTCCAGAGCCAACAACACTCCCCCTTTCCTCCCCCTGATCCTCATGGCTCCTTTTTACCAGCTGGGTCTGTTCAGAAGGGAACCTTCTAAGGCAAGCATGTCAGACTTGCGGCCTGTGGGCTGGGAGTTTGACATGCTTCTTCTAAGTCATCTTGTTTATCAGACAACATCTCTTCTCTCCTGGATGAATGCCTGTGCTGGTCATCCTTGCTCTCTCACCACAGTGCAACTGGCTGATAGAGGGGGGAAATGTTAATGGCAATAAACATTTTCTTTTAAAAAAAAAAACTTAACCTTTGAAAGTAGTAATTATGGGGATCGAGTATTAATCTGAGGGTTGAATTCTTGTAAATTACCTTTACATCTTGGAATCAGAATTCAGGAGCCCTCATCAGAGTCATTTTCCATTGTTGTGCTGCTGTTGGCTTTTAGAAGACAGACCCATCTTATTTATATTCACTTAAATGTGTAAATCAGACTGATGCTAATAGTATCACAGAAGAGGAAAAGGCAAAGCATCTTTCAGTGAATATGAAGGTAATGAGCAATTTAGAAATTGTTACCAAAACAGAGGGGATGAGGTGGGGGAAGCCAGTGATGCTCGTAATAGTGTAAATCTAATCCTTTTGCTGAATCATTATTTAAAAATTGTTTTAATAAGTAGAGCCTTCCAATCCTATAAAAAGGCATAATTCACCATCACACATGTGTATATTTTATTTCCTTTTCTTGAAGATAGGTCCTAGGTCCTAGGGATGTCAAAGCCACGTCAAAACTAGTACCATGTCTAGTTTTCAAAAACCAAGGAAATCTTGTCCTTTTCTCAGGGGCCAACAGGGTGATTACTAGGCTGTTGAACCCCTTTTGAATTGTCTCAGATCTCTACACACACACACACACACACACACACACACACACACACACACTATTTACACAATAAACACAGTGAAAACCAGGAAATCAAGGCTTTGAGATAAGCACATCTCGGGAGGAAGGAAGCAGCACAGCACTGCCCTGCTGCAGGGCCACACTTGCCTTCACGCAATTCGGGGGCTGAAGTGCCACCTGGAGGCTGTGCTCCCCTGGCTCTCTGGCATGTTCCAGGCACTCCCCACTCTAGGCCCAGGCACCAGCGGTGGCTGCTCCAGGTTGGCCTAGCACTCCTGTTGATAGAATTCTAGAGGTGCCCCCCGACATCCCTGGTGATGGGAAGAAAGAAGTGGGCATCCTGGTGCTGAGCCCTCGGAGCCATGTGCTGTGGATCTCTGATTGAGAGGCATTTTCCTGCCACTTCTTGCACTCTTCTGCGGTTTGGGAGTGAGTGCCTGTGCCCTGTGTGATGGTTCTGGGAGTTCACAACCTGAGGCTGAAGTCTGTCTTGCAGGTACACTGCTGTGTCCATCTCTTGGCTTGACCTCAGCGTCCTGCACCTGGGGGAGGCCAGACAGCCATGACTGTAAGGTATGGACAGCCCTGCTTTGGCCCCAGGACTCTGGGCAGGGTGACAAGGCCCTGGCAGGGGAGGAGGCTGCTGGCAAGGTCTCCTGATTTTTACACGACTGTCCAGACTTCATGAGTCTGCCCTCCTGGCTCTAGTTCCGGGCAAACACCTAATCTGCCCGGTTAAGCACCCTTGGGTTGGGTTTCGTGTCCCCGCACAGCCACAGTACAGTGGCTGCTCAGAAAATGTTTGATAACATGGACCTCATTTTCACGGGTGACTTGCTAGTCGCCTTCTCAACTTGTGACTCTTGTTTCTTTGGCTCTACATGGTTGTAACCTTCTATTCACTGAATTTCAGGAGCTGGTTCTAGATTTTGATGTAATGTTTAATGATCTCTCTCAGACGATGGGTTTCTGGTGATTTTATGTTCAAGAAGTGAGGCTCTTTTGAGAAATAAAATGTGTGAGATTATTTGTGCAGAAGCCCTCCGGAGCATGCTCACAGGCCCCTCAGCGTGGGTCTGCAGGCCTGCCTTGACTGAGGGCAGAGCCTGGCGAGTGAGTGCTGGGAGCTAGCTTGTCATCTGAAGTTGCCTTTATACTCAGAATTCTTTACCACTTTGGGAAATTTTTGGTGAACCTCTAGGATGCTTTGGAATGTAGGATTTGGTGGGAAAGTGTTTCTGACATTCTGGCACCACCACTCACTGCTGCGTGAGTACTGGTTGGTTCCCTGTGGGTCGCACCCTCTGCAGGGAAACGCAGCACCTAAGGGCTCCTGGCATGTGAGGCTCTGTGACGGGGTGGGGTGAGGGTGCATGAGCAGGAGACAGGGCCTTGCTCTTGTGGAAGCATCTGGTGGTGCAGACATGTAAGTATCAGGTAGGCACCCACACAGTGTAAAACGAGAACCCAGACCAAGCCCAAGGCCTCCCCTTGGGGGCTGGGGACAGCCTGCAAGAAGGCGGTCGGCATTCATGCTGGGCTTTCCCAGCTTGCATGCCAGTCCTCCTGGCTCCACCTCCTCGTCTTTTCTGGCCGGGTTTGGCCTTACTGTTTCTCCGAGATGGCTCTTCAACTCACTAGTGGCCTGTCTTTGCCAACGGCAGTGGCCACTGTCCTGTCCCTGTCTCTCTTGGGCCCTCAGCAGGTCTAACAGAACTGCCTGAGCCAGCCTGCTTTTCCTCCTCCTCCCGCCCCACCTGTTCTCAGCTCAAAGGCCACACACACTCCAGTCCCACTCCGGATGCCCAGGCCTCTCTCACAGGCTTGTCCTCCAGCCCCGGCTCCGGTCAGGGGACAGTGCGTGCCAGCTCAGAGCCGCATTCATGACCCCAGACCCGTCACTCTGGCCCAGCCCTGCTTTCTGAACGGCCGCAGCCATTCTCACGCTCTGTCTCATCCGCACGCCAGTGCCTGGCGAGACCTGCCAGCTCCTGCTCCCACGTCGCTCCCGGCTTTTCTCCCTAGAGCCCCCTGTAAGCCACAGGGCTCCATTTTGGCTTTCCTGGGTCCAGACTTGCTCCCGGGCAGTCCTGCCATCATGTGGTCACTGAGTCGTCCTTCTAGAGCACGTCGTCGGCTCAGGTAACCCTGCTTGACCCCTTCAGTGACTTCCCAGCACAGGGCAGGAAATGAGTTTCCTCAGGGAGAAAGTTCACAGCTCCTCCCGGCCTGTCCCCTCCATTGTCCCTGTTTGCTGTCTGTGTGAACCCGCCCCCACCCCAGGGCCCGGTGTCTGCGGTCCTCCCCGGGGGACAGTCACCCCGGGTGTTCATTATTCAGCGGTGAGTTCAGATGCCATCTCTGGGGAGAGGTCCTCTCTCCCTGCCTGCCTGTGTTATTCTTGTCCATGCCCCTGGTTAATGGCACTTGGATGGCCCCATGTTGCCATCCCTCTTCCCTGGGACCTGAGCTTTCGGAAGCCAGGGGCAGTCCTGGTCATGGTGGCGGCTCCAGATCTGCAGGAGGCCTGTCTACAGGACCTGTTTGGGCATTCTCTTTGTCTGAGCTTGAGTCGGGTTGACTTGTAGCAGAAAACCTGACTGGTGTGGCTACCGTTCAACTCCTAGGTTCCTTGTGCCACGAAGCAGGCAGCATGGGACTAGGACAATGGTTTCTGGACTCTTCCGTCTCCACTCTGCTGTTCATCCCCGTGCCTGGCCCCTGGGATCTGGTGGCAGCTACTCTGACCCCAGCCTGATGTTGCAGAGAAAGGAGGGAAGCAGGAAGGGGCGGGGACTCTGCTGGGAAAGTTTCTATCTCACTGGCTGGATGAGCACAACATGGCCACCTTTGTCACCGGGTGTCCGGGCAGAGTCTGCGCTCCACAGCATCAGGCTGTGTGAGGAGGGCGAAGTGGTGGTGGCCTGGCCGAGTCGGCTCCCCCAAGACCACATCATCAGCAGTTCTGTACGGCACTGCTGGAGGTTTTATCAGTGTTGGGATCTTTATTTAGCAGCATTTCTTACCATCTGAGGCCCCACGTCTCACAGGGAGGCGCGGGGAGAGCAGGTGCAGGCCCTGTTTTACGTAAGAATAGGGAATGGGGCTGTCTGTGGCCTTCTGGGCCTGCTAGTCTTTTATCCCAAACAAGACAGACTTATCCACTTGGTGGTGAACACAGCTGGGGACAAGTGCAGGGTGCCCTCAGCAGGACAAGCCCCTCTGCACAGACATCTGAGTGCACGGTTGCTGTGTGTGGACCGGACAAGGATGAGGAGAGCAGAAGGCTGGCTGGGCAGGTCCTGCTCTCCCTCCAGCAGTGGCCTGTGCTCCCTCTGCAGGGAAATGGGACTGAGCTGGATCCTCCATAGGGCACAGAAGAGCAAGACTCCAGGAGGTGAATGATGACGGCAGAGGGGTGGGGAGGTTTAAGGAGTGAAGGGTGAGGGCAGGGAGAGACTGGGGAGGTGAAAGGTGAGGGCAGGGGGAGGCTCAGGGGGTGAAGGGTGAGGGCAGGGGGAGACTTTGGATGCTGGGGCTGTGCAGTCAGCCTGGTCTGTGGCCTGAGCAGCAGGATGGAAGATGGTGCCGTGCAGGGAACCAACATGGTGGCAGGAGGGACAAGCTGAGGTCTGATTTGGAAATGTGTAGACTGTGACAATGCAGGCATTTGGATAGGGTCACTTTCTTACTTTTCCATTTCTCAGGTCCATGGCAGTCTGGGCCCAGCTCTACCAGGTAGCACGTGGCACCTCCCTCTTGGGCTGATGTTTCCCGTGCACTCCAAATGGAAAATCTGGAACCAACCACTTTATTTTACTAAATTTCACACCCTTCCTCCTGGTAGTACATGTCACCAACACCCTATTTGCTAGAAACATGGCAGTCATCCTGGACTTGTCGCTGTCACACCCAGTCCCCAGCACAGGTTGTGCCTGCCTCCCGCACCTAGGGTGTCTGCTTCTCCATGTCTCCTCTGCTGTCCAGTGGCCCACAGCTCACACCATCTTCCTGTTGGCCTCCACAGGAGCCTCACAGTGGGTGCAAAATCTTCATGCTTTCAGCGCTCTCCATATAGCACCAGAGGTCATTATCATATCCCTATGCTTGCTCACGTGTGTCTGCAATAAAACTTACTTCTAAGCCACAAGCATCCTGCTTGATCTGGCTGTCACCTATCTCCAAACTCCCTTTGACCATTCTCCCCTGTGTGCCCCAGGCCACAGCCTCCTCCCTCTGACCATTCTATGTGCTCCAGACCATGGCCTCCTCCCTCTGACCCTCTCCCTTTGTGTGTTCCCGGCCACAGCCTCCTCCCTCTGACTGCTCTGTGTGCTTGGCTACAGCTCATGGCCCTACTTGTTCCCATCTCATGCTTTCCGTGTGCTGCTCCTCTGTCATCAGATGACTGCCACTGTGGAGGAGTCCTCTAGTTTTCAGTGGAGAGGCAGCCGAGGGACGTAGTTATTTGTCTGGTCTCTGGAACCAGATTGTTGGGTTTGCCTCTTACCAGATGTGTGATTTAACCTGGGCCCAAGTCTCCCCATTTGCAAACTGGGATATAAAATCTGCCTGATCACCACAAGGACTGAGAGTGTGAAGTGTTGTGAAGTGAAGCCAGTTTCAGCCACAGAATACAGTCACGTTGGATTACAGCCGCAAGTCTAAAATAAATATCCGTGAGTCCACACTAGCATGAATAAATGATTAAGTAAATGGGGAGAAGCATAGATCTCCCATGCAGACAGTTCCAGATGGTTTCTGAGCCCCTGCATCCCCAGGGAGGGGGAGCTCACCGTACTCCTTAGGGATGGGCTGTGCATGGTGACCACACAGAGGACAGTGTGGGGGCAAGAGAAATGGAGGGAGAAACCTGACAGACACACCTCCTCCAGGAGATCACGGTCAGTGCCAACGGTGAGAGCTCTTGTTGATAATATGTACTCTTCATATGTAATAAGAATGGCACTTTACCTCTGTGGTCCCCCTCCCACACCCATGTCCCCAATCTGTCATGAGAAATCATTGTGCTAATCCCAATTGAGGGGCATCCTACCGGCCAGCCCTTCCAAAACTGCCAAGGTCATCAAGGTCATCAGGGAAAGTCTGAGAAACTATCGCAGCCCATGTAAGGGAACATGACAACCACATGTCATGTGGTGTCTTGGATGGGTTCCTGGACAGAAACAGGACATTAAGTAAAATCTGAGGAAATCTGATTACACTACGGCTCATTAGCCATAGTGTAATCAGTTAACAATAGTGTGCTCATTAATTGTAACAAATGAGTCATGTCAACGTAAGATGTTAATAACTGAACAAACCAAGTGTGGATATATAGGAAATCTCTATATTGTCATTCCAGTTTTTTTTTTTTTTTAATAAATCTAAAAGTGTACTCAAAACTAAAGTCTGTTTTATTTTTTATTTATTTTTATTTTTTTAAATATATTTTATTGATTTTTTACAGTGAAGAAGGGAGAGAGATAGAGAGCTAGAAACATCGATGAGAGAGAAACATCGACCAGCTGCCTCCTGCACACCCCCTACTGGGGATGTGCCCGCAACCAAGGCACATGCCCTTGACCAGAATTGAACCCGGGACCTTTCAGTCCACAGACCGATGCTCTACCACTGAGCCAAACCGGTTTCAGCTAAAGTCTGTTTTATACAGTAGTGCTTTTTAAAAGGTAATAACTCCTTACAAGTTCCTTTTGTGTCTACCTCCTCTGCCCTAAATACCATCCTGGCTTCTGTGCTAGCTGGTCCCGTGGTTTTCTTTGTGGATTCGTCACCGTTTTTATTGCCTTAAAGAGTATGCATCCTCTGGTCTTACTCAGCAAGAAAGGGTCACATGGCTGGCAGGCCCTTCTGGGCGAGGCCAGGGTCTTAGTGACTCTGGATCTCCAGGGATCTCACTTGGCAAGGGTCCCTCCTGGGCAGCGTCTTCACTAGGTCATACATGTTTATACATTTTTCAAAGGGAGGCCTTTTAATTCTAGCCAGGGCTTCCATGTCGCCTGCCATGCCCCTACACCTCCCCGTCTCCTGCATCGGTATGCCTAGGACCCTCCTCCTTAGAAGATGGCCTTGGGCACCTTAGCGATCCATCAGCTGAGGGGAAGATGTGCTGGGGATGCATTTAGTTTGGGTTCAGTGGGATACAGTGTGAAGAGTCGGCTGTCATCCGGGTGGTGTAAGCTTGGACTCTGGAGTCATCCTGTGCAGCCTGGGGCACAGAGCAGCCGGGCCAGAGGAGAGGGGCCGTGGCCACTGCCCCCACTTACCTTGGGACCCCTGAGCAGAGGCAGACGCCAGGAAGGGGAGGCAAGATGGGGCAGTGAGAGCACAGCCGGACAGGGCCGGAACCGGTCTGACTGCCACTTGGGGACACGAGGGAATATGCAGAATGGACCAGGAATGGAGGTGCTTCCAAGGAGGAGCTTCTCCAAGAGCTTTGAGATGAAACTCCTGCCACCCTTGCCTACAGTTAACTCTAACGAAATTGAGGTGGTCCGTTTGGGCCAAGTCCGACAGTGTTTCAGGGGAGACTGCCAAGGGCTCAAAGCAGAAGAGTCAGAAGTGGTAAGTGGGTGTTTGGGGAGCAGGGACTGCCTGTGGAGGAGGGGCAGGCTTAGAGACGCTCCCTGCTGTCCTGGCGAGGGAGGCCTGGCTGAGAGTGTTGCTTCACACACACTCCTTTGGGTCTTTTGGGGGTGACTGCTGGCCACAAGGAGTTTTGGTTTTTATGATATGAATATACTGTTGGCATTTTTCCCTCAAGGGAAATACTCTCAAATGAAGTGCACACGTTCTAAGTATGCAGATAACAGGGTTGAACTGAAGAGACTTGTCTAACAGGGTTAGTGTGAAGATGAGTGAGGTAGGTGAGGCTGGATTGACTTCCTCTTTTCTGTTATCAGTGACCCTTCGCATTTCTAATATTTGTGTCATTTGTGATTTCTTTAGAGGAGGGTTCGGTTTCATGTTGGCTTTTTAAGTATAAAAGATGGACGGCCTGCTTCCTCCATTATCATCACCTGCTCCTGATGGATGGCCTATCTGCTGTCTTGCAGCCTTGGCCGTTCTCAGATCACAATCAATTGAAATATTTAAAATGAGACAGCCCATAAGAGTTAGCCCTAAGGAAATACTGAAAATTTTTTGGACATTGTGCAAATAAAAACATTGTGTTGTTTCTATGCTATCAAACTTCTTTCATCCCAATTTGCCTAAAGGGGTAGTTTCAAGAGCCAGCCTTCTTTATGAAAACATAAGGGCCCAATGCATAAAATACGTGCAAGAGTAGGCCTTCCTTTCCCCTGCTGCCGGCACTGGCTTCCCTCAGGCACCTGGGACCCAGGCTTCCCTCGAAGCAGTTCTAGCTTCGTCCGGAAGTCACCCGGAAGGATGTTTGGTCTAATTAGCATATTGTGCTTTTATTATTATAGGAGATAGGGACTTGTGGGGAGACACGGAACTGAAAATGGGATCACCTGTCCTCAGAGGTGCCAAGCAGCTCACACTGTGCAGGTCTTTTGAACCTGTTACTGAGCTCTTTCATCATATGCCCCTGTGTAGGGATGGGGGCAAAAGTCACTCCTTTGCTTTCTTGGTCTGCTTTGCTAGTGATACTGTTGTCTTTGGTTTGTGAAATAACTGTGGAGGACATAAAAAACCTGGTGTAGAAATTCCTTTATGAGAAAGCACTGCCTCGATGTCATTTCACGTTTTAGGAGTCTTTGCTTCTCAACTTGTTGACGAAGTTGTTCGTCGAGTCTGAAGCATTATCAATAAGATTTCGAGCTTTCAAAGCTTTTTGTGTGGGTTTTTTTTCCCCTTCCTTTCCCACGGCAGTATTAATTCCTTTCTGTATGGAAAATGAATGGGGCAGCCCGGCCAGTGTGGCTCAATGGTTGAGCATCGACCTATGAACTAGGAAGTCATGGTTCTATTCCCTGTCAGGACACATGCCCAGATTTCAGGCTTGATCCCCAGTGTGGCGTGTGCAGGAGGCAGTGGATCAATGATTCTCTCTCATCATTGATGTTTCTATCTTTTCCTTCTTCTCTAAAACCATTAAAAACATATTTTAAAAAAAAGAAAAGAAAAGAAAAGAAAAGAAAAGAAAATGTTTATGGCAGAATAAATTTCTGGGTGTTTTTTTGTCCGCCTGCCCACCACCTGGACTCCCACAGCAGAAGCAGGTGCTGGATTGTGGACCTCAAGGAAGAGCAGGGAACCGAAGTTGCACAAAACAGCTCTGTCTGCAGTGGGGGGCTGCCCGGATAGGGGGCCACCCTGTGGGAGACCACAGCCCCAGAGAGTCAGTGATAAAAACAACTCAGATCTTGGTAGCAACACAAAATTGATAATAAACATCATTCATAACTTTCATATACACAACAGATAATCAGAGATATTATGGAGGAGACAGCTCCATTTACAATAGCAACAATGAAGATGAAGTAGTTAGGGATAATTGTAATAAGTGTTCAAAACTTAAGCAAATAACATTTTTAAAAATTTTCGAGAAAGACACCAGGGTAGCCTTGAGCAGAAGGAAGGGTATGTTTATTCTTGGCTAAGATGTGGTAGCATCATTAAGATGTCAGTTCTCTTTAAGTTACTTACAAATACTAACAGCAAGCCCGGCTGGTGCGGCTCAGTGGTTGAGTGTCAGCCTCTGAACCAGGAGGTCACGGTGATTCCTGGTCAGAGCACATGCCCAGGTTCCGGGCTTGATCCCCAGTGTGGCGCATGCAGGAGGCAGCTGATCAATGATTCTCTCTCATCATTGATATTTCTATTTATCTCTCCCTCTCCCTTCCCTCTGAAATCAATAAAAATACAAACACAAGAGGGTTTTTTTTCCTGTTTTTTTTTTCTTCTCTTTCTTGGGCTGGACATGTTGATTATAAAATTGATGCAGTGAGAACAAACATGGGTGAATCCCTAGAAAACTCCGCAGAGGAAGGGCTGAGAAGCGGAGACAGCCTGCAGACAGTGACACGTGTGGTAAATAAAGTCTCTACAGCTACGTGGCCCAGAGCCCCATGGGAGTTCAGAATGGGCCCAAATTAGGTGAATTCCAGTACCTGATTCAGATGCCATCTCACATTGCTGGGTTAAGATCAGTTTTTTAATCAGGATTTGGGACAACAGCACCCAGTCTGTAACAGACGTTAGATTTCTGCCTTCCACCCTGTACACTCGTGCTTCAGGGGGCTTAGAGAGCCGGATGTAAAAGATGGATCTAGCCAAGTGTTAGAAACAGTGAATATTTTGTGGGGGTCAGTGGTAAGTAACCCTCCAAGATCCTGTAGGAAAATAGGCAAAGGACATGGACAGATAGACACACATGTGCACACATACCCACACAGCCTTTCTCTGAGACACCATTTCTCACGTCGGATTGGCAGAAACTCCAGAACTCTTTTGAGAGCTGTAACTGTTCCCCGCACTGAGTTGGAAAGGATGAGTTAAATGCAGCTGGTGGGCCTTTCCAGCTCCCCAGAGCACAGAAGCTTATGCTTGCTCATTTCTGAGCTCACTTACAGTGTGCCTTGAAATTGGCTGCAATGACACCTCTGCCCCCCACCCCATTTCCTAGGTCCTGGGTGCTCACCCCGTAGAGTCAGTGGCATTTGGAAACCTGTGTGCACAGTGCAGGTCCTCTGATTCCAGGGCTCCAGGCCGCTTCTGTTCCCTCCACACACACGCCTCACGCACACGTGGGCTGAGGGGTTTCTCATCTACTGCTTGTTCCCTTAGGGTTGCTAGGTGGTGATTATGGATCTCACACTTGGTGTCAGAGAGGAGGAGGATCAGGGGAAGGCCAGTACTCTGTTGGCGCTGGCCATGGGGTCATGGTCACCAGGCCCTCCATGGGCTGGGTCAGCGGCCAGCCTGCCCTCAACAGAAGTTGAGCCATGCGTACAGCCTGGAGAGCGTTGGCCTCCTCGCTTGAGTCTGTCTCTGGAATTTGAACTGAAGAAGTCAGAGGGGGGATGAGGAAACACACAGACGAGGAGATGGAGACAGCAGAGCGGCCCGCAGGGCCAACTTCATGCTCAGGACTGTGCCAGAACCTTCCGTTCCGAGCCACAGGCCTGGCCCCCAGCCTCCACCTCACAGCAGACACCCTCTGCGGACAGTACACTGTGTTCTCTGCTCCTGGGTTCTATTAAAGGCTGACTTGTTGATTTGATTTGAAAACGAATTTTATGGCTTTTAATGTGGACTTAAGCCATCCTCCGCTTGGATGGCTTCTGCACAGAGATGACAATGGCACAGGGGACGATGAAACAGAATGAGTGTTGGTGCTGCTGCCAGGGGTCCTGGGCCCAGGGCAGCACAAGAGCCAGTCCCAGGTCCCCTTCCTGGCTGGGAACTGCTCACTCACTGGGTGATGCCTGGACAGGAGGCCCCATGTCAGTCCTGCTGGTGCCAGTGGGCTCCCGAGGCCTCAGTTCTCATTTAGGCGGGGAGAAGGCAGCTTGGCCTCAGGTGGGTCACAGCAGTCCTGCCCAATGAGACGACACCAGGTGTGGTCAGTGCCGGGCCCCCGGTGGGGCCTGATACTGCAGTGCTTAAGGTTTGCTCACTTTGACTACCAGATCCCTCCTCCCCATTGAGCTGCATGCACTCAGACCCCTTTCCTGACTGCCCCCATCCTCTCCTCTGCTGACCAGGCCCATCAGGAGTATTTCTGTGTAAGAGAAAGCGGGTCATTGAGAAGTGTTAGGGGCCTGACTGGCAAGCAACCACCTTTCTCCTGCCTCCACTGTGACTCTTACACCATTTAATCGTGGACAGGGCGTAGCATCTTGATTCCTGAGCCCTGGTCACCTGCATGGCCGCCGCACAGGGCCACTCACAGGTTGTTGGTACACTGATGGAAGGTGGGAGCACAGGTCTTGGGCAGGATGGTGCGCAGCTCCTACCTTCCCTGCCTGTGGCATTGCTTCTCACACCTCTCTCTTTCTGTTATAAAACTGTGTGTCAGTGTAGAAAATTCAGACCACAGACACAAGGAAAGGAAAACAGGAATTGTCTCGGCAGTCAGATAACCTCTGTAGCCATCTTGGGGTGGTAACCTCACACGTGCACACACGCAGCTGGGCACACAGGCTGGCATTCGAGGGTTCACAGTGCACTTTTTACCTGCGATCCCATTCACTCTTCAGCCACAGGGACTGGGCATTGCTGGTCTCCTGTCCTGGCTTATAGCAGGAAGACTGGGCAGCTGCCTGAGCTGGCACAGATCTTGCTGGAACTGGCCAGTCACATGTGAGTTCACATGTGAGTCATGGACTGCACAGCTCCTACTGTGCACATGTGTATGCATGCAGGAGTGGGTATGGGCATGTGTGCCCACATGTAAAGATCGCACTCCTGCTCCCTACTGGACAGGGCTCCCTCCTGGCGTGTACACACTGGTGAAGAGTTGGTGGGTGAACACGATATTTTTAACCCGAAACAACCTTTTGGTTGTTTCCAGGTTTGCTGTGAAGACCAGTGTTTCGGGATAACTTTTAATATGTTTTTGGGATAAGTGACAGAAAAGCCAACTCAAACTAGCTTAAGCAAAAATAGTTTGTTTGCTCCTGACGTTTTTTTTGGAATTCCAGCGTAGGCCGTGCCATGTATGAAGTAGTCTGTCGCTATGTAATTTCCAGATGTGCTGTGAGCACTTTCTCTATTTTCCTGTCTTTATAGATATTTAGTGGAAAGCTGAGGGTAGCTGTGCACAGTTATAGCTGGTCTCTTGGAAGCCAAATGTGAGCATGTATTTCTACTCAGCACCCTTTTTCTGAAAAGTTCAGGCCGCTCTTATTTTTAACTTCCTGCTCTATTAGCTAGTGCCGGGAGAAGCTCAAATTAGTCCGTTTGCTTTGTATTTATTTTTACTTGACCTTTTCTCATCCAAATTTTGAGAAGAAAATGTGAGATTCTTTTCTCTGCATAATTTTCCTCCCTGACAAGCAGCCACTTTCAGTAACAGGCTCTGGAAGAGGTGGGATTAACCTCAGGATGCGTGGCTGGCATTTTCCATTCATGAAACAAACTTCAAAACGTCCATCTGTTTATTCTATGAAGTAACTATTAATTCCCTTTTCAGCAGTTTTGGGAAACGGTACATATCTTCCCCAAGTAATGGTGTGTTTCCCAGACAGCTCGGCCCGTTTCCAAAGCAGAGGGACGTGGGGCAGGGCGCGTGTGTGGAGCGTTTTGTTGGAGGGCCAGATGACGCAAGAGTTGGGAGGGGTGGTTTTCTATTTGGGTGTTTTTTCTTCAGTAACTGGACTAAATACTTGTCACTGATAGGAATCTAATTTCATTTCTAGGAGATTAAACTGCTCACCCATGGCCGTGTGAGGAGGAATAATTGGGGTATATGTGAGCCCCAGTCGTCCCTTTGGAGAGTGTAATAGTCAGAGGGTGCTAGCATTTATTGCACCTGTAATGTTTCTAGTTGCAGTTGCTATCTGGATTAATTTACTCTGAATAGGTCATTCATTTTTGCCATTATTTTAAAAGGCAATAAATACGCGTATTAAACCAAATCCCATGGGCAGTGATATGACAGCAGTTTCCTATCCTGCCTACTCACAATGGCAAGCCAGCCCCCCTTCCTCCCCACCAGGTTTTGTTCTTCCGGAAACTCCTGTGCTGAGAACTCTGTCCCCAATGAGCGTCTTGAGACATGGTGTCCCCTGGAGGTGACGATGCTCATGCCTCCTCAGGTCCCTCCTGCTCCTACTCGTTCCTCTTCGAGCTCAGTATCTGCCTGTAGTGCGGCCAGATTATTATGATCTCTGAAAGCATAATAATCTGGCCACTCAGTGAATATATATATATATATATATATATATATATATATATATACACACACACACACACACACACACGCACACATATATACATATATACATATGTGTATATATCATATATATCATATATATATGTGTGTGTGTGTGTATGATATGTATATATTAGAGGCCCGGGTGCATGAATTTGTGCATGGGTGGGGTCCAACCAGCCTGGCTAGAGGGAGGGTTGGCCGGCCTGCCTGCTGGTCGAACTCCTGGTCGAGGGGACAATTTGTATATTTGCCATTTATTATATAGGATATATACTGAGTGGCCAGATTATTATGCCTTCAGAGATCATAATGATCTGATCACTTAGTGTATAAATGCATTCTAATAATGCTTTTTGTATTTGTTTTCTTTTGTTCAACATTATATCTGTGTGGACTTTATGTTATTGCTCTGTAATATTCCACTGTTTGACCACATCATATATGTATTCAATCTACTGATGGATATTTAGGTATTTGGGCTAATTATGAGTAAAACTGCCATGACCATTCAGATACACATTTTTGTATAAGAAAGTGCAGGCCTTTGCAGGGTGGCCACAGAGCGTGTATCTCCATGCCAGTGGACAGTGCTAGACCACGGTGGGCAGATGCTCCAGGCACCCTCAACACGGGCACCAATTGTCTTCTTACCCCTTGCCATTCTGTGGGTGCTCATGGTGTTTCCCTGCAGTTCCAATTTTTATTTCCCCCAACTGCTAACGGTTGGGCACTGCCTCTTTGGAAGCATTTCTTAAAGTGTCCAGCTAAAATATCGGTCACCAGGGAAGGAAATGGGTGTGGGGACAATGCTCTCCACCACAGCTTGTGCCATGCCTACATCTTTTTTGTTTTTTAACCCCCCCGCCCTTCCCCATAAGTTAAAGAACTGGGCTCATCTCTGAATTCTACCTCTGGTGCCTTTTCTGGAGTTACCTGGTTTATTTTGTTTTTAAGAAGGCGTAAAGACTTTATAGCCTTAGTTATGGCAAGTTCCCCATGTGTGGCAAGTTCCCTGGAGACACATGGAGGCTTTTGGCATCCTCTGCCTGCTCCGTCCCTGGGGATTCCCACAGGCTCCTGTCCTCCAGCTCCCGGCATCTGGGCGAGGGCTGGGCCTTGTGCTGGGAATCCAGCTCTACTCTCCCCGTTTGTCCCAGTGAAGAGCTGCTCCTAAGATGAGAGATTCTGTTCTAACGCAGCCGGGCAGAAATACGGAGGCGGGTCCTGGATGGCCCGGATTCCTCCTGTGGGTCCGGCTGGTGTGGGGTGGGAAGGATGAGCCGCAGCCCCTCTCTCCCCTCCAGGTCAGGGACACAGGCTGTGTTAAAGTAGCTGACATGCAATTTACTGCTTGAATGGGGACATTTTTTAGAGTGAAAGGGCCTGTGATAAGTAATGAACTGGCTGTCCTGGCCGGAACGGGTCATGACCCCAGTGTTACGATCCCAGTCTGAGAGCGTCCCCGGGGAGTGAAGGATGAACTATGAGTTGTAAGGAGCCAAGGGTGTCCACTGAGCCACAATCCAGAGGGGGCATAAGGGGGTATGTGTGTGTCCCCTGCAGCACTGTGGAGAGGGGGCTGCTGGGCCATGGGAAGATGAGTGGACTTGGAAGAGGAATGTCTAAGTATTTCACACCTCACCTTTTGACTGTGTTTAGTTTATTCACCTGTGAAAAGGGGAACCTTGTACTGGCCTTGCTTAAATGCCTCCCTTGGGGCTATTTGGGAGAGGAAATTGTAATGATAAAACTTAAAAATAAAACTATAGAATGGTAATTATTCATCTTGCCCTCAGCTCTTCCCTTGTCTCCTCTTGTATTTTTTTTATCCTCATCTGAGTATATGATTATTGATTTGAGAAAGAGAGGAAGGGAGAGAGAGAGAGAGAAACATCAATGTAAGAGAAACATCAATTAGTTATCTCCTGTATGGACCCTAACTGGGTTCTGAATGCTAGGTGTGTGCCCTGACCCGGAATCAAACTCCAAACCTTTTGGTGTACAGGACAGCATTCCAACCAGCTCAGCCCTTCCAGGCGCCTTGTCTCCCTGTAGTGGGTGTTGAGAAGGGCAAATGGCTGCAGATCTTGGTCTCTTAAGACTGTTCTCCTCCTTCTGTCAGGGAGGCGCCCAAGACAGATTTGTCTCAGACGGCGCTGACTCAGAGAGCTCTGCCTGCAGGAGCAGCTGAGTTCCTACAGCTCTTTAATATCAGTCACTGTGTAACTGAACTCCTTGCCATCGACACAGTTATAACCCAATTAGCCATCCTTGGCACGTGCAAAAAACAACTTAGCCACTTCATACATTTTCCAAAGATTTCAAATTGCGAGTCACAGTTGGCTTCTACTTTTGTAAGCAATCCACTGTTATGATTAGTCAGTCATATACACACATCACATTTAGGAAGATTAATAGTTAGTTAAGTAGTTAAAAGCACTTTAAACACCGCTGAAGCACCAGAATTCTTTTATAAATCGAAGAGAACCATGATGGAGCACAGTGGTGACATGCAGTGCTCTCTCATTGAATATTGGGATCAGGAGACGTGGCTTCAGGCAGCCAGAGGATACCTGTTAGGCGCATTTTTATTAGGTAGGGGCTTGGCCTGAGGGCAGTTGGAGGCAGCCTCTGAGATCAGACACACAGATAAAACAACAATCATGGGAAGGAAAGGTCATTTATCAGGTATCATCTGGGGACAAACAGTATTTTGAACTTAGTTCTAGTCCTTCATCTAAAAAATGCAAAAACACTTTTTTTTTTTTTAAATGATTTCATCTGTTGATGGTCAGGAGACAAAGTGAGTGATGATCGAGGTGTCCTTTGTCACCTATTAAAGCTCTGTGGCTTGGCTGGTGAGGCTCAGTGGCCCTGGCTGGTGTTGGCTCACAGACTGAAGGGTCGCAGGTTCGATTCCATCCAAGGGCACGTACCTCAGTTGTAGGCTTGATCCCCGGCCCCAGTCAGGGTGCATGCAGGAAGCAATCAATCGATGTGTCTCTCTCACGTCATTGTTTCTCCCTCCCTGTCTCTCCTCCTCCATTCCACTCTTTCTAAATATCAACATGAAAAAAAAAAAAAATCTTGCCGAAACCAGTTTGGCTCAATGGATAGAGCGTCGGTTTGGGGACTGAAAGGTCCCGGGTTCGATTCCGGTCAAGGGCATGTACCTTGGTTGTGGGCATATCCTCAGTAGGGGGTGTGCAAGAGGCAGCTGATCGATGACTCTCTCATCGATGTTTCTACTCACTATCTCTCTCCCTTCCTCTCTGTACAAAATCAATAAAATATATTAAAAAAAATCTTTGGGTGAGGATTAACATAATAAAATTATGATTTTATATGACTTATGTAATCCAATAACCACCTTCTAGTTAAAATGAGTGCACCTTAGTCTGTCCTGTGGACACCCTTCAGTTACTAAAAAGTCAAAAGTCCCCATTGGATGAGGGCGCCCTTAATTCCACTATTTAAAGTAGCGGCTGAGGCAATACTAGACATGGTGTACAGCATCATCAGGGAGTATGAGCTAAGGTAAAGACTCCCTCTCCCTTCTCCTCTCCCCAGGCAGACGGTTTCCAGTCCACATCTTCTCCCCCTTCGTCTTCATTCTTGTCGTCGTCACCATAACTTCAAGTCACACTTCTGTTTGTTAGTTCGTGTGGGGACTTGAGAAATACTGCCTCTCCAGCTCTTGGCCTTTGTGAGTTATATTTTGAGATTTATATTGACAAGATTGGAAACATTTGTAGTCTGTTTCCCATCTATCATTAGGCTTTCTGCACTTTTTTTTTTATAGTTTAGTTTTAAAATGTTAACACATGTATCGTAATATTTATAGTGTCATGATAATGTAAATATACTTCACTGCAGAACCAGTAGTGTGCCTGGAGAAGGCAGAACGTGTAATTTTGTATCACAGAACCCTCACCCAGGAAAAAAGGGTGTCTGGAACGACTGGAACTCTCCGCTTCTGTTCAGGGTTATCAGCACCTTCCAGTTACTCCAGCTCCCACCTTGTCTCATGTCCCACCATGTCCCATCATGTCCCACTGTGTCTCCTGTCCCACCACGCCTCCTGTCCCACTGTGTCTCCTGTCCCACCGTGTCTGTTTCTTGGGATTCTGTTTTTGTTTTGCTGGAGCACCTCCTTAACCACTTCTTCACGGAGTGCGTGGCTCACAGACCTCTTGGTCTCCTCACGCAATGGTCAGCATGCAGGCCTTTTATCCCCATCTTTAATTGGTAATTTGGCTGGGTCTAGAATTTTAGACCCTATAATTTCCCCTGGGAACTCAGAAAACATTTTCTGTGATTTTCTGGAGTCTACAAGAAGTCAGATGCCAACTCTATTCTGTTCTTTGCAGGTAAATCTCTCTGCTTTGTCCTCTCCCTCCTGTGGCTGATGGTTTCATTAGGAATGACCCTTTGCCTGACCTGCTTCTTATCCAGGCCCCCAGGACCATGCTGAGATCCCCCCTGGAAAAACCTCTGAGCATCTCAGAGAGTTTGTTCTCAAGTTTCAGCCTAGAAGTCCTGTCATGGCCCCTGTTCTTGGGGAAATCCCTGTCTCCCCCCCCCCCCCCCCCCCGCCCCAATCCATCGCTGCCATTTCCACTGCTCTTCAGATCACCCTGATGTCATCTGCTTTATGCCTCAGCCACGCAGGCCAGCGCCTTTGTCTGCTGCTCATCCCCCTTTGTAATTTTGCAGCACTGTTATAATTCGTTCACTGCCAAAAACGACCTTTTCTGCCACTCTGATGGGTTCTTGGGGAGAAAAGAAAGAAGATCTATACTTTATCACCGTTTTCCATTAAAGCCTTTTTAGAGCGCTCTTAGCCACAGCATTCTGTACCTCGAACATCTCTAACCATGTGGTTCTTTCTTTCCAGTGGAGAAACCGCTCAACATTATCAAACAATTGGGAAGACATTAAGTGAGCCAGCTCCAGTAAATTTGTCAGCAGCTTATACAAAATTCTTTATGGGACTTCATTTTATATGATGTCAGAGCATTCCATATGCTTAAAAAGAGCTGGTAATTTTGCTACACTTAACCTTGATAGTGTGTTTGCAAGGTAGTTAAATGACACATACTCTGAGTAGGCTCTTTGCCAATAAATGGAAAGGTCCTACCTCACAGAAATGGGGGAGGGATCTGTGCATCTGTTTGTAGTAAGGTTGAAGATAATTTATGATGCTGTTAAGTTTAGTTTTTTTTAAAAAAAAATCATGGTTCAAATGAGGGTGAAATTTTCATCACTGTCCACACAAACAATACATAGGAAACTAATGTGAGACGATGAAACAAAACTAACAGTATAATTGTACAAACAAGAATGGTGGCTGTGGAGATGCATGATAGCAAAATCAATCATTGATAAGGAACTGTCTTTAGGAAGCTGTGGGCATGTGGCCTTTCCATGCAGGTGTGCTGTGGAGTGGCTCTGTGGCCGAGCATGGAAGCCACACTCCTTGGACTGAATTAGTCCTCTGTTAACCCTAGGAACACCCAAGTGTAGGTGATGCATTCTGAACTTTAGGGCCCCTCAATAATTCCCTTTCTAGGTTTCCATTGACTAGCCAGGGTTGTATTGGAAAAAAAAAAGCTGTGCAATCTTATTGGTTAAGCGCAGAGAAAGGACTGGGCTTAGTTCACAGCCCTGGGGAGGGCTGGCTTTGGACTTCTCTGCTAAACCAGCGTGCTCTGAGCATCTGATAAAGCTACGGACCTTTCGCTAGGAAGATGCCTCTAGGCATATAAACACCGAATAGTGTATAGTTTTACTGTTTCCATGGACTGTGACCCCTCGGTGAATACCTGCTCTGGGTACAGCTGGGAAGCCGCTGTTTCTCTCCCTTGGCACTCACCCACAGTCTTCCCAACTGTGGGAAACAGGCTCAGAAAGCCTGCAGAGACCAGGTGTCCCCCACTTCTCTTTCCTCTGGCTCTGCTCATGGTGCCCTCAGAGTGGGCACACTAGATCTCCTGCAGACACTGTGGCCAGCTGTCCTGGTTGGGTGCTCCTGCTAAGCTCCGTTGCCTTTCCTCTCCACAGAGGAAGGCAGGTGTAGCGACTTCCTGTGCTTGGTCTTTATTTTCATGGTTGGCAAACACATTTCATTTGATCAGCTTCTTTACCCCCCCCCCCCAATCCCTCTTTTGAGCTATTTCCTAAATTTTGAATGTATTTTTTAAGAAGAGTGTCAGGTACATTGTACAAATGGAGATTTAGGAAATAACCAACTTGAAGTATTGAGCAATCTAAGTTAAAGAACTTTTGAATGGAAACGCCACTGTTGATTGATTTCCAAATGTGCAGCCAACTGCGCATCCTCGGTGTATACATATTGAACTTGGTTGTATGTCTCTGTTCCTAGGAGAAGTTGACCACTGGTTTTCAATTCCTGTAGCGTCGGCGACAGGTTTACTCCAAAGGCGATCCTGGGCTCCTAACAAGGGTCAGGAGTGCTCCCTCTCTTTGCTCTCTGAGCAGTGGGAGGTCTCTGTTCCCTCACGCCACTTGCTCTTCTCTTTGTTCTTTTTGTTCCGATTCTCTCTCCACGATAGCGCACTTCTCCTGTGTCTTTCAGGATTTTTCCTAGTGAGGGTCGCTGCTGGCAGTTTCTCGGCTGTGACTTGTTTGAAAACATCTTTACTTACTGTCACTGTGAAGAGGTTTTTGTTGGGCCTCGCTTTCAGGTGGACACTGTTGGGCTCTCACTGCCCCCTGCCGACTCTCCCAGCTGCTCCTTCAGTGTGCCAGGGAAGGTTTGTCAACTCCCAAGTTGAAGGAACGGGAGTCAGAACAATTGAAAACTGCCCTCTTCTACCATTTTTTTTCCCTTGATTTTATCATGTTGGTTGTCAAATTCTATCTGGCCCTTCACGGAGCCTGGATCCTCAGAGTCGCCCAGGCTTGGTTCATTCCTCCACCTGGACTGTCAGTCACCGAGTCCCGCCCCCACACCTCCGAGATACCTGATGTTTCCAGTCTCTGCCCTCTCCCTGGCCCCAGAGGTCTTCACAACCTCTGATCTCAGCCCTGTGGCCAGTGCCCACAGAGCCCTCAGAGCTGCCTTTCTGAACACAGGCTGGGTTTTCTTTCTTACCAACATTTGTCTTGTCCGTGGTGCCTTCTCCCAGGAGGCCTTCCACCCTCCCTCTCGCCAGGCATCTCAGCCCAGGGCCATCTCTCTACCTTCCGTACCTCAGCCTCATGACTGGCCCATTCTCATCTGCTCGCTGGTGCCTGCTGGCTTCCCTCCTTGGGTGGTGGGTACCCGTCCTTAGGACTAATTAAGCACTTGGAAGCCACTATGAGAAGTTGGGGAGAAAGCTTCTTTGTCTAAGCATCCTTCAATCAATTGGTTATTTGCTGTTGTTCACTTGTCTTGAGCATATCAAGCCTCTGTATCTTGGAGTAATTGGTGTCTCTAACCATCAGAATCTGCTCCGTTGAAATCTTTGTTTAACTCATGTAATCGATTTATGCAGCTACAAGGTAGAAAATGAGAGTACTTATTTTTTTTGGCAGAGTGAAGCCTTAATTTCCAATCTAATTAAATTATAATGATAAATATCACTTTAGAAGGAAACACAATTGCTTCATTTAATCAGTGTGATTATTACCAGCACAGCCAATCCATCCAGCGCTGACTGACACGTTTATTTTAGTACAGCTAGTTCTGTGCTTGCTATTAGTGCGAGGCGTGCTACATCTTACACAGCCTCTATTTTACCAGCATGGCTGTGGCATTTGGATTTCCTAGTGACAGTGGCCGGCAAACTCATTAGTCAACAGAGCGGCAAACTGACCACTGTGTTTGCCGACCACTGTGTTAGGAGGTAGTCAGATGAAAACCTGTTGTGGAAGCCCCTCGGCTTGGTAAGTGGGGGGGGGGTCACACTATTTTCAAGGGGGATGTCCGGAGCTCAGGAGCACTCAGCAGGAGAAGACTCCGGAAAGGCGTGGGGCTGAGTCGCCTGCCCCAGTGCGTCAGGAACTGGAGTCACAGAACTGCGCATCGGTGGGCCTTTCTGTTTGTCCCATCTGATACCTCTGGTTCCCCCTTTCAGATTTTCCTGTGGCCTCATTTCCTGCCCGTTTTACCTGCGGATCAGGCATTGAGAAGGAGCAGGATCTAGCTCTCAGTCTTGTTACTGACTTGCTTCCTGTCCTCAGACCACAGCTTCGTGCTGCTTCCTCCCCACCTTCTCTCTCCTTCTCTTTTGCGAAGAAGACAAAGCCTGCCCTGTCCTGACTTTTCTCCCACTCTTGCCACCCTCTGCACCTGCAGTGTTAGCTCTTGTCCACCATGGTTGGCTGGTGGCCCTTGTCGGTTTTCATGTGGTTAATTGCATAGCAACTCCTTGGCCCCATCACTGTTGGGATGGTCCTAGTGGGGTCCTGGCCCACGGTGCCGGTGAGTCCAAGCAGTCACACCCGGGAGGTGGGGAAGGCCTTGGAAAGCAGTCATTTCTCACCCACGAGGACCAGTAGTTGTGGCAAGAACCCCAGTGGCCTGGATGGATATCCTGATGGCTGGACTGTCTGCACAGTAGGGGCTCCTGCCCACTCAGACCCACCTCATCTGCACTCTGGCCTCAGTCTCCAGGGCCCACCAAGGTACCCTCTGGTTCCTGCCTTCCATGTTAGCGCACAGGTCTGCCATAGTATTTCCCTTCATTTGGATGTCAGTTTGTTTTTAAAAAAGAAAATGTAATTTTACTTATAAAGGTTTTGGAAGTGTATTAGCATGTGGAAATGTTCTCTTTAGTAACTTGAAGGTTGAAACAATTCTTACCCAGAGAGGGAATGGCATGTAGACCTCCATTCACAGCCTTGTGGTGCCTGTGCGTGGAGGGCCTGTGGCTCCTCGGCCTGGACAGCAGGGGGCGGGAGCGTTTCTGTCTGCACTCAGGCGCTCACCTTGCAGAAGGGAAGCTCACACAGGCGGTGCCTGTGGCCGCATTCCTTGGCCTGTGGCTTGGTGCCTGTTGGCTCTAGTGTGTTGGGAGCAGAAATGAATTGTGAATGTTCCCCGTGCATCTGCCTGCCCTGGCAGGTAGGGTGAAGGCATGATCGATAATTGTGTATCCGCTTTAAAGAATCATCAGAACACATTAAAAATAATTTACACTTGTATTCAAAAAGGAGATTTTTAATTGAGTATTTGTTATCAGAGCTCTCATCTGAAAGGGTGAAGAAGTATCTAAGATTGAGTTACGTTCATGCAAACAATTGAACCTTTTTATTACACAGAGTGAAGTCTCTCCAGTTGGGCGTGGAGACCTTGAGAAGCAGCCGAAGAAACCTGGCCAAGCGCATGTTCCGATGACCTCAGTCCCACACGCACTGACGGAGGCCTGGCCCCAGGATCAGAGCCGACATAGGAACTGAACTCACTCCAAGGTAGGTCAGAGCCTGCAGACATTGCCAACATTCGCTTGTAAAAATGACTTCTGTTCGATGTGAAGTGATCATGCCTTCTCACCTGGGCTTTCTTGACTCACTCCCAGCAGAGGTGGTTGTTGCCAGGGATCCCTCTGCGATCCCTCTGCGATCCCCACTGGTGCCCTCGGCCCCTGCCGGCTGGAGCCCTGCTGCCCTCAGAGACTTTTGGCCCTGGAGCCGTCTCTGGCCTCAGGGCACCGTATAAGGTTTGGTATTGTCTTCAGCCTTTTACCATAAATCAGTTTCTTTGAGGTGATTAGAATAAAATGTCCTTAGTTCTTATTTCTGGTGTCTGTTATGAGATTCACCATCTGCTTTTGAAAGAAGTCCACACACATATTTGGGGAGTGAAGATGTACCCGTGTCTGACCACTGGGTTGAGTTTGTGGCTTGAAAGGCTCCGCTGGTTATTTCTGAGTCGGGAAAGGTCAGGAATGTAGGGTAACTGGTTCCTAGGGAGACGTGTACCAGAGTTTCTGCTTGATCCTCAGCTGACGCCTTTCTTTGGCACCCATGCAGTAAGAGCTTGGGGGAAGGGGGAGAGGGAGAGGAGAGGAGAGAGGAAGGTGAGGGCGGCATCAGGGTGACTTTGTCCATGGCTTGTGCCCCTGAGTGGGGTTTATCTTCAGCCATAGATCTTCTTTTATTTGGTCGTGATACGAAATCAGCTTCTCTGTAGCTTTTTTTACGGAAAGCTAGAATCCCTGGGCTGGCGGGGTGTGAAGGGGACCTGTGCCTAGCGCTGCAGAGCGAAGTGTAGGTGTGACCACCCACATGTGACAGGCTGCAGGTGTGAACGATGGCGTGCTTGATGCTGCTTATGTAAGTATTTGTATGCAAGTATTTTTATTTAGTGTAAACAGGCATCGGAGAAACGAAGTATTTATAATCTTTTGCACAAATAAATTGTCCTTAAAGCCATAAAAAAAAAAAAAAATCAGGCCAAAGGAGCTCTCCGAAGCACATGCTGAGAAGGCGAAGGAGAGGGCTGCAGCTAAGACGTCACAGCATTTGAGTCAGGTCTCCTGACTGCGCGCTAACCCATGACTGCACAATACAAGGCTTGTGCTTCTTCTTGTTTTCCACAAAAGGAGCTAATTTTGGCAACAAATAGTCGGATATATATGCTTTTCCCTTTTCAGGGGGGGCTAAAATAAACATGAATTTTTTGGCTAAAAACCATATTTACTAGTTGAAGCCCTCATCTCCATAGCCCCACGTGCCATCCATCTCTCCGGACCCTCGGGCATGTCTGTCAGGGACTCTGTAGGCGTGCAGCCTCCTATTCATCGTCGGGCACAGATGCCGCGCTTGCCTTGCGTATTCCTTGAAAAGACTGAAGTTGTTTCTGTGTCTTCACACGTGAGGGTGTCTCCGAGGTTGGGGCACCTTGGGGTGGACTTGGGCATCCCTGTGGTGTTGACCCAACTGTACACATTCGGAGAGGGGTGCAAGGGGGACTGGACTCCATCACAGCCCTCTCTGTGCGTCTCATCGCCACCACAGCATTGTTTTTCTAACAATGACTCATTAGCTCCTCCTTTCTGAAATTCGTAGAAGATACTGCTTTATACACATATAACTATAATTTTCAAAAGCGCTATACTGCCCAAGCGTCATAAAAGGGAAATTAAGAATTCATACTAAAATAATGTTTGGGTCACCATGTAAAAGCTCAGGCACTGCTCTCTGAAAGGCCACTGTGACGGGCATCTGTGAAGGCAGGTGGCGCCAGGTGCTGGGTGACAACTGGAGCCATGCCTCAGAGCTGGTGGTGGCTCGCGGATTAGCTCCAAAAGAAACAGTGCAGCCCCCTTCTCCTCTCGGTGGTTACATTTCTGGAATGTGAGTGGGTGTGGAAAGTATCGAGTTGTATGTAAAAGCAGGGTCTGGGCGTGGGGATGGGGAACCCCTTTCACCTACACGTTGTCCTTCATTGTGGGGCAGTGTTTAGCTTCTGGACATCTAGCTTGTCCCACGTAGTGCCCTCTGCCCACAAGGTGCTGGAGACCCCACCCTGTAATGTGCAGGCCCTTCCACACATGGCTACCGTGAGCACCACTGCCACCCACCACAGCCACGTGCTGGTGGCCATGGGCTGGGGGAGCTAGTCAACAAGGACCCACATGGAGCACAGAAACCCAATCACCTATACAGTGTTGGGTACATGTGCTGTTCTTAGGAGGCTGTGGGTGATGTTCTTCTGGCTGTTTTGTGTCTGGTCGTGACTAAACAGAAGATAATGGATGCAGATACCTTCAGACTGATGCAAAAAACACACAGAGAGGTTGGTTTGTAGGTGCAGGAAACTCTGGCATCCCCGCATGTCCCCCCCCCCCCCCCCCTTGCTTTTTTTCAGTTTCTCTGAAGGCATCCGCCGCAGAAGGCGCTTGTGGAAGCACAACAGCGCCCTCTCGTGGACCTTCCTATGCTCCTGATGTGCGATAGTCCATGCCACCAGTCAACCCATCCCAGCAGCCCTGTACCACCACTGGCCACGGGCACGCCTGCCTGGTTTTACAGCCCTGGGTGACCTCAGACCTGGGCAAGAGCGTTCGATGTGGTCTCTCCATCACTCCCTCACATTGTGATGAGAAGAGATCCGTGGACCCCATTCTAGAAGGAAAAGGCACCGAGTTACTGGAGGGAGGCAAGGTTACTTGTATCACTGGCACTTCCCAGGCAGGCACCAGGGAAGGGACGACATGGCCTGTGGCCTCAACATGAGCATCTGGTGGGCTCAGGGTTGTGGTGTCTGCTGGTGCTGTGGCAGCAGTGGGGAGACAGGTAGCCTGTTCTGGAGGCAGAGGTGGCGAGCTTCATGGGGTGAGCTGGAGCTGAGTCTTAAAAGAAAAGCCTGTTATCCAGGCAGTCACTTGGGGAGGTGGGCACACGACAGGAGGGGCTGCAGAGCAGAGGTGGGGCAGGAGACAGCTGCAGTAACCTGGTGGGCTTATTCTTGAGAAGATCCCCAGGAGCTGTCACATGACACTTCTGTCTTCATCCCAATGGACTTACCTTTAGTCGTGTGACATGACTGGCTTTAAGGTGACTGGAAATGTGGGTGTTCTGCCTGGAGAAAGAAGGAAGGATGTTGGTTCACAGATGGCAGTCCCTGCTGAACGCCCCGTATCTAAAATATATACCCGCTCTTTTTTTATTTATAAGTTTTAGACATCAGCGGATGACTTTTAGCTCAGATAGAGGAGGACTTAGCTCAGTTACACTTCTCCTGCCTTCTCCTCTCTTCCTGTGTCAGTCAGGAGTGCTTTGGGCTGAAAGTAACAGAAAACATGACTTACCATGGCTTAAACAGCAGGGGACTTATTTCTTCATTTGTTTCATTAAGAGTAGCATAAAAGTCGGTTTTTACTAGTGTTGAATTAGAGCACAACCATGTCAGGAATCTGGACCAGTGTCTCTGCAGTTCCTGTTACCTTTCCCTTATGGTTGCAATGTTGTTGCCACAGCTCCAGTCATCACATCCACATTCAAAGCAGGAACAACTGGGAAGGAATAGGCAAGACAGCCCATTGTTTATCCTTTTTATTGGGGCATTCAAGAAGCCTCCAGTATATATATATATTTAAGTATATTTTATTGATTTTTTTACAGAGAGGAAGAGCGAGGGATAGAGAGTTGTAAACATTGATGAGACAGAATCATTGATCAGCTGCCTCTTGCACACCCCCTACTGGGGATGTGCCCGCAACCAAAGTACATGCCCTTAACGGGAATCGAACTTGGGACTATCAGTCCGCAGGTTGATGCTCTATCCACTGAGCCAAACAGGTTTCGGCTCCAGTAAATTTTTACTTGTATCTTGTTGGCCAGAACTGTTTTGGGCACAGAGCTATAGCCACAAAGGAGATGGATAAAATGTGTATTTAATTCTCATAGCATCTCTGATGAAGGGGGCAGGGGCAACAGGCTTGGGGAGGTGCGCTGGGTCAGCCGACGGGGGTAGGCAGCCTCGTTGCTCTGTTGGTTCGCTCAGAACTGTGTGTGCTTCCCCATCCTTGTTCCCTGGACTTCAGATCCCTCCTAGCTCCCACCGTAATGGACATATGGAAGCACTTACCCTGCCATGCCCAGTCACCTCTTCTCAGTCTTTCCAGTGTTCGGCTGCAGTCAGGTTTGTTTTTCTGTTTCCTTTCACATTACCGAAGTAGGAAACTTCATTTTGTTCCGTACCCACAGTTCACTCAGTTTCAGATCCCAAAGTGGTATGTGTATTCTGTATTATCATGATCAGAAGTGTTGACAAAACCAAGAGGAATGCATGTGGTTGTATTTTCTTCTCCATGTCCCTCACCAGGACTTTTTCTCGGACAAAGGGAAGCATTAGCATGACTCCTCTCTGTACCCTTTGACCGCCAAAAATCGCCCGCATTTGATTTCCTCTGTCATTGGGCCGTGCCTTTTGGTTCGGTCTTATCGTTGCCTGCATTCTCACATTGCCTGATAGTAGAGCAGAGGGTGAGAATGGCTGTAGGCCTGGCCCTCCCCAGAAACATCGTGGCCTGGGCTAGTTGCCCAGTCTCCTCGTATGTGCAGCGGGGGTTACCATGGTGACAGTGAGCCTCAATCGAGGTAACCTGTGTCTCCGAATATTGGCCCTAAGCCTCTGTTTTCTCATTGAGAGAGGAACCACATGCTTCCTTTGCTTCCTCCTGATCTCTTCCAGTGTTTTCATTCTGCTTTTCGGAGTGCATTCACTCATATTCCTTGAGATCTCTGTGATGTCTGTTTTATTTCAAGTAGAGGTTCTGACTTTTTATACAGGTTTTTGTTTTTTTGTCCTGGGATTTTTGTTTTTTAAGCTGGCTTCATTGAGATGTAAAAACTCACCCTTTTCAAGGATACACTTGATATATTCTGACAGATGTGTGCAGTCAGCCATGCCTTCATCCTAGAGATGCCCTCTTACCCACATAGATGTCCTGATCCATGCCTAGAGTGGCCTGCCTGACGGCGATGTCCTGTGACATTGTGTGTGCGCGTGGGACAGAACACCAAGACTGCGCCATGAGGGGCAGCCAAGCTGGGAGCCAGGGCCTGGCTGTGGCTCACTTGAGTAACAACTTCAGACAGTAGATGGTGCTAGAGGACCATACTATGATAAGATGAGGAGGCAGCTACTAAGGAAAAAATTCCGTTTTCAGGCCATTAAGTACCTTTTCTATGCCTTTCCTCTGTGAGGCCGGATACCAGTTTCCTTCAGAAAACTTTTTGTTCACCAGCTTTTAACCACTTTATTTAATTATTTAAATATATTTTTATTTCAGAGAGGAAGGGGGTAGGATAGAGAAATAGAAACATCAATGATGAGAATCATTGATCGGCTGCCTTCTACACATCCCACACTAGGGATCAAGCCCATACCCTGGGCACGTTCCCTGATCGGGAAGCAAACCCTGGCCTCCTGGTTCATGGGTTGATGCTCAACCACTGAGCCACACTGGCAGAGCTATGCTGTTTCCTTAACCTATACATTTTTCATTTTAAAAATCCCTGGAATTATTTACACTAGATTAACTCAGCCAGAAGTTTTTTGCTCTAGAATGAGCAAAACTGCTTTGCCCTCTTGGAAGGACCAGCTAGTTTTACTTTATATT
Source organism: Pipistrellus nathusii (assembly GCA_963693515.1). Classification (NCBI taxonomy): domain Eukaryota; kingdom Metazoa; phylum Chordata; class Mammalia; order Chiroptera; family Vespertilionidae; genus Pipistrellus; species Pipistrellus nathusii. The sequence continues at coordinate 189,174,917 of OY882859.1, read as the reverse complement.
TCAAAAGGTTTGTGTTCTATTTTGTTTTTAATAGTCAGTTATAGTAAGCATTGTTTTTAAAGGATGATTCAACATTAATCATTAAAAATACCCATTTCAACTGTGGCCATCAATTTAACTTAGTTTCAAGTTTATGTTCAAATTTTCAGCAATTTCTTTCAAACTTTCCCTCAATCTATAAGTAGGAAGCAGAGCTCCCTCTGTGTAGCCCCAGGCCTTACAGGTTTATATTATTCTCTGCTGCAAGCATTCATCTGCGTGCCACCTGAACCATCTGCATGCCATCTGAGCTGTCCTAGGGTCCTGAGCCTTCCATGGGCCACATGGTCCATCAGTGGGCCACCATAGCCGTCTATCTATGGGCCTGAGCCTTCTCTGGCCACCATAGCCATCCATCCGTGGGCCACCTGAGCCATTGGTGGCCACCATAATTATCTGTGGGCCACTTAAGCCATCCATGGGCCATCTGAATCATCTGTGGCCAACACAGCTGTCTGTGGGCCACCTGAGCCTCCCAGGGGCCACCTCAGCCATCTGCGCACCACAGTCTGTGACTGCTTCCTTCCTTTAGGTCGCTTTTGGCTATGGGAGCTAATTATAGGGCCTCCAAATCAAGGGCCTCACCGCCCCCCGCCTTTTCCCCCCTAAACCTAACACCTGCTATAATTTGAGAAATGTAGATTATGTTTTAAATCCAAAACTTCTTGGTAAAGTCACCTTAAAAGAAAATGAAAGAAGCTTAATTGAATCCATGATCTTGAGTGGAGGAATGTTGCAAGTAGACTGAAAGCTAGACTTATCCCAATCTATTTGAAACCATTTTAATATAGACAACAGAAATGTGTTAAAGAAATGCGTATGTGTTGACTTTAAAAACTGTGAGGAATCTTAACGTAGTAAACACAGTAAACCCGAGTAGTTGTGAATTTGCTTTAATTGGGCTGCTTGCAGGAGAGGGAAGAGTGTGGGATGTCTTGGATTAACCACAGTTTTCTGCCACTTCCCCACTATCTGACCTTGGACAAGCCATCTAGCCTTTCCAGCTGCTGGGCTCACCTTCATAAAGTGGGGGTGCTGAAAATACGACAACAGTTAAAGCCCAGGGGCCACTGTGCCCTTGCTGGATTCTTCCAGCAAACCTAGCAGAGGGAGGAAGGACGGGGGTTGAGGGGTGGGACCATGACTGTCATCGTGTTGTACAGATGAGGAATCCGAGGAGCCATGAGGATGAGAACTTCCAGCAGGAGGCAGAGCAGATGTCCCACCAGGAGGACCTGCTCAGGGGTCCGTGCTGGTTACTCTGTGCATCCTCATGGCCACACTGTCCCGCCATGGGGGTTGTACACTGCACACCTCCACTCATGAGGGCTTGCATGTTGTAAGACAGATGGTGGCCATGTCCAGGCTGTTCATTGTCAGTCATCTCAGAGTCTTCTGTACTGAGACTTGGTGAAGTCTAAGTAAGCTAATACAGATTATGTGATTGGCAGGCCACTTAATAAACATACTATACGCCATGCCCCGTGGCTGCTCCTTCATAAGATCCCTGCCCATCCTTCCCTCTCCTATCCTCCCAGCAGCAGGCACTGCCCAGTGTACTTACTAGCTCAGTCCTGTTCTCTCCCGGCTCTGTCTGTGCTCATGACTCAGGAATCTCACCCCTCTCATCTCTGTGTAGGTTGAGTCCCACACCTGACTCTCCAGCCCAGAGCCTCCTTGTGCTGTCCAGACACACATCTGGGTCCACCCAGCATCTTTTCTTGGGAATCCACAGATAGCCCAACTTCAGACAGCAAACCCAACTCCTGACTGCCCAGCCCACTGGCAGTCTCTTTCTCAGCAGCTCCATTCTTCCAGGCTCTCAGCCCCTAGCAGGGCCATCCTTTCTCTTCTGCCCCACATCTAAGCCATTGGGGAAGCCCTCAGACTCTGGTTATTTCTCGCTTGTCCCCTGCCTTCCACGCTGAGCTACCTGCTCTGTCTGTACTGGACTCCTACACAATCTCCCTGAGTGAGCCCTGTGTCTACAGCTGCTCTTCCCCAGGGACCAGAGGTCAGAAACAGCTTAAAACTCCTGGGCTGAGTGGCCACCACATCTTGGCCCAGGCCCAGGAGACCCTACGAGCTGACCCCCTAGGACCTCCCAGCCTTCACCTTTGCTATTCTGGCCTTCTGGCTGTTCCTGGGCTGCTGGATGCTGCTCAGGTTCTTGCCCTTCTATGTTCTAAGAACATTCTTCCCCAGTGTCTCGCCCTCACTGCCTTCCTCTCGGCTTCATGATGGCTTTCCTCAAAACTCAAAGCCACCCTTGACTCCTCCCCACCCCAACATTCCCCCCCCACCCCGCCATCTGCCCCCCCACTCGCCGCTTGCCCCACCCCCACCCCCACCCCCCTTCCTCTTCACTGGTGGCATCATCTCCTCCGACATAGATCCCAGACCATTTCATTGCTTAGACACACTGTTGATTGTCCTTCTCGTTAGAATGGGAACTTCTGAAAGTAGGCGTGACTGCCTTTTGCTCACTGCACTGGGATGAATGACTGTGGGCTACCTGTCTCATTAACAGCTATTTCTGGAGTGCTTTAACATTCAATTAAGTAATGTTACAGATTCCTGTGTGTCGAATATATATAAATAATTGATGAATAACTGACTCATTTAGAGAGTTTAGCATTCTAATGGAATACACTCCCTTTTTTCCTCTTGTGAGAGTAGAAAAATAGTTTTTAAGAATCTCATTCTAAATTAATATTCTAGGAACATTACATTTTGGAGTCTTTACTCTGAGGACATAGATAAAAATAAAATTAATTAGATACCAGGAATGTCAAATGCTCAATGGCGTGTGGCTATTTATGACATTCTCCTAGAATTCAGTAGTTATTAACTTGCAAAGACATGACAGCCAAAGTCTGAAATTGATGTGTTTTAAAGTGGGGGGGAAAAAAGGGCTTTAAAGCACTTTTTTTCAATTACAAACTGTCAGTTTACTGGTTACAGATACCATACCCGGTCCATTAAATCACTGTCGTTCAGCTGTAGTTTCTTGACTCTTGTGAAAGCAGGTGTCTGTTTACACGTTTCTCTGAAGTAGTCCTAGAGGTAGAAGCAGGACTTGGAAAGGATGAGAAGGAGAAAATGATGGGCGCAGAGTTAGGTCATCGCCTAACTCTGGTGACTTTCTGTGGAACGGCTGAGGTCAGTGCCTGCATCAGAGCTGACCTCTCCACGGCAGCTCCAGGCCACGCACAAGCCGCCACAGCCAGGGCGCTGTACGCCGCCTCCTGTTGCTGGATCCGAATCTCTCTGATCTTTAGAAAAAGCAAAACGAATGGCATTTGTTATGTTTTGAAGATTTCCCGTGCATTGGGTTGTGTCATTTGATGAGGAAAAAAGGAAATGATCATTTAAGGGGGTGAAAGCAAAGTAGATGTAACTGGCATTGTTAACTCATTAGCTGAAGGTAGAGCAAATACCACGTAGGATGGCACAGCGTGACAGACAGGAAACCATCCCGTCTCTGTGTGTCTGATTAATCACACGCCCTTTTAGGTGGCAGGACCCTGAGTAGGCTTGGCGTTGTCAGACCCAAAAGTCTAGAAATGCTCTCCGGGCCCAGTACCCTGGGAACTGTAGCTCTTATGGGGGTGCTAAGTGACCCCAGGGAGAGCCAGTGCCATCGAATAAGACATACTCCTTTCTTTCTTTTTTTCTCATTATATGTGTACATACCTTACCAATCCCCACCCCACCCCTATTCCCATACATGCCCTTTCTCCCCAAAGTTTTTCATCCCCACCCCTATTCCCATACATGCCCTCCTTCCCCAGAGTTTTTCGTCCATTGGTTATGCTTATATGCATGCATACAAGCCTTTTGGTTGATCTCTTATCTCCCACATATTTCCCTATCCTCCACGTTGTAACTTGACAGTCTATTTCTTTTACTGTCTTTGTTTCTATCTTTTTGTTCATCGGTTTATAATGTTCCTTATTATCCATAAATGAGTGAGATCATGTGGTGTTTTTCTTTCATTGACTGGCTTATTTCACTTAGCATAATTTTCTCCAATTCCATCCAGGTCGCTGCAAATGATAAGAATTCCTTCTTTTTTATGGCAGCATAGTGTAGATGTGTAGATGTACCATAGTTTTTTGATCCGATCATCTGCTGACGGGCACCTAGACTGTTTACAAATCTTAGCTATTGTAAATTGTGCTGCTATGAACATAGGGGTGCATATATCCTTTTTGATTCGTGTTTCTAGTTTCTTAGGATATATGATATATTCCTAGGAGTGGGATTACTGGGTCAAATGAGAGTTCTATTTTCAGTTTTTTGAGGAAACTCCATTCTGTTCTCCACAATGGTTGCACCAGTTTGCATTCCCACCAGCAGTGCACGAGGGTTCCTTTTTCTCCGCATCCTCACCAGCACTTGTCATTTGCTGATTTGTTGATGATAGCCATTCTGACAGGTGTGAGATGGTACCACATTGTAGCTTTGATTTGCATCTTTTTAAGACTTACTTCTTACAGTGCCCTGGAGGCCGGGGCGTGCCACGCCACATGGGTAGCTCCAGGTTGGTCAGGAGGCAGACAGCAGTGAGGGAGAGCCTGGGCTAGAGACTTCACTGGGGCTTCCACAGGGCAGGCAGGGCAGGGCTTAGGAGTGGCCAGTCTGAAGACTCCTGGTGGCAGTGGGCAATGAAGGTGGTCTCTGGCTGCCTGGCCCTGGCCAGGTTGTTTCAGGGCAGGGAAGCGTTCCCTTGGCTGAGTGAGTTGGAGAAGGAGAAGCACGCACCGCTGGCTGAGCCCTCTGCTGTCCCTCAGACCAGCTAGCCCTGGGTGGACCATCACTCCAAGGTCAGCAAAGCTCCCAAATGGCAGAGCATCAAGAAAAAAAAAAAAAAAACAGTTAACATAATCTGCCTGTGATGCGTGGGTGTGAAGTAGACAAATGCAGAATCTAAGACACAGTTGGAACCGCTGCCCCGACCTACAACGTGGCACCCGCCACCCTCTAGACAGACCCCCAGATGGCAGGCTGACCCCAGCAGAGGGCCTCCTCTCAGACTTGCCACTGTGTCTTTCACAGCATTAGCTCTAACCCCCAAGTTAGTTTTTAGGGACAGCATCTCTCCTGGGTTGTGGGGTTAGTGTGTTTCCCCTTCCAGCAGGATCTCATTGGAGTAGCTCCGTGCCCATCCGTTTGGATGGGTTTAGCCAGGAGCCCGCAGGGCTCTCTCTGGGGCGGCTCACTCCCCAGAGCACAGCCAGAGCCTTTGAGTCGGTCCATCTTCACTGCTCCCTGACTTACCCAATTTGTGCATCCTTTGCACCTTTTCCTTTTGATGAATATTCTGGTTATAAGTTGTGACATGTCTTTTTTAAAAAATATATTTTTTATTGATTTTTTACAGAGAGGCAGAGAGAGGGATAGAGAATTAGAAACATCGATGAGAGAGAATCATCGATCAGCTGCCTCTTGCACACCCCCTACTAGGGATGTGCCCGCAACCAAGGTACATGCCCTTGACCGGAATTGAACCTGGGACCTTTCAGTCCGCAGGCCGACGCTCTATCCACTGAGCCAAACCAGTTTCAGCAAGTTGTGACATGTCTTGATGTTAAATGTTTTGTCCCTCAGAGGTCAGGATTATGATGGATATGGATAAATTATAATCTCCTCTTTCAAGAAAGCGGGTAGGAAGGCTATGAAGTCACCACAGCATCTCGGTGGTGGCCTCACCCAGACACGTGCCTGCGGAGCAGGGGCAGAGAGAGCAGTAGCCCCCGGGGTGGCCCAGCCTCTTTGCCATCTCTTCCCCTTTGGGGGTAAACTAGAGACTGAGCTCCACTTCCTGGAGAAACTAGACCCAAAGGAAACCCCAATGCAGAGAGACCATGAGGTTTATTTTTTCTAAACTGCGTCTCCAGCAGCTGGGGAGATGGTCCTTGTTTTCTCTGACTTCTCCAAGCAATATTTCCCCAGAATAATTCCATTGTAAAGAATCCAGTCAGGCAGCTTTTCACTATCTACTTTTATTTTGTATTTTTTATTAATTCTGTGTTTGTTTTGCTCTGGCCTCCCCAGGACTCTGGCAGTATTAAGCTCTTTCTCCTGGATAAGGGAGCTCTAGAAGTTCTGGCTCCATTTCTCAAATTGTTTCTTTCATGGTTCAGTCCCCGTTAGGAGACCCCTGGGGCCAGTCTCAGCGGCTGCACGCTCCAGCCTGTGTCTCCTCAGAGGCAGGAGACCTGGCTTCTCGGCTCTTCTCAGCAGGCCGGCTTATCGCTGCGGAATTAGCTGCTGGCTCAGCCTCTGCCTCCAGCCTGGTTAGGCACAGTGCGTGGCCGCGTTCATGGTCAAGTGCACACTTGCTTTGATGCATGACACGGGAATAAGTATAAAGAAACCCATGGGAACCCCTAAACACAGTTTTTAAAGGCAATAAGTGACTGTGTTCTAAAATAGGTTTTCTTGTTTCTTATTTGAAATAATTGAAGAACGTTTATGTTTTCTTTTTTGAGTCTCCTTTTTTTTTGATAGAATGCAAAATTCAGATTTTTAAAAATATATATTTTATTGATTTTGTACAGAGAGGAAGGGAGAGAGAGAGATAGTAGAAACATCGATGAGAGAGAGTCATCAATCAGCTGCCTCCTGCACACCCCCTACTGGGAATGTGCCCTCAACCAAGGTACATGCCCTTGACCGGAATCGAACCCGGGACCCTTCAGTCCCCAAGCCGACGCTCTACCCATTGAGCCAAACCGGTCCTGGCTTGAGTCTTCTTTTTGACCAATCCTTCCTTCCTTCCTTCCTTCCTTCCTTCCTTCCTTCCTTCCTTCCTTCCTTCCTTCCTTCGTTAATCCTCACCCGAGGATATTTTCCCATTAATTTTTTTTTAAGAGAAAGTGGAAGAGAGGGGGAGAAACACAGAGAAAGAAACATCAGTGTGAGAGAAACACATCAATTGGTTGCCTCCAACACATAGCCCAACTGGGGCTGGGGATCATGCCTGCAACCAAGGTATGTGCATTTGACTGGAATCAACCCCAGGACCCTTCCATTTGCAGCTGATGCTCTATTGGCTGAGCCAAACCGGCCAGGCCTCCTTTGTGGTTTCTTGATTCTAATTCCCGTGGTTGCCTTTGGGTTCCTCTGTTGGGGATGCACTGTGCATCCGAACTTGATCCAAGGGGCAGCAGCAGGACTGCCAGCCCAGTGATACTGTAAGGATTGTGTCCAAGGTGACATGAGCACAAAGGTGGAAAGGGTGCTATGTCAGACTGCAGGGAGAAGGGGTTACTTGAGGTTGTTCAAACTACTGCCTTTACCAAAATGAATGCCTCAGGCCACACCTTTGGGGGCACAATGAAAGCACAACAGCAGTAGAAGTGGGGACTCCAGCCCATGGCCACAGAGCTGAGGGAGCTCTGCCCACCTGTGGTGGCATTAGTCCCACAGTCACCATGGGAATAGTCCAGGGTGTGGACAGGGATACACCTGCTCGGCACTCCTTTAGGCCTCCGGTTCTTTGTCCTGCCCCTAGGTCCCTCTCGGTGCGTTAGGAGCCTGGCTCAGGGCTCTGCTCTGTCCCTCTCCTTCTTCCTCCACCCTGAGAGTGGGCTGAGGGCTCTGTCCCCCCAGGGCTGGCTGCCTGGGGGCTTCGGAAGGTGGTCTGCAGGGCTCACAGTACAGGTCTGAGGAGTGTAACCAGGTCACAAGCTTAGATGCTATAAGAAAGAAAGTGGTTTTCACTTCTTGGAGAAATCCATCCGAGCCAGGGGGGAGGGGGAGGACACAGCCTTTGCCAGAAGCTTCTCTCCCCTCTGCACCCCAAGGCCATGCCAGCCTTGTTGAATTTGTAATCAATAGAGACATATGGCCACAAAGTCTAAAATACCTGTTATCTGGCTCCTGATCCAAAGGATTAATGGTAAAATATGTGAGTGAAATTTAAGTAAATTCCAAAGTAAAACATTATACTAATTTTTCCACGTTTTTACAGGATACTTTTCAAAATTACGAGTTCAGAGTAAGTTTTAAAATATAAATGATGGTTAGTATCAAATGTTAAAATCAAAATTATTTTCAGAGAGCTGAATTTTAATTTAACATTGAAAGTTTAGTTAAATGATATCTATAGTAGAATTTTGGTGTCCAGCTCTCATCTGGTTGCCTGCACACACATGTGCACAGATTGGAGAGTAATAGGAATTGCTGAGAAATGGTGCCGTGTGTGGTGGGAAAGTTAGCTGCTGTATGTGCCTTTGTGCTAGCAAGTTGGGGAGCAGATGCTGAGCTTGGCTGGAGACGAGCTTCGTTATGGAGGATGCACTTGCTGTGAATTGAGACAAGTACCTCAGTGCTCCTTCCACTCCCATGCTACCCGAGATCCGCTCCTCCCCCAAAACGCACAGCCTCTGCGTTTGGGATGTCATTGCCTTTTTTCCAAAGACTCGAGCCTGGATGTGGGAGAGCCTCGAGCCTGGAGCAAGTCTGTCTGGACCCGAGGATATGAGGGCTGTGGGCTGTGCTGTGCCTAAGGCTGGAACCCGCGTTACAGGACCATGTGCTGTGGGGTGTGTGCATGCCTGTATGCATGCATACGTGTGTGAGGGTGTATGTCCATGTGCACACATGTGTACATGGCGTGTGGGCCCTGCTGCCGGGCTGGCCCTGACACTGTGCTGGTCCCACTAGCTGTGCTGTCATCCCCCAGGCTCGGTAGCCCAGGCAGAGGAGTCAGAGTCTGCTCCCCACTGCTTGGCATATGGTGGGAGGCTGTGGCCTGTGCTGTAGTGAAGGAGCCCACAGTGGACCAGCACCTGGGAACCAAGTGGGAAGAAGGCAATCCAGGGGCATGGTGGGCAGGTGAGCACGGGTCCGAGTGATTTCTCAGGGGCGCCTCTGGACGCTGGCTGCCTCTGCACTGGTGTGTGGCGGCCTGAAGGCGGCAGGTTGTTTTGTGGACTGTCCCCTCAGGGACACTTCTACGTCATTATTTGAGCCCCCCTGTCTCCTGTAAAGACGACAGGCTTTTTACTTAGACGGGACTTCGGAGAGTCCTATCCCCTGGAAAGCGTCCCCAGGACGGTGCTGTGTCCATGACGGCCCTGAAGGGTTAACAGCCTCCTGCCACCCTGGGTGGTGCGCTGGAAGTCCCTGTGCTGTTGGCGCCATCGCCCCGGTTCCTGGGTTGATGAATGAGCCTGGGCTGCAGAGGAGCGGCCCCACGTGCCAGCAGGGGGCTGGCATTGTCGCAGCCTCCCCGCTGGAGCGATTCACAGTGGCGAGGGCACGGAATGAGGCCGGGGCTGGCGGCTGGGCTGGCGGCTGCTCTGCCCGATGGCCTCGCTCGTCGCTGGGACTTTGACCATGGGGACCTTCTTCAGCATCGTGGAACGTCGGTACAAGAGGAGGCGCAGGAAACGCTCGGAGCGGAAAGGTGATGCGTTCGCTTTCATTCTGAAATGTCAAATGCTGGGCTTTCAATGCAATGCAGGAACGTGTTCTGGGTTGCAGCTTGGTGAGTTAATGTTGCTGCCAGTTACTTTATATTTCTCCTTTTCAAGTGCCTCCTGTTGGCATTTTGTAGAATTTTAGGCAGGGGCTGGCTTAAAAAGGTAGATTTAAAAACATGTCTGTACACTTGTTTAGAAATCATTAGCTATTTGTGAAACCACAGAAGTTTGTAGCTTTGCTTTATAATGCTGTACCCTTGGCTGTCACCTTTCTTAATGACTTTTCTAACATTTAAAGTACTTTTCCTGCTGAAGAAACAAGACCGTGGCAAGCATTGTTAAAATATTTTCCTTTTAAAAAACCTAGACAGCAAATTCCTCTCATTCACCGTCCCAGGTGCTTTCCGTCTTTAATTCAACTTGATGTTTTAAGATATAAAAATGTATATTTTTTCTTAACACCAGACTCAAAAGTTGTCCATGACTATAAAAATTAGAAATGACTGTCTTTGAGAGGGTGGGTTGTTGCTTTAAAAGGTGTTGAGAGTTTGCCGTCTTCATTGTAACGCACTGACGAATAGAGAATGTCTTAGGTGCAGAGATACTGGAGCGAGGGGAGCAGCGGTGTGCAGCCAGTGAGCCTCTTTTCCTGTGTGTCACCCTGTTACCCCCCCAACCGATAGACTAGACCGTCTTTTGCCCCAGCAGCATTCCCTTGGCAGGAGATAGTCCTCCCTCAGGAAATAAAATGAGCCACAATTGTTAGTGTGGCTTCCTAAGAGGTCAGCCTCAGAGTCAGTAATCTTGGGGAAACGGCATCTTGCCAAATATTACGAAGAGGACAGTGCCTGGTGGGACCTGTGTTTGGGGGTGGGAGGTTGGGGGTGGGAGCACCATGACCTGTAGACCTTGATGGGTGCCGTGCCCGCTGTGTGCCCAGGACAAAAGGCACAGTCCAGAGGGGACCTGGTGTCTTCCGGGCCACTTTCACCCATGTCTCTGGGATTCTCTAGACTCTCATCTCAGGTTTCAGCATTGGTATGTTTTGTTTCCTCAGTTAAGCTTTAAAAAGCAAGATGTCATGAAGTCAAGCAACAGAAGAGTAAGACCAAGGCCAAGGCAAACATGCAAGAAGTTTTGATCAAATGCCCTAAGTTTAGAAAGGCCACCTTTTTAAAAAAACAAAAAAACAAACAAACATATTTTTATTGTTTTTAGAGAGTAAGGGAGAGGGAGAGAAACATCAATGATGAGAGAGAATCATTGGTCGGTTTGCCTCCTGCATGCCTCCTTCTGGGGATTGAACCCACAACCCAAGCATGTGCTCTGACTAGGAATCGAACTGTGATCTCTTGGTTCATAGGTCGACGCTTAACCACTGAGCAACCCCGGCTGGGCTAGAATGGCCAACATTTTTTACTTGACTTCTCATCACTGAACATTTATGTTGGAGAAAATATTGAGAAGTACAGGGAAAATTCTGTTATTCTTTTTGTAACTTACTGTAATTCACATGGTTTGTATCTGCCCCTCTATGTACAGACTCAAAATGGCTTCTTGCTCTGGCCACTGGCTCAGTTGTTGGAACATTAACCCCTATACCAAAAGGTTGCAGGTTTGATCCTTGGTCTGGGTACTCATAGGAGGCAGCTTATTGGTGTTTTTCTCTCTCTCCCTCCCTCTCTTTCATCCCTTTCCCCCATTCCTTTCTCACTAAAATCAGTTTGTTTGTTTTTAATGTCGTAATGAGTCTAGAACAGCAGTTTTAACTGGTGTTCTGCAAGAATTTTTTAAACATGCAATTTAGTCAGGGGCACTGATCTCTTTTCCCTTAGATTGTCAAATTAAAAAAATGACAACAGCCAACACAGCAATAGCTGTCTGGTATGAGTGAATCAAAACTATACCTATTTTTTTTTTGTCACAGCAAAAATATATATTTTGTGTGTGTGCTGTGGAATTTAGTAGTAAATGTGTACTATGAGATAGAAAAGGTTGAAAATCACTGTTCTAGAATTTTATTCTTCAGTAAGTAAACCTTTCTCAAATATGTGTTTTTATTACAACATCTTGAGAAATTGATGGTGTTGTAATATCTAACAATTAAGCCCATGTATTAAATGTCAAGTTCACTGGACATTCTATGTAAGTACAATGTGACTCTCATTAAACAGTAAAATGTTATATGTTGGTACCTGTTCTTATTTATAATAGGGACTTAATAAAAATGCCTTTGAAAATTATGAATTTTATTAAAACTGACTGTCCTGTTTATACTAAATCTTGGGAAAGGTTTACAGGATGTGCAATGTCTTATTTTAATTGTATAATTTTAAGGTGCTCCAAATCACATGTATGGAGCTTTTCTAAGACTGGTATAATGTGAACCTTTTCAAATGTTATTGTTTGCTAAGGACAGCGTAGCAGCAGGTTGCTGGCGGCTTCGGCCGACATATATTTCAATGATTTTCATCACCCCTGACTTATCCATACAGTCCTCCCTTCCACGGGCAAGCAGTTGGCTCCTGACTGTGTGTGAGACACAGATGGATTAGCTGAATCATCAAAAATTACAGACGAAAGAGAATAATGTGCAACTTGGCCCGGCCCTCCATAGCTGATAGTGCTGCCTTGGCAGATCCTGCCAGCGGGACCTGAGGCAGGCCTGGAGCCCAGGTCACTGCCAGGGACAGCTAGACCCCACATACTCGCCTTCCCTGGTCTCAACCTGTCCAGGTGGTTGCTGCTCACTTTCCCACCCAGGTCGTGGTTGCGGAGTAAAGGCACGTTGGGAGAGGGAGGGGGGTAAAACGTGAAGGCTCTCCCCCACCAGGTTTTATGAATGAGATTCTGTATTTTCACCTTCCCACTGAGTCCTTTGCCCCAAGTGTGATAGCGCCCTACCTGTGCCCAGTCATTCTGCATACCATGGGAAGCCCGCCGCCCTGGGGGCAACAACTCTGCGCTGTGCTGCATCTGAGGCTGGGATCCCTGATTCCAGGATGGGGACGTGAACGTGGTGGGGTACCTTTTGTAGAAATGGAGACCAGGCTCACAGAGGTGCGCCACCTCTGAGCACTGCTAGATCCGTGCTGTCTGTCTTCACAGAGCAGCGGGCTGTGGGTGACACACGTGAGGGAGCAGGCGCTGTCATGTCAGCCTTCTCACCTGGTTCCAGCCCGGGTTTCACCTTGCTGAGAGAACGCCTATTTGTGAGGTTCAGAGCATGGTTACATGCTGGAGGTGTTGGAGAGGATGCTACTCATGTCTCCACCCAGCTATCCACTCATCATCCATCACCTATCTGCCCATCTGCCCACCTACCCATCCATTCATGACCCATCCCTCCATTCACCCAGGTACCCAGCCAGGGATCCATCCATCCTTCTGTCCATCCACCTGCCCATCCATTCATCCATCCATTTATTCACCCTTCCATCCAGCATCCGCCCATTCATCCATCCAACAAGTACCCATTAGAGCTTTCTGGGTGCTGACTGTAGGGATTGAGGCATACACAGGACAGGTATAGGTGACAGGGATGTGGCAAAAGGACAGCCCAGCTTCCAGACTTGAGGTTAGTGTGGAACGGGCCCCCTGAGGACCATTCAGTGATGAGCAAGTGGACCGTGTGATGTGTTGCTCCCGTCCTGTGTGCATTAGGAGGAAGGGGTCTTGTCCAATCTCTGGAGGGAGTGGAAGATGCATGTCTGTCAGGGGAGGGTACGAATCCGGAAAGTTGCAGAAACCCCCTCTCCATCCCCTCCCATTGAACAACAGAGTATGGATAGAAGGCCCTGGTTTGGGGTGCATTTCATTGCATTTGTGAGGACCCTGCTTCCAGGAGCTGTGGGCAGACAGAGCCCCTGCAGGTTGACAGTTGAAATTATAAGCCAAGGTGTAGAATTAAGTATGTGGAATTATACTTGAAATACTATGACATTGGATCAAATCTTAACAGTACCTATTCTTAAAATACCTATCAGTGTTTGTTTTGAAAATACAGTTCACATTTCTCTCTGGACTCCAGAAAATAAAGTATAATTTTAAAAGAGTGGGACTTTAATGGGGCGTTTTACAGAAAGCAAGGCTGGATGGTGCATCAGATGCACTGTTACTGTGTGTTCATTTGGAAGGACAGAGTGTGGTTATAAAAATAATGGGAAGTGTTTTCTTCTGTGGTCAACTCTGAGCTGCTGATGTTATCCTGGTGTTCTGGTACCAGGCTCCAACAGTCTGTGTCCGGTTCTAAAGGCTGGATGGCCCAGGACTGAGAGAGGAGAGAGAGCATGAGCACCTGTGTGGGTTTGTGCACGTGCACACACACACACACACACACACACACACACACACACACACACTCACACACGGGAAGGAGGCAGGGGATGGGACCAGAGCGGCAGTGACTGAATAAGAAGCAAGCCCGGTACTCTGACACAGGCTCTTGCGGTGACCAGGGACCCAGGTCCTTGGTTCTCTCTGAGCGGAAGATTCTGGAGTCACCTTGCAGCCACCCCACCCCCATCCAGCTATGGGAAGGTGAGAGAATGCCGAGAAGCTTGCAGGAGGCTGCATGGCCAGGCCTGGAGGCAGTACCTGCAGCAGACGAACGCAGCCCTCCCAGGAAGACAGACCTCCCTTCATCGCCCCTACAGTCCAGACCCAGGGCCTGACTATCTGGATGTGGCAGTTGTGGGATGGTAGCCTGCAGTGGGCATGGGCACGGACAACCACATAAACTGCCCTCCAGCAGTGTGGGTGGAGGTGCCCTGCAGTTGGGCCTACAGTGACGATGGCCCACCAGGCTGGGCTGTGTCTTGTTTCCACCCGAGTCTTCTCCTGGGGCCTCCAGGTGCCCCAGCTGCCTCACCTCCCCACGTCTCATGCCTGTTGGTTTGTCCTTTACCGCAGGTATTCATTCTGCCTCTGTTTTGGCAGTTACACTGCCGCTGTGAGATCTGACACCCTGATCTCGTCTGCAGGGCGTCCAGAGTTTGCTGTGATGTTAAGGCGAACCAGCACCTCTTCTGCTCAGTGGTGACCGCAGACGACAGTGTCAGCCGCTGGGCAGGTGTCAGTGCAGACGCAGGTCCACATCTTCCCAGACCAAGTCCAGAGTTCTCTGCAGAGCATGCATCTTTGTGTAGGGTGGCTTAGAACAGAAAGCCACGTTTCTCATTATTGTAAGAATTAGGAAATACAGATGCAAATAAACCGTATGAACAAGCAGACGTGATGATCCTTGTAGCTAAACCTTTGAATATGAGCAGAGCCTTGGTAATTTTCTCCAATCCTTAGAACTGGACTTAGAGTTAGAATTCAGTGACTGTTTCAGATTCTGTGTTTGATATTATGGCCAGGAACCCAGGGATGCCTGACTTTTGCCTGTGGGAGGGAGGCCATAGGAGAAGTCCCCGAGACTCCCCGCCCCCCGTCACTGGTGGCTGAACCCTGGTGCCCCACCAACCTCTTGCAGCTCTGGCTCCCCAGTCCAGCCCCTCCTGACTCCTGGCGTGGTTTTCTGTTCTGGATGTAGCCAGGGGAAGGCCAGGAGGCCAAGGGCACTGGCTGTGAGAGTCAGGGCCTCAGTCCTCGGAGGCTGCTGGATTTCATCAGCGTGAAAAGTGAACCCTCCCTGTACTGAAATCACTTTGCTCTGTCAGTTTGACAACTGATACCTCTCTTCGCTTACTAGCAAGTGAGGCAAAGCTTTAAAGAGTAAGCTCATTAAAGTCCATTCGCATTTTGTAAGGAATTTTGTCCATATTCGACTACAACTTATTTAAGCTGAGTCCTTGTCTTTCTTCTTCTTCTTTTTTTTTTTAAATATATATTTTATTGATTTTTTACAGAGAGGAAAGGAGAGGGATAGAAAGTTAGAAACATCGATGAGAGAGAATCATCGATCAGCTGCCTCTTACACATCTCCTACTGGGGATGTGCCCGCAACCCAGGTACATGCCCTTGACCGGAATCGAACCTGGGACCTTTCAGTCCACAGGCTGACGCTCTGTCTACTGAGCCAATCCAGTTTCGGCGAGTCCTTGTCTTTCTGTTACGGGCTGGAGTAGGCTGTTGAAAGGTTGACTAAAGAAACATGGCTCCTATTCAGACAGACTGGGCACACGGAGGTCACGGGGTGCCCTGGGTCAGGCTCATCGGGAAGGTGCAGCCTTCCGACAAGGGACATCGAGAGTCTGAGATATGCAGAGGGACACATGGCCTTATCCAGTGGACTGGGGTCCGAGTTGCCCAGAAACATCATCCGCTGTAGGGAGGCTCTCTGCCACTGTGAGACCGTCCCATTTCCACGGGTTCACAGGGAGCAGAGCCAGGAGGCGGGATAAAGGATGAGGCTCAGACCCAAAGCTCAGTTCTGTTTGATTGTTTTAACCCAGAGAAGTTGCTTTTTGGGTTTTCACTCTTTCTGTTGCTGTATCAGTCTATTCACTGTTTTATCCAAATCTGCACACTTATAGTTTATTAGGCCCTGGCTCCGTGCTGTGCCATGTTCTCCTGTGTGTGTGTGTGTGTGTGTGTGTGTGTGTTTGCCAGTGTGTGTGTGTGTGTGTGTGTGTGTGTGTGTGTGTGTGAGTGATGTGCTGATCACGCTTTATGAACACTCCCAGTAGCTCAGTTCTGTTTAGTTATCTCAGTATTAAATGTAGTTAATTAAGTCTATGCGGAAGATTCTATGTTTTATGTGTCTGGAACTCTCATTTACTAAACATCTTTCTGGATATGACTCTCACAGCATTATGGGTTTGCTCATAAGCAGTAGGATTTTGTTCACTGCCTAATCATTGTTTTCCATTGGACCTTCTGCCTGGAGAGAATGTGCTCAGTTTGGCCTTCCTTCTGAGTATTTATCTCCCGTCTCCTTTATGCTCATTGTGCCTCATTGTGCTGTTATATACAGAACCCACCAGCCACCAGTCACATGGAAGGTTAATGGCTAGAGAACAAGTTGAAACATGACTTCGAAAATATATTTCTTGAAGAATTACTTTAATTTTCCTGAGATTACAAATACCAAGGTTTCTAATAGCTGCTGTGGGACTTAGTCTGCAAACAGCTTGGCAGAATTAATTAGCCTGCATTTGTTTCTGGGGTCACAACCCTAGCATTTCCAGCAGCATCAGTGTTTTGTCCTGTCAGCTGAGCCTGGAGCTTTGATTGATCAAGAACAGCCACATGTGACGGGAACACTGAGAAGTGTGAGGCTCTGTCCGTGTTGGCCCTGCTCCGTGCTGTAGCCATGATGACAGCTGATGCTCAGAGTGCTTGCTGTGTGCAGGTGCTAATCCATCCCCACGGCCCCCTCCCCACAGCTCAGCAGACCCACTGATCTCTGACAAAAGCCCAGCTCAGAGCCCTTGAGAACCTTGCCTGAGGTCACATAGCTAGATATTAAAACAGACTCACCCAGGACGGTTACCCAGGCCCCGGTCTGCCACCCTGACAACAGCCATCATGTGGGCCACGGGCACGGGCAGAGTCCCAGCAAGGCGTTTCTAACCTGTGTGAAAGGAGACTGGTCATAGCTGCCGGAGACAGTTCCTAATCATGTACTGTACTCAGCAGGTAACTTTTAACCAGTGTAAAGCTGCTTTATTTACTGATGTTTCTGATTTAAGGACTTAAGAGGTAACTTTGTTCTTCTCCTTCAATATTGTGTAGGCTATTCTGGATCTTTGTCTCTCCACATATACTTTAGTACCTCTTTGTTGATAACCACGAAATAACTAGCTGGGATTTTGATTGAGACTGCTTTGAATCTCTAGATCAAGTTGAAAGAACTGACATCTTGATAATATTGAGTCTTCCTATCCATTAACATGGACTATCTCTACATTTATTTAGTTCTTCTTTGATTTCTTTCATCAGTGTTTTGTATTTTCCTCATATAGGTGGTGTTTATATTTTGTTTGATTTATATATAAGTATTTAATTTTGGGGGTGCTAATGTAAGCAGTATTGTGCTTCTCTTTCAAGTTCCACTTGTTCATATATAGGAAAGCAATTAATTTTTTGTATTAACCTTGTATTCTGTGATCTTGTGATAATTTCTTATTTTAAATTTTCTATGTTGCATTTCGCTAGAAGAAACATGTTTGCTGAAAGCAATGCATGAACTTTATTTGCTATGCACAAAACAGTCTGCTGTATTTGATCCATGTTATAAAATCTCTAAGGGTAACCAAACTAAACATCCGTTACTGAAATGGTTACTTAGAAATGAAACTACTGTAAAATACAATAAATTGATAGCTTTCAACACTTTAGTGATATTGTGTTGATATAATACTGCATTTGATTATACCTTCAAATGTAAGAATTTTGTACTTCAGTTACCTTTGTTAAATAATCACATTATCATTCCTTTTTTTTTCTATAGCAACTGCTTTTAGTATATTGCTTGATGTATGTTAAAGAATCAACAGGAATCATCTCCATTTAACATTTCTCTTTTTAAAATGTGCAGTCTTGGTTGTTAAAAACAAAACCTTTAACAATCATAAAAATACGTAAAATGTTTTTCAAAACCATTTTTTTGAGACTAAAATGAAGTAAATCCAGTAATAATTAGTAGTAAGTTTAATTAAGGTAATGTTTGTCTTAAACATTTTTGAATTCATAAGTTTTTTTTAAAAAAAAGTGTTTTTATTGATTTAAGAGAGGAAGGGAGAAGGAGACAGGATGAAAACATCAATGACGAGAGAGAATCATTGATTGGTAGCCTCCTGCATGTCCCCTACTGGGGATAGAGCCCACAACCCAGGCATGTGCCATGACCGGGAATGGAATCATGACCTCCTGGTTCATAGGTCAATGCTCAACCACTGAGCACACTGGCTGGGCCCAAGTGGGATTTGGCCCAAGATGGGCTTTCAATTCTTAGATGTTTATAGTTCAGGCCGTAAGAGGTGCATTCATAATGAAAGAAAAATGGTTATGTGAAATGCTCTAAAGTGCTTGCATTTGCTGTTTTGCTTTGTTTTATAACCTTTGATATAAAAGTTGGCATTTGTAGAATGTGAAAGTGTTGCTCCCGCTCAGCGAGAGCTTTCTGGCTCCCGTTCTCCACACCGTGGCCCTCCCGCCGCTGCCCACAGCCTGATCATTTTCCACTGTGAGACATTTCCTTGTCCTTTTAAAGAGCTTTCATATGTAAGAGCAGGGAAACAAGACATTCTACAAATCGGGTGAGCTCCATTAGGGCCGGGTCCTCCCGTGGCTCATACTCACTGTCAGTGTCCACAGCAGTGTGCTCTCCCTCACCCCCGGCCTCCAGGTAAGCCGTCCCTCTCTGTACACCCATCATTGATGAATGGTATGATCATTGGGCCTTCTAATTAAACTTTTTATTTGTGGATAATGCATATCCACATGTGGATTCACAGAGAGAACCATGTTTCCTTTACTCAGTGCATTGTCACAATCAGGATGCTTGTTGACTGGGATACAGTCAGCACCAGAGCCTTCCATTGTCCCTGAGACCCTTCCATGTGCTTTTGTAGCCAAACCCTCACCCTCCCAATACCTGGCAGCCACTAATCTGTTCTCCATTTCTACAATTACTTCATTTCAAGAATGGTATGTAAAGGGACCACACACTGAGTAACTTTGGGATTGGCGTTTCCCCATCAGCCTAATTCTCTTGAGATGCATCCAGGTGACTGCGTGTACCAGTCCTTTTCGTTGCTGCATAGGACTTCTTGGCATGGGCACGCCCACAATCTGTTTAACCATCTGCCTGTGGAGGGGCATCTGGTTGTTTCCTGTTTGGGAAGTTGCTGTGAACTTTGTCGGCATCTGGGGTTGCACCCGGTTTCATTTTGGCCACCCTACATGGATTCAAGTGGCATCTCCCGGATGGCTGATGATACCGAACATTTTTTTCATGTTTATCTGAATATCCTTTTCACTGAAAGGTCTCTTCATGTCTTCTGCCCACTTTCTGGTTGGATTGTTTGTTTTGAGAATCTCTTGTGTGCGCCATTTGTTCAATGTGTAGTCTTCGTAATATTTTCTCCCTGTTTGTGGCTTGTCTTTTCATCTTCTCTTCAGAGTCTTTAGCAGAGAAAAAAAAATGTTTAATTTTGATTAGGTCCAAGTTGTGAAAAAAATCCAATTTATCTTGTAGATTGTGCATTTGGTGTCTAGTCTGCCTAAGCATGCTCTGCCCAGCCCCAGGTCCCTGGGATTTCCTCCTATGATCTTCCTACAGGTTTATGGTTTTATGCTTCACACTGAGCCCCAGACCATCTCAAGTGCATTTTGTGTCGGTGTGAGACGTGGTGCCTGGTGGCTGCAGTGCTGTCTGTGGCCAGATCCCTCCTCCCTGAACTGCTTTCCTGCCTCATGAGCCGCCAGCCGGGCACGTGCCTGGTTCTGTCTGTTCCATGTGGTCCCTGGCAATGCCATACCTGCTGCCTTGCGGACTAATGCTATCGAGTGCGTGTTGAAATCGGTTAGACTGCTTCCTCCCACTTCTTTATGCTGGCTGCTTTACAACCTCAGGCAGATGCTTCTAGGTTGGCGTCTGTTGATTGCCTTTTTTTTCCCGTTTAGTTTAAGATCTTCCTGGCTGTTGTTCTGATGGATGACTTTTTTTCTTACTGAAACTTGGACTTGACTCCAAATCTTACTCAAACCATTGTGTCAGCTGACTTTCACTCATGCCGCTCTGTTAGGGGCAGGGACGTCTCCTCAGGTTCCCCACCAGGCCTCCCCACCAGGGGAGGCAAGGCCCCAGCCCCCTCGTCCTTGCTGGGTGGGAGGGTCTGGCTGGAGCGGGGCAGTGCTGTCTGTCACTTTCAGTCCCGCAGGGAGGAACCGCTCCTGGTCCATTGTCAGAGAGCAGCATTTGTTGGGGTTTTGTGGTCTCTGCCCATTGGTGTTTCTAAGTTGCTGGCTTCTTCAGCCCCGAGTCTGGGATAATGACACAGAAAGACCAGGGACCGTGCTGTGTGGTCCCTCGGGTCCCAGCCGGTCTACCCTCCTCCTTCCGCCTGTATATATGTTGTCGGGGTTTTCAGTTGTACTGAAGGGAGGCAAGGGGAAAGGAAGTCTCCATCCTGCCACTGCGCATGTCTCTGCTGCCTGTTTCAAAGCCAGGGATCAATGTGAGCTGTTCTCAGAAAGCATAGCTTGGGTTTCTTTGACGTGCTTGTGATTGCGCCTCTCACACAACCTCCATGCTCTTCACACGCCACCTGTCTCCTGTCTCCGTGGTGTGCTTGACACCCTCTGCTCCTGGCTCAGTTTCACCTCCACGTGCCCACCTTCTGATCTGACCCGCTGCCCGGAGCCCTCGGAGCACCCGTACCTTGTGGAGGGCGTGCAGTGGTCCTGTATTACTGCTACATCTTACCTTCTATTCTAGACGTCGAGGAAAGGACTCTTAAGTAAAGCTTTCCGTCATAGAAATTGTAAAACACATACAAATACAGAATTGTATCATGAATCCACCATCCCAGCAGCCAGCCCCGGCCCCTCAGTTTTAACTATACACCATCTGCTTTTCCCCACCACGCTGGGTTCTTTTACAATAATAAATTCCAGATATTACCATTTCGTCTCTACATGCTTTAGTATCGCTAAAAATAAGTACCATTTCCACACCTAAAATGATTAATAAGAATTTCTAAATATAATTAGCTATCCAGATGGTATTTCTATTTTAATTTCTCCATCTCTGACTCACTTCAGGTTCTCCTCATGCCCCATTCTGTGCTTTGCACAGAAGGAGGATTCCAGAAAACAAATCTAGAAGTAATCTATCTGGAACACTCTCTTGAATAAAGATATAAATGTTTCTCGTATGTCAGATACCTAAAATATATATAGTTTTTATGACAACCACTTGTTAATAATGTCTTACAAGCAATGAATTTGCCTTTTAGTGATTTATAATATCAGTTTTATTTATATATAAAGCAACATATGCAAATCTTTTTCCTCAATTACAATTTGATGGGATTCTTTAGTACAGATGGTGTGTTAGTAAAATTTTGCTAAGTATAGCCAATCTATTTAGGAAGAGAGAAACTCTTAAGTTTGTTAATTATTAGATAACTAAAGGCCCAGTGCACGAATTCATGCATGGGTGGGATCTGGCCAGCCTGGCCCCAATCAGCAAATTGTTAGGAGGAGTAGATGGCAGGAAGTTGACTGGCGGGCCCACCCCGATTGGGGCCTGATCATGGCCAGGTTGTCAGGGGGGAGGGGCCGAGGGTGATTGGCTGGCAGGCCCCACCCCCAATTGGTGTTTGTGGGGCTGATTGGGGGCAGAGCCAACTGTGGGGAAGGACCATGTGGGGGGGGTGGCTGGCCATCCCGCCCTCAATCGGGATGGGAGAGGCCAATCAGGGCCTGGCAAATTGGGGGTGGGCTGGCCAGGAGGAGAGGCCACAAGAGGTTGGCTGCAGGAGTGGGAGAGGCTGATCAAGGGCAGGGCTGGCTGGAAGGAGAGACTGCAGGAAGTTGGCTGGCCAGGCCAACCCCCCAGTCAGGCTGGTTTACTGGCTGCAGTGGGCATCATAGCGACTAGTTGTTTTGGTCGTTATGGGTTCCGGTCACTGGCTTTTTATATATATAGAATAGAGGCCTATTACATGAAATTCGTACACGGGAGAGGGGGTCCCTTCAGCCCCGTCTACAACCTCTCCTATCCGGGACCCCTCAGGGGATGTACAACTGCCGGTTTAGGCCTGATTCTGGGGACGTCGGGCAGTCGGACATCCCTCTCACAATCCTGGACCATTAGCTCTTAATCACTCACCTGCCTGCCTGCCTGCCTGGTTGCCTGTAACTGTCCCCACTGCCAGCCAGGTCGCCCCCAACTGCCCCCCTTGCTGGCCTAGTAGCCACTCATGGTCCCCCTGCTGGCCTGGTCACCCCACATAGCCTGCTGGTCAGTCGTTTGGTTGTCCCTCACTAACCCCCTGCTGGCCTGGTTGCCCCACACAGCCTGCTTCTGCAGTTGTTTGGTCATCCCTCACTAACCCCGCTGCCAGCCTGGCCATAGCCTGCCATCTTGTGAGGGTGTGATGGTTAATTTGCATATTACCTCTTTATTATATAGGATTATAGTAATTTAAGGATTTCCTGTGGTTTCATCTACCAACAAAATAATGTTATACATGGCTAAGAAATTCAATCAGATTTAACAATTACATGCTTTTTAAATTCATCCACGCGAGATGCGGCTCAAGAAGAAAAAGAAGTGGTAAAGTGAAATGCTGTTAGGCGCTTTTTCCTTTGTAGCCTTACTTTATAACCTGAACCGGAAGTTCGCCAGAGCAAAGGTCAAATGGCAAACAGGTTGAGTCCGTTTGGGATCTGTGGTCATCTGTCTTCAGCCCTTCCTGCAGGAGCGATCTTCCTAAGACAGAAATGCCATCACCTTTCTCCCTGGTTTGGAGCTTGCCGTGGCCTCCAGCCTGGAATCAAGGCCAGCTCCTCAGAGGGGATTCCTCCCTCCTCAGGCCTCCCTCCCCGCTGCAGAGCCCTGGGGCCCTCACTGTTGTGCTGAAGAGGCAGGAGCATCTGAATATTCCGTCCTGACGGCAGATCGAGCTGTCCTTGTTTCACAAACTTTCCCGTTAGTCATCCTGTGGGCGCCATTTCTGCAGAGGAGACTACCTCACGTGACTCATGTGACGGGCTCACTAAATGTGACTTTCTTGCTGTCTTGCAGACAGAAACAGCCTCCGCCAGTCAAGAAACCCTCCAAAGTATTTTGCCATGGATGTAGAAGATGAAGAGAACCTGAGTAAGACCTAGGCCTGCCATGTAGTCTCCAGTAGCTGGTTTCCCGTTAGTCTTAGTGTTCCTGGAAGTTTTTTCATGAGGCCGATTTGGGGGAAATGAACGTGCGGGGCTACCAGCAGTGGCGTGTTTTTAAGTTTTGCCACATTTTCTATTTACTGGGGCCCTCTCCCTCACAGCTGCAGGGGTGTTGCTGCTGCCTGAAGGAGCGCATGCTCCGGTGCATGTCTCACGAAGCTGCACGCTTCCTGTTGGCACAGCCTGGTTACCATGACGATGGCCAGATTCCCGTCTGTGAACGTCTAAGATAACCTCTCAGGTGGATTTAAATGCTTGGCCATTTGAAGTAGCACAAAGCCTTTTCTGTCCGAATACCCTGGGTTCTCCTATATTTTGAGGGAAAGGGCTCACATGAATCTGCTGATCTTAAGTTTCTAGACTTTAATGAGCCTTAGAACTAGTGTGGCCTGAGACACTCTGGGCCCTTCTCCTTTCCACCCTGCCCCTTCTGGGGCAGAGGGACTGAGGGACGGAGAGGCTTGGAGCACTGCCAGTGCCCCTCTCAGCGTTGTTCTCTATGAAAAGTTCAGTGAACATTCTTCTCTTCTGCTTTATCATCCCTCCCAGAGAGCAGTGCATTTAAATAAGGCTTAGATCTCCCTCCCCATTTGGGAGCTTTTAGTAGGGACACTGCAACAAAGACATCCCTTTTCTAACACACATAGACAGGAGCATGCTTACTTGTCTGTGTTCAGTTGCTCCCAAGAGAGAGCGTGCAGGTCTAAGGATGAGTGACATTTTACGAGGAGTGGTCATCAATGGCCAGGACACAGCTCGGTTCTCCTCTCTGTGTCACCACCCAAACTAGCCAGCTGAGGCCTTGGAGGTGGCTCTTGTACATAGATAAACCAGAGGTTCCCACGGCAGACCGCCCCGCCTCGCTCGCAGGCTGCTTCATGGGTTGGATTGGGGATGACGTGGGTGGGCTGGGTCTTGGTTATATGGACCGCACAGTGGACGCTCTCTGGCTGAAGTTGGCCCAGTGGGATGGACACAGCATGAGCAGCCGCCCAGTCGCTGTTGGAGAAGCTCGTGGCCTTGTGCCCTCCTTCCTGCTGACCTGTGGTGGCCTCTGGCGGCCTGGCGGAGCTCTCTTCAGGGTGACCTCCCCATCAGAGCCTATCCTAAGTCCCTTTAGAACAGCCCAATGTTTTTACTGGTCCGTTCCACTCGCCATCTCCAGTTTTGCCCGCACACTGTTCCCCGTGAAGTGTGTGCATCCGAGTGTCCCCAGCCTCCGTGTTGTTGGGACTGCGGGCCGTTGTCCACGGCAGTGGGCATCTGGTTTGGGTGGAAATGTCATGCAGTGTAGCGTATATAAATAACTGATCCTTGGGTAACGTAAAGAATCCTTCTGGATAACTTTTCTGGAAAGATAAACTGCTGGTTCAAGAGCTAAAACTTAGCAGTGCCAGTCCTGTATTGCCTATCATTTCATAAGCAATGAAAAATATAATCATGCTAAGCAGTCACACTTATGAAACAAAGTAGCATGATATGTAAAGAGAGAGTTGTGGCAGAGGATGTATCTTTCTCCAATTTTAATATTTTCTCTTTACAGTCCCATTTTTAAAAAATATATTGTATTGATTTTTTACAGAGAGGAAGAGAGAGGGATAGAGAGTTAGAAACATCGATGAGAGAGAATCATCAATCAGCTGCCTCTTGCACATCTCCTATTGGAAATGTGCCCGCAACCAAGGTACATGCCCTTGACCAGAATCGAATCTGGGACCTTTCAGTCCACAGGCCGATGCTGTATCCACTGATTTTGGCTACAGTCCCCATTTTTAATGAGGCAGAATGTGGGTAGCATCTTAGTGCTTCTGAAGCAAATAAGAACTTAGAATTTATGTGAACTATGCTACAGAAAGTGTATTTTTCCTATGCTCTTGAGACGGTCAACCCAGTACTGCTTGTCTGTATTCCTTGAGGAAAGCACTTGGCGGCGGGAGGTGGTCCTGTTTGGTTCGATGCATGTCAGAATAACCGATGCCCCTCTGAGTGTCTCTGTTGCTAGTTCTTCAAGCAGGAGCACCAGCACGTCCGTCCGTGGTCCTCTGTGGCGCCCTCGCTGCCTGTTCCTCTAACCTGTCTCGCTCTGCCCTTCTCACCTTGTGTTCCCTCTGAGCACCGAAAGGAGTAACCTATCGAGCTTTTGCTGGAGGATGTTATAAATGAAAATTTAGTGCCTATTCCGTCAGCTTTGTCAACTGGGAGAAGTGGTGTGTGTGTCAGGGCCTGGGAGGAGCTGTCTGCAGAGGAAGGGCACCTGGCTCTCACCTCCGCCAAAGGAGAGCCAGCTTCCCCAGGGGTGTGTGCAAGCACAGCTGATGCTGGTGGCCTGGGGCCAGGCCTCTGTCACGTGAGGCCCTCCCGTGAGTAGAGCTTAGCATGATGAGAGCCTGCGCTGACGCTGTGCTGTCGAAATAGACCCAGGCCTCCACTCTGGGCACTGTAAATCAGTGAAGGTTGTAAAAAATAGTTTGGTCACTTAGAAGATTTATTGTGGGTTTCCGAAAGGTAGCGGCAGGTCTTACATGCAGTGTCATCAACGTCCCACGCCCTGCGCTCCATGCGACAAACGGCCTGTGGAAACGTGCCAGGAAAACGGGACTATTTTTCGTTCTCCTTTTTAAAACGTCCAATAAAAGTAAAGGGGAGACTAAATACTCTTTTATCCCCCTTTTTGAAATTAAAATCATATTTTTGCCATGAACCTTCAGAGTCCTAAACTGATCTCTATTAAGCATAAACACCTTTAGAAGATAGAAAGACCAAGTTAGTCTGTAATTTCCAGCTTTAGTGAGGAGGTGGTAGCCTGCCTGGTGCAGCTTCAATTTTACATCCTCTCATACATTTTTTTCCCCCCTAATGTGGACTGTATTAAAAATACAGAGGTAAACCAGTCCCCATTTGTAATTAAAAAAAAAAAAAACTTTATGAAAACTGGAAATGAAGTTGTATCCTTCAAAAATCATTTCTGAATGGGCAGAATGCTCTGTGTAATTACATAAGCAGATTCCTAAGATTGACTCATGAACCGAATCAAATAGCTGCACAAATTGATGGAATATTTTGAAGCTCGAGAGCGAACCAGCCTGTAAATGCTGCTTTTAAATATGTCACCTCCTCTGGGAGAGCTGCAGTGCAAAGCCCAGTGAGAGAAAATGCCGTCCGTAGGGGAAATGCCAAAATAAACAACGTGTCAGTGCCGACTTCAGACTTAGGAATGTAGGGTCTTCTGGATACATGTATCACCCCACATTTTGATGCTTCAGCATATTCTCAGAAAAGTTATTTAAAAATTCACCTTTTAATGTAAAAGCAGTTGGGGATGCTAAATAGACATGGTAGGAGCCATTATTCAGCAAAATGTCAGGCCCTGAGTCGGTGGTAAACGTGCAGCCCTCCCGTGTGCAGCAGGCAGTAAAGCAGCACACACATCACTTACCCAGTTACAAAGAGAGATAAAGGAATCTATAAATTTTGCATTTACAAGATCCTGCAACGAAGGCGTTGTAAGTTGCTCTTTCTGGGCACCGCAGGTTCGAGCAGCACAGAGGCTAAGGACAGCTGCAGTGTGGACCCTGGGCCCCCGGGGGACAGCGCTCCGGGGCCGGCTGACAGCTCCCTGCTCCCTAACGGGGGCGGGGGCGGCGTCGGCAGGAAGCGGCCCCTGGACGAGGGCAGCAATGGGCACGCCAAGTTCCGCCTGAAGAAGCGGAGGAGGGCGCCGGGGCCCGCGCTGCCCAAGAACGCGCTGATGCAGCTGAACGAGATCAAGCCCGGCCTGCAGTACACGCTGCTGTCCCAGACGGGGCCCGTGCATGCACCGCTCTTCGTCATCTCCGTGGAGGTGAACGGGCAGGTGTTCGAGGGCTCGGGCCCCACCAAGAAGAAGGCCAAGCTGCAGGCGGCCGAGAAGGCCCTGCGCTCCTTCGTGCAGTTCCCCAACGCCTCCGAGGCCCACCTGGCCATGGGCCGGAGCCTGTCCGCCAACACGGACTTCACGTCGGACCAGGCGGACTTCCCCGACGCGCTCTTCAACGGCTTCGAGACGCCGGACAGGTCGGAAGTGCCCTTCTACACGGGCTCCAACGGCGGCGACGACTCCTTCAGCTCCAGCGGGGACCTCAGCTTGTCCGCCTCCCCCGTGCCCGCCACCGTGGTCCCGCCGCCCCTCCCGGTCCTGCCCCCGTTCCCCCCGCCCGCCGGCAAGAACCCCGTGATGATCCTGAACGAGCTGCGCCCGGGCCTCAAGTACGACTTCCTGTCGGAGAGCGGGGAGAGCCACGCCAAGAACTTCGTCATGTCCGTCGTGGTGGACGGCCAGTTCTTCGAAGGCTCGGGGAGGAACAAAAAGCTGGCCAAGGCCCGGGCCGCGCAGTCTGCCCTGGCCACCATTTTTAACTTGCACTTGGATCAAACGCCGTCTCGCCAGCCCATCCTCAGCGAGGGCCTCCAGCTACACCTGCCCCAGGTGAGGCGAAGTCTGTCCGCGCGGTCATGCTTTACACAGCACTGGGGTTCGTTGCCATGCTGACTCCCCATCTCATGCCACTCTGCCCTCACCACGAACATCCGCCAGTAAGTGTGGTTGCTGGGCAGCCTTCCTAGATTGGGATGGTCAGGTGGCCCCTGGGGAGCCATCTGAGGCCATCATGGCACAGGGTGGGGACACCAGAGCAGTGCCATCAGCCCTCTCCATGCTGAGCCTCACTCAGAAGGACAGTCCACAGTGCCCTCCCCGTGTAGCTGCCCTGCAGGGTGAGGGGTCCCATAGCAGCCTCTGATGATGAGGTGGGGGGCAGGCACCAGAATCTGCCCAGCCCAGGGTGTTTCTCCCTAGGACTCTGGTCACAAAAGAGTGAGTCTGGCCATTCAGCTGCTGAAACCCAAGGGCTCCAGCGGGACTGGCCTGCAGTGCATTCCTGAGCCTACCGTGTAGGGACCGTGTGTCAGAGGGATGGGGGTGTTGGGGACCCTTAAGCTAATTCTCCAGGGCCCCCCAGGCATCCAGGTCTCTCTGTATCTGGAATTCCCCATATGGTATTTATGCAGGCTCCCTCCTGCCTGGCCCCTCTTCCCCCTAAAATCAGAGTGAACAGAAGGAAATCCTTGGGACTCAGTTTAGAGTCTGTGAAAGAGGAAGACTGAAGGAGAAATGGCACTAGTGTCATCTCCAAACCCTGCAGCTATGAGTATTTATTGCTCTTTTCTTAGAAATCCCAAGCTCTCTGGTCTACTGTAAAAATTGGTCCTTTAGGGAGAAAATATGACCCTTTCCTCTGTTTATTCCTTCTTGTCACCGTATTGTTTAGTTTGAAGATAAAATATATTGTGGTCTGATCAGAAAAAGTGAAGGACTCGATATTGATAGATAGTTTGGCCTGGATTCTCTCAGCTGGATCCGAGAATGTCGGCTTCTCTTTTGCCTTTGAACCAGTTAGAGAGGCCTGTGTTCAGTCCTCTGAAATGACCACAGTCCTCAGTATTAAAAGAGGGAAATTTATTTTATGTTGCCTAAGAGGCCAGGTTTTGCAGTACAGACGAGTAACTGAAGCGGGGGCAGAAGGAGGTCTGTGCGTATGCAAACACATGTGTGTGCATGTGTGTGCATTTGCAGCCCGAGCCCTAGGCCAGGCTCAGTAGAGCAGTGAGCAGAGGCCCTGGCCTGGGAAAGTGGGGCTTAGCAGCCTCTCTGGGGAGAGTGTCTGGGATCCTATGGGGGTGTGGGTGGGAGGGCCTCACACCCCCACCTGTACCACCTGTGCAGGTTCTGCTGGGCTGAGCAGCAGGTACCGGGTTTCTGTGGTCTCCAGCCTGGGAGGCCTGGGGGTGTGCAGCTGTATCTGCTTCCCAGTCTCTGCTCTCAGCAGCCCCATAGTGTCTCCCAGAGGCCCCTGAGCCTCGGTAGCCATGTCTTCCTGCAGGACCTGGGGGTGGCTTCGCAGTCAGCCAAGGCCTTGTTTCTGGGCTCCGCTGTCTTTCCCCGGAAGCCCTCCAATGTGCCTCTAGGGTGGGTGGAAAGCCTTATGTCTCCCAAGAGTAACCCATGCTGGACTTGGGTCAGACATCCCTGGTCTTAGGATTCTCTGCCTTCATGGTGCTCATAGTGGCACTAGAGTTTAAAAGCAGGTGGCATTAACCACGTGGTGAGTGTGAAACACCCTGTGAGCAGTGACTTACTAAAGTGGCCCGGCCAATCCTCCAGCCTCTCCACCCTGAGGGTCGTTCAGGAGGCAGTGCCGGGGGCCTGCGGTGGTGAGGGTTTGCCGTGGAGAAGCTTGTCAGTTTGTGGTTATACCCACCCCCTCGTTTAGAGGGAGAGTGCTCCATCACCCCTAAAGAATGAGGCAGTGGCCCCTTTAAGGGCGTGAAGAACGTCCCCGAGTGCAAATGCTGGCATCGCACAGGAGTGTGCGCAGATGTGCCCAGCCTCTGAAAACCTGCAGGTACGCCTCACATTCTGTGAAACAAAACTCCCTCCTCTGGCTCTCGTTGACCCCCTTATTGTGCTTTCGTCCTAAAGTTGGAGCGTGTGGTCCTTTATCTGTGGTGCCCTCCCACTGTGTGATTCACGTCTGTTTCTGTCTGTGCACTGGCTCCCTCCCCTGTGTTCACATCTATAGCATCGATGCCTCTGCTGAGGTGCCAGGTAAGGCCCGAGGGCCCCGCCTGGACCTCCTGCCCACCCTCCACAGAGCTGGTCTTGAGCATATCCCCGGGGGCTCGCTAGAATTTGCTGGATTCTGGCAATGATGGGAGGAAAGCTTTCTGATAGCTATGCTTTTTCCAAATAAGCCATCATTTAGGATGAGTGACTTTTCTATTTTATTAAGGGGACATTAGATTTGGCCATTTGATTGTCAAGACCAGTGTGAGATAAGGGCGATATAGATTAAGTGTGGCTCTTCACACACACACACACACACACACACACACACACACACAGCACCATTTCCCAGGTTCGCTCTGTCTACAATAACTCGAGTCATAAGACATGTCCCAAATCTAATGTGTTGGCTTCTAAGAAGCACTCCCTGGAGGACAGTGCTGCCGGGTCTGAGTCCATTCCGCTGTCATTTGAGCTCAGTGACAGCTGCCCACAGGCTCTGCTCAGGGCTGGATTCGGAGGGAGTGACTGAGCCAGGTGATGGGATAGGTGTTGGAATAACGGAGACATTCCTGATGGGCCGGGGCCTTAAAGAGGGCGTGCTGTGCAGAGCTCACGCTTCTTTAATTTGATCACTTTTAATTGCCTCTTTCCCCTGAAAGAGCCTGGGCAGCAGAGCAGCGGAGGAGGAGGCAGGTGACCCCAGGAAGGCACTCAGGCCCCTTCCTCCTGGGTGTCCTCATCAGAGGGTGGGGTTGGTGTGCCATGAGGACCAGAGAGGCAACAGGGTATGCCCCATATGCACAAGCTCAGGGCTGACCCTGCCTTCTAGGCCCTGTCAAAAGATTCCAGCCATAGCCTCACATGCTCCTCGGATGTGTGTTTTGGAGGAAACACACACACACATGTGCACACGCACACACTTGTTTGCCAGACTTGGTGTGGGATTCTCCAGAAAAGAAGGCATCTGAGCCATCACCCTGGCTTTCGGGGGGCAGGGGCAGGTGCCTAACCCCCTGCTCTCCTAACCCCCAGGTGTTAGCCGACGCCGT
The DNA here is from genome assembly GCA_963693515.1 of Pipistrellus nathusii. Taxonomy (NCBI): domain Eukaryota; kingdom Metazoa; phylum Chordata; class Mammalia; order Chiroptera; family Vespertilionidae; genus Pipistrellus; species Pipistrellus nathusii. Next base: position 189,143,934 of record OY882859.1, on the reverse strand, counting down.
GGCCCGCCTGGTTCTGGATAAGTTCGGTGATCTGACGGAAAACTTCACCTCCCCCCACGCACGCAGGAAGGTTCTTGCTGGAATTGTCATGACAACAGGTAAACATCTTGCGCTATAAAAACCTCTGTCAGGAAAATTGGGTTTTCCTTCTTCTTCAGAATGTCTGTCATCTGCAAATGTGGGAACTGTCCTTACATATTTTTCCCAAATGTTCATCTCTTCGACCTAATTGTTCTCCTGTGGAGAAGCCCCTCTGTAAGGTTAGGTTCCCATGATCGTGTGAGAGTGGTCTGGTCCGCTCAGGAAACTGCAGGAGACATTAATCCCTGCTCATGGGAAAGTAGGGCCTGTCTGACTGACCGTTAGTGTGCATGCTGCCAGGTAGGTTTCCGTGTGGCTTGTGGGGGAGAGAGGAAGTCCAGCAGAGTTGAAAATCTGGGGAAAAGCACAGTTTGGAAGGCAGGAAGAAACCTATTAAATTTGTCTAGACGGAACCCTTCCCCAGGTCTTCTCCCCACACCGGGAGAAGCTGCATCTCTGTGGTGACTCCTAGGAGCAGGAAGCACACTGGCCAGTGTCCAGTCCAGCCCTGGGTGGGCAGGACGTGCGGGACGTGCAGCGCCCTCTGCTGGCAGCATCCACGGCCTATGCTGGAGTTAGGCTCCCTTTCCCCCACCCCTCCCTGCTGGAGGCCAGGGAGGAGGGCTGGGGATGGCGCATCTGTCTCCACCAGCCAGGAGAACCCCAGCTCTCTGTGAGGCTGGCTGTACTGGTCTCTCCCGAGGCAGTTCTCTGTCCCACTGGGGAGAGGATCCGGTTCTATAATCCTAGGCTTGATCCCCGCTCGCCCTGGAGAATGTGACGACTCGAATCACAAGCTCCTCCCGCCACGTGTGTGCTTTGGCACAGCTGAGCATGTGTCTGGAGGCGGAGGAAGAACTCTGAACGTGAACGTGGGTTTCGGGTTTTGTCTGATGTTTGTAGTTTTCTCCTCTTCTCTCTGTGCTTGTACTATTTACGGAACTGAAAGGAGCAGTCTCAGCTGCTGATGCAGCAACTCCCTGAGCAGGCTCTGTGGTGTGTGGCCTGTTGTCACCTAGCTCTGCTCACTGCCTGAGGAGAGGCAGACGCCTGCAGTGAATTCCACCGCTCAAAGCCACAGTTTGCACCTGCAGGCAGGACTGCCAGCGGGCACCTGGCTCTGACCTCCGATGGCCTGCACTTGCTGAATGACCTTGGGCAGGTTATTAACCCCTCTGTGCCTCAGATTCCTGGTCTGTAAAACAGAGGCAGTGGTGCCATGCACCTTAAGGATGTGGGGATGAAGTGAGAAAATCTTCCCTGGTGGACCCAGCACCGTGTGGCTTCCTCTCTCCCACGGTAACACTAACACACTTCTGTGGCACCGTCTGCAGCTGATGGTGGTGCAGTTTGTCCCTGGTGGCTCAGGCCTTGGCAGCACATCTGTGACAGATTTACCGCAGAGTGGCCGCTCCTCTGGAGGTGCCCGGGGCTGCGGGCTTCCGTCCAGCATGAGGGGGTGACAGAGACTCCTGGCCAGCACACTGTGAACGCCTTGTTTTCCTTCTTGTCCCTCCCTCGTTGCTCTTTAGTGCTTTCATATTAATCTTAAGATTCATAACCAGACCACTTACCTGCCTTCACATAGTGCTTCCTCCCATGGGACAAGAAAGACTGTTCCATTCCCGAAGAGTCACTTCCTCAGGCTCAGAACCTTCACACGGAAGACAGGGCGGCTGGCTCCCAGGGGGTCACAGAGCTGGCCCTCTTGGAGGCTGCAGTTGGCTGGGGTAGGCGTGGAGAGTGAGTGCGCAGAGTCTCTGCCAGGTTCCGTCTCTGCGGACATGTGTCAGGCCCTGGGGTGCGGTGGGCAGGTGACTGTGACTTAGAGGACCGGTCTCTCTTGTTTTCCAGGCACCGATGTTAAAGATGCCCAGGTGATATGCGTTTCCACGGGAACGAAGTGTATTAACGGCGAGTACATGAGTGACCGTGGCCTCGCTCTGAATGACTGCCACGCAGAGATCATATCTCGGCGGTCCTTGCTCAGGTTCCTTTACACACAGCTTGAGCTGTACCTAAAGTAAGTCTAGTAAGTAAGTAAATAAAGGAAGCTGTTTTAAAAAGCATTGCCTTCTCCCCTCCCCCCGTCAGAAAACACTGCAGAACTTTCACTCAAAAATTCTCAAAATAGTAACTTTGTCAGTAACAGTGAGGTTGGATCCCATCTTCCCATGATGTTCAAGCTACAAGTAGAGCTGGCTAAGTTATAGCACACATGCATATACACATGTACCTAGGAGCACACACATATGCACACATGCATGATAATATCGCCAATTTCAGGGCTGTGCTCAGACCCTGGGCTTTTGTTTCCTGTGGGCTGATATCAGTAGACTCCACAGCTTGTAGACACGGTCGTTTTTATCCCATTCAATGTGCCTCACACCAGCCCATCACGTATCTAAAATGCTTCACTCTGTGAAACCATCTCTACACATTCTGTTTGGAATCAAAGATGAAAAGGAAAGGGGAAATGCTTGCATCTCGATGACCTGTCCATTGTTGAGTGACAGGAACCATGTGAATGATCATAAACATGGGGAAAGAAGGTGCCAATCCCAGCTCGTCTTTATCCTGTTGAAACCATAGGCCTTTAAAGTCTCTGGGCGCTGGGACAGACCGAGTTGTGACTGCAGGTGGCTGGAGCGCTTACTCTGCAACTTGCTTCCTTTCAGTAGCAAAGAGGATCAGAAGAAGTCCATCTTCCAGAAGTCCGAGCGGGGAGGCTTTCGGCTGAAGGACACCGTCCAGTTCCACCTGTACATCAGCACCTCGCCCTGCGGGGACGCCAGGATCTTCTCACCTCACGAACCAATCCTGGAAGGTACGGCCAGGCGTCTGGACAGTCAGTGGTTTCTCAATGCGTGGCCATGTGATAACAAAATAATAGACTTTACATCAATACCCTTCTTCTTTCCGTGTCAGCCTTGAACGTGGATCTGGGGACTAAATAAAAGCAGGAGGTTTTACTTCTCCATGGATAATTAATGAGAATATTTTAATGAATGAAAATGTTGACTCTAATAAACTGTGGGATTGGAATAGAATGAGGACACCAGGTCAAAATGGATGTCAGCACTTAAATGTGGATACTATACAGGTTGTCACAATCTTTGGGACACCTTGTCTGTGTCTACATCAGAGATGCACATCCTCTTGCTGTTTCTGATGAACTGTGACTTAGTCAATGTGTGATTGTTTGGCTGAAACCCAACAGCAGATTAGACGAGTGAAAAAGGAGACCCTGTTTCTATCACCTTTCCCCGCCCTTCTCTGCACGTTTTCCCCAGATTTCTGTTTTCCACGGATTTGTATCCACCTCTCTCCCAGCAAGCTTGTTTGTTCCAAATAGAACACTTGATTGCATTGTTTTTTCTTGATTATAAAAGCAACAAAAATCAATTGTGGAAATTACTAAATATTTTTTAAATAAGAAAGAAAATCCAAATTGCCCGTGTTCATATGACCCAGAGGTAGTCACTGTGTGTGCGTGCTTCCTGTGGGCTTATTTAGCATCCATATGGGTTTCCTTAGGAAATTTTTAAAAGTGGGGGGGAATATAACAAATACCCAAATATCCAACATCTAGAATGAACAAATGTTAGCATTTTGTCCTATTTGCTTCAGTTCCTTTTTAACAATAGAAATCAATCACTTTGGTTAAAATGGAAGCCCTCATTTTCCCCAACCCCTGAGGAGGCCACTTCTGTGAATTTGGTTCATATTATATCCTTCCTGTCCAGCTTTATATACTTACACTGCACATATGTCCTATAAATATAGAACAACCATAAGCACCTACAGGCGGACGTGTGGTAAATGGATGGGGGGTAGTTAGATGTGCGTCTCAGTGAGTGAAGCAGATGATTTCCCACCAGTGGCTTCCTTCTCCCCTTCTCTCTTAGAACCGGCAGACAGACACCCGAATCGCAAAGCCCGGGGACAGCTGCGGACGAAGATAGAATCTGGCGAGGGGACGATCCCCGTGCGCTCGAACGCGAGCATCCAGACGTGGGACGGGGTGCTGCAGGGCGAGAGGCTGCTCACCATGTCCTGCAGCGACAAGATGGCACGGTAAGACCATGAAGCGCCCACTGTGCCAGACTCACCCTGCTGGTTCCTGGGTACTGTGCCCCTGCAGGCACCTGACTCTCCCCACTGCGCCAGACTCACCCCTGCTGGTTCCTGGGTATCCCCCACTGTGCCCCTGCAGGCACCTGACTCTCCCCACTGCACCAGACTCACCCCTGCTGGTTCCTGGGTATCCCCCACTGTGCCCCTACAGGCACCTGACTCTCCCCACTGCACCAGACTCACCCCTGCTGGTTCCTGGGTATCCCCCACTGTGCCCCTGCAGGCACCTGACTCTCCCCACTGCACCAGACTCACCCCTGCTGGTTCCTGGGTATCCCCCACTGTGCCCCTGCAGGCACCTGACTCTCCCCACTGCACCAGACTCACCCCTGCTGGTTCCTGGGTATCCCCCACTGTGCCCCTGCAGGCACCTGACTCTCCCCACTGCACCAGACTCACCCCTGCTGGTTCCTGGGTATCCCCCACTGTGCCCCTGCAGGCATCTGACCCTCCCCATTGTGCCAGACTCAGCCCTACTGGTTCCTGGATATCCCCCACTGTGCCCTTGTGGGCACTTGACCTTCCTCCTACACCAGTTACCCACTTTCAAAACGGTTTGGTTTTGGCCCCCCTCCCCACTCTAATGTTCCCAACATTCTTTGAAGGATAAAGGCTCTAGGGGGCGAGGGGCTCCAGGACCCTTCGCGGGGGTGAAGGTGGGCCTTTACCCAGGAGGCTCCAGGTTGCTACTCATCAAAACAACCATCTCACCCTTAATTATTATTGTTATTCTAGAGGCCCGGTGCATGAAAATTCGTGCACTGGAAGAGGGGCTCCCTCAGCCCGGCTGCCCCCTCTCACAGTCCGGGAGCCCTCAGGGGAAGTCCTACTGACGGCTTAGGCCCGCTCCCCTCTGCGGGAGGCGACTGGGCAATCAGGGAAGGCGCTGTCCCTGTTACCCCACCACTGCTGCCTGCCCTCGGACCTCACAGCCGCAGCCGCAACAGCTTTATCCGGAAGGACATTTGGCTGCCCCGTCCAATTAGCATATTATGGTTTTATTATTATAGATGTGGACTTCTGGAGTGAACTGATGTGTTCTACTATTGTAAAACAATTTGCTCCCGGAGAAAGCAAAGAGGTTCCTCATTCATCATAGATGCACTTTAACGATCATATTGACTATTCAGTTAGTATTTGGGGTGATTGGTATTTACATTTTAAAAATAATGTGATACCCACCCCTCACAGGCATTGTGCTCTGAGCACCGAGAGCACCCCCTCATGGAGAGGGGAGGCTGGGTGCTGCAAACACCCTGAGTTTGCCTTCCCCTGAGAAGTGTTATTCTTTCAAGAACCTGCATCCCAGGCAGATTTAAAAAACCCATTTCTTCAAATGCTGCTCTCATTTCCCGTAGTCCTGTATCTTTTAACAAATGTCTATTTGAAAAAAATCACATGGGCAGAGGGCACAAAGTTCAATGGTAGAAAAGCATGTAAAATAAAATCTCCTCCCCCCAGAACGCTCCATTGGGTCCTAAATGCCCTCCCGAGAGCTGTCAGAGCCGACGCGTGTGTGTGTACATTTTGTCTGTTGTTTGTAAGCTTGGCCTTGGCCTTGACGTTCTCTAATGGTCATGTCAGGGAACCTAGGGGGCACGGAGCTAAATGAATCAGACACCATGGCCCATTCCCACCCAGCAAGGTGCCCACATGATGTGCTTACTAATTACATGCCCTTTGTATTCGCTGTCCATCCCGCTTCTGAGTGTGAGTGTGTGTCCGTGTCTTTGAAAAATAGGTGTATGTTGTTCGTTTACAGATTTGGCATTGTGTTTCAAATCCCATTCTGTTCCCCGTATTTTCATTCACCCCGTGTTTGGGGGACTCTCCCTGATGCCATGATGTCCAGCCCATTGACCCCTGCATCATAGTCGTGGCCACGGTATGTCCTTCCCCTTGTGATGGACACGTGGATTTCCGCGAGCGCCTCAAGACCCCGTAAGCAGCTCGATATAGGCCGTGGTATCCAGAGGTTCCTCATACAGCACTACCGGCGTACCTAACGGCCCTCTAGCTGCACGCAGTCCAGTGTGCCGAGGTTAGCTCCCCTCACTCCCAATGCTGTCTCAGGGTTTCTGTTCATTTCTCCTCTCACTAGGCATGTTGAGCATCTCCTCAAGCCCCCATCTTGCTCCTGTGAATCCCCTGTGTATATCCTGGCCATTGTCTCTTGGACCTCATGCCCTTTTCATCTTGATTCGCAAAAGTTCCTTTTGTAGTTTGTAATCCTTAACAGTGTGAGACGAGGCAGTGCCTCCTCAAGTCCAAGTCCCTCTTAATTTTGTGCCGTCCTTTCTGGAATAGGATCCCCTAATTTTGATGTAATCTTATCCATCGATCTGTCACCCTGTGATCTGTACTTTTAGGATCTTATTTAAGAAATTCCTCCTCAAATTAAGGGCATAAACACATTCTGCTGTCCTTTCTAAGACCTTTAGCATTTCACTTTCACATTTAGGCCTTTAACACTTTTGTATTGTAATTTAGCTTTATTTTAATACAGAAAGTCAGTTTTCTGTTGAATAACCTATATTTTCTCCCTGATTTGTGAAGGCACCTGTTATATCCTGAGCTCCACAAGGATGGGTCTATTTCTAGATTCTAGATTCTTTATTAGTCTACCAGAGGCCTAATTCATGCATGGGTGGGGTTCCTTGGCCCGGCTGACAATGGGGCTGATTTGGGTCATCTTGCACAGTCCCGATCGGGCCAGGATGGAGGGAACCGCAGGAGGTTGGCTGTGGGAGTGCACTGACCACCAGGGGGCAGCTCCTGTATTGAGTGTCTGCCTCCTGGTGGTCAGTGCACATCATAGGGACCAGTCTACCAGTCATTTGGTCCACCAGTCCTAACAGTCACTTAGGCTTTTATATATATAGAGACTATTCTGACATTTTAATAGTTTAAAGATCTGGTGGGATAAAACTGCCGTTCTTTAGTCATTTTTTTTTCAAACTTTCGATAGCCTTTTATGATCCTCTGTTCTTCTGTACGTATTTTAGAGTCATCTTGTCTAGTGTCTCCCAAAGTCTTGCTAAGATAACATATGAAACTGCATTGAACGTATGGACTGAGTTGAAAGGAATTGATATGAAGTTAAATCAGTCTACCCATGAATATTTTATATCTCTTTCCATATTTAAAACATTTCTTTTACAGCATTTAAAGTTTTTCACAAAAATGTCAGGCAGTTTTTAACAGATTTCTAGAACTTTATACTTTCTGTGTTAGTGGGATGATTATCTTGTTATCTGCTATATATTCTGTGTAATTATTGGTGGCATCACTGACCTATTATAATTGTGATAAAACACACAATGGGAAACTACCATCCTACACATTTCTTTAGATTCATAACAAAATTAAGACAAAGGTACAGGGATTCACATATGCCGTCTACCCCCTCTGCCCTGCACCACCTCCCCCAATTATCCATCCCCCACCAGGCACATGGTTACAATGGATGAACCTACACTGACACATTGTGTTAGGGTCGTTCTTGGTGGTGCACATTCTGTGGATTTGGACAAATGTATAATGACATGTGTCCAACTTTCTTTGTAATGTCAAAAACTAGGAGCAATGCAAGTGGCAGCAGTAGTACAAGGGTGGACAAACGATGCTTCTCCATGCAGTGGGGCACCACTCAGGCAAATAATAATAAACAATGATGCACATGCAGCCTGGGCAAATCTAAAAGTAATTATTCAGAGTTAAGGAAACCAGATCCCCAAAAGTATGTACATTTCTAGAACATGCAAACTGGTCTACAGTGACAGAAGCAGATCACTGGTTGCCTGGGGCATAGGGAAGAGGGGGACAGGGATCAGAGTAAGAGGGACAGTGAGGAAGGAATGGAACAAGGTGAATAAGGTATGAGCAAGGATCAGGGAGTGATGGTATCCGGGTAGAAACACATGTCAACTTACTGAATCATACGCTTCAACATATACAATGCCATATAGCGCATGCCAGTTATACCTCAGGGCTCACAGGAGAAATCGCGGTGGGAACTAGAAAATTATTATAGGTAAATGTCAAAAGCACCACAGCGGTCGGCTGGAAAGAAAACAACAGAACAAACCCAGCCAAGGAGAAGGAAGAAACAAAGGTGCCCTGTGAGCAGTGACCCCCTCCTCCCTCCTTTCCCACCTGATGGGTTCACCAGCCTGTTGGGTTTTATGCAAATCTCTGTCACATAGCCAGGATTGATTATATCATTGATTATTGGTGATCTGTTTGACCCCCAGTTTCTCTCCCACCCCCTCTAATTATGTAGTCAGTTCCCCTGGCACTGGCCCCCATCCTCCTAGTCACCTCATTTTTGTAAACTCGGAAGTGGTTGAAAAGGGCTTAACATTCAGTGTCACACTGACAGATGGTCATGCTTCCAACCAGAGCAGCCGTGGCCCAGAAACAGCGTGACAGCCGGAACGCTGCCCGCTGGCTGCAGTCCTCCTGTCCTGTCCTGAGGGAATGAAATGAACAGCCCCCCGAGAGGCCGTCACGGATGGGAGGCAGTGGGCAGGTGCTGGCGAGATGTCCTGTGTCCCTCACAGGGGACAGAGCAGTGTCCCGTAGGTCCCAACCTGCGGGGCAGGACCTGGGCCAGGGGCAAAGGGCAGGCGTAGGAGTTAGGCTGCAGTGGGCTGTCGGTGGGGAGGGAGGTGCAGAGCTACCGCTGGGGTCACCAGGCGCTGTCTGGTGGGTCGGTGGGCAGTTTGGCTGGAGGCAGCCACGGCCCCCCTCAAGGTTGCATGGGTCACAGTGACAAGAGTGGGGTTAACCATCTCATGGCGAGTTGCGTCAGATGGGCTGTGAGAAGGCGCCAGGGTCTCCAGTCTGATGACCCTGGCCTCTGTGCTCTGGACTGCACGGAGCTGTGGGAGGAAGCAGAGACCACCCCTGAGGGCAGACAGTTTGGTTAGTCAGAGCTGCTGTGGTTGAGGGGGGTGAGGGGGAGGCGCCCTCATTGTGTGGGCAGGCCGGGCGGGACAGCTCCATGGGACCAGGGAGGCTCAGGTGTGTCCCGTGGAGGTTGGGGCTCACTCTCCAGAAGTGGGGCTGCCTCTGGTGGGGCGCAGACTGGGCTTTCTCTGAGGACCCGAAGTTGGGAAGCAGGGACAATAGTTAGGGCAGCTGACCAAGTCCTGACTGTCTGGGCCAGGTGCTGAGGAGGCTGTGGTTGGGTCAGAGCTCTCCTGTGACAACTGGCCTGGCCACGGGCTGCTTGCCCACTCAGCCTCTCAGGACTGGGCCAGGCACTTTACGGATCCAGGGACTCGCGGGAACGGCAGTGCCCTGAACCCTGTCCTCTGAGAAATGACGTGAGGAAGGTGAGAGAGAAAGCAGCCTGGACAGCGAGCACAGAGGCCGAGTGAGCACTCAGCACCTGGTGGTCCTTCCAGTGTCACCCAAGCAAGTGTCACCAGTAAACTGCTATGAACCTGCACCCTTCCCAGGGAAAAGCAAAAATCACTGGGCCCCTTGCCATCACTGGGCATTTTTCCTCCTGGTGAAGTTCGGTCCTGGCTGTCCTTTGTGATGCTCAGGGGTGGAGCCTGTCAGCAGAGTGGCAGTGTGCACCCCACTTCCACCAGGGCCTCCACAGAGCCGTCCGGAGCTCCTGGAACTCTTGTGGAACATTTGCCCGAATTAATGACTCATAGCAAACCGAGCTTTCTGCAGCGTCAGTGTTTTAAAGTGGGCCCAGGAGGTGGCATTCTGCCTAAGGATGGCCTGAATTTCCACAGAAGGGTGCCTGTGGCTTCGGTAAGCATCCAGTCATGTCCTGCTTTTCCTTGTAAGATAGGAGACCTGTGTTTTAATTGTGTTTCAGAAGGTGGGAGAGGTAGGAATTGGAGGATTTGTCCCCTGCTCGGCACCTGATTGTTGACCTGCATGTACCTGGTGCAGAGTTTAAGCTGGAACAGATCAGGGAGTTACACAGAGTCCTTCCCCCAGGAGCTTACATACTGGTAGGGATGGGGGGAGACAAAAAATATTCCCTCAAGTAACACAGGAAGGGCTGGTACAGGGCACCAAGCGGGACTTTCCACAGAGACATTGATGGGGACCGTGGTCAGGGGGCTGTTTAAGCGCCATGGGCCATGTTCCGGGATGGAGGACCCGGAGGAAGGGCTCTGGAGGGGGCAGCAGGACCCTGGTGGCCCGAGATGAGCATGGGAGGCACCGAGGCTGGAGGGTCAGGGAGGAGGAGCTGGGTCGGACGGCCTGGCAGCTGTGGGAATGATGGCCTTTTCTCGGAGAAGATGGGAGTGTTGGCGGATTTTGTGCACAGGAGTGACCTTGTCCGACCTGCATTTTCACAAGTCAGGCAGCTGCTGTTGGGGATGGGCGCTAGGGTGGGGCCTTGGGGGACGTAGGAAAGGATGAATTGGTGGAGGCGGGGCTGTGACCCAGCAGAGGTGGCATCTGGACCTGTGAGAAAGGAGGTCTCTTCAGTGACAGGGATGAAGGAGCGAGTTTGGCCTGAGTGTGGGACATGGAGCCGGGTGGGCCAGGATTTAGGGAGAGGTTCCCAGCTCTGACCATGCTGGAAGGCCGGAGATATGGCAGAGCTGATGGCCAGTGGAGAGAGTGGATACAGGGGAAGAGGACAGGGGAGCGCTCATGTTTCTACATTTGCTGCCCCCACTCACCTCTGACCTGCGCTACAGAGGAGGCTGTCTTACGGCCACCACCTGACTGCCATCCCACCAGACCTTCCCCACAGTGCTGGCAGCTCACCTCCGCAAAGGACCCTCTCAGGAAAGCACTTCCATTGAATCTGGTGGCCCCACTCTCCCCGAAAGGCCTCAGGAGCTCCCCTCCCTGAGGACAGCCAGGGCCTGCGGAGGCTGCTCAGGCCTGTCCCTGCCCTGGCTCCACCCTGGCCTGGGCCTGTCCCCCACTGGGTCTGGGTGGTGGCTCATTCCCTCTGCCTCACTCCCCTCTGGAGCCAAGTTCAGGGTCACCTCCTCTGAGCCTTCCCTGAAGCCAGCACCCCTCTTCTGCTCTGTCATGGAACCCTGCTCTTCCTCAAATGCATTTCAGCTCAACTTTTAATTCTTGATTCACGTGTTTTCCTTTTGACTGCTTGTCCCTGGGCTCTAGGACCATGTGGGCTGTGACGTCAGCCCATGGACGAGGCCAGCACTGAGGGTGCGGACTCCCCGGGCTGGGAGTGTTTCTCCCCTTGGGGCTCAGAGAGAGAGCAGCGGCGTGTTTGAGGGATGGTGGCTCAGTTGGAGCTCAAACAAACTCCTGGATGTCAGCGATGTGAATGACTGGTTCGGTGAGGGTCCTGCAGTCAGTCCCAGTGCGGTTCCAGTGTCGCCGCTGCTGTGACTGGCAGGGCAGGCTCAGCGACCAGTGAGCAATGGGGAGCGCACACCTCCTCCCGAGGTTCTCCCCTCCGAGTGTGAAAAGGAACCTGCGTCAGAGGTGTCGCTAAGGACCAGGACAATGACCGTTGAATGGTTTTAAGGACTCCAGAGAGATCATTTCTATTGGAAGTGATAAAATATTTACTCTCCCTTTTGATTTTTCTCACATGTCTCGTGGATACCTTGCTAGAACTAACCTTCAGTCAGCGTGTCATTGTGGCAAAATGCCATTTTACAGCTAACATGATTTTTAAGAAGCTTTTTCTCTTTAACACTTTAAGCTGCTAAGTTGGTTACTTCTAGCTGCTCCCTTTTTAATTGGCCGACGTGGTGCAGCATTAACGACATCTGTGCACCTGGCAGGAGGGCGTCAGGTCTGCGCAGACGCTGCGCCCGCTGAGGCCCGCTCCCTCTGCCCGCAGGTGGAACGTGGTGGGCATCCAGGGCTCCCTGCTCAGCATCTTCGTGGAGCCCATTTACCTCTCGAGCATCATCTTGGGCAGCCTGTACCACGGGGACCACCTCTCCAGAGCCATGTACCAGCGGATCTCCAACATCGAAGACCTGCCCCCTCTCTACACCCTCAACAAGCCTCTGCTCAGTGGCAAGTATCCCATCGTGACCTCACCTCTTCCCCACGAATGCGTGTGCAGTGGCCACGTCGTGTAGATAAAAGCACCACGGGGAAGCTGCTTGTCGGGTAGCTTTTCCTCGGGGGACAGTCTGGCCACTGAAGGGGGGGAGGGGGCTGTTTCGTGAGTCCTGGGGCCAGGTTATCTCTTACCGATGAAAACCTCACCCTTTGTGAAGGATCGACAGCCCAGATGTGGCACCTCTGCGTCTGTCTTTCATGCATATGCATTGAGGCCCTGTCTCCACGGAGAGACTAAGATGCTGTGGAAATTACACCCATCGCTGTCTGAGACCCAGCTGGGCTGGCCACCAGCATATGTGGTCACGCTGACGAGCTGCCCCCGCAGAGCCAGCCCCGTGCAGGAGGCAGCCTGACTGGCTCCTCGCACCCAGCTTGCTCTTAGGAGGTTGGTCATGTCATTGAAATGTGTGCCCTTGACACATGGGTGCGTCAGGGATGTGATTGTATGGATCAGTGCAAGCCGACGTGTCAGTGAATCTGGAGCTTGTCCTGTACGCTCACTGTTACTCGTTTGATGGTTCTCTCTTAGAATTTCAGTGGCTATCAGCAAAGTGAACAAGAGCTTTTGAATTCAAGGGTCCAAACTTCTCAGTTCACCCCTATTTTAAAAGACACAGGTGTTTTTTATCCTGCTGAAAATATCATTTTACTTACCTTTTAAGCTCAGAACTAAAACCATCGCCTGAACCCCCTGAGTCTCCTGGTGTGTGTGTGTGCTGGCCGCAGCGTGCGGTAACAGACTGAAGCCGTGTGGGACTGAAAGCACGAGGGGGCACACAGGTTGTCTCAGATAAAATGTTGCAGCTCCCTAACCTTAGCCATTATTTTTTAAGGAAAGGTAGAGTCTGATAAAACAATTGTGGAGAAGTTGAAACGGTAGCATCCACACCCATGGAGCTTCCTGGAAGTTGTGAAGTGTCGTTCGTTGTGTTGGCGTCCGGCTGTCTCGTGCATCAGAGGATAAGTTCTCCCTGTTTACTCCCTGTTCTGCGTTTGAGAACTGGGCTTCATTTCGGCTGCCACTCATCTCCTGGACTCAGAGACACGGAGAACACCGTGTGGAGCACGTGGCCCACAGGCGCTGCTCAGAGCAGCTGCTTGTCGGTGTCTTGATGAGTCTAAGCAACATCAAGTCCATAGCAGAGTCTCAGAGGACAGGATCATTTTCTAAAGGAATATTCTCAGATACTGAAATGAGAGCTCATTTTTAAAAGTCGGGTTATTTTTATCAGATCAGATGTACATGAAGTGCATGAATGGCTATAAAAAGATATTGAAGCATAGCCTTTGCAAGGCAGAGGCCTTAAACCCATTGGTGCATTCTACATGTTTGAAAAAATATGAAATAGATGACAAAATAGAAGAACCGCTCTTCATTCTCCTGTCCCTAGTATCATCTCCAACCCCAAAGCCAGGGGCCCCCAGCCATGGGGTTAGGGCCCTGGCAGCCAGAGCCTGAGGCACAGCCGAAGCTGGCTGCTGTAGCTCCACCCTGTTGGCAGGTTTGTGCCTCAGTTTCTCCCTCTGCCTAGTGATGGGGACAGACCAGGGGCCTCCATGAGCGAGTGTTAGAGTTCTGTGAAGAGCAGAGACAACACTCAGGTATCGGCAGCAGAGTGATCTCGAATGCGGAGCCAGTGACAGCAGCATTCTGGTGTAGGGCATTCTGATAAAGTGATAATGTTTAGATCTTCAAGGATAAACAAGATCTGTCTCCGTTGTATATTTTTGGAGGAAAATGTAAGGATATTCTAGCAAAATGAAGCAGACATACCGCCAAGAAAGAAAATAGTAGGGTCCAATTATCTTATAAGTCAGCAATATGATGACAGGATAACTCAGCAGCAAGCCTATTTCAATCAGAGAACCACGACAGAACTCAAAAAAAAAGGATGTCTTTCAGAATAAAGTGAATATATTTTCACAAATAAACTGAGAAACTGAATGGCCTTTCAAAGGTGAAGGGACATGCCTCTTTCATGAACAACAAAACACAAAGGCGACGGGAACTCCAGGAAAGCCAAACAGCTGTTCAGGAAAGAAGCGGTTCAGTGTACACCACAGTAGACGGAGGTCTGTGATGATTAGTTTCTGCATCATCCTGACTGGCCACAGGCACCCAGAGGACTTGTTCTTTCTGGGGGTGTCAGGGGGGTGTTTGCGGGTGAGGTCAGCATTTGATAGGTGGATTCAGTAAATCAGACTGCTTCCCCAGTGTGGGTCCACCCACATTGAATCCAGTGAGGCCCGTGTTAAGGAGTTCATCCCTTTTCCCTGCCTGGCTGGCTGAAATGGGATGACTCTTCTCACCTTCTCCTGTTGGCCGGGACTCACACCACCGGCCCCCTGGTTCTCTGCCTTTGGACTCAGACATAGTTACACCACCAGCCATCCTGGGTCTCCAGCTCATGGGACTTCTCTAACCCTAACCCTCCGCAACCTGGGGAGCCAAGCCCTCGTCATAACTCTCCACGTACCCTACTGTCTGTCTCTCACGGTGTGATGTGGAGCAATTGCTGGAAGTGAGGACAGAGGCTCCATTTGAAGTTGGTCTCCTTGAAAGGTAACAGACTTGATAACGAATGAACAGTTTTCTCTCCAGTCCGTCATGCTGCTCAGCTCCGCAGTGCATCTCGTGGTCACTATTCTGAGTAATTGAATCAAATTACTTTGACTGCCCTGCACTGAAACTACACATTGGCTATAGAGAGGGAGTATGAAAGGCCAAGGGCCTGGCCACGAGGAAGTGGGACTCATCAGTAACTCAGAGATAACAAGTGGAGCCACAGAGACACTTTGCAGAATGGTGTCCTTGAGTGGATGAGTGAAAATAAGTGAGTGAAGCATTGGTCCTAGAAATGGATAAGATGTGGTAGGGAGACATGTAAAGAAGTTGGTTCTCACATGGGGTATAGGATGTGCGAGGCAGGGTGGGCCAGCTTCAGGGCCTGAGCTCCAGGGCTGGTGTCATCCCCCGAGGAGCACCCAGCATGACTTGGCGGGACCCGGAGCTACAAAGCCGCTTGCCATCCGCGTACAGGCTGCCCGGCTGCCCGGCTCCGTGCCCCAGGGAGTCAGAAGTGGTGTGAAGCTGAGGTTCCAGGCTCTGTGGACCTCCAGCCCGCCTCCCAGCGGACAGTGATCCCTGGGCAGTGGGAGTTGTGGGAGCCCCCCCTGGTCCCACTCACCTGCCAGGTGGGGCTCTGTGTCACCTTGCCTGTCTCTCCCTGCCAGGCATCAGCAATGCAGAAGCGCGGCAGCCGGGAAAGGCACCCAACTTCAGCGTCAACTGGACGGTGGGCGACTCGGCCATCGAGGTCATCAACTCCACGACGGGCAAGGACGAGCTGGGCCGAGCGTCTCGCCTGTGTAAGCACGCGTTGTACTGTCGCTGGATGCGTGTGCACGGCAAGGTACTGAGGCGCCCGCGGCGACGGCCGTCCCACTCCCCATCGCTTGTCCGTCCGGTCACAGCCCCGCCCCGTCCACACGACCCTCCCGAGCCTGTTCCCTCTGGTGGGGTCCAGCCTGAGGTCGGGCCCTGGCTCGTCACCCTAACGCAGCTCCGCTCAGAGGCAGCGTCCCTTCTTGCCCTCCTGCTGGCACCTCCTGGCACCTCAGACGAGGAGCTGGGGGCCCACAGGATGGGCACTGCTGGCGCCGTCAGACCCGCAGGAAGACCTGCTGCTGGTTTTCCCTGCAGTGAAAACCAGCAGCAGCGGGACCCTTTCTCCCAAATAAGCCCCAACTTAGCAAATCTATACACTAGCTAGCTTTCACTGACTTGTGAGTCAGGCCTCTAGTGTTAGTTGGTTAGGAAGCTGGCTTTGGAGGAATAGACGAGTCGCAGGAACTCAGCTGTGAGTGGCCGGCGTAGAGTTCCAGTGACCAACCCTGTGGTTTTAAAGAGCCACCGTATTGAAATGGGCATTGGGACCCACGGTCTGTGGGTGGCAGAGCACCGCCCGTTTGCAAGGCTGCTCCTTTGGGGAGGGAGCACGACCCTCGGAGGACCCTGGCTCTGTCCCGCGCGAGGGCGGCCCCTCTGTGGCAGGCACCGTCACCTGGCGGCCCTGCCCCAGGAGCCAGCACAGCACCACACACCATTGTCTGAACATCTTCCGTTTTAGCTCCTGTGGCTTTTTAAATGGTTGCGCTTGTCTTCTCGTCTTCACTCAGGTTCCCACCAGCCTACAGCGCTCCAAGATCCTCAAGCCCAACCTGTACCATGAGTCCAAGCTGGTGGCGAGGGAGTACCAGGCGGCCAAGGCCTGCATGTTCCGGGCGTTCATCAAGGCGGGGCTGGGGGCCTGGGTGGAGAAGCCCACCGAGCAGGACCAGTTCTCGCTCACGCCCTGACCGGCGGCGGCGGCGGGGGTGGAGCGCCCAGCATCCAGCACCTTCTGGAACTTCCATCCGAACTGGGACGGGCACGCAGCTGGGGGGGGGGGGGCGGAGAAGGGGGGTCCGGTGCCGCCCTGGGCCCCTCTGCGGCACCATCTCCCCCTCCAGGGCCCAGTGACTGCTTTCAATCTCCGTTTACGATAGAAATTGAGTTCTACTGAGTAGGGCTTCCTTAAGCTTAGAAATAGCAATTACTTGGTGTGAAATTCTTGAATAAATAATTTATTCAGAGCTAGGAACATGATTTATATAAAAATAAGTACTTATGCCAGGTCACTCATATGCCACATTATTTTAATCGCAAAAAAATAAAAAATAAAAGCATTCTCTATGGAGGAAGAGTAAGTAGAGGTAGGAAGTAGTAACCTAGGGAAGTACGAGTCCACGCCCCACATCCCTGACGGGGCCCAGCCGCTCCGGAAGCTTCTGTGCTCCTCGTAGGATCATATCACAGGAAACCTCCCTTGGTTCACTTCTATATAGTCAGGGGTGAATGGGGCCATTCATTTGGGTTTTGAAGCAGTAGTTAACGTTTTGGGACCAGTGGGAGCACACCCGGGCTACTGCACAATAACCAGCCTGACCCCACTCCTCCCTCTGAACCCGACGCCATGAGCGAACACTCATTTTGAAAAATACCACTTAAGGCATCTTTTTAAGTTATTCCTTCCAGCTTTATCAAAGGCACGTTTGAGAAGAAAGCATGCAGGCCGAAGGCGGCAGCACAGTGGGCGGAGCAGAGTCACGGCAGGGAAGGGTGCTGCTGGCATGTGAGGACCCATGGGTTCTGTTTAACACCCTACAGCACACTGGATGGCCCAGGGCAGGCAAGCCAGGGGGTCAGGGCTGGTCAAGGCCAGCTGCCCCCCAAACTGTGCTCAGAGACCCATACCAGTGGCCTGTTGCTTCCACTCGGGGTCAGCGCTGAGTGGGTGGAGGAAGTGCTTCGAGCCCTTGGCTGACTCTTGGTTGTGGAGGGGCCCATGGGTGCTGTGGGGAGAGATAGGGGACACCCCTCCCCACAGCGAAGTCCCAGTGGCGACACCGGTGGCATCGGGCTGTGCACCCAGTGTCCCATGTCCTCAGGCTCAGAAAGTGCAGCGCGTGGAGCCCTGCTGATCACGTCCTGGGGGGCCCACATGCCGGGACTCCCAGATTCAGGCACCAGCATTCCCCTTCTGGAGGGTGTTGCTCGTCCCCAGCCCCCTGAGGGCGGGCTCAGGCCTGGTTCCCATGTGCTGGCACTTTCCACATCGCAGGGAAGGGCCCTCGGGGTGCCGGCCCTCCCCGCAGGCTCGCCCACGCCCGGAAGACAGCGGGAAGGCCCTGTGTTTTTATGCTTCTCTCTACAAATGGTATTTTTTCTAAGGGGAAATGGGAGATGGACTTAGTTTTTAAAAAAAGATGTGGATTTTGACGACAAAGCCCAGTGGAAATACATTCCGTAGACGAGTCCCGCCCCATGTGTCCTGCCGTCCCCGTGTCAGACGCTGAGAGAAGTCGGCTGAGTCCCTCTCGCCCAGGTGAGCGGACGCCTTACTGTGTGCGTCCCCGTGGGACCCGCGCTGGGCACCATCCTGGGCCGGGCTTGTGTGACCAGCAGGGCAGGCTCGATGCAGGGTTGGGCCTGAAGCACCCAGGCCTAGCCTGTGGCTGCCAGGGAGGAAGGCAGGAGGCCCACCCAGCCCCTGCTCCTGGGACAGGGAAACCCCTAGGACAGGCAGCCGGAAGCTCTCCCCTGAGCAGGAAGGAGGGAAGGTCGGGTCACTCCTGCAGAGACAAAGCACTTTAGACTGTCCCCTCTGCGCTCACTGCACTCTAGACACCCAGCTGGCTTCTCGGGGCGTCGATTGGCATCCAGGGTCCTCAGTCTGGACTTTTGAGACTTCACAGAAAAATTCACACAACCAGGGACTTGTTTTTGTTTGTTTGTTTGTTTGTTAGTTTGTTTTTGAGAAAAACGTTAAGTTTTGAGGACTTCTGACCAGTGGGGTAGGGAGGGTTTCTGCTCTGGCAGCTAAACCTGAGTCAGTTCCACAGGAACCGGTCACCGCCCAGCCCAGGCCCTGGCGGCCAGGCCGCTGGCAGGAAGGGAGTGGAAGGGACGTCTCGGGTGGCAGGACGTTTGTGTCGTGAGCCAGGCTCTTCCAGGCTGGGCTGCAGCCGGGGGCCGGCATCCTAGCCACGTGGCCCAGCCCCCATCACCTGCTCAGGGTCAGCCTCGCCTTCTCAGGAAAGGGGCACCGCCATTCCGATCCCGGGTCTTCATTGAACCTTTCTTCCTGTTTGGGAGATTTGCATTGTCATCAAAAACAGTTATTTTTGAATGTCCCCTCCAGCCAACATCTCGGAAGGAATTGGTTTCTCTGGAATCCATGTTTATTCGAACCACTTCATCGGTCTCCGCGCTGTAAGGGTCGCTTTGTAAAGAAGCGCTTCCTGTTCAGTGACTTCTCGTGGCTGCTGGGAAGCGGCTCCGTCCCTCCCCAGGCCTGAGAGGGGACAGAGGCTGCATGTCCTCCTCACAGAACACGACACGACACAGACGGGCCCCTCCATTCCCAAACTATTTACACCAAAATGTAAGGTCTGCCCCAGCCACAGGTTTGATCCAGCAAGAGAAATAAAATTAGCTGGCTTTTCCATCTCTACATCCTAGGAAATCCCTCAAAAGGTTTCCGGCCGTGCACATGGGAAGGGCAGAGTACTCGTGATCATGTGTGTCCAGTTCTGTGTGTCCTTGTCCCCCGTGTGTCCTGTGCCCACCTCCTGCCCGCAGCACACAGTGTGTCCACACAATGGGAGGGGGTGGGGGACAGGGTCTGACCTGATCCTGGCTCAGCGGCTGCACTTCCCTGCACGCTGTTTGAAGGAATAAGTCTCCAGCCCCCAAGATACCTGTCCGGGTGCCAGGCACACCTACCTGTTCGGGCTCTGGTGTGGCTGATGGTGCGCCAGGCCTGAGGGCATCCTTTGGACGTACCCACCAACGGCGGAAGGCATGGTCTCTGGAGTGTTGATGGGGTGAGCCCGAAAGCCCTCGCCTTCTCAGACTGTAGGCTGTGCGCTTTGAACTTGACTCCTGAACTTGGACACTTTATGTGAATGTAATTCGGCCCAGAAACCATCGCTGAGACGCCCCCCGGTGTTCCCATATGTATATTGATGTATAGACCACACGTCACACCCGCATGCGCTCCTCGCGCACGGAGACCCGTGGGACCGAGCATGAGACGCTGTCACGTAGACAAAGGATTTGCAACATCCTCAATAAAACCAAGCGTTTCACTACCGCCGTGTGCTGAGTCTCTCTCCTGCCTGGCCCTCTCTCCCTGGTCCGCTGCCAGGGCAGGGCCGGCCGGTCCTCTGAGCATCAGCTGGAAGGTGTGGGTAAGTGGCCAGAGCTGGGGCTGCGGTCTAGTGAGGCCAGCTGTGCTGCTCCCAGCTCCTCCCATTAGGAGACAGGCTCGCTGGGTCCCTGCCCTCCTCCATTCCTGGCTTTTTCACTACCTTCCTGAGCACGCCCGCAGCTCCCACATGTAAGGTGTGCAGAGGGCGCTTAGAGCTGCCCTGCCCAGCCCCTTCTGTAAGTGATGACGCGGTGAGCCCAGTCACCGCCAGGACATGTGAGGGCGATGTGGGCGGGGAGGAGGGGCACAGGAGGGACTGGGACACCAACAATAGCCATGGACTACATCAAGCTTGTCAAATGCTAACACATGGCCAGATAAACGAGGCATGTGGCCCACGGGCCATGAGTTTGACTTGCTTGAGTATGACTGGTCTACATAGACCAGGCATACAGGCCCAGCAAGGGTGAGACGGGGCATTCAGACCCAATGAGGAGAGAGATGGGCATTCAGGCCCAGTGAAGGGAGAGGCAGAGCATTGAGGCCCACTAAGGGGAAAGACAGGACATTCAGGCCCAGTGAGAGCCAGGCAGGTAGATAGGACGTTCAAGCCACGTGGGACAACACAGCTACCAAGTGACAAGCCAGAACCCTGTTACTTAGGACTAGTGTCCCAGAAAGACACACGTAGTAAACCAAGGGGAAAACTGGCTGCTAGGGCCTGAAGGTTCTGTGGCCGTGGAGACGTGTGATGCTTCAGGTGGATACACAGCGCAGGAGAGCCTGGGAGGAGCCATGTCCGGTCACGGTGCATGGGTGATGGGATCCAGGGTGATTTTTATTTTATTTCTCTCATCTAATTGTCAATGTGTCTATAATTAAATGAGAAACAAGGAAACGTTTTTGAAACATTAAAAGCCCCATGCAAATAAAAAGCCTTGATAGAGACAAATATTTTGTTCTATTGCATTAAGTTTGAATCTGTTCACACGATAAAAGCAATATTAAAGTGAAAATGTTGCATTAATAAAAGAGACAAATTAAACTTCAGAGAAAAGACCGGGGGTGGGGGTGGGGTGACATCTTACAAGTTCAGTCCAGGTTCCTGGGGCGTCTCCCGTGGCATCCGACTCCATGCCTGGGGTGCAAGTGCCCGGTGCTAGACAAGGACCACTGCCCCGGGGAGCCATGTTCTCCTGGGGAAGGGCGGAAATAAGCACCCAGACAGACGGATGCCAGCAGACGCTCGGGGGGAGAAGGAAGGCAGGGTGGGAAGATTTGGAGGCTGAAAGAGCAATTGTGTGATCAATCATTAAGTTCTTTAGATTTAATATGCAAAATGAAACATTACATTTTGATTATTTAATAGTGATTATCAGTAAATTACAGAGGGAGCAGCTGACAGAGCTGGCAGCTTGGAGCTCTGTCCAATGTGGGCACAAAGGCTGAAGTTCCAGGAATTCGGGAGCAGTAGTTGGATACAGCCATTGTTTAAAATCCCGTTATATAAATGCAATTATATGATGCTCCAGCCCATGGTAACGTGGCCAGCTCCAGCTTCCTGGTAGGATGGACATGTGTAACAATCAGGAAGGCCGAGCTATGAGACTTCCCAGGGGTTGATCTGACATCATTCCAAGCAAGGTCCACAGAGTCACAAGTGCGTACATGCCAAGAAGGAATGAGAGGTTTATTTTAAATCTGTAATATTCACAATAGGCCAGCAATCGCTGTAAAAACCTATGATCAAACGATTGCATCGTAAGCTATAGAAGTGTATGAGTCCATAGAGGTTCAGAAACCTTTCAGAGATCAATAGCAAAACCAAAACAGCCCTGCGAGCCCCTCCCAGCGCAGCGCTGAGCCTCCCCGGTGCCCCAGGGCCTTTGCTCACCCCAACTCCAACTCCAATGTCCCTTGTGGCCTTCCACCAAGCCCATGGCCCCGGACCCCTGTCCCAGCCCTTGGGGCACCCACAGGCCACTGATGTCACCGGCCCTGGACCCTCTCGGGGCTGCCCAGTCCAGGGTCGGCGAGGCGTCCTGCTGTGAGTCCACACCCCTCCCCCCCCATGGCCTCATTTTGGGGAGAACAAACCTGTTTCTTCTCAGCAAACGATCTGAGCTGCTGAGCAGAACAGGCTGTGAGCAAACTCAGATAAGGGCGGCCTTCACACAGTGTTTGTGTTTCTGCTTTTGCCTAGAACTAATCGGCTTACAGTGGACACCCGGTGACCGGGGAGGTGGGGGTCCGTGGCACTCGGCTCACTTCTCATAGAAGCCCATTCTAGCCGGGCCTTTGTGGACACCCGGTCGCTACAGGGGAGGGCAGAGATGCGTCTTGCTGGAGCAGTTGCTTTATCCTGGGCTGTTCTCGCCGGAGAAGCTGTGGATGGGAGATCGGCACTGCCCAGCAGGCTGCCAGCCTGCCACTCCCGCTCCCTCTGTGCTCGGCTGCCCGTGGGGCGAGCTGGCCTATCGGCTCCCATCACCTGTGCCGGGAGCAGCGAGGGGAGGCAGGCTCTTCGGGATTACCTGCCCTGTGCAAACTGGAGACACCACCGGACAAAGCCGATTCCTGGCCACAAAGCGGGTGCCCTGGCCCGTGACCACGAAAGGGACGAGGCTGCATTTCAAACTGCATTGCCATCCCCCAGGTTGCTGCGCTCACCTCAGCCAGCCCCTCTCCCCACAACGAAGCTGGGGGGAGACAGGGGAAGCTGGGGGGAGACAGGGGAAGCTGGGGGAGACAGGGGAATCTGGGGGGAGACAGGGGAGCCGTGGAGGCGGCTGGGTCTCTGCTGCAGACACGGCCACGCAACTAGACCTGCCTCTCCCCCCCCTCCCCCTTCCTCGCTGGGCCAGGAGACCTCTGCATCCTGCAGGCGGGGATGGTTGTCCTGAGGACACTACGCCAGCCATTCCAGAGGCTCCTGTTCCCAGACCCACCAGCCGCAGGCCCAGGCCGCCAGGAAGGTCCAGGCCGTGCGGTGACACCTTCCAGGGAAGAGGGAAGAGGGCGGGGGAGGAGGGGGGCGGGCACAGGAGGCTCACACTGCATGGGGGCTGCACCGGCGCGCTCTGTTTTCTACCTCAGTTTCTTTAAAGAACATTACAGTCTCTAAAGTGAAATTACACCCACGTCCCATCAGTTTGTGACTATCTGTACGTCTGTGCTTTACAACAGCACAAAGGGGGAGGGGACTGCCCTACGAGGAGCTTTGGGGATGTGAACTGAGAAAGTGCATTGCAGTGCTCAGGGCCCTGGAGGTGGATTCGTCATGGCGGGCGGGGGGAGGGGGAGTGTTATTTAAGGGACTTAGGAGGTGCAGCGAGTCCTGATGGTGGGGGCAATGGGGCAGGCGGACAGGATGGCAGCAGCCCAGTAATTTCTCTCAGGGGGCCCAGTTAATTGCAGGACGCTGCAGGTGGCAGCGTTCCTCCTTCCTCCTCTTTGCCTTTCTCCCGTCCTCCTCTGCAGCTGGGCAGGAAGGGGTCCTGAGGGGGTGGGCTGCGGGGCGGGGAGGGCAGCCTGTGCCCCACAGATCTGTAGGGAGGACCCTGAGGGGTGCCGGGGGTCTGGGTCAGGGTCCTGCCTCTGACTGCCTGAGGCTTTCCGTTCTGTGGGAGGTCCAGCCCCTCTGTGCTGGGGATTCTCTCCCGGATGCATCACCATAAATGACAATGGAACCATGGGAAAGCGTTATTATGTTTCTTGGAACCAGAAACATTGAAGACAAGGTAAAAACAGCTCATTTCCACCATCTCGCCAAAGGCACCGTCTTCGAGTTTTGGCCTACACACACACACACACACACACACACACACACACACACACACACGGAGGTTGTACAGATGGTTCATACTATCCTGACGTGTTCCCTTTCCACTTTACCTCAAACCGAATGCATGTCTGAATCCTCATCATTTTACTGCATTTTCCTCGCCCCCCACCTGCCGATGTGAGAGAAGAACAGCAAGTTCCCGTAACTCTCCGCACGCCTCTCCCGCCTCACACAGGCAGCCAGGCCTCCCTGCCGGGCGATCTCGCTGCCACGGATGTGCCTCAGCTTCGTTCCCAGCAGATGCTTCCCTGCCAGCAGCGCTGCTGCGTCCACACACCCACGTCGGCATGGCGTTGGCTGCCTGTTAGCCAAACTGACAGTGATCATCCTAAGTGCTGTTTGCCAAGGGGTTGTGTTCAAGTTGGTCCAAAAAGAATCAGGACAGCCCAGCAGCGTGGCTCAGGGATTGAGTGTCGACCTATGAACCAGGAGATCAGGGTTCGATTCCCGGTCCAGGCACATTCCCGGGTTGCGGGCTCGATCCCCAGGGTGGGACGTGCAGGAGGCAGCCGATCAGTGATTCTCTCTTATCATTGATCAGTGATTCTCTCTTATCATTGATGTTTCTATCTCTCTCTCCCTCTCCCTTTCTCTCTGAAATCAATATATATATATATATATATGTGTGTGTGTGTGTGTGTGTATATATGTGTGTGTGTGTGTGTATATATGTGTGTGTGTGTATATATATATATATATATATATATATATATATATATATATATTTTTTTTTTTTTTTTTTTTTAAGGAATCATGACTCTTAGGCCATCCAGATGTTTGTAGAGTAAACACTCCCCCCTGCAAATGAACTGCAGATCTTATCAAAGACAGAAGCCGATACAACCCGTGTGCCCCTGAGCGGAACAAACTTCACCTATTGTGACCTGCTCACTAGTTACGGTGACTTTTCTTTTTACCGGCGCTGACTTGTTAAAAGCGTGGTTTCAGATGATTTGTTATTTGTGGTAAGAACACCCGCGTGCTAGCGTTTACTGAGCTCTTTTGTAAGCTCCTGGCACCCCAGGCAGCGCTTTACATGCGTTTCTCATCGCCATGACAACCCGGAGGTCTGGAATCCAGGCTTGCAGACCCCCGCAGCCCCAGTGTGCAGGAGCAGGGGCCCCGTCGGGGGGAGGATGGGGTTCCCGAGCCCAGTTTAGTGCTTCCAGTGCGTCCAGCACTAATCTCTTCCTCGGGGAGCTGGGAGGGACACCAGAAAACCAGCTACGGTCACCAGCAGGCAGGTGTCGGAGCCACTTCCTACTCACAGGCTCCGGAGTGGAGACGGAGACGAGAGGCAGGAGAGCAGTGCCTCTGAGGAGAGTGATGTTTGATGACAGAGGAGGGACCTGTGCTTGGAAATGCTTTCCTATGTATTTAGGGCCCAAACCCCACCTGGTCACTGTCCTGTAGGTGAAGGCCCTTGACCTCCCTTCTGGGTGAGAACCTGAGACTGGGCAATGGGCCAGCTCTGTCCCTCTGGACTGACAGGGGCTCCGCCAACTCAGTTCCCAGGTGTGGCCAGCGGCATCCAGGCCGAGATCGGTGGCCCAGGGGGGTGGGTGCCGGTGAACGTGTCACCTACACAGCAGAAGGGACAGAGCAGGGGTCATTAGGTCACTAAACACCCGACCTCAAATGGGAGGCTGCCCTGACCTGGGGTCTCAGGGTGGGCCCTGTGGAATCACACGGGTCCCTGATCCCAGAGGCAGGAGGGGAAGTGGAGAGGCGGCATATGGGGGCCCATGAGTCCTCGTGGGCCTGGAAGATGGGAGAGCCACGGGGACATCGTGACAAGGACTTCTGCTGCTGCTTTTTCTTTTTGCTTTTCTGATTGGGTGTGTTTTGCTTTCTCATATTTCAAATCTTTAGTTTGATTCTTGGGGTCCTTTGGTCTACTGTTGAAGTTCTGTATATTATTTTTTATTTCAGACAGTGTATGCTTAATTTCTGACTGGTCCTTTTCCTTTTTTTTTTTTTTTTTTTTTTTTTTTTTCATTCTCATTAAGATACTTAAAAGACTCGCTAAATTTTTCTTGAGTAACCTTATAACTGTGGTTTTGAACTCTATATCCAGTAGTTTGCTTTCCTCCATTTCTTTCATTTGTGACCTGTTTCTTTGTCTCCACATTTTGGCTGCTTCCCTGTGGTGATGGAGTGGCTTTGTGTGGTAAGTGACCTATAGGGCCCAGTGGCTCAGCCTCCCCAATTACCTGAAGTGGACACTCTTGGGGCACCACTTTGTGGGCTGTGTGCACAGTCTTGTTGTAGGTAAGCCTTGATTGCTGTTGGCATTACTGGGAGGAATTGACCTCCAGGCCAATTGACTATGAGGATCAGCTGTGTCTACAATGGAAGAACTGCTGTGCTGGAGACACCCTTATGGGGCAGAACTTGCTTCAGTAGGGCTTTGGTGCTCACTGAGCCTGCCTCCTGAGTGTGTCACTTATGTATGTGAGGAGTTGAAATCTGGTGTCATCTCACATTGTCCACTAGGTATACTGGCTCCTGGATCTCCAAGGAGGTGCAGATCAGCTATTATCTGTGGCCACCCAGCAGGAGCTACAGCAAGATCTGCAGATTTCTCCTCTTTGCTTGGGATGTGGAAGTTTTGGAGCTGACCCAGCTGCAGTTTGTTATGTTAAGTTGCTATTGGGCAGGCCATTCATATGCAAAAGCTGCTGCGCACAGTTTGGGTGGATTTGTAAATTGGGCAGGGTGGGGTCTCAGGGAATCACGAGGGCATGGCAAACAGTGATGGCTGCCAGTCAGTTATCTCTGCATCTCCACGTTTCCACCTCCCATGCCCCACACCCCAGCACAGTAAACAATCATTTTTGCACGAACCTCTGTAAGAAAGCCACCCTCACTTTCCAACCCGATGGCAGACAGTTCCACTTCTCCCCATAGGAGTCTGGGTCCCCAGAGTCTTGCTGGAAACTAGAGTTCAGAGCAGTTGGGAGCTATGTCTCCCTTCAGATTGGAAAAAAAAAAAAAACACCCAGCGCACCCTGTCACCAGCCTCCGTACCTCTGCTTTTCCGCGCCTGTGCATATCCTACCTGGTCTCAATGCTCTTGTCTCTTTCCTTCTAGTTGTAGAACTTCTACTCAGCCAGCTTTCCTGTGGTTCTGGGTGATAGACGTTTTGTCTTTTAGGTGTCAGTTTTGGTGTGGTTGTGAGAGGCAGCACGTGGAGGTGTATACTTTATGCCGCCATCTTGGTTTTTCAAGATTTAGATTCTATTGTTATCATTTGGAAATCTTTAATCTATTTCCCTTAAAGGGTTGGAAGTCATCCAATCTCTTGATTCTCTCTAATGTTCTGTAGTTCTTAAGACCCTATCTCTGCTCACACCTGTCCTGGCTCTGGGACCACTGCCCACAGCTGATCCCAGCTGGTTATTTCTACCCACAAAGTCGATGTCATTGTTATTTTCACTCGTGTTTATGGTTTCCTCACCTTTGTTTTTCTTCTTACATCTTTGAGATTATTTCCCGTCTTTTGTAAGGTCTGGTTACAGGTTTATTTTTGCCTGGAAAAATCTGTACCCGGTTCTGATTCTTAAAAGAGATTTTTGCTGGTAACAGAAGTCTGGTCTGGCAGCATTGGCTCTAGGTTTGATGGATGGCTCCCATGTCTACCCCTGCTGCTGTGGGACTCCAGCTGTGGGCCTGTGGCTGTGCTTCAGTGGAACATCGGGAAATTGCTGGCTCTCATCCCAGGGGCTTGAAGGCCTCCTCTGCCTTTATATTCCTGCAGTTTACTGGTAACTCTGGATTTCTATAATAGTTGTTGGAGCTGCGTGATTTCCTTGGGCCTCTGAACACCAGGATCGATGACAGGAAACCCCCCCTCCCCCCAGCTCACACCTCCTTCCCAGTCCTGCCCTGCACCCCTGGTCCCTCCTAGAACATCCAAGCGATGGAGGTGAGACCTGTGCATCCTCTTGTCTCCATCCCTTCGTGTTGCCGTCAGTCTCTCTCCGGTGCCCAGGCTCCTTGCTGGGTCACCTCCTTTCGGTTATCATTCCACTCACAGTGGGTTTTAACTGTGGAATCTGCTATTTAACTCTTGCGTTTCTGATGTCAATCATTTAAAAAAAATTTTTTTCCCTGGAAATTATATTTTATTTTCGATGGTTTCTTGGTCCTTTGTCATACTTCAATACCCTCCTTCATTTCTATAAATATGTCAATCAGGTTACTTTCTATTCTGATCGGATTATTCCAATTGTCTGCAGAGTGTGGTTCTGCCCGAGATGTTTCTGCCGTGCACAGGGCCTCCTGGCGTGGCTGCTGACTCTGTGGTGTGGATTCAGGCTCCCTGGGTAGGGATTCTTGGAGCAGGGAGCGTGCATTCCTCCAGAGGGTCTGTGTGTGCATCTGCCAGAGCCTAAGGCACTGGGAATACAGTGTATGTGTGTGTGTGTGTGTGTGTGTGTGTGTGTGTGTGTGTATGACTGCACACATATGGGGGCTTTAAACCCTTATTCCAGGGACCAGGAGGATGGCTCACAGTCAGAAACTCTGGGAAGGAGGCTTTTTCTCTCCTTTGCCCTTCCACCCAGAGCGAGGCCCCCAGAACTGACATCCCTATCCCTTCTGGGGCCCTGACTCACACCAGGATGCCTTGCCTTGGGGCTTCGGTTCTGACCCCTGCCTGCCCAGGCCCTGGCTGACTCCTGCTCCTGCCCCAGGAAAGCCAGGGCTTGTCCTGCAGGGATCGGAGGTGCCAGGCTCCTGCGGCCTCTGTGACTCACACTTGTCTGCGATGGCTGGTCTCTGGGGTTCCCCTTAACCCTCTGGGCTCAGTCTACGCCCCAGGGTCCCCAGGACTGCTCAGGGGGCACCTCAGGTGTGGGCAGCTGGCTTGGACGGCTCCCCCCACGCCTGGCCTTTCCAGCCCAGCCCCGTGCTCACAGCTGGCCAACGGCCTGGCCATCCTTTCCAGGGCCACCCTCCTCTCCGGGCATGGCCCGTCCCCCCCAGACGGCCACCTCCTCACTGGGACGTCCTTCCACGCCTCTCTCGTCCTGGCAGCGAAACGTCACTCGTTCTACAAACCACCGTCTCCGGAGGCTTCTTGGTCCTTCCGAGTCACATCGCTGACGCTGCCTCGCTCCTGTGCTTGTTGGTCCTGAAGCTGAGGGCCAGGAGGGCAGTCGAGGGGTGGGGAGGGGGAACTCAGTCCCCGGACCCTGGTCCAGCCTGTGCCGGCCACCAGTGGGCTCAGCGAGGTGATGGGACGCCTGCTCCACTGGCTGCCGGACGCGTGCGGAGTCATCACCTCCTCCCAGCGAAGGGCCGAGGCTGTCGGGGGCGCTGCCCGCTCAGGGCACAGTGCGGACGGCACTGCGCTGTTTGCGTACTTGTCCCCTGGGCACAAAGGCGACCTGGCTGGCCAGGGCCCAGCCGTGCAGGACACGAAGCGGCCCTGGTTTGTCCTAAAAAGGCCTCTAAATTGAAATGAGAGATTTAATGTGCCACGGGCCATTTCCTGCAGCATCAGCCTCCATTAGCCAGCTAATGTGGCCGCGAGGAGTGAGGAGGCGGCGGCAGCGAGAACAGATGGCCCGGGAGCCAGCAGCGCACTGTGACTGTAGGCCACACACCCCCGGGACCAGGAAACCGGGTTACTGAGTCCGCAGGCCGGATGCCAGCTGCCGGCGCTGCACGGCCCTCTCCGGGGACCCTTCGCCCCTCCTTTTCGGTGGGGGGTCCTCCTCAGCCCCGTCTGTGGTTTCTCCCGTGTGCCTCCACGTGTAACCCAAACTCTGCTCCTGGAGAAGGGCCCTGGTCACCCTCAGGCTGCAGAGCCCGGGTTCGGGTCTGGCTGTGGTTCCCACCTTCCCGCCCGGGATAGAGGACAAGGCGCAGTATGAGCAAGGGAGACAGTGCCGCTGGACAGGCCCCAGGAAGAGAAAGGGGCCGACACTGACAGAGGGCAACCCATTGGGAAGGGCTGCACAGCCCTAATCAGCCCTCCCTCTGAAATGACAGCGGTGCTCAGGGCTGAAGCCCCAGCGAGCCCAGAGGGCACTGTGGTCACAGCAGGAGTCCTTCCCACCTCACTGTGAATCCACTGGTGTGACAGCAAGGCCCGGGCCAGAGAGAGCAGGCGGACCCGTGTTCCAGGCGAGAGAGCGAGCAAAGCAGGCCCATATCCCAGGAGAGAGAGAGCAGGGCCGGCCCATGTCCCAGATGAGAGCGGGGCCGGCCCATGTCCCAGGCAAGAGAGCGAGCCAGGCAGGCCCATGTCCCAGGTGAGAGAGAGCGGGGCCGGCCCGTGTCCCAGTGCCTGTCCATCAGAAGCTTCACGCAGGTTGGCTGGTGCCCAGGGCCCAGCAGTCTCTGCCTGGGAGAGCTCACCAGGACCCTGTGGATCCCCGTATGAGAGTCCTTGGAAGTCCCTCTGACTCAAGGTCAAGATGATAAGGTTTGTCCCCCGACAGCCCATCGTCTGGCTGTCTTGCATGGAGGACCCCTTCCTCACTCCAAACACTTCCCAACAGCCAGACCGCCTGGCGGAGGCTGCAGCTAACAGCTTATTACCAAAGGACAGCTTCCTTCCACCCCCCAGGGAAGAGCCCTGCTGGGACAGGCCCTGGAGGCTGCTGGGCAGGACGACGCCATAGTTGCCACATCACAGGTCAGGTCACCCACAGCGGCCCTACCCTGGGGGAGCCGTGCCTGGGCGCCCCGATGGCCGTCCCTCGGCACCCACTGCCCCTCCTGGGCCTTAGCCGGGGCCACGACGTGCCACCTCACACCAGCGAAGCTACCTGCTGGTCCCTGGGGTTTGATGCCAGGAGGGTAACCACACTGACCAGTGTGCTGGGCCATGGAGTGAGGCCGTGTGCCAGGTCCTCGGGGGACTCAGCCCTGGACCCTGAGCTCCCCTCCCGCCATCTTCCCAAGTGTCTCCCACCCTCTGATGTGGGACTTCTCACTGCTCTTTCCACCGGGATGCGGACCTAGGACAATGTGGCTGCCTCCGCAGGCTTGGAAAAGGCACCATTTCTAGGATTCCACTTTCTAGAGCATTGATTTTATTAACATGCGAGTGTACAAATGGAATAGAATAAATATATCATCACTTCAGCCTGCACAGCTGACACCAGGGGCCCTGTGTGTTCACAGACTTCCAAAGCCTGGGAAGGAGACGGAGAACGGAGGCCATGGGCCTAGACCCCACGTCCTGGCTGCCGGCTCAGCAGCAGGGCCATGTGCCCACGCTCCTGCCATGGCCCTTCACCCAGATGTCCCTGAAGTCACGGTTCCCAGCTAGGGAGGGAACAGGGCCCCCTGGCAGTGCTCACAGCCGACCCCCATGCCGGGGGCACCCCCCAGCCCCACCTCCCTGGGGAGCCGTTCCGAGGCCTCAGAAAGGGCCCCTGGAAGAGGATGGTGGGGACAGCTGGCCTGCTAGGCCCCTCCGGCCACACAGGTCGGGGGCTGAGTGACAACCACAGATGCAGAGGCAGCAGCTGGATGTGGGGTGAGGATGTTTGTGTACAGGCCAAGTCGCTGAAGATCTGGGTGCAACTTCCTGCACCGACCGGGAGGAGCGACCAGTCACAGCCCCTCCCACTGCTCTGCAGGCAGCCGTCCACCTTCCTCCGACGCACAGGTTTCGCTCAGGGCGAAGGGCGGAACTAAAACTGTGCTTTAGGGTAACAGTGAGTTACCCACAGACTCAAATCACACCGAGCCCCAGGGCCCGGCCAGCTCTACGGCCCCCAAGATGGGAGCTGCTTGCCCGTGTGCCTGCTGACTCCCTGGGGAAGCCTGCCCACAGGCGGCTGAGGGGCCGCGGGCCCTGCTGTGGCTTCAGATCCTGAAGAAAAGATCGCTGGAGCCCCCGTGGCAGTGCCTGTGCATGGGCAGCGAAAGCCAGAGGAGACACAGGAACCGGACAGCTCAGGCGCGGCCCAGCTTCCGCTGTCCTCACGTGGCCATGACTGTGCATGCCCGTGGCCTCCTCTGGGCCTGAGACCCCAAGACATGACATTTGTCTGTCTAGCCAAGGGCAGGAGCAACACCACAGCGACATGTGACGTCAGGGGACGCCCCGAGTCCACCGCGGGTACAATGGGTGCCGGGCACGGGCCTCCGAGTGCCAGCTCAGTACACGACCCTCCAGTGCGTGGGCTGCTCGCACGATTTCTCCGAGTCCCCACAGAATCGGTTGTATGTAGTATTGGGGTCCAACCCCAGGATCTCTCTCTCTTCATGAATCCGAAACGAGAACGTGGAGACAGAAGTGCCAATGAAGAACCTGCAACGGAAGAACAGGGGTCACTAGAGTCGTGCACAGAACTCAACAGTCGCAAGCCCAACCCCCCAGTCACCTGCCCAGCTGAGGCCCCAGGACCCCGAGGCCATCACCACAGCCAGGGCGGTGGGAAGCCATCGCCTGCAGCCGCCAGCCCCCAGGCACTGTCACAAGAGCTCTGCCCTGCAAATGTCCGCCAGTTTGGGTCTAAGGGAGGCGGGCCTCGTACCACTAACCTACAATCTCCACAGAACTCTGGGGGCTGAGGGGACGGAGCTGTTAGGCTCTCATTCAGAACCCAGGGTGGCGGCCAAGCTGCAGGCTGTCTCTCAGCCCCAGCCCACCTCCATCTCCACCTGGGGCTGAGCCTGCTCCCCAAGCCCCTGCTCAGCCGAGGAGAAGGGCCCTCACCGAGGGAGTGCCCGGCACCCACAGGGGCAGGTACACATGCTGACCCACAACCAAAACCAAACACGTGCCCCTCTCCCCCCAGGAGTGGGAGAATCCTGGCACAGGAGGGAAATACTGTTCTTTTCCATTTTACTCCAAATGTGCTTCCTGGCTTCCCCCAGTGCCAGCAGGCGCAAAGTCCTTCGAGGCATCCGCAGGGAGCCCAGGACCCACCTGCGCGGGCTGCCTCCCACAGGACAGTCCCAGGCGGGGGCTGCTCCTGGCAGGCAGGCAGGCAGGCAGGTCTGGATGAAGCTGGGCCCTCACTGGCCACACTCACCCTTCGGCAGCTAGAGGGGAGGGCGAGGGAGCCATCACACAGCAAACTGGCCCGGGAGGAGACCAATGCCTGCAGCAGCCCCGGGGTGCTCGGTAGGTAACAGGGATTCACGGGGGGCGGGGGCTGGGCAGTGGCCCCCGGCACGCGAACTCTGTCCCTTTGACTATGACCTGGGACTCGCGCACCTGGCATGTGCGCAGATCCACTGGTCGATGATGGCCACGCCCCCGTCTTTGAAGAGCTCCAGCTCCTCCCACGTGGGCTCGAACCTCACCATCTCGGGTAACAGCTCCTTCAGCTCCTCATGTTCTGCAAATTGAAAGGAGCCGCCGTTGCGAGGGGGTCTGAGCTGCCACTGGGGTCTGCCCACCAAGACGGCACACACACTCCGGGACACGCTAATGCTCCGGGCGCTCGCAGAGGGGCGGAGGGGACAAAACCACAAAATGCAGTGGCCCTCCCAGCCCAGGGTCAGGAGGCATGCGGGTCTGCCCAGACACGACGGGGGCGAGAGGACGACAGAGCCAGGGCTGCCCACCCGTCCTCACGGCGTCTGTGGCCACAAACACTCTGTCCAGCCCGTGGATCCTCATGAGGCTGCGTATCTTCCTCACGGCTCTTTCCAGGCTGGGCACGTCGTCCCGGTGGCCCCAGGTGAAATCCTTCCTCCTCAGGTGCACGGCGAGGTAGGGGCCCCCCAGCGAGGAGCCCAGCTCCACCTGCAGAGGCGGCATGTGCTGGGGCGGGCCTGGGAGCCGGGTCAGCCTCCAGGCGCTGCCACTCAGGAGAGGCGGAGGGGACGGCGGTCCACACCCAGCATCCTGCACCGTGTGCCTGTGAGGGACTCTCAGGCGGACAGGATGTTTCCTAAGGCCGTGGAGTGACTAATTACCGAACCCTCTGATCTCAGTGCAGAAAAAGCAAGGTAAATGAAACATACGAATTAATTGAAAATAAAAACCTTGAGCCCTGCTCGTGTGGCTCAGCAGTTGAGTGTTGACCTGTGAACCCAGAGGTCACTGGTTGATTCCCTGTCGGGGCACATGCCCTGGTTGTGGGCTTGATCCCCAGTAGGGGGTGTGCAGGATGCAGGAGGCAGCAGATGGATGTTTCTATTTCTCTACCCTTCTCTCTTCCTCTCTCTCTAAAAATCAATAAGACATTTTTAAAAATTAAAAAAATAAAAGCCTTCCACTTAACATTGTATTTTTCCAGTAAAGACTAACCACATACCTAGGACATTTCACTCTAAGATAGCCACATGTCCCGTAAGAGAATAAGCAGGTGAAACGGTGTTCCTGTCTATGAAATAGTTTGCTCTTTCAAACAACTACGTTATACTGAAAATGCTTAAAAACTATGTCAATGTGAAAACGCAACATAATATTTCTTAAAATTAAGTTACTGGAAAACCCAACCTCCCAGAAAAGAAAATGTGTAAAGGGATGATGCTGGACCAAAAGCGTCAGTGGTGCTTGTGTGGGTGGACCGACTGTGCTATTTTTCCTTTATGGCTCTCGTATTGCAAAGGAACCACTGAACGTAACTGGTCATCGTTTCCTGTCTGCTCACGTATCTGCGACCTGATTTCACTCTAACGACGACGGTCTGGGCTGCCGGAACCTGCAGTAATTTCCCGTCCACTTCACCAAAGAGAAACTGTCCCAGCCATTTTCCTAGGTTTTCATCAGGACCGAGTGCGTGCGCACGTGCGCGCATATGTGTAGGGGGAGCGTGCACACAGGGGCATCCTGATGTGTGTGTGTGTGTGTGTGTGTGTGTGTGTGTGTAGGGAGGACATGACACAGGGGCGTCCTAATGACCAGCACCCATGATCATTACAGTAATGAGTGAGGACTGCACTAAGGGGGTGACACTGAAGGTGACAATCGTGTCACCCCCTGCTGTAAATTAAGGGGTTTGCCATCAGGCATCTCAAGAGATGACTTACATCTCCTCTAATTAGAGAGAGAAAGAGAAACTACCTTCATCTTGGTCCAGTCCTCCTCGTCGGGGATCCTGTCGGCCTTGTTGCTGGAATTGAGGTATTTAATTCTGAAATCATCGCCCACAGCACGCAGGTGCTTGGCAAACACCATGCTCCGCCTCGTCTGGGGGTGCAGACAGGACAGCTGAGCCCATCGGCCCCCAGGTGGGTGCCCAGCTCAGCCCCTGCCACGACCCACCCCCACCCCGGCCACACGGTCTCAGATATTAAAAAACGACCGAATTAAAACAACAGGGAACAGGTAGCAAGGCCTGCAGGCAGCACTCACGTCCCAGTACTCCTTTCCCCCGTAGTGATTGTGAAGGAGGTTCTCCGCTCTGTCCAACATCACGGACCTGTTTTAAACATCAGGAAGGAACGCCTAACTTTAAAAACTTTAAAAACGTTTACCAACACATGCTCCCCAGGGCAGCCTCCGAGGGGGCCGGGGGCCGGGAGGCACAGGCAACTGGGGCACATGGGCAGGTACTGCACTCCCCCAACACCACGGTCTGAGGGTTCATTTCCGGGTGGTTCTAGGAGTGCAATTAGTTCTGGCTAATGCACCGGGTTACCAAGCCCATGTGACTGACAATGCAAGAATGGAGTGGCCAGCGTGGGAACCCCGCCACGCGGGTCAAAAGAACGGTGGCTCCGAGGAGCGCTGCGCAGAGCCTAGGGTGTGGGTGCCGCCGAGCCAGCTCTGGGGCCCTTCCCTGGCCTTTCCCCAGAGACACACGCCTCCTCCTGGATTCCAGGGCTGTCCTGCCTTGCTGAGGAGTAAGTGTGGGGGGAGGGGCAAGATCTAACTTTCCAGCAACCCCACCCAGGCCACAGCCAGAAGGCATTCCGATGCCCCAGGACAGTGCACATACACATTCACACATGCACATGCATCATTCATGTGTGCTCATTCACATGCACATACACTCACATGTGCACACATGCACACATTCACACGTGAACATGCACCCACACACACACCCTCATTCACTGACCCTTGCTGAGTGGACGGTGCAGGCACCTACCGTGCTGTTGTGTTTCTCAAAAGCACAGGTGCAATGATAGAAGCCGATCCTTGAACAGACAGACAGGAAACTTTTAACCCCCTTGTTTCTTCATAACCCCAAAACCATCCCCTGGAAAAGAAGAGCCACAGGACCCCCGGTCAGTCTGTTTCCCACAGGCAGTAAGTACATCTGGGTGCACGCCCGCTCCCGGACTCTATACACCCAGGCACTCGCAGCGAGAGCTCACTGGCCAGGTGAGAGGCAGCGACGTAGGAGAATTCTAGAGAAACCCTCAGCTTCTCTGACTTGTGAGAATGGAGCTCTTTCCAGGAATCGGGGCCCACAGGCCGGGAGAGCAGGGCCACAGGAGGGAACCTGGCGGAACTGAGGTGTTTACTTCTGGACTCATAAGGACGCTGCCTGGGCCGGGTGCCCGCGCTGCAGTCCGTCCTTACAACACTCCTCCGAGCTTCCGCGTCGCTCAGGCTGGGCACGGCCCGGGAGCCGAGCGCCCTAAGGTGCCGGCCCTCCCACAGGAAGTCTTCCGATGGCCCCTTAGGATTGGGGTGACAAGACCCTTCCCAGGACCTGGTTCACTGGCCATCAACGCCGGTACCCAGGTGACCCGAGGCGCCCGTGGACGGGGACCAGGAGGCTGGTGCACACGGGGAGTGTGGCCACGTGGGCCGCGTGCGCTCCGAAGCTGGGTGACCTCAGCCCCACAGGCAGCGTGGCTCGCCCTTCGTACCTGAAGTACTCGTGCTGGTCCTGCGAGTACAGCGGCGTGTCCAGGCAGGGCCGCTCGTCCACCTTCTCCTCCCAGGTGCCCTCCTTCCACCCTTCCGCGTAGCCTTGCAGGACGTAGATCTGCTCAATGAAGGGCCCGCCGTTCTCTGGAAGAGACAAGAACTGACAGTAAATGGCCGCCACCGAAACGCGTCCTGTGGTCCGGAGCGGGCCGCCCCTGACAGAGAGGATGATCCCTCAGGACCCCTTCCTCCCGGGAACCGAAGGCAGCTTCAGTGAGGCTTTGCCAAACAAGTGACATCGGGGCACAGAGTTCCCGGAGGGGTGTGTGGGTTGGCTTGGGGGTGGTTGAGCTGTCCAGGCCTCGTCACCCTGGCCTCTTACAGCACCTGGGCCTGCCTCCACCCTCTTCTCTTTATCCCTGTACCCGCCCCCCCAAGGAAGGGCTGGCCTCATGCCAGTCACAGGCCCCATCCTCCTCTCCGGGGCTCCCCGGGGACCGGCCTCCCCACTGTGCCTCCGGTCATCAGCATCTCCCTCCCAGGGGCCTCCGAATAGCCATCCCCGTCTGGACCATCGCCCGGGGCTTGCTCATGCCCCGTGAAGCCATTCAAACTACATCCCTCAGAAGCCTTTCAGGGTCTTGGCCACCCGCCCCTCCAACACTGTGGATCCTGCCAGCATCCCTTTTCTCCTTGAACGCTTCACCACCTCAAACAATGCAGGCTTCAATGGCTTACTTAGATTCTTTCTTAAAAATCCTCATCTGAGGATATGTTTTTATTCATTTTAGAAAGAGGGAGAGGGGAACGAGGGAGGGGGTAGGGAGAGAATCAATGTGAGAAACACCAAATGGGGACAACCTAGGTATATGCCCGGACCAGGAATTGAACCCACCACCTTTTGATGCACAGGATAATGTTCCAACCACCAAGCCACCTGGTCCAGGCAGCGTCATTATATCCTTTATTTCCTGCTCCCCGTTCCCCACAGGAGCTCCAGAAGAGCGGGGGCCTGTGTCCCCACCCACACCTAGGACGTGCCTGCCACATCGTGGTGGTCAGAGATTTGTTCGAAGATGGAAGGAATGAGCCAGGAAGAGGGCCACAGCAAGGGACATCCCGGTGTCTTGTCCACGGTGTCTCCCTGGGCACTGTCATCTGCATGGTGGGGCCCCGGGGGCTCTCACAGTGAGGGACCGTGATGCAATACGAGAGGCTGGTATTGGCCAGGTGCTCTGCTGCACACCCCCACAACTCCATCCTGGGATGGCCCCGTGTCTGCCCCTTCTGTGGGGGAGGAGACAGCTGAGCAGTCAGCTTGTCGGGTAGGGTGGAGGCAAAGCCGTTCTGCCTGCCTGGGGCACGCCCTCTTCCCTCCCCCTGGTGGCTCCAGGTCCAGGGATGGGGCCTGGACAGCAGCAGGAAGGGCTCCTGTCTCCTGTCCCCACACACCTGCAGATTCCAGTCACTAAACACCATGCCAATGGCTGAGGCCCAGACCCGCCCCCGGGCCTGTCTGTCAGGAAACCCACGCCCCACCCTGCAGGAAGGTAAGGGCTGGTTCTCCTGGAAGCTCCGCAACCCGGGTTCAGAACCAGGCCAAGTCGGACTAAACACCCTGCTACATCTCCCGCCTTGGGCTGGGGGAGAGAGAAAGCTCCAAGAATGCTTTGCACAGTCTCAGAGTTTGCCTCTTCTGAGAAGACACTATGCCGTTCCAGGCCTGCAGCATTCACAGACCTTGAAAAATGAAGATGTGCAAGCCATCATCCGCAGTGTGAGCCCCGAGTCTAAGCTGCCCAGATCCCTGCAGAGCAGGAAATCAAGCAACGTCACAGAGTGACTGCTACAAGTATCAGCAGCTTGCAGACCGTGACTCATCGTTCATGCTACATGTAAAGTGGCTGACAGAATGTGACGGGCTCCCCCAGGCCTCTCTAGGGAAGCAGAGAAGACAGATCAGCGATTTGTTAGGCTTACGTCTTCTAAACAAAGCAACAGTAAGTGCTAAATACCTTTACTCTAAGAAAATCTTCAAGCAGGACTAAATAAAGGACACCCGGTCACGAGTTTCACCAGCACTGCGGCGGACATCGCAAGGTCAGCGCCACACGCACGTGGTGTTTTGGTCAAGTGGCCTCTTCTGCATGGAGCTGAGAGGAGCTAGGACAGCCCCGGCCTCCGTGGCAGCGGCTCTCTAACTGCACTTCCCTGACGCCCAGGCTGTCAGAGGTGAGGAGGACAGAGCCCATACCACTTCCGATCTACTTCCCTAGAAAAATTAAGGCAAAACCAAGGTCACTGGTACGTGGGGAACGGAAGGACACAGGGGCCCCTCCACAGAGCAAGGGCTACGACGTCCAACAGCAGGCCCGACGGAGACAGCCCTCGGGCCTGGCCTGCCGCCCACACCGGGACCGCCGCCTCACCTCCGATGAAGTCCTCGTACTCCATGACGGGGATGTTCTTGTTGAGACTGTCAAGATCAAAGAAGTCGGACCAGGGAATCCGGACCTGGTGAATGTCCGGGCTCTGCCAGTGGTAGAGGCGGCCCCAAGGGGGCAGCACCAACACCCACTCCTCGTGCTTCAGCAGGATCTTCAGGAGGGAGGCCATGCGGATGTAGACATCCCTGCGCAGGTTGAAGCCCTCTGGGGGGTTGACGTCGTACAGAAGATACCTGGGGGGGGGGGGGGGGGGGGGCAGGACAGCGGTACTTCAGGGTGGAGGTCTCTGGACAGAAAACCCCGAGGCACCAGAGGCCCACAGGAGATCATCCACCCTGGGGCTTTCAGTCACTTCTAGTCTTCGAGGTAGAGGCAGCTGCCCACCCGTTTCCATCTGACCGAAGACGGACAGAGCCCACGGGTAGGAGCAGCTGGCGATAACTGACACCTAAGCATGGCGGCCTCGGTGACCAGAACCTCCCGTGGTTTTCAAACTTTTTAGCCTACAGCCCACTTTGCACTCTTCATTACCGAGGACCCCAAAAGGCTGTTGTGTACGTGGGTTGGATCGGTAAATAACTCCTGCATTAAAGGTTAACGTAAGAACGTTAAAAAGCACGTGTTAATTCACTTCAAAGTAACACGCCCGTTCCGCGGTAACCCTTTTCAATAAAAAGCATGTATTTTTCAAAACAAAAAATAACTGGTGAGAAGGGTGGCAATGTTGGGGAATGTTTCCATCTGGTGAGGGCTGGGTTCTCCTCGCTGCTGCTGCATTCCACGTGCTGTGATATCACAGGTGGTCTCCGGGGGGAAAACACTAAACGGGGAAAGGAGGGACAAACACCCGCAGAGCTGGTGTGTGTGTGTGTGTGTGTGTGTGTGTGTGTGTGTGTGTGTGTGTGTGTTGGGGGAGGGGGCAGTCTCTTCAGAGAGGGGAGCAGACCTTGTTCCCAGGGGAGCCCACTGCTCCCGCTGCTCAGCTGTCCCTAGGTTGCAGCCACATTCACGTTTACATGGGTCAACTGGGTGGGAGGAAGAGAGTGGAACAGGGCAAATACCCACCAGTCTGGTATTACTGCGGAAATGGAACATCCAGGGGTTCCTGGACACACGCTGAGAACCGCTGCCCTGTCCAAAGCAACCCCATCTGCTACAAGGACCCAGACCCGGGTCCTGGGCATCTATGGCAACAGGTACTCATCCTCATCCTCCCCTTCCCCCCCGCATGGCCCCTTACTCCAGGTGGACTGTACGTAATCCAGGGGGTGGCCCATCTGCCCTCTCTGCACCTCCCACCCGGCACAGGTCTATTTTGTTCGAAGATGACCTGCGCTGACCCTTCTTTTTCAGGCCTGAGACGTGAACATCTGCACGGAGACTGAGGACCCCGTGCACATTCACAAAGCTGCGCTTTCTAAGAACCTCCCATCCTGGGGCTCCAGGAAACTCGGGGGGGGGGGGGGGGGGGAGCCTGCATCATCTCACCGGGTCCCGCGCCCGCCCGCCCTCCGCGCTGACCCACAGGCAGCCTGCCCTCCAGGCGTCTCCGGGGCCGCACCCGCCTCTGGCCGCCCTGGCTCGCGTCCCCTCCCGGCCCGGGCCTGCAAGCCCATCAGACCCACCTCCCCCACCCACCCCCCACCAGGGAACCACGCCGACAGCCCAGCCCCGCGTTTACCGTCTGAAGGTCGCCCTGTCCGACAGGAGGTTGGCCGGCGACCGGTTGAGCCAAAAATTCTCGTCCAAAGCCCAGGCGAACGGGCAGCTCGCTGCCCCGAGCAGCACGCAGACGACGCCCAGCGCCGCCATGGCCTCAGACGGCACGCACTTCCGGCCGCCAAGTCCCGCCCAGGAAGCGCCCGCCCGCCAGTCCCCGCGGGGCGCCTCGCCGGTAACCACGGCAACGTCCCGCGCCCCGCCCCGCCCCGCACGTGCGTGGTGCGTCCTCGAAAGTCCGGAAGTCTCCAGGGTCCCAGGCGCGGGGCAGCCGAGTCCCGCGGCGGAGTTCCGGGCCTTGGGCGGGGGGACAGCGGGGTCAGCGCGGGAAGTCGGGGGACAGCGCGGGGCGGGGGGGCCGCGCTGGCTGCGGGGATCGCGACCTCCGCTCGGCGCCCTTGCTGGCCGGGGAGGCGGAGCGTGGGCAGCACTCTGGCCTCGCAGGCAGGTGCCCGGCCTTGCTCCACTCCCCGGGCCCCGCATGGTGACTTCCCCTAGAGGCGAGGAGCCTTCTGCGGCCCTTCCACCCGTTTCTTCCGGGAGCACCTCGTGGAGAAAGGCGCAGGGGTCTCCACGCCGCCGGGAACCCCCACCCCCAGTGCGTCCCGCCAGGGAGGACTGCGGGGGGGAACCCCCTTCTCTCTCCTCTCCGCCTCCGCTAATAGGCCCCTGGAGTGTGGTCCTTACCAGAGGAGAGGCCTTTCATTAAGGAAAAAAGAGAGAGAGAAAAAAGAAATCTTGATACAAATAACTGGAAATAGCTTCCTCCTTCTGCACCACAGAATAGGCCCCTGGAGTGTGATCCTTACCAGAGGAGAGGTCTCACGCGCCTTTCATTAAGAGAAAAAATAAAAAAAAGAAATCTTGATACAAATAACTGGAAATAGCTTCCTCCTTCTGCACCGCGGTCTGATGGTTAAGGTTAACGGTGTTGCAGAAACGCCTGTTCTCCACCGACTTGAGCTGCAGCCACTTGGCCACCAGAGGGCAGAAGAGCCCTTCCCAAGGCCCTGGGCTGGGGAAGAAGGAGGAACCTCCAGACTGGCCCAGGGAGCTGGGGGGGTCTCAGACCTGGGTCTGTGTCTTTCCTGCCCTGGGAGCTGGGTCTGCTTCTCTCCAGTCTGGCCCAGTTCCCCAAAGAGGAGCAGCCATTTGGCCTGGGGTCCAGGCAGGTGTGGTGTGTGAGTTGTGAGGCCACACCTGTGAAAGCCATGATGGGCTCTG
Organism: Pipistrellus nathusii; assembly: GCA_963693515.1. Lineage (NCBI taxonomy): Eukaryota > Metazoa > Chordata > Mammalia > Chiroptera > Vespertilionidae > Pipistrellus > Pipistrellus nathusii. The sequence goes on along the minus strand of OY882859.1, from coordinate 189,101,930 downwards.
GGGTCTCAGAAGTTCCCTTGCTGAGCACCCAGACCCCAACCTCGGGGTGGGAGAGTCACAGGAAAAACTGAGCCCAGGAGTCTGAAGAGAGACAGATTCTTCTGGAAGCTGAGATTCCACAGTAGGGACAGCTGTGTCTGAAGCAGAGTACAGGAAAGGAGGGTAGGACAAACACCTGCAGAGCTGGTGTGTGTGTGTGTGTGTGTGTGTGTGTGTGTGTGTGTGTGTGTGTTGGGGGGTCCCAGGGGAGCCCACTGCACTGGCTGCTCAGCTGTCTCTAGGTTGCAGCCACATTCACAAACATCTTCCAGTCGACCTGGAGGTGGCCCTAGGGGTGTGGGGCAGAGGAGGAGCGGGAAAGGGCATTCGTAGGGAGACCTGATCAGCAGTCACAAAGCTGGAGGTAGGGATCGGGGTTGTGGTGGGGCAGAGCAGAGGATGGACTGAGAATCTGAGATCCAGGGAAAATGTCAGAGTACATACTTTGTTTCATTAATCGGGCTGTTTGTTTATGTTTGGAGAGCTGGTTTCAAGGACTCGGCTCAGCCCTCTCAGATAGCATCAACAGAACCACAAACAGATGAAGGGGGAGTGGTGTCCCTCCTTGGAACAAAGTGCAGGGACCTCTGCTGATTCAAAAGGAGACCTTTAATCAGGTATCGACTCCACACGACCCTTGCCTTCTGTGCTCTGGGGCTCTGTATCTGGCCAGGAATGCAAATTCTTCCAGAGGAGTCCCCAAAACTGCAGAGGATGGGCCTCTGGGGAGCGGACAGGAGGATAGTTTAGATCCAGCCCTTGAGAACCCAGAAAGGGGTGGAGGGCCCTTTATCCAGATTCTCCACAGCCAAAGACATTGTAGCTGAGTTGCAGGCGTGGTGGGGGACTCTGACCTCAGTCTGAGTGGGGAGCAGCCTGCCTGACTCCGGGGCTGGGAGAGAAGCTGCCGCAGGTGAAAGGGCCAGTGTGGGCACCCCACTGTGTGTGGTGGGTGGAATGTGTTCTTTTTCAAATGCACAGCCAGTTGTCACATCATCATTTATTGAAAAGGGTATCCTTTTTTCACGTAAATTCCCTCAAATACAGGGTGCCGTCTCTGCTGTGCCAGTCCTGACCCGCGCGCCTATCTGTCAATTTCTGTGCAGCAGCGGTGCATTGGTTAGGATGGCTTTGCAGCAAACCCCTTACAGGCATTTCGCAGCTAAGCTCGCACACTTTCTCCTCTAAAGTGCAGTTTAGAACCCACTGTTTGCAGCCAGTCCTGCTGGGAGTTTTATCAGGACTGCACGTGGGCACACTTGGGAAGCTAACGTCATGTGATCTGGAGTCTGGCTCCCCGGTGGGTCTGTATCTGGACTTATTTAAACTTCAGTAAAGTTTTCTAGTTTTGTTTTATGTCACAGTCATTTCTTCACTTATTTCTGGGTTTTACTGCTGTCATGAATGGGGCACTTTTGCTTATGAAATATTATTTACACTAGAGGCCCAGTGCATGAGTTCGTGCACCAGCGAGGTCCCTTGGCCTGGCTCATAGGATTGGGCCAAAACTGGCTCTCCAACGTCCCCTGAGGGCTCCCGGATTGTGAGAGGGTGCAGGCCAGGCCAGTGGATCCCACTGGTACACAATCAGCTGGGGAGGGATGCCGGAGGTTGGCCAGCTGGTAAGGGACTGCAGGAGGGCTCCAGGGCGTGTCTGGCCCACTCCAGTCCCAATCGGCCAGACCCTAGCAGCAAGCTAACCTACCAATTGACCATCTGCTTCCTGGTGGTCAGTGCACAGCATAGCAAGTGGTTGAGTGGCCTTGCTATATCATTAGGATATTACACTTTGATTGATTGAATGGCTGACCAGACAGTTAGCATATTAGGCTTTTATTATATTATTATATACTAGAGGCCTGGTGCATGAAATTCGTGGATGGGGGGAGGGTCCCCTCAGCCCAGCAAGCACCCTCTCCAATCCGAGACCCCTTGGGGGATGTCCAGCTGGTTTAGGCCTGATCCTCAGTCGGACATCCCTCTCACAATCCTGGACCACTGGCTCCTAACTGCTCACCTGCCTGTCTGATCACCCCTCACTGCTCCTCCCGCGCCCCTCCCCCTTCCTCCCCCCCTTGCTGGCCTGCGGCCTTATCATCCCCAACTGTCTTTCCCCCATTGACCTGGTTGCCCCAACTGCCCTCCTGCCAGCCTGGTCACCCCACACAGCCTGCTGCTCAGTCATTTGATTGTCCCTCACTAATCCCCCTGCCAGCCCGGTCGGCCCCATGCAACCTGTTTGGTCGTCCATTTGGTTGTTATGGTGGCTTAGGCTTTTATATAGATAGAAGATATTGCTGCTTTAATAAATGCTATTATATTTGTGTGTTGACCCTAAAATTGGCTGCTTTTATTTTGAATGGTTTGCCAGTTGATTGTTTTAGATTTCCTAGACAAATAGTCATGTAATTATGCAAATAATTGTATTTTTATCTCTGCCTTTATAGTATATATGTACTTCACATGTATTTTCTTGTATTGTCACATGCACTAGGATTCAAATATAAAATCGGGCATCTTTCTCTTGTTTCTGACTATAATGTGAATGGCTCTAATGCAACTGTCAGCAAACCATGGCTGGGAGCCAAACCCTGCCCACGGGGGTCTCTCTTTGTAAGTAAAGTTTCATTGGCAGGCAGCCTGGCCTGTTCATTTACATGTTTTCTAATCGGCTGCTCTCATACTGTGGCATCAGTGTTAAGTAGTTGGGACAGAGACCATATGGCCGGAAAAACTTAAAATATTTGCTGCCTGACCCTTTGCAGAAGTTTGCTGACCCCTGTTCTCATGTATTAAGTGCAATGCTCGTTGGAGGTTGAGGAATTTTCCTACCATTCCGAGCTTCCTGAAGGTCTGGTTGGGTGTGCTTCCAACTCAGCAGTAAGTATTATATGTTACCAGGTGCTTTCGGGGGGATTGGCTATTTTTTGAGATGACCAGGGATTTTCCTCTCTTTAATCTCTTAATGTAGCGAACTGCACCCACAGATTTTATAATGTTGACTCATCCTTGCATTCCTGAGATGAGCTTTATTTGCCCCTGATGCATTGGGTTCTGTTTGTCAGAGCATTTATTTGGGGTAATTATGTCCCTGCTATAAATCACATGTCCCCATGAGTGTGTGTGTGTGTGTGTGTGTATGTGTTATCTCATCACTGGGATATGTGCTGGGAAAGGTGCATATCATCAGAGACGAATGACCGAGTGGCATCTGCCACTCCCAGTTCAGAACCTGGGAGACCCCGAGCTCAGTGGCGACATGACCGTGCTGTGTGACCTGCTGCACCAACGTCTCGGAGGATGAGAGAGCGATGTGAGCGCGGGGCCAGCTGCAGTCAGCGTGCGGGGCTGACGCGGGTTTGCGGACTGGGCGTGTGGGAGAGAGAACATTCTCCTGGCAAAGCCGGCGGAGCAGCATCGGAGCTGGAGAAGGCGGGCCGGGCTCTGCATGCGAACCTTCAGACCAGCAGTCACATCTGGGCCAGTATCTCCAAGGGGCTTAGAACCAGAGCCCAGAGCAATGCCGAGGACGTGGGATGGTGTGCGATTTCACAATCGAAGGGAATCGGTGTCCAATGTCGAATACTGAAGCATGGTAACGTGCTGAAGGCTTGCCCAGGGACCAAGGGGCTGCTGCCCACGTGCGGTGGCTCTTCAGAGCCTCCTTGGCCCCTTGGAGGTGGGCACCCCCAAATGTTGGTGGGGACCCTTGGGCCACAAGGACAGGACTGAATTCCCAGGAGCTCGAGCTAAGAGCAGAATGCGCTGTAGTTCAGAGGGAGAGAAAAGTGAGCCAGGGTCCCTTTGATGCTTCCTGGCCCTTAGCGTCTCTGTTGCTATGTCATCTCCTTCTCACCCCCTCTCTTCTCCCCACCCCCCCATTTCTCTCTCTTTCTGCTCTCCACATGTGTCACTCACTGCTCATGGGGGCAGCCACGTAAGATGGCAGAACACACTTCTAGTAAGATGGGTTGGCACAGAGCAGGAGGCACCAGGGAAGACCTGGAGTCATACGTTTGGTGCTGCCATTGACGGCGGGTGGCGGAGATGCTAGAATTACGTGGGCATCAGAAATCACCTGGTTTTACAGGCACAAAAAATTTGTGGATAATCAGGCACTTCCAGCCCTGACCCCAGCCCAGTGTCCACTGGGCAACGGCATGTTTTCGGATGCAGGGAGTTTCCGGAGGCAGAGGGCCGGGCCCGGGCCCCTCAGAAGTGTGGGCCCAGCGTTCATGCCTACACCGTCACCACCCATCCCCCACGGGTCCCGGAGTGATGGTAAGGTCCGGGAGACATTTCCCAGAGCAGCGGTTCATCGAGTCCCGGGAGGCACTTGAGAATCGCCCGTCAAAATGCAGGATGGAATGTCCGTGCTGTAACCGGACAGCTTCCTGCAAACCGCAGCTTTCTATCTTAATCTCATGGAACTGGGAAAGCCCAGGTCGTGAGAACATCAGAAGCATTCCTTTGAAAGCCAGCAGGCGCTGGGCTGGTGGCTGAGGGGCGGCCAGGGTCCTGGGAACCTCCTCTGGCCCTGAACTCAGCGCCCCCGCCCCAGGCGTCTCACCGGCCCCTGTCCCAGGATGGGGTCCCTTGAGGCCTCCTCCATCTGTTCCTCATGCAGGCAACCCCCTGTCCACTGCCCAAGTTCATCCTCATCCTCACCCTCACCCTCACCCTCATCCTCACCCTCATCCTCACCCTCATCCTCACCCTCATCCTCATCCTCACCCTCACCCTCACCCTCATCCTCACTCTCACCCTCATCCTCACCCTCAACCTCACCCTCATCCTCATCCTCATCCTCATCCTCAATTCTCATTCTCATCCTTTTCCTCATCCTCATCATCCTCCTCCTCACCCTCACCCTCATCCTCACCCTCACCCTCATCCTCACCCTCATCCTCACCCTCACCCTCACCCTCATCCTCATCCTCATTCTCATCCTCACCCTCATCCTCACCCTCACCCTCCTCCTCACCCTCACCCTCACCCTCACCCTCACCCTCACCCTCACCCTCATCCTCATTCTCATTCTCATCCTCACCCTCATCCTCACCCTCATCCTCACCCTCACCCTCATCCTCACCCTCACCCTCACCCTCACCTTCATCCTTATCCTCATCCTCATCCTCACTCTCACCCTCATCCTCACCCTCACCTTCACCCTCACCTTCACCCTTACCCTCACCCTCACCCTCATCCTCATCCTCACTCTCACCCTCATCCTCACCCTCACCCTCACCCTCCTCCTCACCCTCACCCTCACCCTCACCCTCACCCTCACCCTCCTCCTCACCCTCATCCTCATCGCCTTGCTTCCTTCTCAGGGAGCCCTGGGCTCTGGGGAATCTCGGAACAGAAGTCAAGGACACTGAGCCCCATACCAGGCCTCACCTGCACCCACACCTGTCCTGGTCCCATCCCCTCCACCAGTCCCTCATCAGCCGACCCTCCCTACTGGTTCCTCCACCAGCACAAGTGACCTGAAGTACTTTTCACCTGAATCAAAGTAATCCATCCACACGAGGTGCCGCCCTCTCTGTGCTGTCCCTCCTGTCCTGCCCGCCACCTCCGTTGCCCTGGCCCAGGTCAGTGGCCACCTCCACATTCCAAATCTGGGAAATCCTGTGACTTCACCCACCCACACCCCAGAGTTCCCTCGGCCTCTGCACTGGGTTTGCTTTCAGGGCGGGGGTGTCTTCGTCCCTCGCGTTGGTCTCTTTCCTGTGCCTCTCTCTCGTGTCCCATGCTAAGTCCTCCGTAGATTTTGTTGGAAACGGGGGAAGGAATAGCCCGGCCTGAGGGTCCACCCAGCAGGACCTGTGGGACCTGCCTCCCAGGGACCCTCCCGCTCTGCCCCGCAGGAGGGGCCGGGCAGGGATCACACTAGGGCCCCTTCCCCCAGCCCGGGAGCCGCCCAGAGCGTGTCTTCTTCCCTCTGCACGCAACTGGGAGGGGCATCCCTCCCCGGGTCACGGCACCCAAAGGAGGTTGGGAGATGCTGTCTCACCCACTGTGCCCGCCTCCCTGCCAGCACCTGCCTGCTCTTCCTGGCGTCTCTGCACCCACTCAACAGACCTCCGTTTCCTCCTGCAAGACCCTGCACCCAAGTCTGGCCGGCCAATTGGAATGTCTTCCTCTGGGTCCTGCCGGGAGCCGGCCTGGAAGTCAGGGCCCCCGGTCAGGCCTGGCCTGGTTTCCTGAGGATGCCCAACAGCAGCTGACAGCAGAGGCTGGACAGTGCTGACCTTCAGGGGCATGTGGCCTGGCCCAGACAGTCACCACCCCAGCAGTGACCATGAGCACGGGCACAGGGCTTGTGGCAGCAGAAGCCGAGCCTGTGGTTAGTGGAGGGCAGCCTGACCCCTCAAGGACCCCCGTTTGCCTGTGGGCCTCCTGGGACAAAGCCACCGGGGCCAGGACAGCCTCAGCGCACCCTTCCTGGGACCCAGATCGTCATGTGCTGCCACTGCTGCCTGACGTTCTGGGCCACGGTGTCAGCCACACTGCTCTCCCTGAGGAACCAGGCTTCTCTGACCAGCCTCAGGGCTGCGACCCCCCAAGTGGCCAGCAGCTCGGACCCACCCTACGGACAGCAAAGCAGGCTGGCACCATCAACCCAGCATGCGCCCGGCACTTCCAGTCCTGCCCCGGGGGTGTCACCAGGCTGTCAGGGGCCTCCTCTGGCCGCTGGCGCTTCCCGTGGAGAAGGGTCGGATGTGCCCGATGGGGAAGGGGCAGGGGTAATGCCAGTAGGACTGATGGGCTGGGACGGGTGGGAGTGTGGGTGTTGACGTGAAGTCAAATGAATGACTTTGTCATGAGTCCCGGCAGCGCCACTGCGCCTGGCGGTTAAATATTTCGTTGGAGATGCTGGAGTTTTGAAGCTCAGCTTCCCAACAGCCAGAAGAGGGGGCAGGGGGGGGAGGGCTGGAAGCATTCGTAGGTGGTTTTATCCCAAAAGTAATCTTTGAAGCCGCCACCCTCCCACGCAGAGGAAGCGGCCCAGCCCTCGGCAGGCTGCCAGGGGAGCTGTGTCTCCCCCCTCCCCTCCCTCTCCTCCAGCCTCGCCCGGGCGCCATAATGTGGCCCCAGGGACGGTCTCCAAACATCAGCCTCACACCCTGGAGCCGGGACAGGCTCCTGCAGCCTCTGAAGAGAGACAGTTATCATCGTTATCTTCGCTCCGACAGGGCCTGTGACGGAGCCAGCGGCAGCCTCCAGGGCCCCGCGCGCGTGTGGGGAACCCGTTAGCGCCCGTGAATGCTTTTCCTTCTGTCCCTGGTCTTGGCCGGCAGCGGGGGAGGCTGGGCTGTCTGTGAGGGCCGGTACCCCGCCCCAGGCTGGCTCCCCGGGGGGGGGGGGGGGGGGGGCCAGCCTGCTGTGCTGGGACGGGCCCCCCTCACCGCCCTTTCCCAAAAGGTGCTCGGTCGCCAATTGTTGAAATACGGACAGAAAGAATACAGTGGGCAGCATCATCACCTGGATTATAGAAATCAGAAGGGCCGGTGATACGGGTCACAGGCACCCTGTGAACCCCTTGGGGCCTTTCCTGGCACAAACCCACAGCTTGGGCCGAGGACGGAGGGGACTCAGAGGGCAGCGCGTCCTGTGGGCAGGTGGCCGAAGCGCCACGCACAGAGGGGGCCAGGACAGGAGAAGTGCCACCTCCAGGAGGCAGAAGGTGAGCAGAGCGCAGGCCAAGTTCAGGGGGGATGGGAGGCTGAGGTTCAGTGAGTGAGTGGGCTTGGGCCCTGTCCAGCGGACATGACAGACACGTACGCCCAGAACTTCCCAACATAGGAGGAGGGGATAACCACTCAGGTCCCACCTCCCCAGATGGGGTTCACCTAGCCTCCTGCCTACCTCTCAGAGATCTGGGTCAGGGCTCTGGGAGGGGCCTGGGAATGTGAATTTTTAAGAAGTGCCTTGCCAGGCCATGTGGCTCAACAGTTGAGGGTCGACCAGTTAAACTGAGATCATGGTTCGATTCCCAGTCAGTTCACATGCCTGCGTTTTGGGCTTGATCCCCAGTAGGTGGCATACAGGAAGCAGCTGATCAAGATTTTCATCATTGATGTTCCTATCTCTTTCCCCTCCCCTTCCTCTCTCTGAAATCAATATCAATATCTATCTATCTATCTATCTATCTATCTATCTATATATATATATATACACACACACACACACACACACTAATAAAGGGGAAACATGCAAATTGACCATACCACCACTATACCCAGCAGCCAATCCAGAGCAAGTATGCAAATTAACCCAACAAATATGGCAGTGGCCAGGGAGCTGGAGCAAGCAGGAGGCTTGGGTTGCCCTCTGGCAGTGGACGATGCCAAACTTGGGTTAATATAATTTTTTTTAAAGAAGTGCCTTGGAAGAATCTGACCACTAGGGAAACAGAAACCCAGGAACCTAGTGAGAGTGGGTTAGGGGCCCTCCTGGAGCTCTGAGGCCACCCCACATCCAGCCCATGAGCCCCTGGGTCCAGGGGGTTGGGGTACTAGCAACCCTGGGCCCTACTCCATCATCTGGCTCAGCTCAGCTGTGCGACAAAATGGCATATGGCCTGTGGCCTGTGGCCCACGCATCCACCTGGCTTCAGGGTGTGGATCTGGGAGCGAGAACCCAGCCCTGGTGGGCAGGGTGGCCTCCAATGCAGGGCACAATGTCAGGGCTAAAACCCAGAGCACCCAGAGCCTGGGGTGGGGAGGGAGCAGGCCCCCAGGTGGGTGCTCACATGGGCTTTCATGGGTGGGAGGAAGGGTGCAGAAGAGGCTCATAGTGGGACCGACTCAGTGTCCCGTGCTCTGCTCAACACTCAGATGGGGCATGGGTGAGAGCAGCAGGAGTTGGCCTCCCACCAGTCCCCGCCCCCTAGGTCTAGGGTCCCAAGCTGTGGGTCTGTGCCAGCTTGGCAGAGGCCTGGGGTGGGGTCCCAGCCCCACCTCCCTGAGGGTCCTGAAGACAGCTAGGTGCCAGCCGGCATCTGCAGCTGCAAGGTGAGAGCAGAAACCAGCCACATGAGGAATTGTGTGTTTTTTAATTTACTTTTTATTTCAAACCATCTTCAAACATTGAAAAGTTGCAAGAGTAAAGAGTACAGAGAATACCCGCATATGCATCAACCAGGGGCCTATTTAAATTTTGCCAGTTGTCAGAATCATGTTGTTGACAACAAAATATGCAATCTAGGGTCCCATGTCACCCGTTGCCATGTCTCCACATCCCCTGAATCCTGGTACATTCCTCAGTCTTTCCTGTTGTGATTGTGACATCGGAGAGCGAAAGGTTCCCAGTTTGGGTTTGTCTGATTCGTCCCAGATGCCCCTGACCGGGAATTGCCCCTCACCGGACAGGCCCTGTCCCCGATCCACCCCTGGAGGAGCTCACCGGGGCCGTCGGGTGGAGGAGGGTCTGCAGGGGTCTCCGCTGGAGCATTAGCACTGCAGTTTGTACACATTCTATGGGGTTTCATTCCACTTTCACCAGCTGGCATCTCCTGGGGTCTCACTGCCTGAGTGATGGTTGCTGTGATGGCTGACAAGTACATAATGACTTCTACGGCCGTGATTTATCGGCTGGAATTCTATGGTAGGGAAGAGCCCTCTCTTTCCCCCATTTATTACTTACATTTATTTATGTCAATGGACCTCACACAGTCCCAGCGGATGCAGTGGGTTCTCATCTGTCGCTGCCCTTATTTAGTTTATTCTGACGCCCGAATTTGTGCAGCGGGAGCCCTTCTGGCTGGTTTTGTGTCTCTTTAATATGCGCCCATGTTTTCAAGCACTTCATGACCTTGCTCCTCCCCCTTTTCCTTCCCCCTCATGCTCCCCCCCCCTCTGCCATACTTTACACCCAACTCTCAGTACAATCAGGCCCCTCTTTGATGTACGGACTTCCCACCTCTGCCAGGGAGACCACCAGACACTGGACTGCCTGCAGTTCCCGAACATTTGTCAGTTACTCAGTAACACCCCCTTCTCCCATCTGCTTGTGTGGGAAGGAGGGCGGGTGTCTTCCAGTGAGGCACCCTCATGTGGAAGATGGGGACCTCGCTCTATACTATCCCTGGGCTCAAGGGGGCAAGTCCTTTTTTTTTTTTTTTTTTTTTTTAAATATATTTTATTGATTTTTTACAGAGAGGAAGAGAGAGGGATAGAGAGTTAGAAACATCGATGAGAGAGAATCATTGATCAGCTGCCTCTTGCAATACCCCCCACTGGGGATGTGTCTGCAACTAAGGTACATGCCCTTGACTGGAATCGAACCTGGGACCTTTCAGTCCGCAGGCTGACGCTCTATCCACTGAGCCAAACCGGTTTCAGCCGGGGCAAGTCCTGCTGGTCCTGGGGCAGCCCATGGTCAGGCTCAGCAACAGAGGAGGCTGGAGGCTCCTTCTTCCTTCTGCTCTCTCACCACCACCCCCCCTGCCCCCACCCTCAGCCCAGCCCTGCCCATTCTGACGTGGAAGGAAGGCCAACTCACAATCTGCTGGGCCAGCCAAGGAGTCAGGGCCGCCTGCTCCTGACTCCGCTGCAGTGAGCCAGTTGGGCGGGGGGAGGTTTGGGAGGCCACTTCAGTCCAGATGCCTCCTCTGAGATGAATGGCAAAGGTCAAAGGCAGCCCCAGGGGAAATAGTTCCCACACCTAATCATGTCCAGAGCTAGTCGGGAGTGAGGCTGGGAGCACATGGTGGGTGCGAACAAGGCCCCTTTGTGCGCCGGGGCAGCTGCAGCCAAGCAGCGAGCTAAATGGACAGGCGTCTGGCCGCCCGGCCCGCCCCGGGGATGGGAGTTCCCCCCCATTGTCACAACCGTGTCTGAGGCCTCCGTCAGCCCGAGCCCCGTCCCTGGGCCTGCAGGGGCGCCCAGGACCCTGGCGGCAGTCAAGGACCACTTTCTTCCCAGCAGAAAATTCCCAAGCCAAGACAGTCATAAACATATGGTCATGCTGATGGTCCGTCAGAGCTGCTGGGACAATGGGAAGTGGGTCATTTAAGCTAGCTGGGGCTTATTTAGTTTATTTCCAACTCAGAGCCTGCGGCTGAGTCCCAAGCTCTGAGGTGGATATGAAATGTGAGGAACTGCAGACCAGCAGGGATCTGTGTGGGGCCCCTCATGGCCTCATGGGGGACAGGGGCAGCGAGGACAGGGCTCTGTGCCCCTGCTGCTACAAGTGGAGCCTGCCACTGCCACCACGACCCTCCCCGTTGTGCTCCAGAGGGGGTGAATCCCAAAGCGGGGGGCACAAGTTCACACATGCTTGCATGCACAAACACAGCAGAACACATGCCCCCGCACAGCAGAACACATGCCCCCACACAGCAGAACACACGCACCCACACAGCAGGAACACACACAGCAAGAATACGTGATGCATGTACACAGCAGCACACACACGCCTGCATGCACACACAGCAGAAACACATTCTATGCAGCTCGTGAAGAGGGGTGCACCATCTGTTCCCTGAGGACTTTGGCACACACACGTCTGCACACACACAAGCACACATTGGACCCCACCAGCCCCGCTAAGCTGCACGCTCAGTGGAATCAGGGGCTTGATGCTCCCATCCCTTCCTGCTGCTGACCGCCCAGGGCCAGGACGGACCGTCCCAGGGCCACCCGGAGGAGGCTGAGAGGCGGAGCTCGGCGAGGGGCAGTGTTCCCCCTCCGTGCTGGCGCCCCAGGAGATAACCGCGGGCCTGGAGCGCGTTGCTGGAACTGTCCGCCCAAACCGCAGCTATGCGGCCTGGAGCTGGCCTGCGTGTTTACAGGGCCGGGGGTAACGGAAGGAGGCTCTTGTAAACACTGCAGAATTGCAACATGTCCTCTGAGTCCATATCGTGGAGTGGGTGTCACATGGCGTGCAAGGGCCCTGGGGACCTGAGCCTTCGGGGGCGGCCTCTCTCAGGCAGGCTGGCGGGTGGCCCCCAGGACGCTGACCGGGCTTGTGGTCACCTGCGGATGCTGCGACCGCTGCTCTGCAGCCAGAGAGGCTGAGAGTCTAGCTTCCAGCCGAGACCCCCCCCCTCAGGTGGCCTTGGCCCGGCCTCTCCTTCCCCTCTGCCTGAGGGGCTTGTGACCTAACAGCATCTGGTCACGTGGATACAGGTGCACGTACACACACACACACACACACACACACACACACACACCATATCCATGTTCAGTCCCTGGAACCGTGAATGTGTCTAATAAGGAAAGGACATCTGTGGGTCTGGTTTCGGCTCTGGGATGAGGAAATCATCCCGGATTAGCTGGGTGGGCCCTTAATACGTACAGAGAGGAGAGAGGAGGACACACACAGGGCGGGGGCCATTGAGCACAAACACAGAGAATGAGCGACGTGGCCGCACGCCCGGGGAACACAGCTCCCTGTTGGCCAGCAGCACCGGGAGTCCTGTGCCTCCTCTCTCAGCCTGGAATGGCCTCACCACTCCCTTCCATCTGCGGGCACACTGACTATGCGTGCACCTGCAGGCGGGTGGAGGTGTGTGTGAGTGCCAGCATGTGTGCAGGTGTGGCTGTGTGTGAGCATGTGAGCTTGTGTGTGTGTATGTGTGCGTATGCACTCCAGGAACTGACTGTCAGGGAGGCGCCTTCCCTGGGTCCTCGGCGGGAGCACGGCCCTGAGGCGCCCTGAACTCTGGGGAATGAGTGTCTGTGGTCCTTCGTCACCGCCACCTTGGGACATTGGTGGACTCCTCAGAACCGCAGGGGCCCTTGTTCACGCTCCCTTAAAAGGAAGGGGCACAGGCCTGGGCACACAGGCTGCCCAGAGATCGGCTCACCTGCCTCTTTGGCAAGAAAATTAATTGCAGATAATGAGCCATGACTTGAAATCTCCAGAAATATCTGTTTTCCCTGGACATTTAATCCTCTGTGCACTGATCAGAAAATTGAAACCGCCACGCACGAGCAGCCGGCAGCCACCGCTCTGCAGTGGTGGGGCTGGCACAGGGGGAGGGCCGGGGATTGAGAGCTGGTGCAGGGTGCCAGGACTGACCCGTGACGCCTGCTCCTCACAGACCCTGCGGGCCGGGCCGGGGAGCCCCAGCTGACTGTGAACTCGGGCTGTAGACTCCAGGCTCACTGAGTCCCTGCCCTGGCCACACCATACCCACACCTGCTTGCCCTTACACTGGGAGAAAATGAGTCCGGAAGTGGAGCAACCACTTGGCTAAGGCCAAACAGTTGCTCCAGGGAAACCAGCCACTACCCATCCCTGACGTCCCAGCTGCCCCTGATGTCGGCGCTGAGGACGGACAGGAGGGGCTGCCCTCCTTAAAGATGGGACTGAACTCCCAGCCCAGCACTGGCCTCCTGGGTGATGGAGTTACTTCAGGAACACACAAGCACCCGTGCGCGTGCACACACACAAGCACACATGCTCACACACAGCCACACCTGCACACATGCTGGCACTCACACACACCTCCACATGCCTGCAGGTGCAGCACAGTCAGTGTGGCCGCAGGTGAAGCGAGTGGCAAGGACATTCCAGCTGAGAGAGAAGGCACAGGATTCCCGGTGCTGCCGGCTGAGGAGCTGGCTAAGAGTCTGGAGGGGAAAGACCAGCCCTGAGTCCAGATGGCAATCCCCACACTCCGGGAGCGCCCTTCCCGGCAGCCCACTGACTCCCGATTGGAGGCCCGGCACCCCGGCCTTCCCCAGAGCCAGCAGAGAGACGGAAGACTAAACAACACCATCCACTTCTCATTTCCCGAAAACCCCTTTCGGCCAAAATAAATAGATGTCGATCAGCTGCTCTGTCGTCCATAGAAACACTGGTTGGCTGAGAGACAGGCAGAACAGCCAGAGGGTGGGGGAATGTGGACTGGCTAACCCCCTGTGTGCTGCCTCCGTCAACGAGGGGGAGGTCAGGACAGCAGGAGTCTCCGATACGCATCCCACCTCACGAATGTGAAGATATCTGTCCCCCACATTGACACACATGTGAGAAGCAACCTTAGCCAAATCCCGAGAGATTTCTGATGGAGCCTGGCACTAGGAACAGTCCGTTAGAAGAAGAGCCAGGACAATAACCGAGGGGCTGGCACAGTGCTGACCATGCTGGAGGCTGGCTTATGCGGACTTACCCTAAAGCCACAGCCAGTCAGGCCACGTGGTGCTGGCGGCAGAACAGACAAGATCAACGGGACAGACAGAGCCCAGGAATAGGCCCAGACACATGCAGGGACTGACCGCTGACAAAGGAGCAAAGGCTATTCCATGGAGCAAAGACTATCCACTTTTCTTTCACAAATGGTGGAACGAAAACATATTTAGACATAGACCTCACACCCATCACAGAAATGAACTCGAAATGGGTCACAGACCTGAGCGTAAAAGGCAAAACGACGAAACTTCAGGAGGAAACCTACACCATCTTGGTTAGGGTGATGCGCCCCGAAGGAACTGATAAACTGGGTTTTGTTTAATTTTATCGGCATTTAAAACTTCTTCTCTGACAAAGGTGCTGTCGAGAGAATGAGAAGGCAAGCCACCAACCGGGAGGGAATATTGGCAAGACACGTGTCTGATAAAGGACTGTTGTCCGAAATATATGCGAACCCTTAAAACTCAACAATGAGCCCCAGCTGGTTTGGCTCAATGGATAGAGCATTGGCCTGTCGACTGAAGGGTCCCAGGTTCGATCCCAGCCAAGGACACGTGCCTGGGTTGTGGGCTTGATCCCCATTAGGGGGCATGCAGGAGACAGCCAATCAATGGCTCTCTATCATCATTGATGTTTCTATTTCTCCCTTCCTCTCCCTTCCTCTCTGAAATCAATAAAAAAATATATCTAAAAAGAAAAAACAAAAACAAAAAACTCAACAATGAGAAAATGGACAGTTTAAAACATAGACCGAAGACCTTAACAGACACCTCACCAAAGAAGACATACCAATGACAAATAAGCACATTAGAAAATGCTCTAGAGAAATGCAAATAAAAACAACAATGAGATGCCTCTGCGCACCTATCAGAATGGCCACAATCCAGAGCACGGACACCTCCAGGTGCTGGCGAGGATGGGAGCAACAGGAACTCATGCTGCTGGTGGTATGCACATGGTGTAGCCCCCGGGGGACACAATCTAGTGGTTTCTTCCAAAATGAAAACACTCTTACCCCACAGGGTGCGGCAAAAGTAGGCTCACAGTGGTGAGGACGCAAAACATGGAGTTTATTCTTGCATTTCTGGGTATTAATCGTTTTCCATACGAACAACGGTAAACCCACATTTGCCCCATCTGTCTTACCCAGCAATCACACTCGTTGGTGTTTTACCAAAGGAGTTGAAAATGTATGTTCACTCAAGTGCCTGCACATGAATGGATCCAGCTTTATTCACAATGGCCCAACTTGGAAGCAACCAAGATGTCCTTCAGTAGGTGAAAGAATAAATAAACTGAGGTCTGTCTAGACAATGGAATATTATTTACTGGTAATAGAAGCCTACTATGTTAATGTACGGTCAGCTGTTCAGCCAATCAAAGCATAATATGCTAATGATATGCTAAGGCCGCTCAACCGCTTGCTATGATATGCACTGACCACCAGGGGATAACTAGGTTAGCTTGCTGCTGGGGTCTGGCCGATCGGGACTGAACAAGATAGGCCGGACACACCCTGGATCCCACCCACCTCCTGCATCCCTTGCCAGCCCCAATCATGTACCAGTGAGGTCCCTCAGCCTGGCTGTGCACTTTCACAATCTGGGACCCTTTGGGGGATGTCAGAGAACCGTTTTGGGCCCGATCCCACAGGCCAGGCATGTGTCTGATAAAGGACTATTGCACGAATCCCACTGGTGCACAAATTCATGCACTGGCCCTCAAGTTTACTGATAAAAGGAAATGCGCTCTGCCTGGCCTCCATGACCCAGTGGTTGAGCATTGACCTAAGAAGCAGGAGGTTATGACTCAATTCCCAGACAAGGTGCATGCTCAGGTTACCAGTCCGATCCCCAGTAGAGGGCGTGCAGGAGGCAGCTGATCAATGACTCTCATCACATTACTTACTGATTATAAAAGCCTAATATGCTAAGTGTGCGGTCATCTGTTCAATCAATCAAAGCATAATATGCTAATGATATGCTAAGGCCGCTCAACCACTTGCTATGATGTGCACTGACCACCAGGGTCAGTACACATCATAGCAAGCGGTTTCTAGCTTTCTCTTCCTCTCCTTTCCTCTCTGAATTAAAAAAATATATATATTTAAAAAACAAACAAAGAAATGAGCTACCAAGCCATGAAACAATAGCCCTTTCTCCCTCTTTCCTGAAGGCGCCAGGAGGAAGGAAGCCGGTCCCAGTGGGTCTGGCCAGCCTCTGGCCTGGCTGCCCTGGCTGCCCTGGAACCCTGCTCAGGATTCATCCTAAGGCCAAGCCGGGAGGCTATTCTGGGAGCTGGTGCAGAGGCACTGAGAGCTCCTTATAAGGCTCTGTCCAGCAGCACGGTGCCACGGAACCCCGGGTCTGCCTGCCAGCGGCCTGCAACAGGCCCGAGGCCGCAGAGACCCCCGCCTCAGCCCGCCTCACCCCGGGGTCCAAACTCTCTCCTGTCTCCCGTGATGTTCTCCTGAGACTTACACGACTGAACCGACCTCTTGGCCTTGGGGGGACTGGGGACAGACGTGGGGAGCAGGGCTGCGGGCTGGCCTCCCACATCCTTATATGACAAAGTGCCTGGTCCTGGCTGAGTCATGGCATCGAGAGGCGGGGCCGTGGGAGCCAGTGAGTTGGCTTATTTTTAGAGGCTTTTACCGGAACACCTGGGTTGGGCCCAAATAATACAAGCATTTTAGCGGTTCCAAATAAATAAATAAATGAAATAACGCCGGTCCAAGTCATCCAAAGGGGAGACAATGGGTGAGCCCAGCGAGGCATTTCCTGAGACCAATGGGCTAGGCTTCCTCCTCACCCAGTGGCCCAGGCGCCGAGGTGGGCCCGGCTCCGTCCAGCTATGTCCCCAGGAGGACACTCACCTGGGCCCAGCCGCCCCATCACTTCTGTTCTTTTCACCAGAAATCGGCAGAAGGAGCCATGAAACCAGGAGCAGATTTGAATCGTCTTCCCCGAAGGGGGTTGTAGTTACCCTCCTGGCCCCTGGCATTGGACCTGGAACCTGAGGGCACCCTGAGGGCACAGGGTGTGGAGCGAGTACATGAATGACCGAGCGGCTACGTCCAAACCCTTAGGTGTGTAAGCAACTCCACACACCAGCCATCCCATGTCACCCAGCAGGGTCCTTCAGTGGCTGAGGGGCAACAGGCTGAGCTCGCTGCCCAGGGGTATGGCTTGACCAGACCAGACCTTACCCTCTATGAAGGGAGAGTCATACCACCTCCCCAGGTGCCTCCTAAGTGTTTTCACAAGGACTGACTGAGGCAGGAATTGCTAGCAAGTCCCCAGGACACAGTCGGTGACAAGAGAGAGTTGGTCCCTTCCCACTTTGGCACTATGAAAAGCACCCCCCTCCCCAATTTGAGGCTGAGCCCCGTGGTGCCTGGCTGAAGACAGTGCATCCCAGGAGCCGCCAGAAGGCAGCCTCTGGACCATGCAGCACTTGCTCCGCTTCCTGGCAAGGCTCTGTCCTCAAGACTCAGCGGGGCACCTGCCTGCCCAGGTCCCTGTCCTCGCTCACCTAAAGTCCCCTCTCAGTCAGCACCAGTGCTGGGTCCCCAGTGAATGGTGACTCTTGGGAACACCTTGAACCCTACAGCACACCTGGAGTTTCCCCCCAGCTCCCTGGGGTCCTGCTCTCTCTGTCCTCATTTATGTCCCACCTGCATAGCTGACCCACCTCTCCCACCCCCTCCCTCTCTGCTCACTCAGCCTACCTCCTTCAGTGGCCAGCCATCTCCCTGCCTTCGCCCAGCGGTACCTCTGCTGGGATGCCCTCTCTCTAGGTGCCTCCTTGGCTCCCTACTGCTCAGCCGTTACCCTCTGGACAAGGCCCATCCTGGCCTAATGGGTCCCCTATCAGCGATTCTCTTTTCTACAGCACCTGTCACCTTGGACACATAACAGGCGTCACCTGCTCACGATGCGCCACTCATTGTCCGCTCCCTGTGGCATGAGTGCTGGTGTGGCAGGGACTGTGTCTGCCTCGCTCCAGCCCTCCCCAGGGCAAGGTCAGGGGCCGGCAGCAGAGGGCTCTGCAAACCCTCACGAGTAAGTGAATGCCCGGTGCCGTCTTTGATGTGACTGTGAACACTGACTCCCCTCACCAGCTGGCCTGACCCACCCGCAGGGTCTGGGGATTCTGGCGGCCCCTCCTTCTGCGTGAGTCCTCCTCCCCAGGCCTCCCATGTCAAAGCCCTCAGCTCAATAAATAACGCTCCAGAGGTCTTGGCCTCTGAGATGTCCTTGCAGCTACTGCACATTCTTGCGTGTTGTGTCTGTAACGGAGCGGACAGGCCACAGCCTGCCTCTCCGGAGACCGGCGGCTGCGGCTCCAGGTGGCAGCGTCCAGTCTGCAGCCCTGCAGGTGGATGTGCCCAGCCCAGTACCTTGGGGAGAGGCTAGAGGCTGGCCTGGCACGTGTCCACCTCTTTGTAGATGACCAGAGGGACGATACAGGATGGGCAGTCCCGGAGCATCTGCCAGACCAGCCCCCACGTCAGGGATGTCACTTGCCAGCTGAGGTCTGAGTGACTGCCTTGGAGGACTCCCAAGCCAGCAGAGGGGGTTCTGATAGGACCCCGGGTGGCCTGGCAAGGCAGCAGGGCTGGGACCCTCAGAAGTATTCAGTCACCTCTGTTTCCACATCTCCGCTGCCCTCGCTTCATTCCCTGGAGGCTGCGTTGGCTGGGCCCCTGAGCTGCGGAGCCTTCTCACCTGCTCTTTGCAGGAATATCACTCATTCTTTCCCTGACCACGCGCTGGTTCTGGGTCCGCATGTCTCCCACCCCATCCGGCCAGTCTCCGGGGCATTGAGGCTCCCAGGGTCTGCTTCCCCCATCCTTGCCAGGGCCTCCCTGCCCTCCTACCCTCCACTCATCCGAAACAGGCCCCCACCCCTTTCCTCACCTTCTGCTGAAGCCCCCCTTCCATCAGCACCTTTGACCTGTCCTGTGCCGGCTCCCCAGTAAATGGTGGCTCTGGGCCTGGCTGGTTTGGCTCAGTGGTTGACCTAGGAACCAGGAGGTCACAGTTTGATTCCTGGTCAGGGCACACACCCGGGCTGCGGGCTTCCTCCGAGACCTGCTCTTCCTGCACTCGGCTCATTGCTTCACCACCACCGGAGCACTGAGCTCCTGCAGGCCAACCTTCCCCGGGCGGGCGGAGGGGCAGGGAGCAGGGAGCCGCATGCAGGCCAGACCGGCCCAGGTGACAGGGAGTACTGGCGGGGGAGAGCATGGAGTTGGGCACCTTCCTGCGCAGGGGCTCCCAGGTAAGGTGACACGGCAGGGGCGAGGGAGGGGCAGGCACTGGATGGATGAGTGGGGAGCAGCCTCACTTTAGGGCACAGCTCACACTGGACAGGAAAGGCACAGATCCTGGCGGTTCCTGCTGCGGGGAGGGGACCATGGGGGGCATTGAGCAGAGCTGAGATGTCCCTGCCTTAACCAGTTCTCTGCCTTAAGAGCCCTAAATGAAGGCTCATGGGCTGCCAGGGGGGAAAACAGGAGAGCAGGGGAGGGGTGAGCATGAAGCTGGTGGCGGGGACTAGCTCAGGAGTGAGGTCCTGGGAGCGGGACCTGGGCAGTGGGGGTGGGGTGGGACAGTCAGACTCTGGAAAGATTTGGGAGGCTTTCACCCCAGGGGCTGCTGAGAGATGGACTGGTGTAGGGAGGGGGAGGAGGAAGGAGAGAGAGTGGAGCGGGGAGGAGGGAGCATGGGTGGGTAGCTGGAGGCAGAGCTGAGGTTAGATAAAGCAGAGACCATCCCCTAAGATGGCCTCTGGCCATGGCCATCCTTTCGGGCTATTTTTGACTGACTGAGTGTGTTGTGGCCACCACGTCAGCTGCCCCCAGGAGCCAGGAGGCCACGTCGGCCTTGAACTTGGAAGGGCTGGGCTGGCGCTGAAAGGGGCTCTGTCCTCCGCGGGGCCTCGGCCCCAGAGGGCACACAGGGACTTTGTTCTCCAGCCGGGACCCAGGAAGACACCCCCCCCCCCTCCCCAGGCCCACGGGGTCTGGAAGGACAGGGCGCGTCTCTCGGGACCAAGTGCAGGCCGGGGGGGGGGGGGGGGGTCCCCGGAGTCATCGCCGGAGGTGGGCCCGCCCGCCCCTTCCCCAGAGCCCAGCGTGGAGGCCGAGCCTGTCTGACTCCACACAGACTCACAGCCTGTCCGTGGGCGAGGGACCCGGACAAGACATGGCACAGAACACATGTGTGGATGGCTCAGAGAACCCGCAGGAAGAGGTCAGAAGCGCCCCACACCCCCCGCCGTCCTCCCCAATCCCTGCACGCACCCCCCCCCCCCAAGAGTGTGTGAGGGGGAGAGGGGATGGTCAGGGCTTTGATTTCTTTCTCTTACACCTCTTTTACTTCCCAGTGATATTTCTAATTTTTCTCCAAGGAACACGCTCACTTTGCAATAAATAAATGCAGGGCTAAAAACCAGCAGGCGGGCCCACTTATCACGCCTGAACACCAGGTCACCAGCACCTGGCTCCATCACTTCTGCTCAGAAATGTCACAGCGGCCATTCTCAGGGCCCCGGGACCCCAGAACCCCGGCCCACAGCCCACACTGGCCCAGATGGACGTCACGGCCTCTCTTAGTCATCTCTGATGACTCCCACAGCTGCAGGACAGTCCCACACTCCGTCTGGGCACCGAGGTCCCAGCTGGGCCTGCTTGCCCCCCTCTTCTTTTCTCCCATTTCTTCCCCCTCCCTCCTTCCCCTCTCCCTCCTCCTCCTGCCCCAGCAATAGTTGGCTGAAGAATGTGTGGGTGCTGTTCAAGAGGGCTTCCTTACACTTTGCGGCTTGGCAAAATAAGTTTGTCTGCCTCCGCTGATTGCCTGGAGGAAAATGAATTATCCCCATTGAGGTGCAATGGAAAAGATGGAAGATATAGGAGTCCCACAGCCATGCTTGGGCCCTGCCCCACCATTTCCACCTGGCGTTCCGTGAGTGAGGATGGGTAGGGGGGGAGCACACGGAGCTGCCCTCTCCAACACGCTGCATAGATGGGGTGGGCGCCACCCGATGGAGAGGCCCAGGGAGTTACTCAGTGAGACCAGGAAGGGTGCTCCCTGGGCAGTGTGGGAGATGGGGGGGACCCCTAGGTGAGAGGTCAGCCTGAGAATGTTCAGGGGAGACCTTGGGGCAGGGGCTGGGCTGAAGCAAGAGAAAGTGGGGGAGGGGGAACTAGGACCTGTCCTGAGGTGGGAAGCAGTGTCTGTGGACAGAAGTGGGTCCTTAGGGAGAAACGCAGGAAGGGCCCAGAGGCCCGAGGTGTGTCCTCAGAAGGGTGTCCCAGGCCTGGGGCTCCGGGTCCGGGCTGTGGAAGTTCAGGACCCGCCCTGGAGAGGATCTGGGGAAAGAGGGGGGTTTGTTCTATGCACATCCAGGCGGGTGTCTGGGCCTGTGAGCAGTTCAAGGGCACTGAGAAAACAGGCTGATTAATCAGAAAAGCCAGAGCAATAAATGTAAAGGCTTTTATATTTTTTAAAAATATATTTTATTAATTTTTACAGAGAGGAAGAGAGAGGGATAGAGAGTTAGAAACATCGATGAGAGAGAATCATCGATCAGCTGCCCCTTGCACACCCCCTACCAGGGATGTGCCCGCAACCAAGGTACATGCCCTTGACTGGAATCGAACCTGGGACCTTTCAGTCTGCAGGCCAACGCCCTATCCACTGAGCCAAACCGGTTTCGGCAAAAGGCTTTTTATATTTTAACGAAAGGAATAGACACAGCTCCTTGGTCCCTGCTTGCTGCCATGGGTAACCCCAGCGTGTTTACATCTGCAGGCTCTGTGCCCACGGGGTTCACATTCACAGGGTCTCGGGGGCTGGGGCTTCGGCACATCTGTTTGGGCAGATGCAACACAACCTACCACTAAACGTCCCTGCCAGGGCTTGGCCTGGGTTTGAGGAGACCTCACCCCCCAGCGGGCCACTGTTTATCTCCTGCTGTGGGCCAAGTTGCCCCCTTACACCACCTGTCGTCACCTTCCTGTCCTCAGGCACTGGGCGGGGTGCTCCTGGCTCCGAGGTGTTAGGAGGCTGTCCCTGGGCATGTCACGCAGGGTTAGCGGGGAGGATGCCAGGGGACTCACGCCTGGGGCTGGCAGGTTGGGGCTGGAGGCTGGCGGGAGGCCTCCTCGTGGCTGGTCCAGGTCTGCCTCCTGGCTGGGTTTCCGCCCACGAGGGTGGTGAGCTCAGGGCTCAGGCTCCTGCAGCTGCTGGGGAGGGGAGCATTCCTGGCGGATTCCACCGCGGCCTGTGCAGGCTCGGGTTTCCAGACATACCTGTGGCCGGGAGCGCGCCTTTTTCGGGACAGTGAGAACACCTGGGAGACCGTCCTGTTTCCCTCCAGGTGTGAAAGCCACGGAGCCGCCCGGCAGGTGTGGCTCGTGATGGAGCGTGAACCAGGCGCTCAGGGTTTGATTCCCAGTCAGGGCGCATGCCCGGGGGGCGGGCTCAGTCCCCCATGCCATGGGGGACATGCAGGAGGCAGCCCGTCAATGCTTCTCTCTCCTTATTGATACTTCTATCTCCCTCTCCCTTTCTCTCTGAAATCAACCAAGACATCTTTAAAAAGCAAACAAACCATGAACCCTTCTAAACTTGGTGACTCAAAGGGAGGCAAGTCGATGCCTTGTACTCGGGCAGTTTGTCAGGAAACCATGACAAGTCACAGATCTGAGGCTGCCCAGGGCACACTTGATGCCTCGCGCCCCCCTCCCCCCTCCCAAGGCGGCAGGGCGGGGTGTCTTTGCTCAAGTTCCAGGTTTTTGACCTGAAGGTCTGAGGCAGGGGCTGACCTCAGCCCTGGGGGCGGGCCTGCCTCCTGGATGCCCAGTGTGGTGGCCCAGAGATCCACCAAGACCCACCCCCTCAGGGCCAAAGGGCAGGGCATGGGGTCCTCCCGGGCTTCCTGAGGGGCCACCCATCACTGTGCTGCAGTCCCATAGTTGTCCCTATGAGGGGGTGGTGGGGATGGGGGAGACGGGAACTCTGCTGACCTGGAACCTCTTCTATGAGGCTAATCCGGGACCCCTCGGAGGATGCCTGATTGCTGATCGGGCTTAAACCTGCAGTCAGACATCCCTCTCACAGCCTGGGACCCCTGGCTCCTAACCACTCCCATGCCTGCCTGCCTGATCGCCCCTAACCACACTGTCTGATTGCCCCTAACCACCTCTGCTTTGGCCCCCGCCCCCACCACCATGGCTTTGTCTGATCTAATCAGCACATTACCCTTTCATTGGTATAGATGGCCACGTAATACACTTAAGTGAGACCAAAACGTGGTCAATATGCCTCCGTTTAAAACATAACTACGTCCCATTCAAGCACATTTACGGACTACGCCTTAGACATTAATCCTGTGGCCACTTTGCTCTGAATTTAGGAAAAGGCCCCGGGGTGATGTGCCGACAGAAGAAAGAGGTGTGGTCCCCCAGACCCTGTGGTGGCGCCCAGCCCTCTCCCTGCATTTTGCCCAAATATCTTGGGATCGGAGCCCAGGCAGATAGCGGGAGATGGTTATCCCTGCAAGTGAGTTTAGAACAACAGGGCCCTCTGAGGAGAAGAGTCTTTATCTTCAGAATGGCCAGGCGGGTCCTGTGTCCGACAGAATGCAAAAGGTCAACACAGGGCCCCGACCGGCAGCCCAGGCTGTGTCTGGAATCTGTCTTTGACTTTTTTTTTAAATAACCCACAACTTGGTGTTAACTTCTAATTTTTTAAAGAAACTCCAGTATTTATTTCTTATTGTTGTATTTGTACAAAAGCCACCCTTGAATGTTAAGGACCATAAGGAAATCAGATTTTTTTTTAAATGCAATTCTCATGAGTATCATTAGAGAATTTAGCTTTAAATGTTGCCTGAACATTCATGTCATGGACTGACAGTCTGTGTCCCTCCCCCACAAATTCCTAAGTGGAATCCTAACCCCCAAGTCGATGGCGTTGGCGGGGAGAGAGGATGGGGGGAGGTGGTGGTGAGGGGAGATGCTCTGATAGGCTAGCACCTGAAGCAGAGACCAGTGAGCTCCCTGCCCTTCCCCCAAGCGGACTCACTGAGAAGGTCCTCACCGACCGTGCCAGCACCCCGATCTTGGACTTCCGGTCTCCTGAGTTATAAGCAATACATTTCTGTTCTTTATACACCACCTGTGTGTGGTATTTTGTTTTCACAGCCCAAACAGAGTGAGGTAATTCAGAGAAAGCCACGCTCTAGTCTTTACTAGTATGCTATTATCATATCACCTGTGCTCCTATAAATGTGCATGAATAAACTAAATAAAAGAGAACAGTTGTGTGCGTGACACGTCATTTAAAAATGTTTCATAGGTAGCATTAGCTAATGAAACAACCAAGCC
Organism: Pipistrellus nathusii; assembly: GCA_963693515.1. Lineage (NCBI taxonomy): Eukaryota > Metazoa > Chordata > Mammalia > Chiroptera > Vespertilionidae > Pipistrellus > Pipistrellus nathusii. The sequence goes on along the minus strand of OY882859.1, from coordinate 189,077,347 downwards.
GAAAATTACTAAAATGCCGGTCTTTTTATATCACACACACTTCAAAAGTTGATAAGAAAAAGCCTCCAAATTTGACATCTAAGTTGGTAATATTATTATTAGGAGAAACACAGAGAGGTTAGCAAAAAAGGGGGCTGTAGTTTGGCTCCCTTTAACACATTTTTAAATGAGTAGACGTTGGTTTTCAGAGCACTTTTAGATTTACCGGAAAGCTAAGTGGGAAGTGCAATGTTCCCGGTGCCCCTGTCCCACCCATTCCCTTCCACTCACCAACACCGGTGCATCTGTGTGCTACACTGTTCCCATTGAAAGCCACATCGACACTTTGCTTTTTAATTATTTTTATTCATTTTTAGAGAGAGAGGAAAGGAGAGGCAGAGAGAGAGAGAAAAACATCCATCCGCTGCCTTCAGCATGCCCCCTACTGGTGATCAAGCCCCAAACCCCAGCCAGGAATCAAACCAGCAACCACTCTCTTAGTGCATGGGACTACATTCAACCAACCAAGCCACCCCGGCCAGCGCTCAGTCCATTATTATAGTAATAAAACCCGGGGTTTACAGCAGGGTTCACTCCGTGTCAAACATTCTGCGGGTGTTGACAAATGTGCAATGACCGATTTCCAGGAATTCAGCTCCTTCTTATTAGTTAAAATTAATGGGGCCTCCCGGACAATAGCATGTGGTGGTCATCGCTTTTCTCATACTGTTCCTTCTGGAAAGATTGGCCTTGGAAGGAATCATTGTAATCAGCAGCCACTGTTCCGCGCTTCGGCAAGGACCCGGGAGCCTGCTATCTTATCTGTCTCTCGGCGTGCTGCCAACTCCCAGCAGCGCAGCTCAGAGGCTGGGTTTTTTCATCCGAGTGTAAGCTTATCCTCAACACAGAATCTTTGATTCAAAACACAGCTCAGTTTCACAGGGATATTTTCGTTTTACTTATGGGGATTCGTATGGAAGCTGGTGAAAAGTATAATCTCTTCTTTTATAAATATTTAGCCATTCACTTATCCATTTGTTCACTCATTTATTCATGTTCCTGTCAGGAGTCCATCAGTCTCTCAAGCAGAGGGTTTCAAAGTCACCTCTTCTTCCTAGAAATCACCAGCTTTGTTGACACAAACCAAAGTTGAGATGAGCTCATGGCACTGTCTCAGACTCCGGTCACCCCCCCTCCCCCCCCCCCCACCACCACCCCTGGTTTCAGAGGCCCCAGGACAAAGGAGGGAGAGGAGGAGGGAAGGGAAAGACCCACAATTGGAGTTGCCTTCATCGTAGGGACTGTGTGCTCAGTTGTTCCTGGAAATTTAATTCTAGCTTTTCAAAGCTGACATTGTATACGGTTGTGAATACCAAAATTATAAAATATACAAACTCATGTATGTGCAAATTCCCACATTGTGATTGGCAATGTTTCCCCTGCCAACCACAAGCTCTGTGACAGACCCGCTGTGCACCTGACTCATACAGAATCCTCTCAGCCTTCCGCTCCCAGTGTGCCTGAGGCTGACACAGAAGACGAGACTTGTCACAGGAAGGAGTCTTTTCTCTTAACCCGGAGCAGTCCTGTGCTGGAGGGCAGATGCTTCTGCTGTCCGAGGACTCCTGCGAATGGCACCTGGCCGCCCCTCACCTGTTGGCATTGCCCCAGAGCACAGCCACTAGCTGCTAGGGTTTGCCCAGGAACCCTGAACCTACCCGCAGCACAGGTGAGGGGATAGGCTTGGTCACATTCACCCCGCCTCTTTTTCTTCCTCCCTCCCTCCCTCCCTCCCTCCCTCCCTCCCTCCCTCCCTCCCTCCCTCCCTCCCTCCCTCCCTCTTTCTTTCTTTCTTTCTTTCTTTCTTTCTTTCTTTCTTTCTTTCTTTCTTTCTTTCTTTCTTTCTTTCTTTCTTTCTTTCTTTCTTTCTTTCTTTCTTTCTTTCCCCTCACTCAATGACATTTTTTTCATTGATTTTAGAGACAGTGGAAGGGAGAGGGAGGGACAAAGAGAAACACTAATGTGAGAGCGACACATTGATTGGTTGCCTCTGCACGCCCCAGACCAGGGCTGGGAGTCTGCAACCAAGGGCATGCCCTTGGCTAGAATCCAACCTGGCTGTTGCCATCTGCCTGGTTCTCAGCTCACAGCTAAGATCCGAGTGCACACCTCTGCTAGCCGCCTGGAGCACACGCACACGTGTGCACACACACGTGTGCACACACAGCGGCGCCCGCTTCCACCTAGCTGTACCACACTCACGCAGCACATCAGCGAACTCGGCCTCTCCATCTTCCAGCCTTTAAGCACAGTTTGTTTTTTATCGCCAGCAGATGTGTGTTTTATTCAACTTTCTCTTTTATGCCTTCTTAGAGGTTTCTTAACAGCAAGCACAGCAGGAATTTAGCTGTGTACATAGAAAATCCAAAAGAATCTGCAGGTAAACAAATTTTACACTTTAAATAGGCAAACTGGGTGGCTCATAAATTATATCCCAATAAAGCTATTACTTTTAAAAAACGAATTTAGCAGGGACCCTGGAGACACAATAATATACAAAAGTCAACTGTATTTACCTAGACCTGCAACAAATAATTAGACAGGAAGGATTTTGCAGTGGCCTCAAAGGTCTCTGCTGCCCAGTAAGTAATAAATGTAACAGAGGATTCAGACCACTTCACAGTGTTTATCAAGGTGGATTAAGGAAGACCCAATTAAATGTAGGGAGATGACATGTTGTGGATTAAAAGACAAACATTATAAGGACATAAAAACATACATAAAAACATACCTGTAGAGTTAAGGCAATCCCAGCAGGTGTGTGCGTGCGCATGCGTGTGTGTGTGTGTGCGCGCACACACGCGTGCGTGGGCTGTGGGAAATCGCCCAGTTGATTGTAAAATTTATGTAAGATGTCTAAAGGGACAGGAATAGCTGAGACAATCTTCCCCTGTGGGACCAGGGCAGGCAGCCCAGGTGGAGCCAGACCTGGGACAAAACTGCATCTCAGGGCAGCTCTGCACCCAGGCTTTTCAAACTTCAAGAAAAGCCCAACGTGGCTGGCTCAGCAGTTGAGCATCGACCTATGAACCAGGAGGTCATGGTTCAATTCCCGGTCTGGGCACATGCCCAGGTTATGGGCTTGAGCCCCAGTGTGGGGTGTTCAGGAGACAGTCAATCAATGATTTTCTCTCATCATTGATGTTTCTATTTCTCCCTCTCCCTTCCTCTCTGAAATTAATCAAAATATAATTAGAGGGGGGAAAAAAACCATAAAACTTCGAGGAAAGCTTTGCTGCTAAAAAAAAAATAAAAATAAAAAACTTGGCAAACTTCTCTGAGTGAAGGTTAAAGACCTCCAGCCTGAGGTTGGTGTGCATTCGGCTGGGCTCAGGGCCAGCTCCCCGCCTCCCGCCTCCCTGCCTCTCTGCCCCCTTCCCAACCGGCCCACAGCACGGCTGGAGGGACAGGGCTGGAGACACAAAGGGGATCCCCATTCTCTTCCCTGGACCAGAGGCCTATGTGGGAGACCCCTGCTCCTGAGGTGCACTTGGTCTGTGTGTGGCCTTGACAGGCCAGTTACCCTCCCCACCCCGCCCCACAGGTGTCTGGGGTCAACCTGGGCCGGGGGTTCCCAGGGAAAGAAGAGTTCAGATGAGTGGGTGTGGCCCACCCTTCCTGTGGGGGCAGGAGGGCTCATCGACCCCTCCCAAGAGGACTTCCTTCCTCCCACACAGATGACCTGGGGCAAAGCCTGGAAAGTCTGACCAGCTCCCATGGCCGGGCTCTTTCCATCCATCGGGAGGCCCAGGCTCGTCCCGCTCCCCGGCACCTGGGACCTGTTTCCTGCTGGTCCCAGACTGCACAGCCTGGGCGGGGCCAGCTGGCTGGTCTGGAAGCCCCTCTCCATCAGCCCACAAAGAAAGCCCCCAAGGCCGGGTACTGCTTTCTCCCCAAAGTGGGGGCCACAGATCCTGGGAGCCAGAGTGGAAGGAGCTGTTGTAGGGGAGCTGCCAGAAATGAACACACCGGAACCTCGTGCTCACACGGGGCCTCATGGAGAGGCCGGCCCCTGAGACCGGACAGCCGTCCAGACCCTGCACGATGGTCCCACCGTCCTGCTCTCTGTCCCCTCTGGGCTCCTCCTGCCTCTCAGCCCCTCTCCCCAGCCTCTGGCTCTCAGCTCCACCGCTCCATCCTAATGCCAGGACCTCCACCTCACCATACAGCCTCTGCGTCCCCATCAGGCTCCTGCCATGGGGCCCCCATGCAGGTGGGTGACTCACAGCCAGGGTGCCCCAAGGGAAAGTCGCCCTCAGGAGGGGTGAGTGAGAGCAACACAGGGTGGTGGGGGGGAGGCCACTTCCTGTCCCCCGAGTTCTCCCAGCTGGTGCTGTTTCTTCACCTTGTAACCTTCATACGTACAAATATTTGCAATCTCAGCATCCCCAACACAGGCACGTGCACATGTTCATGACTTTTTTGAAACACACAAGTGACCAAGACCTAACAAAAATTAATATAAAATCGGAATAGCTCTATGTCTAGTCTGAAAAACTGAATTCATCATCAAAAAGCTTCCTACAAATAAAATGCCTGGATGGTTTTACTCCTGAGTTGTATCAAAGACGTAGATAAGAAATATTACCAATCTTACACAAACTCATTCAGAAGACAAAGAGGTAACAATCCCCACCTCATTGTGAGGCTGGCGTAACTCTGATACAACAACTGATCAAGGACCCTGGTAACATTAGAAATTTAGACAGTAGTACTACATGAGCATGGGCACCAGACACCTAAAAAGTACTAGCCAATCAAATTCAACAACACATAAAAAGGGTAAGTTATATGGTGTGACCAAGCACTGCTTAGCCCCAGAATGAAAGATGTATTTAACATTTGACCAAACGGTGTAATTCGCCATATTAGAATAAAACGTACAATCACCTCAATAAACGTGGAAAAGTCATTCAACAGAAATTCAGCACCCATTTATGACACAGACTAAAAATAAAATGAGAATCCCTCTCTGACATGGGCCATCCACGAACCGTCTACAGCCAAAGTCACCTTTCATGATGAAATAAGGTGCATTGACCCCCTATGTTTGGGAACCAGGTAGGCCATCTGCTCGGACCGCATCTGTTCAGCAAAGGACTAGGGACTGTGGTCGATGCAATAAGGCAAGACGAGGAAACCAGAAGCATGCAAGGTGCAGCGTGACTGGTACCAGGAGGCACCTTTCACCCAGACCTTCCCTCTGTTCTAGGCTCTGGGTTGGGGATGCTGAGATTGCAAATATTTCTACTTTGCCTTCCGGTTCCCTCTCACACTCTGCACATTTATGCTCTCTACTGGGTGCTAGAGAGAGACTGTGGCAGTGCAGAGGGACAGAAAGATCAGGTGATGCAGGGGGGTGTGGTGATTACCTTTAGTATGTATTCCTGGACAGGAGGGAGCATTAGCTATTCCTGTGACTTACACCTCGGACTTCAATTTTGTCAAAAATTGAGTGTGAACTGTCGATTAGGTGATTGCATTATATCATTTGACAATTGTATGAGGATTTGTAGGAGAATGTCTGTGCCCCCAGGAGATGCACCCTGAGGTATTTAGGGGTAAAGGGACAGGATATCTCCCCCTACTTTCCATTGCTTCTTTAAAACACCTCAGAGACAGGGAGAGGAAGAGAGAGGAAGGAAATGGCCCCAAAATGTAGAAAATCAGTAAGTCCGAGCCAGAGTTCCCTCTCTGCTCTTGTAACTTTATTCATTTACTTTGTTTGAAATGATGGCAAGATAAAACACTCAACACACATAAGAGCAGTTAAGTCGGGAATAAAACAGCTGCCTGTTTCAAAGGGAAGCGGCCATATGTTCGTAACCACAACAAGGAGGCCCTGACTCCAAGTTCACGAGGCTTTTTTGCCGTCAAACATGCCGATGCTGCACATTTCAAAGCCGACCTTCGCCCCCCACAGTTGCATTTTTTCCAGTCAGATGTTCTCACGGGACAAGAATGTTTGGTTTCCACTTTGCTCCCACTGTTAGTGGTGCTTCCCCGGCGAGCGGGCGTGCACGCCCACCCCCGTGCCTGCACACGGAGTTAAGGTCACTCACTGGCTACAGGCACAGGCTGGCATGGCACCAGGCACGGGCTGACCGTGGGCGGATGGATGAGCTCTGGAGCCTCTTGGCAACTCCAGGCTGCCGGGCAGAGAGGCCTGGTTTATCTCCTCTCAGATGCAGAAGGAGTGGTCCAGGTCACCTGGTGCTGTGGTTCTCAAGCTTTGCCATCCGTCATGTACACAGCAACACTGGGGTGAATGATGGTCAAGGTGTACGTCACAGAAATAGTCCGTCCAGCTGGATGGGGAGCTGGGCCGAGCTCCTCGTGGCTCCATGATCCCACGTCTGAGCCTGGCTCCTCGGGGCAGCTGGGGATCAGTTCGGCTCCAGGAGGGTTTAGCATCGCAGAGTGATGTCGCCTTTGCCCAGGGCCACGGACCCACGCAGCCCAACGGGCGGGACGTGAAGAGGGAGGAGACAGCCTGCCTCGGAGCCAGCACCTGATGGGAGGACTGCTCGAGGGCCCCTCGCCTCCCGCCTGTGTACTGTGGGGGTTGGCGAGTTCCTGCCTCCTGGAGATCGGACCAGAGGTGACAGGAACTGACTCGGCCCTCCGTGGCCAGGGTTACGTCCCTATTACCCTGAGCAAGGCCAGGGCCGGGATCTATAGCCGGTTCCAGGACTGAGGCAGGTGCTCAGACCGGAGCCAGAATCCGCAACTGGCCGTTCTCAGGACACCGCTGGCCGCTGGGGACAGGACTGGACACCTGTTTCACTGGTGGGGGCGGGGGTGTCATTATTTAATTCCAGTAGGGATGTGTCAGCGAGCCTGAGCTAACCAGCATGGTCTGAGTGCCACTCCTAAGTGCCAACTCATCCTCACAGAAGCTCATTGATAGAGCGGGAAACTGAGGCTCAGGGAGGCCACACAGCTGGGCAGCACGGAGCCTGGATTGAAGCCCTAATCTACCAGGCATCCGGCTGCCCACAAGGGCCATAGAGAAGGGCCAGCTAATAGAGCCTGCCTGAGGGTCAGGCTGTCAGGGCAGCTAGGAATGAGGAGCTAGGGGGTGGAGGGGAAGGCATGGTGCGTCCTGAGGGGAAGGGGATGGGGGGGGGGGGCATGCTCACACAGCCTGGTAGACAGGACTAAACCTCAGGGACCTTCTGAGAGCCCAGGCCCCAGGGGGTCCTTCGCTCTGCAATTATAAAGCCTGGTCTTGTCCCCGCCCGCTCGGCCTGGGTTCCCTGCAGGCCCCCCTTTGCCCCCCATCCAGCCAGAAAATGTAGCAGAACAAACAGACCCTGCCCACAATTGCAATCATCAGCGTAACATCAGGAGCAGGCAATCCGCAATGTGTGTGGCCCCATAAAAGGAGGCTTTCTAATTGCATGACGAGCTTTACAGGGAGATTTCAGCCAGAGGAGCCTTTGTCCAGGTTGGGGTGGGTGGGATGGAATGCTCATAAATTCTCACCGCTCTGTCCATCCATTTATGGGGTAGCTACAGGGTGAGGCCCCGGGAGGTCCCGGGAGACGGGTCAGACCCGGCTCGGCACCCTGGGCTTCCCACCCCTACGTCTTCATACGTGACAAAGCCGTAAGAATACAGTGACAGCTTGGTTTAGGGTGGGAAGGAGGTCCACGAGCCTTACGGAGGAGGTGACATTCTCAAGAGCCTGAGAAAGTTGAAAGATTGGCACTAGTTTTCCTGGCGGAGGGCACAGCAGGGGCAAAGGGCTTCCTTTGTCATGATAACAACCCCAAAGGGACTCCTTGGTGAGCTTGAAGTGATTGTACAATGTCTTTTATACCTTATAACTAAAGGAAATAAAATACTTTAATAAAAAGAACAATGGGGAGAGGTGAGCCGTCTGGGATGGAAGACCACCCTCAGAGTCGGTGAGGGGAGAGTGGCAGCTCGTGGAATAATTACGAGGTTCAATCCCCCATCATCCGTGGCCTCGGGCACGTGGCACTGGACCAACCACCTGCCATCTACTCCTTCATCACAGGAGGGGCTGCCAGCGAGGGGACTGTGAGGGCCACGTCACTGGCCCAGGGGTCCGTTATGGTGTTAACTCGTCGGAAGCATCACCCGCTTAGAGCATGCTCACGCCGAGAGCCCGGGGCAGCAAGACACTGCCCCAGCCCCAGGGAAGGGTGAGCCCCTCCAACCAGGGCAGCTCAGGGCTGCACGGGCCAGAAAGAGGCCACGTGAGGACCAGGCAGAGGCCACTCAGAGTGGCAGACACGTGGAGAGACAAAGCCAACCTTCCCCAAAACTTCTACTCCGTGCACTGGGGTTTTCTTAGAACTTGCCGGTCCCCTGACGATCGCCCCCCTCATCCCTGGAGCTGTGAACGTGTGACCTCACCTGCGGAGGAACTCTGCAGATGTGACTCAGGAGAGGAGCCCTGGGCCAGGGAGGTCATCCTGCACCCTCCCCCCCCCCCCCCGTACTCACAAGGCTCCTCACTGGAGGAGTGGAGGGCCAAGGAAGAGCGGCGATGGGGCAGCAGCCACCAAAAGCCAGAGGAGGTGAAAGAAGGGACTCTCCAGGCACCTCCAGGGGAGCTGCCTCCGACACCCTCCTTCCACCCACAATGCTGATCTGGGACTTGCCTCCAGAACTGTCAGGTAATAACTGTGTTGTTTTAGCCACTACATGTGTGGTCGTTTGTCATGGCAGCCACGGGAAATGAATACATTGGAAGCAAACCACCTGGGGGGATTGAAAATAAATTACAAAAAAGGATAACGTCAGGAGCAAAGGTTTTAATTGAATGAACATGTGTAGGTGGGAATGAACATATGTAGGTGGGAATGAACATGTGTAGGGAGGAATGAACATGTGTAAGGAGAAATGAACATGTGCAGGTAGGAATGGACATGTGTAGGGAGGAATGGACATGTGTAGGGAGGAATGAACATGTGCAGGTAGGAATGGACATGTGTAGGGAGGAATGGACATATATAGGGAGGAATGAACATGTGTAGGGAGGAATGAACATGTGTAGGGAGGAATGGATATGTGTAGGTAGGAATGAACATGGCATAAGTAGGAATGAACATGGCATAGGTAGGAATGGACATGTGTAGAGAGGAATGGACATATATAGGGAGGAATGAACATGTGTAGGGAGGAATGGACATGTATAGAGAGGAATGAACATGTGTAGGGAGGAATGGATATGTGTAGGTAGGAATGAACATGGCATAAGTAGGAATGAACATGGCATAGATAGGAATGGACATGTATAGGGAGGAATGGACATGTGTAGAGAGGAATAAACATGTAGGGAGGAATGGCACACATGTAGGGAGGAATGAGCATGTCTAGGGAGGAATGAACATGTGTAGGGAGGAATGAGCATGTCTAGGGAGGAATGAACATGTGTAGGGAGGAATGAGCATGTCTAGGGAGGAATGAACATGTGTAGGGAGGAATGAGCATGTCTAGGGAGGAATGAACATGTGTAGGGAGGAATGAACATGTGTAGGGAGGAATGAGCATGTGTAGGGAGGAATGAGCATGTCTAGGGAGGAATGAACATGTGTAGGGAGGAATGCACATGTGTAGGGAGGAATGAGCATGTGTAGGGAGGAATGCACACCTGTAAGTAGGTAGGTAAACACTCACCATCTGGAGAACACAGTAACGGCGGGTCCATGAGCCACCGGAGACCTCTGACTTCCCAGCAGGGCTCAGGCCAGTGCAGGGAACTTCTCAGCGGGTGCTAGGATCGGGTTCCTGGTGTGCCCAGGGGTGTGGGGCCTGGCACTAAAGCCTCCGGTTGAGAATGAGGCCACTGCCAAGACGGGCCTCACTCTCCACTCAGGGCCAGGAGCCCTCAGGTGGTAGGAGGCCAGAGTTCTGGGCTGCAAAGGACGGTGCTCACTGAGGAGCACAGGTGGGTCTCAGGGATCCGTGGTGGGCACCAGGGTCCAGCTGCTCTGGCTGGACGATGGGGTAACTGTGCCCAGATGCTGAATTGGAGCTGTGACCTGGTCCTATGCTCCCAGCAGGCTTCATGCCTGACACCAACAGGCCCCACCTATCAGGCTTGAGGAGGCACAAGGTGGCCAATTGCACTGCCCGGTGGTGGTGCAGCCCAACCAGGTGTGAGGGCGGTGAGGGAAAAGGTGGCAGGACTGAGCCACAGGTGCTGCTTGGCGGGTCATGTGACTCCCCACTGTGAGCCCCAGGAATCCTCCTGCTTTGCAGGGGTGGCTGTGGGAGCCTCCAGATCCTGGGCTGGGCTCTCTGAGCCTATAGTGGGGGAGGGCCAGGTTTTGGGGACCGAGGGGACGGAGGAGGGACTCACAGGAGACTCCTCCATGTGAGGACAAGGAGGGACACCATGGTGACTGCCCTCTGGGACTAGAGGTCATTGGGAGCAGCCAGCTGGTCTGTTGGGAGCCAGAGGCCCCAGCCTGCAGGGAGGCCCAGCGTCGTGATCTCTCAGGGGGAGAGATTGCTGAGTGAGGGTGGTTGCACAGTGCTGCTCATCCGCGTTTCTTTAAACGTATTTTTCCTTAAACTTCCCAATCTGGTTTGGGATTAAAGAGGCTCAGAACATGGTAGCCCCAAACATGTCACTTTGGCAGAAGGGTTATTTTGAGCTGAAGGCAATTAAACACACACGTTAGTTCCCCTTCTCCTCCCTTCCCCCCGCCTCTGAGCAGGGCCTGCGGCTCCCTTGGTAAAGACAGTCCCCACCTGGGCATGTGTTCCCAGGAGACAGCACACGGAGCATTAATAGGCAGCTCCTGCTGACCATCTATTTCCTAGGCCCCTTCCCACGCATTACCAGCCCCAACCCAACCCCACTCCCTATTCCAGTCTCTTCTCCCTGCCTCCCCCTTTGTTAAAGTGGTGTGCAACCCCTTCCTTTCTGTGAGGCCCCCACCTGCCTATGCAATGAACCTTTCTCCTGTTAATCTGGCTTTAACTCAGTTTAGTTTCATTTAATTCACAGGCTGCCATCACTGCCTGTAAGAGGCAGATGATGGATTTTCCTCCCAACAGGATGCTACCTCCTGGGCCTCTTTCAGCTCCTAGGTGCCCACATGGAGTTTGTGTAACTACACTTCAAGAAACCTCACAAATGTTTTCTTTAAAAAAAAAAAAATCAGTGTAGTGGCCCCCAGGCTGGGCAGGCAGGGTGTCCTGCCCAGCGATGTGTCATCAGGAGACCTGAGCATGGCCGCTGGCCCCAGGGCTGTCTGCCAGGTTGTCCTGACTCACAGAGCCAGAGCCCACGATGCCTTGTGCCTGGAAGTTCAGTTTGGACCTTTTTATAGGGACAAGAGTCAACCAAGCTGGGAGTGTGGCGTGTGCATGGGCCCTTTCCCCACGGACCCTCGTCCACAGCCCCCCCGCAGGGGACATGCTGGCTGGGCCCCCTGCCTGTGGTTCGATGACAGCTCTCCACAGCCAGGGCCGCGATTTGGGGAAACGGAGTTCATGGCATGTCGTTAACATTGGTCCGTTCCAAGCAGCCTCATCAGTCTTATTCCCTTGCCAGAGAGCAGGGGCTGGGAGAGCAGTTGGACAGCGGCTGCAGAGGAGTCCTGTATCAACTGTCTCACAAAAGAGGGAATAGGGCACGTGACTCCGTTCTCTGGGGCTGGGGTTCCCACAGCAGCCAGCTGTGCCCCGTCTCCCTGCTGGCTCCGCCCCCTTTCCTCTGCTCATCCTTCAAAATCTCCCCACCAGTTCCCGCCTCCCACCTTCTGCCTGGCCTGGGCCCAACTGAGAACCGCCAGTGGAAGCTCTAGGAAAGCACAAATTTCCTCCCGGTTGAAAATCAGAGAAGCACCCCCCCCCCCCCACCTCCGTCTCTGTGCGCAAATCTTCCTAATGGCTCCGTAAGCCCCCTGGCGGGTCTCAGGCTCAGGAATGCTTCCTCAGGGCCGGAGCCAGCTCTTTGAACTGTAATCGCCCAGGAAGAGGGACCTCCTGGTTTCCTGGGAGGGGTGGCCCTGACGGGTCACCTGACTCCAAACTGCAAAACCCATTTAAGAGTCAGGAGTCCTCCGTCTCTCCAGCTGCTGCAGCCACTTGCCTGTGATGAGCACCCCATGCTGGTTTAATGCTTAATCAGCACTAGAATTGTGCTCTTTCTCTTCTTAAAATACACACACACACACAGACATACACACACACACACACACACACACACACACACACTAGAGGCCCAATGCATGAAGATTCATGCAAGAATGGGCCTTCCTTCCCTGGCTGCCAGCACCATTTTTGCTCCCTCCAAAGCAGCCTTTTTGCTCCTGCCTAGAGCCACCTTGCCAACTTCCCATGCTGCCCAGAGGTTTGGAATGGCTGGGGCGGTGCAGAACACCTGCGTCCACCCTGCCCTCGGCCACTTGGTGTATGCAAATTAACCCACCATCTTTGTTGAGTTAATTTACATACTCATTCCTAATTGGCTGATGGGCATTTCAAAGGTATGGTCAATTAGCATGTTACTCTTTTATTAGTGTCAATATATGTTTTTATTGATATCAGAGAGGAAGGGAGAGGGAGAGAGAGAGAAACATCAGTGATGAGAGAGAATCATTGATCGGCTGCCTCCTGCATGCCCTCTACTGTGGATCAAGTCCACAACCCAGACATGTGCTCTGACCAGGAATCAAATCATGACCTTCTGGTCCACAGGTGAACACTCAATCACTGAGCCACACCGGCCAGACTACCTTTATGGAGAGGTTTTCTGGGTTGAAAAGAGATTTGCTTTTAATACTGTTTCCCCAGGACAGCCCTTCCCCAGGGAGATGGCAGTGGAAGGAGAGAGGGATCGAGGAGCCCGCCTGCATGGTTCAGGTCACTTCTCACAGCCTCGCCCTGAATGCTTCCGCTGTTGCTGACCCTGGCTACTGCAACAATCCTCGCAAATGGCCCTTTGTCAAACTCTCCTCCCCTGCTGGCGTGCCTCCCCCGGCCAGCCCTTCCCCCCGGCAGGCTGCCTTTTCAGAGCTGGCCCTTGCGTGGGCTGCATTTGGTCCTGGTAGTCAGGAACATCCCAGCAGATGGAAGGCCACACACAGCGCCCTGAGGTCCGAGGATGGACCTGGCCCACCCCTGCCTGCTAGGCTCACACGCTGTGCCCAGGTGGCAGGCCACGGCACCCTGAGGCTTCCGTCACTACGGGCGTGGACTTTTTTTTTTTTTTTTTTGAGAGCGTGGACTTTTGCTTTTCTGTCCAAGTGCTCTTTCTACACGCTGTGGGTCAACAATGTCGACTGGCTGTCCCCACGGTGAGTGCACAGTCAGGACACTCTGGTCACCTGCAGGAGCCCCCGTAAAGCCGGCCAGCTGCCTCTCAGCCCCATCAACTCTACTCTTCCACTCAGCCTGGCTCCCGCCTCCTCGGGGGCCCTGTCCGGAAGGCTTGCCCCTCACTTCCTCAGCTCTCTAGTTACCAAGGGACTGAAGTGAGAAAAGATGAATGGGGCCTCTTCAATGGCTGGAGGAGCAGATGGTGGATGTAAGCAGCCTCATACATGCACATACATATTGATACATGCACACACATGCATGCATACACATGCAGGCACACACATGCATGCATCCGCTCATGCATGTGATCCGGAGTGAGTGAGTGTCGGAGGCAGAATGCTCACCAGGCCAGGTGTCTTGGCCACTGGCCCAGGAAGTCCGGATGGAGCTGGCCGTGGGGGGAGGGCCCCGGGCCCCGACCTTGGGCCGGACGTGTAGTGAGAACAGAACGGAGATTCAGCAGATGTCTCAGGTGGGCCTGGGAACCCCACAGAACTGGGGTGTGGGCAGAGAGCCAGGCTGGTTCTCCGTCTCCAAGGCCAGGGTGATGCAGCCATCTGGGCAATGCCCCCTCCCAGGGCAGAAGGGCCTGCGCTCTGCCCTCCCCTGCCCGGCTGGCCCCATTACCTCCGGGGCTGCTCCCGTTCCCAGGCCCTCTGACGCCACTGCTGAAGAGGCTCTGAGCCTGGAGGGCTGCCGAGGGCTCTGGCCTTCCTTCCTGACCTCCAGCCCGCTCTCTCCACCTCGTGAGGGCCCAAGATGGCTGGTACCCCTGAGGGCCTGGGGTGGGGTAGAGTCAGACTTTGACTCCTCCCTTCTGTCTTGTGAGCTTTCTCTGAACATGCTGCGAACACGTCTGAGATCCCTGCTGACACTTAATCTGCCCTGGGCCTGAGGGAGGAGGCGCCTTCATTGGGAGGAAGAGGCTGTGCAGGGGGCGGCCCCTCCTGCTCTCCATCTCCCCGGAGCCCCTGAAGGTCCGGACCCAGCTCTCCTTCCCCGGGAAAGGGCGGCCTGGACGCATCGCATTGATGGTCAGTGAAAATGCTGACGGGGTGATCTTATCTGCCCATCTCCCCGGGAGGTGCCAGCATCACGGGCTCCTCGTGTCATAGGGGAAACGCTAGACTCAGGCTGTTCAGACTCTGGCCGGCCTCCACCTCGCTGTACACGCTCCAGCTCCCACTTCCTCTGGCCCTCAATGAGCAGAAGTTGTTGAAGGCTGTTTACCCCATCAGAACTCGGAGGGCCTGCGTGACTCACAGTCTGGCTGCTTGCTTCTGGATGCATTTACCAAACATCCACTGTTTCAGGCCCAGGGGCCAAGACTTTTCCATCTGCTCAGGACACACAATCAAGAAACATCCAAATCCAAAGGAACCAGTGAGTCAGCAGAATCCCCGGCGCGCTTACCAGCCCTGAGAAACTGGCCCCACCTTCCTGTTCTAATTCACCCGGGAGTCCTCCCCAGGCGGCTGCTCCATGCCAGGCACCGTGTGGACCGGCCCCTGCTGTTTCCGCATCCAGGAGCTCACAGGCCGTCGAGGGAACAGGCTGGGCAGTCATCACATAAGTGAAGCTGTGCTCAGGGCCTGGCAGGACCAGGGAGGGAGCGAGGTGCCCGTGTAGCATCTCAGGGGTCCTCCCACCCAGATTCCCTTTGCACCCCCACCTCCTTGCACCTCCTTACGCCAGCTCTTCCCAGCCATCTGTGCGTCTGTCCGTGAGTGTGCCACTCTGCTGGGGGCAGCGGGACTTGTTTCATGGCTACACGGTGTCAAAATGCCAAAACCATCCCACTCTCGCTCGTTCTGACTCAGGGCACCAGACCACGCTGCTGTGGATAACCCTGTGGGTGCCCACGAGTGGGCATGAGCAGGTACTTCTGTAGGGCACGTACGGGAGGGAAGGGGCTAGGTCACAGGCTGTGGAAAGATTCAGCTTCAGCCAGTAGTGACTGGCTGTTTTCCAGAGTGGCTGTAACAGCCTGCCCGCCCACCAGCTTCCCCGGTCCTTGCCCACAGCTGGGACCGTTGGTCTTTAGTTTTTGCCACTGTGGTGGACGGGATCTCATCGCCTGATGAGTAAGGATTCACTGGGTGTCCCCTCCCCCCCCCCCCCCCGGGGAGGTGACTAAGTGTATGACCGTGTGTCCAGAGGGTCCCACACTCCCTTGTTCTGGATTTGTGAGAGTTCTTTATAACTCTCTAGACAAAGCCCTTGGGAATCCTACAACGTGATGGGCACCATGGCGCCTTCTCTCTCGCTGGCTGACACTCCTACTCGGAAGCTCAGGTTTCCCACAGTCTTTAGGACACACATTTCCTCGGGTCGTCAAGGTTACAGCTGTGTCTTCCCTTGTGTCATATTTTAAGTCTTCGTGGTTTTTATCTTTCACCTTAAGAGCAACAGTCCCTCTGGCATTGGTTGCCAACCTGTCGGACCTCACAGACCACCAGTGGGTCCACGGACCACCGGTTGGCGACCCCTGTTCCAAAGGTTTCCTTAAACCAGCAATCGCCAACCTTTCAGACCTCACGGACCATGTGAGGCGAAGCTGAGATTGTTTTTATTCCTGGAGAGATATCTCTACATTTTTTTCTATTTACAGTGCACATGCAATAGTATGTTCATTTCAGGTGTACAACATAATGATTAGACATGTATACACCTTACAAAGTGATCACCCCAATAAGCCTCCTGTCCACCTGGCACCATACACAGTTATCACAATATTATGGACTACATTCCCTGTGATGTACTTCACATCCCTGTGACTATTTTGGAACTACAAATGTGTACTTTTTAACCCCTTTACCCTTTTCACCCAGTGCCCCAACTCTCCTCCCCTCTGGCAACTATCAAGATGTTTGGTATAGTCCAGCCAGCGATGGCTTAGTGGTTAAGTATCGACCTATGAACCAGGAAATCACAGTTCGATTCTCAGTCAGGGCATGTGCCTGGGTTTTTGGCTCAATCTCCAGTAGGGGGTGTATAGGAGGCAGCTGATTGATGATTCTCTCCCATCACTGATCTTTCTCTATCTCCTTCCCTTCCTCTGTGAAATCAATAAAAACGTACATATTTTTTAAAATTTGTTTTAGCCCTGGCTGGTGTTGCTAAGTGGTTAAAAAATTGATCTGTACACTGAAAGGGTCACAGATTCAACTCCCAATCAAGGGCATGTATCTGGGTTGTAGGTTCCCACCCCCAGTCAGGGAGTGTGCAGGAGGCAACCTATCAATATATTTCTCTCACATTAATGTTTCTCTCTCTCTCTTTCCTCCCTCTCCTCCCTCCCTTCCACTCTCCTTAAAAATTCATGGGAAAATATTTTTTAAATGTTTACTTTATTTATTTATTTATTTATTTATTTATTTATTTTTAAGATTCCACACATAAGTGAAATTATATGTCATTTTATTTCTCTGTCTTAGCATAACATTCTCTAGGTCCATCCATGTTATCTCATATAGCAAGATCTTTTTTTTTTTATGGCTGAGAAATATTCCACTGTATATATCATATTTTTCCGTGTATAAGAAGCTATTTTTTTCTAAAATCATTAGACTGAAAATCTGAAGTCAGCTAAGGAGGGGGCTGTGTAGATGCGTAGTTGACCACACCTTGTCAAACAGGCTTCCTCCAATCATGAGCCGTATTGTTACTGACCTCAGCTGATCCGTAATTGGAGGTGGAGGTGGAGGTGGAGAGTGTGCAGATGCAACAGGGACCTGTGTGTTCTGAACCCATAAAGATGTCAATAAATAAATAAAAATATAAATACTGGTAAGCGATTTTCTTACTCTGCAAAATTCAAACTGAATGTGATCAACTATGCAAAAGAGCTGCAGAGAGACAATTTGGACCTCCTCTCACTGAGTGTATGATCAGACAGTGGAGGAAACAGGAAGAACAACTCCTTAAGGTGCCAAAAAAGAAGGCCAGGAGAGGAAAACCAGGAAATGTTTAAAATACTGATTTTTTAATTTTGGGTTGGACAAGTGTGTGTGTGGAGGGAGATACACAGAAAAATACAGTAAGACCACATCTTTGTTATTCATTCTCCCGGCTTGAAAGCCAATCAACTTAGCCCCTTTGTTGAGAAGATCTTCCTCCCCTTCTCACTGAGGTCACTCACACACTGTCCTCGCTGATTAGTAGCTATACTAGCTTCCTTTCGACTAGGGTTTAAATGGCACGTTTTCGCTTCTCTTACTTTCCTTTCTCTGTGTGTGTGTGTTTTTTTAAGAAGTTTTTCCTACAAGCTGAATATTATTAGATTTGTTTTACTTTTAATCCAGTCTGTCAGTGTTTGATAGGGTTTAGTTCATTTTCCATCAATATAATTTCCAATACATTGGGGATACAACTCTCATCTTACAATTCATGTCCTCATGCCAGGGTGGGGAACCTTTTTTCTGCCAATGGCCATTTGGGTTATTTATGACATCATTTGCAGGCTACACAAAATTATCAACTTAAAAATGATGCTGCTAAGGAAATAAGCTCTTAGATTTATTGAATTTCAAGTCCCACCTGCAGTTGCCTCGGCAGGGCCAGACCAATGATATCGCCTGAGGGCCGGGCATTCCCCACCTTTGCTCTATGCCCACCTGTTCTCTGTTCCTTCTTCTCTCCTAAATTCTCCTCTTTTTAATTTTATAAACTATCTTTATTTTTTTTTAATTCTCACCTGAGGATATTTTGCCATTGATTTTTAGAAAGAGAGAGGAGAAGACAGAGAGAACATCGATGTGAGTGAAACACATCGATTGGCTGCCTCCTGCATGTGCCAGGGTCCGGGCCAGGGAGGAGCCTACATCTGAGGTACGTGCCCTTGACTGGAATTGAAACTGGGACCCTTTGGTCTGCAGGCCAATGCTCTATCCACTGAGCCAAATCCACTCGGGTTCACCTATCTTTTTAATTATTCCATATTCTCCCTCTATTAGCTTGCTTGTTATACATTTTTATTGCTCAACTAGGGGTTACTTTAGAAATTACAATATTCATCTTTTAATTCTGAGTCTAATAAAATGTATACTTTTATCTCTTCTCAGAAAATGCCAGGGCCTTTGAACCCTTGAATTCCTTTTATTCCCTGTGGTAGATAAAATGGACTCCCCCTCCCCGCAAGATGTCCATGTACTAATCACCAGGACAGAGTGGTGAGACTAAAAGTTCATGTTGTTTTTGCCCTACATTTGTGATAATCTCTTATATTGCAGTAGAAAATGAACACTGTCCCCTCCTGCCTTGTTTGTGGCCATGACGTTCAGTTCCACATGTATGTAACCCCAGCAGACCTCCTTACTCAATGTCTTCAGTGCTAGGGCCATCTCTTGCACCTACCCTGGGTCCTCTGTAGAGATGACTATCCTCTTTCATCAGAACAACACCCTTTAGAACTTCCCTCTAATGCTGGGTTGTTGGAGACAAATTCTCTCCAGTTTTGTTTGTCTGAAAACGTCTTTATTTTGCTTTCATCTTTGAAGATATTTTTGCTGGGTATAAAACTCTTAGTTATTGACCAACAACATAAATGATAATATTATTGACGTATAGTCCTAAGAATAAAATAAATACCCATGAGTCCATATTGATTTAAACAATGAATGAATTACATGCACAAGAAGGGGGAACTATTCCTTACAGTAAAGTCTAATTAGTAAATATAGAAGGAATAAGGTAAATAGGAAAATCATTATTATGACACTATAGTAATGATTGCTGGAGCCATGATCCATTGATAAATGCTAAAATTGCGGGGGAAAGGACATTAAAGGAAAAAGAATATTTGCAGAGCTCAAAATATGAAGTGTTGTGGTGGTTCCCGCATGAGCCTGCAGGTTTGTTTGTCCTGCCCTCTCCAGGAGGGGGCGCTCTCTCATCCTCTCCTCTACTGTGACCTGGACGCAGTGACTCCCTTCCACTCAACAGAGCATCAAAGGGGAAATCTGTAATTTTGTGTTGGAGGAGCCTGCAGCCTCTACCTTACCTGAGTGAGCAAGGATAACGTAATCAGTAATAGGCACCTTGCTATCCTGTCCCCTGGTGTGATGTATTGGAAAGGACACTGCCTTCTGTGGTGATCTTTCCAAAAAAACCTAAACCCCACTATAATCATGAAAAATCACCACACAAACACCCGCCAAGAGCCATTCTATGAAATACCTAGTTACTACTTTTCAAGAATGTCAAGGTCATGAAAGACAAGGACAAACTGAGAGACTGTGCAGGTTGGAGGAGACTAAGCTGGCCATGAGTCCACAGCCTGGCCCTACAGTGTTCTTGCCCAGAAGTCAGGGTCAGCAGGTCTGAGAAGGGACGAGGCTCCTCTCGACCCCCTTCAGTTCATTGTCGCCCACCTGGCCTGGGCCATTTCTGGGGCAGAGCCCTGGAGGCTGAGTTTGGTTCTGGGTCCTTCCCCATGAGAGTCTCTTCTAATGGATGAGGAACTCAGGGCGGGGCCTGGAGGGCTGTGTGGTGAGTGGCTTGCAGCCTTCAGGAGCTGAGACCAGAGAAGCTATGGAATCCAGGAGGTCGGGCCATGGCCAGAGTTCCAGAGCCTGGGGCCCAGCTCCTTGGTGCATTGAGTAGAATCAACCTTAAGTGGGATTGGAGAGGGAGGGGGGTGTCCTGTGCAGTTTTGGGGGAATCGGAGGAATCCAGGATTAGGGCATTGCCTTAGGCAGGTCACCCAGAGAACACACATGGGCCTACCATGAGAAGCCCAGCTCTGCCCTGAGCAGAAGGACACGCTGGTGGTCGGCATGGTCCAGAGGGACAGACACAGCCCACCTAGGAGCTCTGCTCAAGGAGAATGGAAACAGTGACCCAGGCACAACGTGCCCACCCTCTGGTGGGTGCCACCCCTTCCTGCCCACACGTCAGCCACTCACACTCGGCTCCTTCCAGCCTCAGGGAGCACCCCCAGGGATGAGCCTGAGTCAGTGATAAGAGCAGAAGCCCCTGAGGTTCCTGGAGACTTCATCTGACCAGGGAAACCTCGAGCACCAGGTGCTGGCACCCAGGGCCGGACACAGGGATTTTTACTGCTATGTTTCTTGCGAGGAGGAGCGAGCGGGCTGTGCGGACGCTGCCCTGCCTCGGGGGCAGCGGCGTGCGTGTGAGCCGCCATGCTCTAGCCGCATTCGCTGTGGTCACGGCCATGTGTCCTTTGTCTGTGGTTGTTGGCCCGGGACTGTCGGAACGGTTTCTGTCTCCCATCCCCATTATATTATCTTGGCACCGAGGGAAGGAGCCACCTCCTGGAATTGTTTGCTGCGTTTATTGTTGTGGAACCCTGAACACGTGGGAGTGATTACGAGTCTGGGGGCTGTGTCATTTTTTCCTCGCCTCAGACCAGTTTCCACCCCGGCCTGACATTCTCATGACGGCGGAGAACTAGAGCTGGGGAAGCTGGCGGCTACAGGGCGAGGATGTGTGTGAGTGTGATGTGTGATGTGTGTGTGTGTGCGTGTGTGTGTGTGTGTGTGATATGTATGGGTGTGTGTGATGTGTATGAGTGTGTGAAAGTGAAGATGTGATGTGTGTATGTGTGTGACATGTAGGGGTGTGTGTGATGTGCATGAGTATGTGTTAGTGAGGATGTGATGTGTGTGTGAGTGTGAGTGTGTGATGTGCATGAGTGTGTGTTAGAAGGATGTGATGTGTGTGTACATGCAGGTGTGTGTGTGAGAGTGCGTGTTAGTGTGAGGGTGTGATGTGTTTGTGAATGAGCGTGAATGAGTGTATGAGTGCGTGTGCATGTGCGTGAGTTAGAGGGTCTGATGTGTGTGACTGTGCTCAGACCAGAAGTCGATTCTTCTTGGACACCCTCCCTCACTGTTGTTCAGCAGCCTCTCCTGAGATGGTGACCCAGAGGAGGGGACAGACTCTGCCTCAGTTTGGGTGGGAAACACCAGGCCAAGGGCCTCTGCACAGGCCCCCGCCCCCAGGCCAGAGAGAAGCTCACACTCGGAAGTAAGGAAACATCCCACCCCCGCCTGCAGGGCTGGGAGGAGTCCGGGGTGCGACCTCTCTGGAAAGGCCCTCCCGAGGCCTGTGCTGTGAGGGGGTGGGGGCCCCCTCTCCCTCCATTCGTCACCGCCCTTGGGTTTATTATTGTAGCCTCTCTCTGACATTTGTTGGGACAGATATTTATTTGCTGAAGGAAACCAAACATTAAAACATTTGCTTTGTTACAAGGAAAAGCCACATTCCAGGAAGCAGAGGAGGGTTTTAAAAACCCACAGAGACTTTAAAAGCCAGCCCCCCCCGTGAGCATAGCCTCCAGCCTCCGCACAGACAGGGCTCCAGGGGCCCCAAGGTCTCCATTCCTCCATCACAGACCGGAAAGGAGAGGAAGTGGCACCAACCAACACACACACACAACCGAAGCTGGCCTCTTCCTGAAAATACAACCAGCCTCCCGGGCTGGCGACCCAGCCCGTTTAAGTTCACACTCCCTGAGCCCGCGGGGTGGGGTGGGGTTTCCATCCAGAGTTGCTGCTGGTGTACCCAGTTCACAGGGACCGAGGGTGAAGGCTGCCTGACTCCTCCATGCATCCTCTTTGCATGACAACCGGGCTGTGGTCTGAGTCCAGCAGAGCCTCTGAGCCCAGGGGAGCCTGAGCCACTGACTCCTCCCAGGGCCTCTCAGGGCCTCCCAGGGGCTCCCAGGGCCTCCCAGGGCCTCCCAGGGGCTTGGTCTGCCCGAGTCCACCCTCCCCTCCCTCTGGGGCGCCAGGTGTGGAGCCCCAGCCACTCAGGTTAACAAGAGACCACCTGCGCCCACTGTGAAAACTTCCACCAGTTGTGCAATTTGGGTTCCAGGGAAAATACCTGATTCCCGTTGACTCAGGTTAACCACAGAGTTTGTTCTGCATGTCTGCAGCTTGATGGCCTCATTTGCATCCCATCTCCCCATCCAGGATACCCCTCGGGCTGCAGCTTCGGCCCAGCCTCTGCGCCCCCTCTCTGACTTTGTCCATCGAACTCTGAAACCACAGACTCAGGTGGAATCCTCGCCTGGGCCCTAAGCCGGCACCTGGCATCTGACTCACAGGTGTGGACACCAGCTTCCCCACCTGCCCGGCCAGGAAGGAGAGAAAACTGAGCAGTGAGCAGGGAGGCCCGGTAGCCGGGCCAGCGTGGAGCCAGGGTCTCAGTCGGGCCAGCTTGCCCAGAGCCCCTCCAACAGCCTCCACACGATGTCCACAACAGGGGGTGTTCTTCCTGCGGCACCCACCTGTTTTCCATTCTGTCTGCCTCAGTTTCTCCTTTTGGCCAGTTAACTCCAGTGCATAGAAAGGTCACTGTGCCCCACAGACTCCAGAACCATGCCAGCTTCCACCTCTCTCTTGTCAGTCATCTCTCTACCACCCATCTCTCTACCATCCAACCACCCCCCCCCCCCCCGCTCTCCTACCCCACACACACGATTACTTTCCCTCTCTCTCCTGTTGCTCTGCTGTGACACAAGAAGCTAGCGGCTCTCCCTGCATTTTCTCCTAAACATGCAGACGCCTGCAATATAACCCTGGGGAATTTGTTGGACAGGAACAAGGAACACAAGTGATGGTGGCTGAGACGTGCCAATTTCTCCCATGACTCAGGGACACGTCCCTCCTCCCTCACCATCTCCTTCTTCATCAGACATGCCCAGCCAGACCCTGCCCCTCCTCTGCCATCTGCTCTTGGGTCCCCTGAGCACTCCGGGAGGCCTACATAGGAGCACAGCCCTGGGGGGAGGAAAGGGTGGACATGGAACAGGCCAGTGTGGAACACAGCTCCAGATACCGAGACCACGCGGTGCCCGGCGGTGCCCGGCCAGGTGCACCTGTGTGACTTGGTCCAAATCTGAAGCGTCCCCAGGATCTCCGAATGTGTCCCTCCTGGTCTCAGATAGGGCAGGAGGGACATGTAACTCATACCTGGTAGATGCGGCCGGTGTTTTTGTGCTATCACATCGGGGCCCACACCGGGAAGGTTCCGGCCTTGCTCCGCAGCCTGCTGCCTCATCACCCACGCGGGACACGAGCATCCCATGGCGGGTAGATACTTGGACAGCTGCAGCCAGGGAGCGAAACAAGAAATAAAGACTCTGGCGGGTGCAGGGTGGTTTCCCGCCCAGGAAGCTGCACACCAGCAGTGACAGGGGCCCGAGTTCTTGATGAAGACACGCAGCCATAGTCTACCTCCTGGGAACTCTGTGTGGCTAAGAATAACGTTTTACGGAGATTTTCTTGGTTGTCAGAGAAGGAGCAAAGAGCAGGAAGAAGTGTTCGTGCCACTAGGAGACGCGTGAGCCAGGGAGGCATCCGGGATCCCAAAGCCAGGCTTCTCAGCCCCTGCTCCTTCCCACAGAGCCGCGTTTCCTGCGGGGCCAGCTGGCCACCCTTCCGGGCCTCGAGGAAGGAGCATGAGTCACCAGCGGTCAGAGCCAGGCTGCCCGGGACCGCGAGACTCCTGAAAGCGGGCATGGGCCGTGGAGAAGGAGGCAGATCCGAGCGGGCCTCTCCCCTCCGGGATGGAGGACAGGGAGTGGCCAGCCCTGCAGGGAGCATCTTGGGAGTCCGGTTTAGGGGTAAAGAGCCTGGGTAGGGAAGAAGTGCCCTGCAAAGACGCCACAGACACTGCAGGCCCATGAACTGACCTCACCTGGAGGAGGGGCCTTTGCCGATGGGAGTCAGCAAGGGTCTGGAGACGGGAGACTTCCCTGGACCTTCCTGGGGCCCCAGTGCCATGATGCGTCCTTATAAAGGGAGGCAGAGGGAGGCCTGACAGACAGAGAGGTTGTGCCGAGGAGGCAGAGCTATGAAGACTCTGCCCTGGAAGACTGGATGGCATGGCCTCAGCCAAGGGCCCCCAGATGCTGCCAGCAGCTGGGAGAGGCAGGGGGAGTCCCTCTCCCCTAGGGCTCTGCCCACACCTAGCATTTGGGTTCCGGCCTTCAGAACTGTGACACAATATACGTTCCTGCTGCTTCGAGTCACCCGGTTTGTAATGATTTGTCCCTCCACCCCGGACACTCACACAGCAGAGAGGTGAGGCGTGCGAGGAAGGTTTTGGCAGAGCCGTGGGTGTGGCGTGGGTGCTGTTTGTGGAAGGGGCCCCCAGGAAAAGGAGGGGCTGCCAGCTTGCGTGACTGTGGCAGGACTTGCCCACCAAGGGGCATCTCACCCCCATGCCCCACGAGTGGAGAGCCTGCTTAAGGAGCGGTCAGGCAACCACTCTGTTGACCTGTCCCCATCACGACCCTCCCCCTTGAGGGACCCACCAGTGACCACAAGCCTCACACACTCCCACCTGCTGCCCGAGGACTGGCTCCATCTACACCTGGTAGAGAGCGAGGTGCAGAGCTGTGGAGGCTCTGTCACTCAACAGACGTTGCCCCATGTGCCACCCCCTCTGCCCCTCTAGCCCACATTCCCCATGCCCATGTGGTCAACATGCTGGGCTAACCACTGGTCACTCGGGGAAGAGGACACAGGATAGTGCCTTCCATGGCACAGAAGCTGGGCGCCCAGCTCCTGGGGGAATCTGAGGGATCCAGAAGCCCCTACCGCAGTGGGCAGGGAGCCCCGAAGCAGGGACTGTTAGCTGAGGGTGACAGCAGTTCCACTGAAGCTTGGCAGGGTCCTGCCCCTCCTCCACACGGTACCCACAGCAGGTGGCTCAGTCTCAGGTGAGATACCCTTAGCTGGCCCTGTGTCACCTTCGGACACATGCTCTGCTCCAGGGTCATCTGCCCTGGCTGCACGGTGGCATCACCAGGAGCGTGTCAAGCACACTGACACCTGTCGCTTCCCCACAACCTGCCCCGGCCCTGGCTCCTATGGGCCGGCCCAGCACTGGGGTCGGTGGGAGGGGTTAGTTCCCAGGTGACCTTCCACTGGGCCACCAGGCTGAGCACATGGCGAGGCTGGCCCTTGGCTTCCTAGACAGCAGTCCAGCGAGGACCGCGGGGCAGCAGGAGGACAAGGGCTAGGGAGCACAGCCCAAAGCCTGGAAGGTACCCTTTCTCCAGTCGCGAAGGCGGCTAAACCTTCTCAGTGCTCCCCAGAGGGTCAGTGAGGGGCACTCTGCACCCAGCACAGGAGAGAGGTTCCAAAAATTAAAGCAGCCATTTTCATGCCTAAGAGGCACAGTTTTTAGATGAACTGAAACAAACAAACAAAAAAAACATTCAGGGGGCCGAAATCTCTGTCCCTGAAATTTGGTTCCTGGGTTGACACTCAACTGTTGAGCCACACTGGCTAGCCATCTAATTTCTTTTCATCCTCATCTCACTTCATCTCACCTCATCTCATCTCATCTCATCTCATCCCATCCCATCCCATCGCATCCCATCCCATCTCACCTCACCTCACCTCAGCTCACCTCACCTCACCTCACCTCACCTCATCTTTATCTCATCTCATCTCATCTCATCTCATCTCATCTCATCTCATCTCACCTCATCTCACCTCATCTCATCTCATCTCATCTCATCTCATCTTCATCTCACCTCATCTTCATCTCATCTCATCTCATCTCACCTCAGCTCACCTCATCTCACCTCATCTCATCTCATCTCATCTCATCTTCATCTCACCTCATCTCACCTCATCTCACCTCATCTCATCTCATCTCATCTCATCTCATCTCATCTCATCTCATCTTCATCTCACCTCACCTCATCTCAACTCACCTCATCTCATCTCATCTCATCTCATCTCATCTCATCTCATCTCATCTCATCTCATCTTCATCTCATCTCATCACATCTTCATCTCATCTCCATCTCATCTCATCTCATCTCATCTTCATCTCACCTCATCGCATTTCATCTTCATCTCATCTCATCTCATCTCACCTCACCTCATCATCTCATCTCATCTCATCTCATCTCATCTCATCTCATCTCATCTCATCTCATCTTCATTTCACCTCACCTCACCTCATCTCATCTCATCTCTTTCCCCAACTCATCTCTGACTTCATTTCCACTCCTCCACCCCTGTTTCTAGCTCCATCTATCTTTATAAAGCAACTAGAGTCCTGAACCAAATCAGGGGCTCTGATTTCTCCAGCCCAGTGAAAAGCAATGCTAATAGAAACACGGTGCTCGGCCTGTGTGGCTCAGTGGTTAAGTGTTGACCTATGAACCAGGAGGTCACAGTTTGATTCCCGATCAGGGCACATGCCTGGGTTCCTGGCTTGATCCCCATTGGGGAGCATGCAGGAGGCAGCCGAATGATGTATTTATCTCTCTCTCTCTCTTCCTTTCCCTTCCCCTCTGAAATCAATAAAAACTTTTTTTTTAAAAAAGGAAAGAAACATGGTTAGTGGTGTAATAACCAGAAATCCTGGAAATGCTGAGTGATGAAGAAAGGGTGCTCAGGAGTCTGACCTCACTTTTGGGGTGATTGGCCTGGGAGTGCAGATCGCCTTAGGTAAACACAGATGCAGGTGTGCGCATACCTGGGGAGGGGTTCAGGGCGGGAGTGTTGGGTGTTTTGTTTATCTGCCGGCAGCTTTTGGCTGAATGAGTTCTCTGGTTGCATTTTCATAGCAAAACGTGCGTTTTCAGTAAAGACAAAAGGAAACATATGCTCTGCGACATAGATGCCTCCAAGAATGAGGAGAAGAAAGTGCCCTCATTTTCCGGGGGTTGCCTTCAGCTGGGCCAGAGGAGCCCTGTGCCGGGGTCAGATCGGCAGACACGCTTTCCATCAACCAGCTGTCAGCATTTCCAACGCCCTCAGCAAACGCTGGCTCCATATTCATTTCTTCCTCACCAAGGCCTTCACCAGAACCACCCACTAAGTCACTGCCCTGCCCTCTCCCTTCAGAGTCAAGGATGTGCCACAAAAGTCAGCAGCAGAGCTTGGTGGCCAGGGGAACGGACTGGCCTGGGCCCCTTTTGGGTTTGTGGTGACTGTGCCCAGCTCCTGGTGGAGGACCTTAGTTCCCATGTGCATCCTGGGTTGGCTATCATAGACCATTTTCAGGGTCACCCGTCCCAAAAGGTTGTGAATATCTCTGAGGCCACGCATCTACACGAATAAAAGGATAATATCTAATTAGACTGGATGTCTTCTGGACAAAGCCACAGTGGCCGGGCCCCAGGCAGAGGCGGTTAGGGGCAATCAGGCTAGCAGAGGAGAGCAGTTAGGGGCGATCAGGCAGGCAGACAGAGAGGTTAGGGGCAATTAGGCAGGCAGGCAAAGTGGTTAGAGGTGATCAGGCAGGCATGCAGTTGAGTGGTTAGGAGCCAGTGATCCCCGATTTCAAGAAGGATGTCGTAGATTGGAGAGGGTGCAGGCTGGGCTGAGGGACGCCCCCTCATACACAAATTTCATGTACTAGGCCTCTAGATGCTTTATAAATATAGATGGAGCTAGAACCAGGGATGGAGATGGAGTGGAAATGAAATAAGAGATGAGATGAGATGGAGATAAAAAGAAATGAAATGGCCAATCAGTGTGGCTCAACAGCTGAGTGTCAACCAAGGAACCAAGAGGTCACCGGTTCGATTCCCTGTCAGGGCTCATGTCTGGAATGCGGGCTCAATCCCCAGTAAGGGGAGTACAGAGGCAGCCCACCAATGATGCTCCTCTCTCATTGATGTTTCTATCTCTCTATTACTCTCCCTTCCTCTCTTCCTAAAAACCAATAATAAAAACATATTTTTTTTAAAAATGAGATGAAGATGGAGATGGAATAAGGTGGAGATGAGATGAGATGGAGATAGAGATGGAGGCGAAGGTAGAGATGGAGGTGGAGGTAGAGGTAGGGATGGGTATAGGAGTTGAGGTGGAGATGGAGATAGAAATAAGAAGGATTGGGAAAGGGTAGAGACAGGCAGATTCAACCAGCTGGACAGCCCTGGCCCAGCAGACTGTGGGGATCCCAGTGGGGAAGGCTCAGAAGAGGGGAAGGTGCCATCCTGCTTCTGTTCTGTCCAAGGCAGGGCCCTCCCTGTAGATGGGGTTTGCTTTCAGGCAGGTGTCCTGGCTGGGAGCCCAGCTAGATTGAGGGGATCAGGCCACGCGCCCCTGTCATCCAGCAGCTGGTTTGAGGCCCGGTGGTGGTGCAGAGCCACTCAGGCCATCTCCTGAGGACCCCCTCCCCCCCCAGAGGTGCACACCCTCCTCCAGGCACGTCTCTGCACCAGGACACCTCGCTGGGGAGTGATGCCACCGAGCACAGAGGCTGGTGGGAAGGAGCTGACGCAGCGGACAGAAGCGTCTCTGCACGGACCATGCTTTCTCCATCAATGGGAAGGGACACTTTTGTTTTCTGAAAAAGGGAAACAAACGTTGAGTGACTATTTCCACCACAGAGGCCAGTTCCCCCAGGTTTTGTCGATTCATGCATCGCAATCCCCATGGACCTTGTGGCAGACCATGAGGTGGGAGGAGCCTGAGACTCTGGGCACAGGAGCCGTCTTAAGGGCGCAGAAGTGTTCTCCACGGAGCCATTCGTCCTACGGAAGCCAGATTCCGAGGGCGGCCCTGCTCCGGGCTCCCACCCTCCTGGGGACCCTGAGCTATGTGAGGAATCCGTCCAGGGCAGCCCCCACAGGCATCAGCGTGGCCCTGCCTGGGAACCACTCCGCGGGGTCAGGCACATCCCATTCAAAGGAATTCCCCGGCCAACAGGTCAGAGCGTCCAGGGCTGAGCTGGCCCTCGCCTGCCAGCTCCCGGCTTCGGGCTGGGTCAGGTCTGTGGGTGCTGGTGGGGACACACACCCAGGCTTCCTTCACAGACGCTTTCGCAGGAAGAGCGTCAAGGTTTCGATCTTGTTTCACGGTGGCTGCTCCACGGATGGCTCTGCGGGGAAAGGATGTGCTGAGGCAAAGGCAGGAGCCTCACCTGAGTACCAGCGTAGCCCGGTGGAGAGTGAGGCCCCGGTCATCATGCTCCACCCCTCAGAGGGCCATCTGCTTTCTATCTCCCAGATCTGACTTGGCACTAAAATAGACCGCAGAGTCACTGTGACCTCGCAAAAGTCCCCACTATTTTTACATTCGCTGTCCCAAGGGACAGCAGCCATGAATCATCTGTGACAAATCTTTCCTTTATGTCCCTTTTATGTTTTTTTTTAATCCTCACTCAAAATATTTTTTTCCTTGATTTTTAGAAAGAGTGAAATAGAAGGGAGGAGGGGAGGTAGAGAGAGAGAAACATGGATGTGAGAGAGACACATCGATTGTTGCCAGCTGGGGCCAGGGATGGAACCTGCAAGCCAGATATGTGCCCTTGGCTGGGAATCGAACCTGCGACCTTCAGTGGGCAGGCAGACACGCTAACCATTGAACAACACCAGCCAGGGCTTTTATGTCCCTTTTGGGCCACCATCCCAGGGTAACACAGCCTCACAGGGAGACTCCATTGGGCTTGAACTCAGTGCCACAAAGCAGGTTGCAAACTGGGGAGAACTTGCTTCATAATTGGCATGAAAAGGCCCTAGCCATTTTGGATAGAGCACCAACCAGGGGACTGAAGGATCCCAGGTTCGATTCCCGTCAAGGGCACCTGCCCGGACTGCGGGCTTGATCCCCATAGGGGGTGTCCAGGAGGCAGCCGATCAATGGCTCTCTCTTTCTCATCATTGCTGTTTCTATCTCTCTCTCTCCCTTCCTCTCTGAAAATCAATAAAAATATTTAAAAAAATAATAATAATTGGCATGAAAAAAGTCTGTCCTGGAAAAGACACTGGCAAGGGCTATCACCCAGCTGCCTCCCTGCCTGCCCCACGCATGCGGGGGGCGGGGGGCTGTGCCAGGACCCCACGGGGCTCCCTGCACAGGAGACGAGAGCCGGCTCCCGGAGAAGCCACCTGCAGGCAGCAGCATCCAGCCTCTGACGCCCTGGAGCCCAGCCTCCCGCCCCGGGTTCTCAGGCAGCGTGCATTCAGGAGAAATTTGATGCCTTCCCAAAAAGCTGTTTCTTATTCCTTCTCACCGAAGATCTCTTCAAAGAAAAGCCACTCAGCCCTCCTTATTCACAAATTCCACGAGTGCAAACTCACCTACTCGCTAAAGTTGATGTGTAACCACAAAACCAACACTGCGGCGCTTTTGCAGTCACGCCGGGACCGTGCAGCGCCGTGGTGGCCTGAGTGGCTGGCGCACGCTCCAGCTGCGGTGGCACAGGCGACGCCCTGCCCTGCTGCTCCGGCTCTCAGGCTGTGAATGTCTCCTTTCAGGGTCTGCTCCCTGCCACGGCTGCACTCCTTTAACCGGCCCCAGGCGGTGCCGCGGTGCCAGGGGCTGAGATGTGCCTCCCAGAAGAGATACAGTCCGACCGGCTTCCTTCGGACGCCCAGTCACCACCAGTTCAATTATCGTGAGTCACTGTGTATGAGTGATCAGTGCGCGTGAATTCAGGTGTCTTTCAGCAGAAACACACGCTGAGCAGATTATCTATTGGTGGGCGAGGTGACCAGAAGCTCTCCCTGTATTTCCCCAGGGATGACGGCTCCGGAGACGACTTTATAGGATGTGACTCCCATAGACCACAGAATTGGCTGTGCTGAAAATGTGTGGCCCTCACAGATCTCATCTCCATCAGATCCCACTCTCCCCTGTTCCCTTTCACTTTCAGGGCTCGGTATCCTGAGGCGGGAGGCCTGGCTGGGCTGCCCTCGCTGGGCTGCGGGCCCTGGCCTTCTGCAGGGAGGGTCCCTGACTGGGCGGATGGAGACGGGATATTCAGTGCAAAGGCGGCTGCTGTGTGCTGTTGAACCAAAGAGAGAGTTTACCCCTCCAATCCGACTCTCGGGAATCCGGGGTGTTATCTGAAAACCTGTGAGACCCGGAACCCCCCTGAGGATGGTGACGGGGCTGCTGTGGGCAGTGCCAGAGATTGGCAACCATGTCTGTCTGCCCATGTCTGCCCTTTCCATGGGGTGTGACTCTGTCTCTGGTCTCCGGAGGCTTGGGGGGGACTGTGTGCTGCCTTCCTCCCAGTCTTCCACTCATGGACCTGCCGGCCAGCCTGGGCCTGCCCCGCACCCCCCTCCTCCCAGCAGGGCTCAGCTGGCCCCAGGCAGCGCTGCCCTTAAAAGGAGCCTTTCTGTGGCCCTATCTGAGGAATCCCAAGCCAGCGTGGAGGCAGGCGTCCAGGCCTTAGGCACTTCCGTCCTGTCCCCAAAGGTCACGGCTCCCCGGCTCTGAGGAATTCTGGATGTCTCCCAGGGCGACCGGCTGAGACAGGCAGGATTGTTCTGGCCCATCAGCCTGCCCTGCAAGCCCCGCCTCGCGGCCCCGGGAGCGGGGTGGGCCCTGGAGCCGGGAGCCACTCGCTCAGGAGGCACGGAGGGCACGAGGACATTCCTGCCCGCCCTTTCCTTTCCTATTATTATTATTGTAGTTGTTGTTTCCCCCTTTCCGTTAGGCCACAGTGCACAGGGCTGGACTCCTTGTGATCCTTAATCTGAGATACTTCCTCCCCACTGGCCCACGGCCACTGCTGGGTTCATGGGTTTCTTTGTTACCTTAAGCCACGGAACAAGTGTCCACCTGAAGCAACAGGGCTCTTACAGGGTCTCCCTCAACTCCCAGGTCCCCTCCATTGATTGCCTGGCCCCGCAGGAAGAGCCTTGTGTGCCACAGGCCCCACACCTTGCCTTCCTTCTTGTTGTTATTGTTTAAGTAATTTCTCTCCCTGACTGGATCCCGATATGCCAGGTTTTGGGTTCAGTCTCCAGTCAGATACAAACAAGAAGCAACCAATGGCCCAGGCTGGTGTGGCTCAGTGGATAGAGCGTCGGCCTGCAGACTGAAAGATCCTAGGTTCGATTCCGGTCAAGGGCATGCACCTTGGTTGTGGACACATCCCCAGAAGTGGGTGTGCAAGAGGCAGCTGATCAGTATTTCTCTCTCATCGATGTTTTTAACTGTTTTACTCTCTCCCTTCCTCTCCCAAAAAAATCAATAAAATCTATATTTTAAAAGAAGAAGAAGAAGAAGCAACCAATGGCCCTGGCTAGTGTGGCTCAGTTGGTTGAGTGCCATTCCTGCACTGAGAGATCTCCTGTTTGATTCCTGGCCAAGGCACACTCCTGGGTTCCAGGCTCAATCTCAGGTGGTGGGGGAGGTGTCAGGGGGGCATGCAGGAGGCATCTGATCCATGATTCTTTCTCTTCCCCTATCTTTAAAGTCAATAAAAAACAATTTAGAAAAAAGAATCAACCGATAGATGCACAGATGGACGGTACAATAAACCAATGTGTGTGTTTTTTCTCTTTCACTCTCCTTCCCTTCCTCTCTCTCTCTCAACAATCAGTACGACATTTTTTAAACAGTGATTTCCTGTTTCAGTTGTTTCTAACCAGACAGAAAGGGTACCACACCGTGTGACACCGCTGAGCCTCCCGGCTGCGACGCACCCTGTGGCCGATGCCTCCGTCCTCACTCATCCGGCGGCTGTTCCACGTGTGGACACCTCCACGCTTCTCACCTGGTGCCTTCAGGCTTCGCTGCTGTGAACACACTGTCACATGCCTGCTACTCCTAGGAGTGCGCGTGGAGGGCCACGGGCTCAGGCGCAGGGACAGTGTGGAAACATTTCCCAGAGCCGCCTGCTCCCCCAGCAGCGATGAGACCCAGGGATGCTCATTCTCTCCAGCTCTTGGTGTGACCAGATTTCTACGTTTTCTCCAAACAAATGGGTGCATCATGGCGACTGATGACCTGCTGAGCCTCTTGGGACCCCTGCTCTGGGTTCTGTGCGTGTTTTCCCTCTTCCTTGGTGGGTGGCTGTGACCTCACTGTCGATCCATTGACGTCCTCTCTGCACCCACACCACCGCCTCCTTAAGGCATGTGCACTGTAAACATCTTCTCCTCCCCGTTACCACTTGTTTCTTAAACGTTCTTTGGGGTTTCCTCTCGCTGACGACGTTCTTCACTGTAACAGCCAAGCGTGCTGAGCGTCACTCCCCAGGTGCGTGTGGGACAGCCGGTCCCTCTGCAGCTCTGATCTCCTCCTGCACCCCTTCTGTGCCAGAGGCCCAAGAGTGGCCTGCCCCCTGACCCCTGCCCTTCGGCCTCTGGTGGGTTCAGCTTCAGGGAGGCAGCAAGAGCAGAGACTGGGAGCAGAACAAGGTCAGGGACAGGCTCCCCAGGTCCCCCTCAAGGTCACCAAGGGTCAGCAAGTCCCTCCACCAAAGGCCACACTCCCCAGAGCTCCCTGCTCATGTCCTGTTTGCTACTAGTGCACAGAAACCCAGGTGGCTTTTGTACATGACTCCTATATCTAGCCACTCCACTAAACACTCCCATTACCTGTTACAAATATGTTTGTGAATGCTGGGGTTTTAATGTAAACCATCATAGCAACTGAAAACAACAGCTTCGGTCGCTCCTTTTCCATCCTTGACGGTGTAGCACCCACCGTGTGCTGGGGTCACAGGTGGCGGGTTTCAGATTCTGTTCTTTCTGGCAGTGACAGCAGCACAGAGCGGAAAGGCCTGCCACCTCAGTGTCACTGTGCTCCCTCCGTGCAGGGAGCACAGTGACACTGAGGCCCCACGTTTCTGAGGGAGCGGGAAGAAGGCTGGTGCACAAGGGGAGGCAGGTCAAGATGACGCTCAAGTGCCTTCCAGCTCCCATAGCCTGAGGTACCAATCTACACCCTCTCTTGGAGGCCTGGGGGATGTGGGTCTCAACGTCCAAACTCCATGCCCTGGCCGGTTTGGCTCAGGGGATAGAGCAGTGGCCTGCAGACTAAAGGGTCCCTGGTTTGATTCCAGCTAAGGGCACATGCCTGGGTTGTGGGCTCCATTCCCAGGAGGAGGTTTGCAGGAGGCAGCCTTTCAATGATGATCTCTCATCATGGATGTTTCTAACTCTCCCGCTCTCTCTTTCTCTCTGAAATCAATATATATATATATATATATATATATATATATATATATATATATATATATATATATATATATTAAAAGATAAAGCCCAAACTCCCGAAACTAGAAGTGTGGGGCAGTCTGTCTGCGGAGTTCCCAAAGAGCAGGAAGTGGCACGGAGGCTCTCAGGTCCCTCCCTGCTGCTGAGCCCAGTGGCCTGGCGGGAGGCATACTCCCCAGGGCTGGTGGCATTGCCCCTCCCTCCGTCTTGCACCCTCTGTGTGGATGCCGGGCACTCAGAATGTCCCACACCTCCCTGCCCTGCCCTTGGCCAGGTCCCCAGACTGACCCCCCATCAGAACCACATGGGATCCCTAACTGGGCCTGCAGATTGTGACTGTCTCTGCAGATTGTGACCCCACAGGGTCTTGGAGAGAGCCCTGGAGTCTGTGTTCCTAAAAGCAGCATTCAGGGGCGATTCTGACCATGAAGGGCAGGCCCCTGCTGGGATCATCCCATAGGATCACTCGTGGGACCACCCAAGAGGTCATCCTTGGGGTCAACCATGGGCCCACCCGTGGGACCACCTGTGGAGGGCGCTAGGTGAACCTCTGGCTCACAGACTGCAAATTCTAATGAGAATTGGCTACATGGGGCTGATGGTTGAAGTGTGGCCCCCACCTGCCTGTGAGGAAGTTTCAGGAGCTGGGAGAGTGCTGGCTCCCGGGTGGGGGGTGGGGGAGGGAGGGAGGGAAGGGATTCAGTCCCCACTTGGCTCATTCCCTGAAAGATGAGAGAGAGCCAGAGACCAGGATGCCAAGACACAGGCTTTATTGAAGAGTACCACTGCCGGCTGCGTCCAGAGAGAGAGAGAGAGAGAGAGAGCGGAAGAGAGCGAGGGCCAGGGTACAAGCACCTTTAAGGGAAGGAAAGAGAGGGGACAGGGCTTAGAGCACTCAGCACACGCTGATTGGTGGTTCCATGTAAGGCCTATGATTAGGGACCTAGGGACTTAGGAATCCGGGGCTTAGGGTATTTGGCAGGTGCTGATTGGTGGTTCAGAGCTCAGGAATGTCCGGCTGCAGGTGGGGTTTATGTCTGTCCATCATTTGGAGGAAAGGAGGATCTATCAGTCCCCTGCCCTCCTCTCCAATGCTGCTTGCGGGACCCCAAGACTGGGGCTGGGGTCTCCATATCTGTGAGCTTAAGAAAACCTCCCTCAGGTTAAGTGCTGACATGATACAAAGTCCTGGAGGCGGGGGTTCATTTTCTATTGTTTTACTCCTGACCATGGGGTGTCAACATCCTGAGAATCAGTACGTACCTGCTAAAGAATGGCTAAAATGCCAGCTATAATTCTTTAAAATGAAGCTCCACTCCTTGGAGACGAGAGCAGAGAGGAAGGGAGGGAAGGGGAGAAAAGGAAAGGGAAGGGAAGGAAA
Organism: Pipistrellus nathusii; assembly: GCA_963693515.1. Taxonomy (NCBI): domain Eukaryota; kingdom Metazoa; phylum Chordata; class Mammalia; order Chiroptera; family Vespertilionidae; genus Pipistrellus; species Pipistrellus nathusii. The sequence goes on along the minus strand of OY882859.1, from coordinate 189,041,708 downwards.
ACAGCACAGAGAGGAGCTGAGGGGGAAGCAGAGGGAGCGGGCAGGGAGGCCGGCCTGTACCAGCCGTAGTGAGTGCTGTTCTCTGCTCTCCTCTCGTTTTCTGTACCTGCACTTTCCATAGCGTCAGCCATACCATGGGCTCATCTCTGTGCCTTTTTATTTAATGCAGAAGACATGCTCCATACATCCTCACAGACCTCACTTCATGTTCACCGCTGCATAATATTCCCTTTGTTGATATACCCCGACTTACCCAAATGGGTTGCAATAGCTGGTCATTGGAAGTTCTTGTTTTATCAGTGTCACTAGTATCACCAGCGTGAGGGGTGGCGCCCAAATACTGGAATAACCAGGATGCTGGGCCTGGGGCTCAGACTTCCCAAACCGAATCAGCTGGGCCATGGGGACAGGCAGTAGGGGGGCAGGGGGATGCAGGTACCACCAGAGCTGGCTCCCCGTCCCCATGTTTCTATAGCTCAAAGCCTGCGCCTTAGGGCTGGCTGGCTTCCCGGGCTGGTTCCCTTTTCCTTTTGCCATAAATAAAACTAAGACAAGCTAAAGGCGTCTCTGAGGGATCTTTGCACCGACTTGTTTGTGGCTGGAAGAGCCTCAGGGTAGACGGGGGAGAATCATTGCAAGCTAGGAACTCTTCTAGAACCTCCGTCATTGAGCAGACGGAGCCCCAGCGGGTCCCAAGGGCAAGGCTGGCTGGAAGGAAGTGCCAAGCCCAGGCGTCCTGCTGGCCATCAGTCTCCCCTCTGCCGCCAGGCCCGGTGCCTGCCCTTTCCTGTTCCTTCACAGACAGAAGCCCCTGGAGAGGAGTTGAGGCGAGAGAAAGAAGGCAGACAGAAAACAGGAAAGGGGGAAGCAGATGGGAAAGCCTGTCTGAGCTCAGAGGAAAGGGGGACAATGGAGGGGGGTAGGGGAAGGGAAAAGGTGGGGGTAGTGGGCAAGGGCACCTGGGCTGGCTCTCCTGGGCTCAGTCCTCACCAGCCCTTCTCCACTCCCATATTTCACAGCCCCTGGAGATTCTCTGTGGCCCTTGCCAGCACTCCCAGATCTCCCATGATTCACAGCTCCGAATGGCACAGGAGGGAAACCTGGTCTGCATGGCCCCTCTTCAACTAAAAACCTTCCTGGAGAGTTGAAACTTGTCCTAAGCATCTAGTCACCCTGTCATTCTGATCTTACTGTTGTTATTTACTTTTCTTATGGTAAGAGACACTGTACATCTGGAAGTGTATTCATAATACATTTGTGGAATTTAAAGACTAAGAACAGCCCTACATGGTTTAGCTCAATGGATAGAGCATTGGCCTGTGGTCTGAAAGATTCCCAGGTTCGATTCCAGTCAAGGGCAGGTACCTTGGTTGCGGGCACATCCCCAGTAGGGGGTGTGCAGGAGGCAGCTGATGGATGTTTCTCTCACTGATGTTTCTAACTCTCTCTCTCCCTTTCTCTCTGAAAAAACAAAACAAAACAAAACAAAAAACAATAAAATATATATATATTTTAAAATAAGAACAGAAAAATCATCCCCAAGCACACCTCTGTCTCTTCAGTTTGCACCAGAAGCCAACTTTGAGACAAAGGTTCCTGGGCATGGAAGTGATCCCTGAAGATACAGGTAGGTGGTGGAGAAGGGAGTTGGAAGAGAATCAGCCACCAAAGGTCATGTGATGAAACCACCTGCCCTCTGGGCCCTGCAGACATGGGGTAGACCATGTGGCTCATTTAGCCCTCTGGCTGGCTGTGTGCATCCCGGAAACCCTCAGGCCAGGGCACGTGCGGGTAATGCACTCATCTAGGGTGTGCCCTGGACTGGTAGGGCCCTGAGAGTTCAGAGAGGGCCCCAAAGGTGCGGCCTGCACTGCTCACTTGACTTGACTAGAACATCTTGGTCCTCAGGAGCCCCTTCCCAAGACTTTTCATTACAGTGTTTCTCCAGAAGCATGGGCACTCCTACCCATTCCGTTTTGGTTTTGAGATTCATAAAGAATCATGCTGTAGGTCTTCTTCTACTGTGTGGGATCTCTTCCAATAAGGAAAGAAATAGAAGGAATGGGCCTTATATTTCTGAGGCCCATTCATGTTGGTGCACGTTCTTCGTATCACTCAAGCTGGGAAATGTCAGGAAGACCATCCACATCAAGTAGTTCAGCCCCGGGAGTTTAATGTGGGGAGCTGGACACAAAGGCATGGGCGGGCTGGGGTATGAAGTGGGCGTAATGAGGAAGCCCAAGATTAGCAACAACAGGACCACTACTGTCCTGAGCTGGAGGGAGCAAGGGAGGGGGTGGTGTTGCCAGAGCCAGGAGCCAGGCCACCTCCTGAGAACCAAGTCAGCCCACTGGGTGGGAGTTGGTACCAGGAAGGGAGGCGACACTGACTGACATGCCCCTGAAGCAAGACAGAGGAGAGAAACACCCTGGCTTCTCCCTTCCACCTTTCAGTCCCTTGCCAGCCCCTCCCATTGGCTGAAACTTAATTACAGCTAGTTGACAAAGGAGCATGGGAAATGGTGTTTGGATGCAGAGCAGAGTGCAGCAAGGGAAGGGTGGGAAATGGATCTAGCACCAGCAGGAGCGTGTCTGTAGCTTATGTTTGTCTGTATTCTATTCTATGCCTGAAGGACACTGGATTAGTTCCAGCATTTTTCTCCTATAAGCCCCTTTGTGCATGCCACCTGGCACACATGTGTGCAAGCATTTCTCTAAGACAGTGTTTTCCAAACTTTCTGACCACCATATTTTCATGGTGATGCAGTGTACACACACAACTGAAACCAATGGTTATGGAGCAATGCTTGGCCTTGTGTGCAGTGCTTGCTGACATTTTCTGTTCTATTTTTATTATTGTTGCTGTTGTTGTTTTTACTCTTATCACATCATCACCATCATCATCACCACCATCATCATACCCTCATCACCATTACCATTACCATCACCACCATCATCATCACCACCATTATCATCACCACCCATCATCATCACCATCACCATCATCACCACCCATCATCATCACCATCATCATCATCACCATCATCACCATTACCATCATCACCATTACCATCATCACCACCATCATCATCACCACCCATCATCATCACCATTACTATCATCACCATCACTATCATCACCATCACCAACATCACCATTACCATCACCATCATCATCGCCACCATCATCACCACCACCAGCATCATCACCACTAGCATCATCACCACCAGCATCATCATCATCATCATTGCTTGTGTCCTGCTAAGTTGATTTCATCACTCACTAATGGTCTGTAGTTTGAAAAGCACTGCTTTGAGTACATAACTAAGAATGGCATTGTCACATCATTGGGTATGCATAGCTTTAATTTCACTAGGAAATATCAAGTAGTTTTCCAAGCAGTGCTACTCCACATACCTATCAGCAATGCAGACATTTGCTCCCCATCCACTGACAGGGGTGCACACACAGGGGAAGCTCCCTTTTGAGTTCTATAGAAGGATAGCATCTCAGTATGTGGCCTTATTTGGAAATAGGGTCACTGCAGACATAACTAGCTAAGTTATGATGAGGTTAGATGGAGTAGGGTGGCCCTTCAATCCAATATGACTGGTGTTCTCATAAGAGAGGGGAGAAGAGAACAGCTGGTGTGGCTCAGCAGTTGAATGTTGACCCATGAACATTGATTTGATTCCCAGTAAGGCACATGCCCAAGTTGTAGGCTCAATTCCCAGTAGGGGCCATGCAGGAGGCAGCTGATTGATGTCACTCTCTCATCAAAGTAAATGTATGTAGGGGGAAAGTGGGGAGGGGAGGAGACACAAATGGAGACAGAGATTGGTGTAATGTCTGCACAAGCCAATGAACACTAGGGATTGCCACAGCCACCAGCAGCTGGGAGAGCTTGGAGTGGATTCCCCTCACAGTTTCAGAAGGAACCAGCCTTGCCTACACCTTCATCTTGCACATCCAGCCTCCGGACTGGGGGACTATAGATTGTTGTTTAAGCCACAGAACACTCACACCTGGGATGGCTGTCTCTCACCTGAGCTGATTTGTCTTCATTACCATGCGGGGTAGACCTTCTGTGGTCATGTGCTTAAGAGATAGCAGTAGGTGTGTGTCTACCTTTGTAAGAAACTAAAGTGTTTTTCAAAGTGGCTGTTGCACTTTATATTGCATAATTAGTGGTGAGAGTTCTGCTTCCTCTATTCCCTCACTAACACTTGGTATAGTTGGTCTTTGATTTTGGCCATTCTCATAGGCATGTGCGGCATCTCACTGGGGTCTTAGCTGTGTCTCCCTAAGGACTAGTGATGTGGAGCATCTTCTCAGGCTCAGACAGCAGTCACCAACTCTGTATTGGCACCTGCCACCACTCATCCCCTGGTGTCATTGGTCTTCTCCAGAGCCCTGGCATGAAGAAACTCAGATACAAGCCCTAGCTGATTTGGCTCAGTGGATAGAATGTCAGCTTGTGGACTGAAGGATCCCAGATTCGATTCCAGTCAAGGACACATGAGAGGTTGTGGACTCAATCCCAGGTAGGGGGCATGCAGGAGGCAGCCAATCAATGATTCTCTCTCATCATTGATGTTTCTTTCTCTTCCTTTCCCTTTCTCTCTGAAATCAACATATATATATATATATATATATATATATATATATATATATATATATATATATATATATTTAAATAAAAAGAAACTCAGGCACAAAGAGGTTAAGAAACTCTCCCAAGTCACAGACCTACTAAGTGCTAGAGCCAGCAGACCTCCAAGACAAAAGCAGAGCTGGTGAGCATCGGGCCACCTGTGTCGTCTGGGATGTGTTTGTGGCCTCAACAGCAACCTCACAAGGACCTACAAGGCTTTCCCAGGAGCTGCTGCCCATCCACCCTTGCTGGAAAGACGTGTCCACATCAGTGTGACGCCTGAGCTGTCCCTGAGGGGCCAGTGCCCCTGCGTCCGGACAGAGCTCTCTGCAACAGAGGGGGTGCCGAGATGGGGAGGGATGGGGCTCAGTTGCCCTGGACATCCTGCTGCTCACATTCACATCAGGGCTTTGCTCAGTTCTTCCAACATGGAAGAGGAGTTGTGCTCATTTTCGGTTAAATTCTTGAGGAGAAAAGCCCATGTGGTCCAGACGCAAGAGCAAGTTGGACGAACGTGGGCCCCTCTTCTTGCTCATGTTGACTCCTTCCCTGCACACGCTCCTCGGTTATTGTTCCATAAAGCCATTAGCCAGAGGGCCAGGCCCTCAGTCCAGGGTGAGTCAGCGCCCATTTCTCATGAACGCAGGCGGTGTCTTCCTCCCCACGCACGGTGCCTCTGAGCCCAGACAGTGATCTATCACGCATGGGTGTGGATGCCTCTGAACCAGCATGCTGCCAAGCAGAGGATGCTCCCCGGAGAGGATGAAGTGAGAGTCAGGCTGTGAACTGTTTGTCTGCACCATCTAAGAAGAAAGGATCGTGTGATGCCCATCTTTACAATGAAACCCAACAAGAGGCCGTGCTTCCGGAACTCTCCAAGAGCCTCTGAACATTGGCACGTTGCAACACATTCGCTGACAAGCAAACACACCAGCAAAGCAGATTATAAACACACTGCACTCTACATACACCCAACACTAAGCAGGTTGTCACTCAGACATAAGGCAACTGGCATATGTTGTCAAATGTGAAAGAACTTTGAGGGGGGGGAAAACATCCAGGAGGTTTTCTAGAACCTACGACTCAGGAATAAAATCCAGGCAACGAAAAGGTGCCTGAAGAGGCTGTAGAGAGAAGTCAAGAATGACCTCCCAGACAGAAGGCAGCCAAGAAAGGCCAGCACATGGGGGTGCTGGGGACAGAGAAGTCCATGCTCTAGTCAGGATGGGACTATGGTGTTATGAGGCAGACAGAGGGGGCTCCTGGGATGAGGCCTGAGGAGCCAGCATGGTAACCTCATGAAGAGAGACAGATGCACATCCCGGCTCAGGAAACAGCATGAGCAAAGTCTCAGAGAAGGAGGCAGCAGGGCCAGAATGAGGGGTGGGAAGCAGGTGGGAGATGGATGGAAAGAGGTTCAAAATGAAGCTGAAGAGAGAACAGGACCAGCAGCCATAGTCTGCAGCCCACGACACCAAGCTGTAAAAGTGACAGCCACCATCAGCCGTTCAGCATCATTGAAGTCATCTTTCACTGAGGGGGGAGGGAGGGGGACAGATTGGATCAGGAGAGAGAGCATGGAGTGGCTTTGTGAGTCCCCTAGTTTAGACTAGAGTGATAATGGTGGATATGAAGCCATGGAGAGAAAATCAAGAGAGCTGGGAGGGATGCAGTGGAGAGAGGAAGGTGGCATAGACTCCATATCCTCTCTGAAACTTGCTACTTAGCCAATTCTAGTGGGTGAGTAAAAGATTAATGTAACCCTTTACCACTCCATGGATGGGTTTGATATTGTTTAGTTTTTTAACTTTCTAACCACCAGAGGCTTTCCCTGAAGATAGTGACTGGCGCCCCACCTTGGTCTGGCATCCCCATTCACCTGTTCCACCATCCCACTATGGCCGATGTCCACCATGTTACACAAGGGTCCCTAGTGGTCAGCACTAATCATAGCAACTGGTTATTGGGTTGTTTGGTTGTTCCACCATCCGGTCTATTTGCATATTAGGGTTTTACATATATAAATTATAATTTGTTTTTGAATGTTAAGCCAACCTTGCATTCCTAGAATAAATCCTACACATTTGTGATGTACTATCCTTTTTATATATAACGAAAGGGGGTCTATCAGCCCAGCCTGACCTCTCTCACAGTTCAGGAGCCCTCAGGAGGTGACCCGGAAATCAGGGAAAGGTGATGCCCCATCACACTTTTGCTGCTGCCACTGCTGGCAGCATGAGCTTGGGCCAGCCCTGGTTACCTGAGCCTTAGGCGGCCCTGCGGGGCTGGGCAGCAGCCATCCAAGACTTGCCTACACCTCGGGCCAGCCCTGGGCAGCTGGGGAAGTGAGGAGACTGGGGGACTCCAGAGGCAGGGCTGAGGCAACTGGGTCCTGCCATCTTTGAGGGTGGAGCAGTCAATTAGCATATTCCCTCTTTATTGGCTGTGGGCACTGCTAGCTTTGCGATGGTGTGAGGGTCCATTAGCATATTCCCTCTTTATTAAATAGGATTGGATTTTTATCTATAATAATATAAGCATAGCCAAAACTGGTTTGGCTCAGTGGATAGAACGTTGGCCTGCAGACTGAAAGGTCCCAGGTTGATTCCTGTTAAGGGCATGTACCTTGGTTGTGGGCACATTCCTGGTGGGGGTGTGCAGGAGGCAGCTGGTTGATGTTTCTCTCTCACTGATGTTTCAAACTCTCTATCCCTCTCTCTTCCTCTCTGTAAAAAATCAATAATGTATATATATATTTAAAAGTATAATATGCTAATTAGACCAGATATCCTTCTGGACAACCTTCATGATGAAGCCAGGGCTGCGAGGGAAGCCAGGATTCCAGGCACCTGCTGGCGGCCAGAGGGAAACCTGGATCCTGGGTGCCAGAGGGACGCTGGTGCCAGCAGTCGGGGAAGGAAGACCTACTCTTTCACAAATTTTGTGCATCAGGCCTCTAGTTTGTTAATAATTTTGTTAAGGATTTTTGCACATACTAGATTTTTCATGGAAAATATTGATTTATAGTTTTCTAGTAGTGTCTTTGTTGGATACTAGGGTAATACAGGCCTCAGGAAGTGAATGGGGGAAGTGTTCCCTCTTCTATTTTCTGAAAGAGCCTATACAGGTTTGCAATTATTTCTTCAATAAGCACTTTATAGTATTCAGGATAAAGCTATTTGCTGGAGTTTTCTTTGTAAGAAGATTTTTAGTTATATATATATATTTCTCTGAGAGTCTATTCTGACTTATGGCTTATTTAGAAATGTTTAAAATTTCCAAATAGTTTGGAACTTCAAAGATATCTAAATTTTTAAAAATATATTTTTGATGATTTCAGAGAGGAAAGAAGAGGGAGAGAGAAACATCAATGATGAGTTTGATCGGCTGCCTCTTGCACACCCCTCACTAGGGAGCCCACAACCATGCCCTTGACCAGAATTGAACCCGAGATCCCTCAGTCCACAGGTCAACGTTCCATCCACTGAGCTAAGCTGGCTAGGGCGAAGATATCTAATTTTTAATTCTTGTTCTGTTATGTTTTAGAAGCATACTTTGTATGATTTTTAGTCTTTGGAATTTGTTAAGGTGTATTTTATGGCTTGGAATATGGTCTATCTTAGCGAATGTCAATGTGACCTTGAGAAGAATATGTTCTTCTCAAGAAGTAACCTTGGGTGGAGTATCCTATAAATATCAATGAGGTCTAGATAATTGATAGCATTGTTCAAGTCTTCTATACCCTTATTGATTTTTTTGTCTATTTGTCCTAGCAATTGCTGAGTATTGACATCTTCAATTATAAATTGGGATCTGTTTATTTCTCCTTCAATCTAATCAGTGTTTGCTTTATATGTTTTGGGGAACTAACTCCTTCATCAGTAGTTATCTTGATATCAGGCAGATTTCATAAAAAGGAATATCATTTTTATGAAATATTCCTTTTTATGAAATCTGTCTGGTATCAAGATAACTACTTTGATTTTCTTTTGGCTAGTGATTAAATGGCATATCTTTTTTAATCCTTAAAATCTATATATGTCTTTATATTTAACATGAATTTCTTGTAGACATAATTTAGTTGTGTTATTTTTTTTTTAATCCAATCTGATCATCTCTACCTTTTAACTGGTATATTTAGACCATTCACACTTAATGTGATTATTCATAATATTGGATTAAAATTATAATTTTGCTAGGTCTTTTTTATTTGATCCATCTGTTTCTTGTTTTTCTTTTACTCTTTTCTGCTTTCTCTTAACTGAGCAATTTTTATATTACTGTTGTATGTCGTCTTGACTTATTACTTATACCTCTTTAAAAAACTTTTTAGTGGTTGCCCTAGGGTTTAAAATAGAAATCTTAATGAGAATGTACATTTAGATAGCATCAGACCACTTCACATGTAGTATAAGAACCTTACAATGATAAAATTCCAGCCTCCCATCCTTCCTATTAGCATACATTTTGTTTTTATGTGTTCTCTCAATCCACCACAATGCTACTATTTTTCTTTAGAAAAAAGCTATCATATATATATATAATAAAAAAAAAAAGCTATCATATATAGCAATTAAAAATAAGGGGGGAAAGAATTTTTTCTTAGCCGAAACCGGTTTGGCTCAGTGGTAGAGCGTCGGTTTGCGGACTGAAAGGTCCCGGGTTCGATTCCGGTAAAGGCATGTACCTTGGTTGCGGGCACATCCCCGGTAGGGGGTGTGCAAGAGGCAGCTGGTCGGTGTTACTCTCTCGTCGATGTTTCTAGCTCTCTATCTCTCTCCCTTCCTCTCTGTAAAAAATCAATAAAATATATTTTTAAAAAATGAATTTTTTCTTATCTTCATTTCTTCCATTTCTAAGATTCTTCATTTCTTTGTGAAGATCCAGTTGGCAGCCTTGGTTCATTTTCTTCCTGATTGCTGGAAGTCATTTATCACCCCTAGAGGGTAGGTATGCCAGCAATATATTCACATAGTTCTTGTTTCTCCGAGATAGTCATTTTTTTTTAAATCCTTAATTTTAAAAGACATGTTCACTGGTATAGGATTCTGAATCGACACTTTTTCTTTCTTTCACGGCTATAGACACCCCTTCGCTGTCATCCAGCGCGCATGGCTTCTGAAGGGCATTCTGCTTTGATTCTTCCCTTTGCTTCTCTGCAGGGAATGCATCTGTGTTTGTACTCCGCTCGCCTTAGAGATTTAGAGATTATTCCTTCTCTCTTCCCACCTTCAGTTTAAATGTGTTACACAGATGGGCTTTGTGTTTGGTTTTGTTTGTTTTACCTTGTCCATGTAAGAAACATCCAACCCTGTAGAGGATGTTTTATGAGTTTATTTGAGCCAAACTGATAACAATTGCCAGGAAGCCAAATCTCAATGGATTGAGAAGGCTCCAGAGAATGGAAGTTTTGCACCTTGTTTTATATTCCAGAACAAAGAGGAAGGAGATATTGGTGAGGTCCTGAGCCGTAGAACTCCCCCCTCAACACACACACACACACACACACACACACACACACACACACACACACACACACACAGCTTCTCTCAGTCTAGCCACCTATGTGCTTAGGAGCTCAGGAGCCCCGCTTAAATCTGGCTCCTCCCTGCCCTTTGGCCCTAGTACCAAGCAGCTCCTGAGAGGCAGATGGAAGTCTGGTACCTGGGCATTTGCATCCAGACCAAATGTAGCCTCTTTGCTTCTCTGCCTATGGTGTGGACCTGGCCTAGGCAGTGCCTAGAGCTTGTCATAACTCAGGCTCTGCTGCAAGGTTAAGGAGGTTGCCTGGAATTCATTGGTGACAAATTAGGGAGGCAGAAGGAAGCAAATGAGGTGAGGGTGGGGGTAGGGGTATGTCTGAGCTTGGATAAAAGTAAAAGGAATAGACACTTCCTTTACATAGGTGCGTAAAGGATTTTAACAGTTAACAATTAACTTGATCATAACAATGAGGGGATTTGTGGTTTCCGCTCTGGTGGGTGGTTGTCCTTTGAGGGATGGGGTGGGAAAGGAAATTATGTTGATATTCCAATGGTATGTTATCAATTTTGTTATCGTAGATGCGGGGGAGGCCCCCCCCCCCCGGCAGGGGGGTGGGAAGACAGCAGGCTCAGTTAAGGCAAAGGCAAAGGTTGACCTTTGTTAGAGAAAAATAGAGGCCTAGGACAGGACTACGCTCAGTTTTTAGTTACAAAGTTTTCATTTTAGAACATGTATGTGGTTGGTCTTTGAATTTGCCGCCACACAGGTCTCCCCTGAGCTTGTCAGGTTAGTTATGTGGCTCCTATTTTGTCCACAACCTTTTGGGGCCGTGCATCTTGCTGTTCTTTGTGCTTCTTTGATCCATAGTTTGGTGTCTGTCATTAATCTTGGGATTTTCAGCCTTTTTTCAAATATATCCTCTACCCCCACCTTCTCCTTTTTCTTCTGTGATTCCAGTGGTACGTGTCTTAGGCTATGAGATACTTAGGCTCTCTTGCGATGCACACCTCTGTTTTATTTCCATCCTTTTTTCTCTTTGTCTCCATTTGGATAATTTCTGTAGCACTGCTTTCAAATTCACTGAGTCTTTCCTTGGCTAAGGTGAGTTGCTAATGAGCCTGTCCAAACCATTCTCTATCTCCTTTCCTCGGCTGCTCACCTTTAGCATTCCCATTTCGTACGCTCTCACGGTTTCCATCTCTTTTTTAAGGCAGTCCATTATCCTAAGCAAAATACATTAAAAACAACCCAAGTCTTGCCCTAGTCAGTGTTGTTCAGTGGTTAGAGCACGCCCCTCTCTCCCCCCCAGACCAAAGGGTTTCGGGTTTGATCCCAAGGGCATGTACCTGGGTTGCATGCAGATTGATTCTGGATCCTGGTTGGAGCATGTGTGGGAGGCAACCAATCTATGTATCTCTCTCACATCTATATTTCCCTCTCTCTTTCTCTCTCCATCCCTCTCCCTCTCCTCTCCCTCTCCCTCTCCCTCTCCTTCTTCCTCTCCCTCTCCCTCTCTAAAAATCAATGGGAAAAATATCCTTGGGTGAAGATTAACCAAAAAAAATAAAAAGAAAAGAAAACAAGTCAAGTCTCATTACGGTGGAATCACTAGGCATGCTATTTCCCTGGCATGGAATATATGCGCAGCCATTTGGGTAAATGTTTCTATAGAGAAATGGAAAGAGCAACAACAGGTATTGTGTTAATAAAGCAAGTTTTGCCCTAGCCAGTTTGGCTCAGTGGATAGAGGGCCAGCCTGTGGACTGAAGGGTCCCAGGGTTCGATTCTGGTCAAGGGCACGTCCCTCCTTGGTTGCAGGTTCGATCCCCAGCCTTGGTCAGGCCTTATGCGGGAGGCATCTAATGGATGTGTCTCTCTCACAGGGATGTTTCTCTCTCTGTGTTTCTTCCCCTCTCTTCCACTCTTTCTAAAAATCAATGGAAAAGTATCCTCGGTGAGAATTAACAACAAAAAGCAAGTTTTGAGGGGATACCTGTTATACTTTCAACAATAAAATTTTTTTAAAAAGAGCAAGTTTTAGAACCATGAGCATGACCTCATGTGTCAATGTAAGAAGCATTCAACCATGTGAAGAATTTTTGTGAGTTTATTGGGGCCAAACTGTTGACAATTGTCGGGAAGCCAGATTTTGCTCTAGAGAAAGGCAGTTGGTGATAAATTAGGGAAGTGGAAGAAAGCAAAGTGGGGAAACCTCTGAGATTGGATGAAAAGGTAAATGATAGACACCTATGCCTTTTACATAGACAGGGACAGGTAGGGAACAGTCAACAATTAACATGATAAAACAATGAGGGGATTGGTAGTCTCCACCCTGGTGCACAGGTTGGGCCCAAGGGGTCTGGAAAAGGGGAAGTTGCCCTGACCGTTTTTTTTTGTTTTTTTTTAAAGGAGCGTTATCGTAGATGCAAATGCCAATAGATTGGCTCAGTTAAGGTAAAGATTGACCTTTGTCTGGAAGATACCAGCCTAGGACAGGACTACCCACCCTGAACTGCTTTTAGTTAAAAGAGTTTTCACTTCAGACCCTCCTTTGTGGTTGCTCTGAGGTCTCTGAATTCGCAAGGCTGCCACACAGGCCTTCCCAGAGCTAGTCAGGTTTGGCACGTGACCCCTTTTCGTCCACACGTGAACGCTTTTAACCTTTTTACAAACCAACTTTCTATGTTTCTGGAGTAACAGATACCTATAAAACGCATTTTATGAAAACCAGCGGAAGGATAATAACGGGACTCTGCTTGGCAGGAGCCTGGGATGCGGGGGCAGGATGAGTGGGATTTCAGCTTTATTGCTAACATTTGGACTTTTTTTTTTTTACACCGAGTTGTAACCATGTCAGTTGTAGATGTTTAAATGGCTCAGGCTTTGATTGGGGGTGAGGAAGAGTGGGGAAGGGGTGCACAAAATGCTGGAATATAAGGTGCCAGGCAGAGGGGGCTGGCGGTCGTTACCCACAAATCTTCTGCCCTCAAGGGCTCATGCTGGGGAAGGGGCACTTTGATATACAGCCTGGCTCAGCTGTAGTATGCTTACCTCCTCCCTCCCTCCCTCCCTCCCTCCCTCCCTCCCTTCCTTCCTTCCTTCCTTCCTTCCTTCCTTCCTTCCTTCCTTCCCTCCCTCCCTCCCTCTCTTCCTTCCTTCCTTCCTTTCTTCCTCCCTTCCTTTTGTTCACTGGTGAACAAAGCACAGAAGTGGCGGGGAGGGGCCTGTGTAGAGGGAAGTGGGAAGCCCATAAGCAAATAAATGAGCAAATGAACAAATAAGGGAACAAGAATATTAAACAGCGGTGAGTACTCTGCAGCAAAGTAAACTAGCTGGGTGGTAGCAAGTGCCGCTCTCCTGGTGAGACCGGGCCTTCGGAGCAAGCTCTGAGGACCACGGGCGCTGCATACAGTGAGGGTGGGGGAACCGAGACCCAGGCCCACACCCCTCGTTGAGTGGGGTTGGCACTGATGGGGTTGGAAATGTTTTAACACTGATTTCGAGTGTGAGCAGAGCCAGGCTGTGTGTATGTTGGGTGTGTGTGGGGGGGGGGGAGGTGTTGGGTGTACATAGATGGGTGAGCAGGAGTGGAGGGAGGCCCACTGATGAACTTGCCCACGGAAGGCTGTGACATGGCCCCAATCAGGAAGGAAAGGGACCCAGCCGTGCTGTTTGTGGAAAGCTGCCAGGCAGGCCGGAGGGGGTGCCCTGGACTTCCTGCCCCGGCATCCACAGCCCGGTGTTTCCGTGGGTATTGACGCCGCCCGGTGTGGTCTCTGTGGGGACGAGGCCTTCCTGAGAAACGGGGTGGTCCAGGTCATTGGATGCCGCCTGGAGAATTCAGGGACCCCCCTCCTTCCTCCCCTCTGCCACCGGTTGACTCACTGTGAGCTCAGGCATTTCCCTCAGCAGTGAAGGGAGGAAATGGCTCTGACATGAGCACAATGTTTGTTAGGAACCTTTGAAAATGTGGGAAGTGATGGGGAACAGACCAGAGCTCACCTGTGATTCCGGCACTCAGAGCAAACCACCTCTCCAGCCAGGCTCCGCTTCCTCACAGGCGTATCTCATCCCCTCACGTGCCTGCTGCTGGGCAAAGCTTTTCCACGCAGATGTTTCTTATGTAATTAGATTTCTTCGTGGGGATGCAATATTCCATTTCGTGGACATCAAATCATCCGCGTGCTGCTTCCGAATCCTGCTAGGACAAGTGCCTCCCTGCCCGGTGCGATTGCCTCGGCTGCTCAGAGGCTGGCATCCAGCTGAGCCACCAGCCAAGGGCAAGGCTGGGCAGGAAGGAGGGGTCGAGAGCCATGGACTCGTGCGGTCTCTCCCTCGGGATGTATTTTTGAGCGTCTACCAGAGGCAGGCATCACCCCAGGGGCTGCAGGTGCAAGCACAGGACAGGTACAACACACCTGGGTGGTGCTTGAGCCCTTGGGAGGGAACCAGTGGTGCAGGCAGCGGGCAGGAAGACCAGCACGTTCATGAAGACCAGTACACACAAACTGTCCCTCCCATGTGGTAAATGCACTGGGAAGAATAAACTAAGGCATTAGTGTCAATGATGGGAGTGTGGGAGCTGTGTGTGTGTGTGGGGGGGGGGGTGGTCCATAGAGGCCAGCAGAGGCCAGAGTGTAGGGCCATTGGATGGGACTCTGTCTCTTCATCCATGTGGCCAGGATATGATAAGGCCCGGTTGCACAGATTGGGGTGGACCATGTGACCAGTGGCTGAAGTATGGAATCAGGTTCACTTTTAAAAAATATATTTATATTTTACTGATTTTTTTTATGGAGAGGAAGAGAGAGGGATAGAGAGTTAGAAACATCGATGAGAGGGAAACATTGACTAGCTGCCTCCTGCGCACCCCCCCTTCCCTACCGGGGATGTGCCTGCAACCAAGGTACATGCCCTTGACCAGAATCAAACCTGGGACCTTTCAGTCTATAGACCGATGCTCTATCCACTGAGCCAAACCGGTTTCAGCCAGATACACTTTTGAATACACTGTGCTCCTCACAGCCAGCTCCATCCGCCATCGTGTCTTCCTCTCCTGGTGAGAAGTTACTTTTGTGGCCCGTGGCGAGTGCCCTGGTGCCGCAGGGAGAAGGGACAATCTGGGCAGAGGTCGCACGTCCTGTCCTTCCCATGCCCATGCCCAGATGGCCCTGAGACACCTTCCTGCCTGCCCCACCTCTCTCCCTTCACAAGCGCACAGCCCCCACCCAGCACCCACGGCCCATGGAGCAGGACTGCAGGGAATCCACTGTGGTTTGGGAAAACCCTGCCGATTTAAAACAAAAGCAATTTTAAAACAAGCCCAGCATTGGGGGTAAGTAGACTGGGAGCCTCTGTTTCCAGCCACGGGGGCACCGTCAGCCAAGTCTTTGGGCAGCGCAAGTTGGTCACCGCTGGACCATGGTCTGTTTCACAGGCCAAGCTGGGGACAAGCCCCGCACCCTGTCATTTCTCCTGGGTAAGGACATGTAAGACACGTAGTGTCAGAGGAAGAAGGAACGCAACACAAGGAATGGACAAGACATGGGCTGGAGCCGGAGTTCTGGCCCTTCTACCCCAGGACCCCCTCCCCCCCCATTCCCCGGGGCCCTTGCTCCGGACCCTCCCATCCTTGGCATCTGCACCTGCCTCCTCAGCCCAGTGGAGGCGCCCCCTGCTGCCCAGACTCGCTGTGGTCCCTTGGCACCCCTGGGACTTCTGAGCCCTCGGGATGAGTTGATGGTGTCCACCCCGCCCAAGGCAAAAGGGTGGCGGGGGGTCTCTGTGGACGAGAGTGGCTCAGTGGATAGAGTGTCGGCCTGTGGACTGAAAGGTCCCCAGTTCGACACCCAGCTGAAGGAGATGCGGGGTCTTCTGGTTCTACATGCACACCTACATTTTCTACGTGATCACCTGGCCCTGTGGGCCACGGGGAGGAAGCAGCTGTCCTCTCCCATCCCAGGTTCCTCAGGCCCCTCTAATAATCACACCCACATGAGACAGGTTAACGAGAGAAAACAACCAAGTTTCGTGCATGTCTATGTGCCTACGGGGACCCCACATACAGGAGAGGTTCAGGGGCAGACAGGGGAAGTGAGGGGCATAGGACAGCTGAGCTAAGGCACCTGGGGCTTCAGAGGGGAGGAGTGTCATTGTAGGATGATGATAAGATCAGATATCTAGTCCTTCCTATGGATAAGATAGGCCCTCCCCTATAGATAGGCCCCA
This sequence comes from Pipistrellus nathusii, assembly GCA_963693515.1. Classification (NCBI taxonomy): domain Eukaryota; kingdom Metazoa; phylum Chordata; class Mammalia; order Chiroptera; family Vespertilionidae; genus Pipistrellus; species Pipistrellus nathusii. Next base: position 189,025,343 of record OY882859.1, on the reverse strand, counting down.
AAAGTTATTTCTGGTGATAACTCTTCTTATGGGTGAGGTCCCGACTTAAATTTTTCTAGATTGCTGGGGTGGGGGTGGTGGGGGTGCAGAAGTTTCTCTAGAGCCCAAAGGGTCTGGGTTGCCTTTCACTCATAATAATCCGCACACCACCACCCAGGCACTTCTTGGGGGGACTCATCCTGAACCCCTACAGTAAATAAAGGGAAAGATAGACTTCTCATAAGAACGAGATATGGGACAGCGGCACGCACCCTCTCCTTTCTCCACCATGGCCTCCTCCTGCTGCTCCTGGGGCTGCTTGGTGGGCGCGGACCTCACTTCTCTTTTGTGAAGCACCAGCTGAGGAGACTCAAAGCCCAAGGAAGGAGTCAAGACTGAGAAAAACGATCATATGAATTTGGAGATGGTGGGGCAGGGTGGTTCTAGGGTGCAATTTAGGATTCAGAGGCAGCCTGGCCGGTATGGCTCAATGGTTGAGCATTGACCTATGATTCCGGTCAGGGTACATGCTGGGTTGGGGGATCGATCCCCAGTAGGGGGCGTGCAGGAGGCAGCCGATCAATGATTCTCTTTCATCGTGGTCCTTTCTATCTCTCTCACTCTCTGAAGTCAATGCAAATCAATAAAAATATATTTTAAAAAATGAAGAGATATACTTCCTAGCAAACTAATGAAAGCCTATTGTGAACGACAGGGTTTGTCCACGAGGCAGATCAGATTCCGACTTGACGGGCAGCCAATCAACGAAACACTGCACAGTTGGACGTGGAGGGTGAAGGTACCAGTCACGTGTTCCAGCAGCAGGCAGGAGGGGTCAGTTAAGAAGGGAACCTGCTACCTGACCCCAGAACTCGGTTCCTACAGACCAAGAGGACATTCTCCGTGAGAACACCGCAATTTGGTTAAAATGCAATCTGACGGCTATAGTATAGCTTTCTCTATTCTCCTGTTTTCCCCTTCCCATTTCTTTATTGGAAATAGAGTAACTGATACGTGTGCACAAAGCATTTGCCTTCTTTAACACTAAATGGTATGTGTTGATCGATAACAAACGGAGATGAGTGGGGGAAATCCTGGTTCTGTGGAAACACCTTCTCTCTCCCTGCCTGGAAGCTCATTCATTCAGCTCTCATCTTTATACTCCAGTGCTTTACTAACACAAGAACAACAACGTAAAAATCCTTGGACACCTTGTTTGCAGAATTTTAACGCTTTTCATTTATCATTGTAAAACCAAGAACAACTTTATAGCTTTTTGTACGTAGCTGTTACATGTAGGGCAATCTGTTTTGAAAAGATAAATTACTCTAAAAAGAAATGAATCCTACATAGTTCTTCTCCCTTCAAGTCAAGCGTCTTGTTTAAATAAACGTCTTCATGAGCATTTCACAGTAAAAAGCCTTATTTTAGTACTTTTGTCGTGGATTGCGCTTTTCATCACACGAGGGTCTTTGAAGCTAGCCTTCCCTGCAGAGCCCCTAAAGGTGGGCTCACCCTGCCCTGGGGCCTCCACCCCAGAGACTGGAGAGGTGATGATGAAGGGGGCGAGCTGGAGAGAGGTGATGACTCCGGGTTGAGGCGGGGAGGACAGGTGGGGTTCTGGGGAGGTACTGAATCTCAGGCCCCACGTGCACTGCCCTCCCCCTGCCAGCCGCTCCCTCCCAGAGCTGCAGATCAGCCAGTCTCGCCTGCAGAGGCAAGTCTGCAGGTTTAAGGATGGGTGGGGTGGGGTGGCAGCAGGATGGGCCTGAGGCAGGCGAGAGGGAAGAGACCGAAGAGCTCCCGCCCATCAGATTTCTCCCCCGCAGCAGGGCGCAGGCCACGGACAGATGGACTGATGGTCAGGCAGGTGGGCAGGAACCACTCCAAGGAATGCCAACCACACGCGTGCACACACCCCACACACGTGCATGTTACAAGAAACGTACCAAACACAGGCACAGAAAGCACCCACAGATTCACCCACCCCATCAGAAACAGACGCCCCTCCACACACACAGGGGCCCCCTCCATCCATACAAAAAACAAAAAAGTTTTGCAAAAGAGTGTGCTCATCCTCGGCTCTATGAAATTCTCTTCAGTTTTTAAAAAACGTGGGTGACCTCCGAGTTAATTTCTCTGCCCAACCCGTACCCTTGTCATGCAACCTGGAGAAAGAGCCCAGGTCCAGGACGGTGGTGGAGGTGTGGGGCAGGTGGGCAGGCTGGGCCAGGGTGGTGGAGGGGGACGATGGGCTGCAGGGAAGCCAGGCAGGCCTCTCGGTGGCAGTGTGGAGAGCAGGGGCAGGAGGAGGTGCTGAGGGCAGCTGTCAGGTGGTGGTGGTGGAGGGGCACATGGGGAAGTCTGCCTCTCCAGGGCATATGGCTGGGGCCTTGCCAGGGACAAGGTCTCTAGGCTGGTTGAGAAATGAAGTCCGGGATTGTCCAGCAGGATGTGCTGGGGGTGGGGGCGCAAGAGAGGTGCAGAGAATCTCAGTGGATGGGGGAGGCTGTTGGGGGTTCAGGTACAGAGGCTTTTGGGGGGTCCAGGCAGGAGATTACTGGGCCAGGAAGGGCGTTTAGGAGTGATCTAGTGGGTTCCACAGAAAGTGAGAAGCCAAGATGATGGTGCTGGGGCCTCTTTCCTGCAAGGCGTGGGACAAGGCGAGGTGGTGTGAGAGGTCGGGTATGAGGGGCTCTCTGAGGAGAGGCCTTCTGGGTGGGTGTGAGGACAGGATCCCACGCACAGCTGCCCGGAAGACCGAGCAATGGAAACCAAGTGGACGTCACTGGGGGTGGGAGGCTGGGGAGGCTTTGGTGAGGGGCAGCTGGACCATCGGGAGCGGGAGGGGCCCAGGCCCTGGGGGCCGGAGCGCATGGGTGGAGTGGGCTGGCCTTCTCAGCCACCCTCCGGGGTCCTGCCCTCTGTAACGTGGGGTGGGACCCAGCGGGAGTCGGGGCCGGTGCTGTGGGGGCGGCCACCTGAAGCCTCATGGGGCACAGGGACATCGTGGGCGGCCGCAGCAGGTGGCGGGGGGCGCAGCGTGGGGGGCCTGCCCAGGCGGCGAGGCCGGAGCCACTACCTCGCGGCTAATGCGCTCAGAGGCTGGGCAGGGGCCCAGCTTCTTCCCCTCCATCCATTGTCTCCCCCCCCCCCCCCCCCCGCGATAAACGCCTTTGTTCCAATGGCCGTCTTCCCACTGCCCTGCAGGACCCAGGGCCCGAGGAAGACTCCTCTGGGGGCCGCGACAGACACCTTCCCGGAGAAAACCCGGGCCGGTGGCGTCCGTCCAGACCTCGCCCCGGGCCGGGAGCCCGGATCCCACGTGCGCCCTGCGCTGGGGCGGGACCGGCTCTCTCCGGGGGCGGGGGCGCGGGGCGACCGCGCTCGCTGGGTGGGGCAGGGCGGTGGAGAGAAAGCACCCCGGGCTGCTGCGCAGGGTGCCAGGACCCGAGGGCGCAGCCGGTCACCTCTCCAAGGCAGGGGTTTGGCCAACCGCCCCCTCCCAGCCCCGGCTCAACCCAGCGGGCTCAGCCCAAGTCCGTGGCCCAGCTTCCCCGCCTCCCCGCCCCGCCCCGCCCCGCCCCCGGCCGGGCCCGGCCCCGCCCCGCCCCTGTCCGCCCCGGTGCGGCCGGAGCGAGGGCCTAGCGGGCGCACCGCCGCGGAGGGTGCAGGAGCCGCTGAGCAGACGGCCGGCCGCAGAGCATGGCGCCGAGGTGCGGGGCGCGGGGCCGCGCGGCGGGCGGGGGCGGGATTGCACGGCGGACAGGCGGGCGGGGGCCGCGGGCGGAGGACTAACCTGTGGCACGCCGCCCGCAGGTGGCCCTGGCTGGGGCCGCTCCGGCGATGCCTCCTGGACGCGCTCCCGCTTCTGGCCCTGCTGCTCCGGGCGCGCGCGGCCTCGGCGGAGCCAGGTAAGCCCGGTGGGGGGCGGGGGGAACCCCAGGCCGCCCGCGCCCCCGCGCTGGGTGCGGGTCTGCGGCGGGGCCGGCCGGCCTCCTCCCCGCCAGCCCGTCTCGGGTTTGGTCCCGGGAGGCGGCCCCGGCTCTGCCCACGCGCGCTGGTGGCCCGCGGGCGGCAGGCGGGGGAACGCGGGGTGGGGCCGCGGCGCTGGGTTCCGAGTGCCCCGCGCTGGCCATTCATTCTTTGGCTACAGGGGTTCGCGCCACCCCCGTCCCCGCAGGACCCAGGGAGTGTGGGCTGTGGTGGTGCGGGCCCCCTCCATGCCGTGAGTCCTGCGGCACCAAACTTGGTGACCGAACTTGGGCCACTCCGCCGGGAAGTTGGTGCCCTGGGCGATCCGATCTGCCGGCCGAGGCCACCGGGGGGCCGGGGCCGGGGGGACAGTTGTTCCACTCGCGGTGGCTCTGGAGGCGCCCGCGCATCTACCGCCCGGGGGTGGGGGAGCCCGTGTCGCCGTCCCGGGCCCCGTCCCCTCCCAGCTCCGGAGCGGCCTCCGTGGGTTGCGCCTCCGGGCTCCGGGGGTGACCGACCGCGCGCGCCCCGGGGCTGGCAGGTCTCCGGGGAAGACCGTGCGGTTTGGAGCGAAACCACTTCGTTTCCAACCTGTGGAGGCAACAACTGCCCGGGGTCCCAGGGCCGGCCTTTGTGCGTCGCAGGGGCCGCCCGGCTTGGGTCCCGCGGTGGCCGCGGTGTCGGGTTGCGAGCGGCCCCCTTTGATGCGGCGGAGCCTCCGGAGAACAATGCGCGGAGGCCCGTTGTTCGGCGGCGCCCGCCGCCTTTCCCGCGTGCGCCGCGCGCCGTGCCCAGGGCGCCGCTCCGCTCCGGGCGCGTACGCTCCCGCGGCCACCAGCTCCTGGGACCCGGGTCCCGGCCACGCGGCTGCCGGGCCCTCTTCCCGACACGCCCAGCCACGGCCCGGGAGGCGGCGGTGCTGCGGGAGTGGAGGGATGCCGGAGCCCAGGGGAGCCCCCGCCCCGGGGACCCCTGTGTGGCCACCGGTGGACTAGGATGCTGTAGACGGTCAGCCCTCTCCTCCTGGCTCCATGGAAAACGGCAGACTGTTAACTGGTCGCCGCCGAAGCAGCACACCTGCTTGCCAAAGCTTTTGAGGGAGGAGGCACCTGATTGGAGGAGGGAAGTCATTCTGGGGAGAGAAAAATAATATAATTTGTTAAGTTGTGTCCAACCGGTTTAGGTTCAACAGCAGGGCAGACCCTTTTAAAGAGTATGTTGTAAACATCTTCCAAAAGCACCTGCTCGTGGGTAGCATGTAATTTATTGACTCCAGGAGGGAATTGGGGGACGTTTGACCTTTCGTGATTGAGTTCCTACTAACCCTCAGGGCCACTTGGAGGCCGGGGGGCGGTGATAGTCATGGCGTCAGGGGCCTTCCCGTCAGCTTACCAAGGACAAGGACACCCACAGGCTGGAGCAGGAATGTGTAAGCCTAAACCCTCAGGTAGAAGCAGGTAACAGGGAGAAAAGTGAAGACGCTGGAGATTGGAAAATGGTGTGCGTCTGGCCTGTCCCACCCCCAGGGCTGCAGTGGATTTATTGCAGAAGGGAGGGAGGAAGGCTGATGGATGCGTCTCTTTCTGAACCTGGAGGTTAAAGCAGGAAGCAGGCTCGACAGGGGGCTGGGGGCTGCCCATCCCCCACCCGCCCCTTCTGGCAGGGAGGACACCCGTTCCATACCCAGCTGGGACTGAGTCCCCTGGAATTGGGATGGTAATTGCCTCCTGCGGCTGTCCCCAAAGAACGAACCTGTGTGCCATCCTCACTTAGCAGGGGCTCAATTTGTTCTAGAAACCCTTAAAAGTCATCCTAGGCCCCGTTTTCAGATTTGCACTTTTTTTTTTTTTTTCTGACCAAAAAGGATGCACTTCTCCATGTCTGTCTTGCACTTGACAAAAAAAAAAAAAAAAAAAAAAAAAAAAAAAAAAAAAAAAAAAAAAAAAAAAAGTCTTGCTGTTTTGTGCAAGGATTGGTTCCGTGATTTTGATGCTCTGGAGTGGCATTTTGTGCATTTCCCCCACGAGGAAGCCTGGCAGAGCAGGGGCTGAGCAGTGTTGATGACTCTGGAGGTTCACTGTTGTCACACACACACACACACACACACACACACACACACGCACACCTTTGCAGCTGGAAGTGTGTGGACTCACCGGTACTAAAATGGCTTTGGCCCCTGGGAGGTGTTTGTGAGTCAGAGTGAAGCCTGAGGCAGAGGACAGGGTCCAGCCTGGTCTCTCCCACGTGGGACCTCAGCATCAGGCTCTGCCAGCTCCCCCACCTCCCCCTCACCCCCCATTACTTGGGGGGGCTTCGGAATTGGGCTCCTAAGACACAGCCAAGCTCTGATGGCCCGTGCTGGTGGCATCTGTCATCGCGCACCGGGGCGGGTGGGAAAGAGTTTAGTCCCAGGCTGGCGTGTTTCTAGGTAAAGCTGTCACCAGAGCTCACCGCTGGGGAGTCCTCAGGGTTCAGGTGTGGGACCTCTGAGATAGTTTTGAATTTCAGCAGAACTTGTTTTTCCAGGTACTCCTGTTTTCCTTCAAAAGAAGGAGAGGGAGGAAAGTCCTGAGCAAGGAAACCTAGAAGGAGCAAAACCGACTCCATCTAGAAACTGACTCCAAACAGAGTGCACGTGGGACTCTGGGAGAGCCCTGCCCACCTGCCTTCGCTTTGCTTTGCCTTAAAAAATACACATGTGCACGCACACAAATGTGCACGCACACATGTGCACATGTGTACACACAAGTGCACACACATACACGCCTTCGCACAGAAATGTACGCGCACACGTGTGTGCACACACCTGCACACACATACACTTGATTTCTCTCCACCAAAGTGTCTGGTTCTCTCTTCATGCAGACTGTTGAAAGGCGTGGCTCTCTGGGCCCCTGGGAGAGCAGGAGGGGTGTCAGTCCCGCTCTGGTGTGGGCCATGGCACTGCCCCAGAACAGCTCCAGGCTGCAGCCTATGAGCAGCACAAGGAGAGGAGTCCCTGTGATGCCCACGACTCAGCTGTCCGTCCAGAGTTGGGTGGCCCAGCTGCTTCTCAGGATGGCGCTGCCCACCCAGTGCCAAAGAGCGCTCTGTCAAGCTCTCCATGCTGCTGAGGTCAGGGTGCACCGGGCCCTGCAAGTCTTGGCATTGGGGCGTGTGTCAGAGACCCTCGTCCACCCTGATACTTTCTCCATGGGGCAGTGAAGGAAACAGGCAGAGCCCAGTCTTCTGATTCCACGTGTGCAGCGAGCAGCTCCATCCCACATGGCATCGGGGCTAGCAGGATGGGCCAGTCAGCTGAGGGGTGGCATCCAGGATGGCAGCTCTGATGAAGGTATGGCTGGAGCAAGCTGGCCTCGTGGCAGCCCTGACCGACGAGCAGCCCCCAGGCCAAGTCTGCCTCCGTGACCCCTCCCGCAAGGCCCACCTGCAGGAGTGACCCCCTCTCTCTGAGGAGGCTCCGGGTTAGCTGCTCGCTGTGGGGACCAGATGCTGCCCGGCCGACAGCCCCTCCCACCAGCACACAGCTGGCTAAGCAGCAGCTGTCCCGTGCTTCAGGCAGCAGCCTGGTTGAAAGTGGGCATCACAGGACCTGACACGTAAAACTCCTTGAAATTTGATGCAGCTTGTGGGGAGGGGGATACAATATTGAAAAAACTAAGAGACACGTTTGACATGCTTATAACATTAATTTTGACACGTTTGACAACGGTGGCCCAGATAGACAATGAGAACCAACAGGAGAGGTACCCGTGCTCGCCGCAGAAGCTGCCTGGCCAGGTCACATGGCTCTCTGGACCCTAGGCCTGCTGTAGCTGATAGTTTAGGTTTGGGGCCAGCCTTCTGCCAGATGCCACAGGGTCCCAGCCCCTTCCTGCCCCGCTTCAGTTCAGGAAGGAGCCAGCATTTCAGCAAAGGTCTGGATCCCCCTGAGGCAGCCTGGGGCAACCTGTGCCTAACCCTGCTCCGAGGCCATCTGGGGCTACTGCCTCCCACCCACCCGCCCCGGTGAGCAGCAGGCGGTCGCTTTATAAAGCCACACAGTGTGTCTATTATATGGGCATTATATATTTTTTTCTTTTTAAAAATATATATATATTATTGACTTTTTACAGAGAGGAAGAGAGAGGGATAGAGAGTTATAAACATCGATGAGAGAGAAACAAACATCGATTAGTTGCCTCTTGCACAACCCCTACTGGGGATGTGCCTGCAACCAAGGTACATGCCCTTGACCGGAATCGAACCTGGGACCTTTCAGTCCGCAGACCGACTCTCTATCCACTGAGCCAAACCGGTTTCGGCCATGTGCATTATATTTTACGCCACACATCGTGTCTCCATACACCAGGTGGTGTGTCTCAAAGCGCCGGGAAGCCCCCCGTGGGCAGGGTGCCTTTCTGTTCTCCTCAGCACTGCCCAGGGCTGGCAAAGGGAGGGAGAGGGATGCTGGCTGGCTGGCTGATGGCATACCTAATACTTTAGATTGGCGGTCCGGGCCGCTGTGGGACGGCTGTCAGAAGGAGCTTTTGATCACGGATGCGCTGAGTCAGATTCAATTTGGAGGCTGCAGGGCAGAGTGTCTGCTCCACCCGCTGTGCCTGCAGGAGCGTGTCCTGCCTGCCGGCTCCTCCGGCACAGGCAGGCCCGAGCACGGCCTTTCTGGCTGGCCCCGGCGAGATCCCAGGAAGGAGAGCCTGTGAGCAGGCCCGCTCATCCTTCTGGAATTCCACGCTAGCCGCCGGGGTCACTCCTGGGCTGGTCTGTGATGAGACTGGACAGGGCAGGGTCCCCCCGGGCTGGGCTGGAGTGACTGGTGGGGCTCTGGCCACCTTTGGTGTTGGGAAGACGAGGAGGCTTGGTGGTGGGCATGGTGTTAGGTCCAGTTGGCCCGGATCCTGGCTGTGGGTCAGGGTGGACCTTTCTCCGGTGTTTCCTGGGGAGGGACGTCAGACCAGAGCCAGAGGCTGGGGACCAGGCTGGGGACCGGGCTGGGAAGGTAGTGGCTGGGCCTGTGTGACGAACACGCTCAGCGATGGGTTGCAGTGGAAGGGCCTGGGTCTGAGCTGCAGACACCCTGTGCTGTCGGTGGGTTGATTGACTGGATTGAAAGTCTGCCATTTATTTAAATTTTTATTTTTTCAGTGTTTCCTTTCTTTCGGTCTACAGTACTCACGTTTACATTTTGCACTGCTCCTTTGAGTAGATTCAGACACCGTTGAGACCATGCCAGGCACGGGCAGCGGAGTCTCCTGTCTGCAGAGGACCTGCTAGCATGGCCGTTCTCTGACGGTGAGAGGCGCCCCTCTGTTTTGGAGTGACGGGAGCTGGTGTGAGAGCAGTGCTGGGAGGGCACATCTCAGTCTCCATTAACCGCGTCGGGGTGCCCGCCATCCGAAGTGAGCGCCTAGCCGGTTTGGCTGAGTGGCTAGAGTGTTGATATGTAGACTCAAGGGTCCCGGGTTCGATCCCCAGTAGGGGACGTGCAGGAGGTAGCCAATCAGTGATTTTCTCTCATTGTTGATGTTTCTCTCCCTCTGCCCTCCTCTCCCTTCCTTTCTGAAATCAATAAAATATATATTTAAAAAAGAAGAAGAAGAGTGCTCCTGGGAGCAGCAGCTGGAGAAGTGCAGCTGGTTCAGCTGGTTGGTGGCTGGAGGCAGAATGGCCTCTGCCAGGCCCGGAATCCATATGCCTCTCGGCCGCAGGGTGAAGGGAGAGCTTTCTCCACGCGAACATTTAGACACCAGGGGATTGCACGTTGGGAGAAATCAGGTGGTTCATGTGGATGCTGCTGCTTTGACCATGTGAGGGCAAGAGTGGCCCTGCCCTGTGCTGTGTGTGTATGTTGGGGTGGGGGGGCATGCAGGTATGAGACGATAGGATGTGACACCCCAGGACCCTCAACAGACCAACCAGCCAGCAGAGACCCAGCCCCCTAGGGGGCCTGGTGCAGGGTGGGCTTAGGAGGGAGACCATCTGAGACTATCTCCTCTGAGGTCCCTTTGCCTCTTAACCCCATGGAGGCAATGCCTGTGACCTCTTCCAAGCCAGGGCTGAGTGGGCCTGTGTCGGGCCAGCATTACGGGAAAGCCTTCCCATCCGCTCCTGGCTGGTCCAGGGCTGGGACATGAGGTGAGGCCTGGCTGGTTTCCCTGCTGGTCCCATAGGGTGAGTCCAGTCTTGTAATCGCTTTGTCTCTCTGGCCATGGGCCTGTTGCCCGAGTGCATGATTGTGCAAGGTGCCCTGCCACCCCAAAGAACAGGAGGAGACCACTGAGTTTCCCCCAGGGGGGCCCTCCCATGAGCGAGGGATGAGGAAGGCGGTGCAGATGGATTCCTGCCGGGCGGGCAATGGTGGGGTCTGGGTTTTCTTAGGTGCTCTGAGTCCTCCTGTTCCTAACCTCGGGAGCCCCCGCAGCCAGCATTGGGGCTGAGTGTGGGGGGCTGTGGATGGGGACTTCAGGGACATCCCTCCAGTTGGCCATGTTAATTTATGCTTGGCTTTCCCTGATCTGGGCACTATCACTCTGAACATCATGCTGATTGGACAGGTGGAGAACACTCTTTAAAGTGTTTTATTTTGTGTTTTCACTCATAGGTGAGGGTAGTGTTCTAAGGCAGTGGTCGGCAAACTCATTAGTCCACAGAGCCAAATATCAACAGTACAATGATTGAAATTTCTTTTGAGAGCCATTTCTTTTTCAACTTAAACTTCTAACGCCACTTCTTCAAAATAGGCTCGCCCAGGCCGTGGTATTTTGTGGAAGAGCCACACTCAAGGGGCCAAAGAGCCGCATGTCGCTTGCGAGCCACAGTTTGCCGACCACGGTTCTGATGTATTCACTGGTCGTTGAGGTTCTCCCTGGCCCTCACGTCCACTCTGGGTCTTTCCTCGAGGATTTCCATCTGCTCGTGATGTCATCTCTGCAGGGGCAGGTTTTGCATATTTTTCGAGTTTGCGAGCAACCTTCCACAGGGGATGTGGTGCTTCCTAAAGCATTAGAGTTGTTTTGTTTGTTTTTTGTTTTTTTCTCTTTAACCTTTATGGCCTATCTCTTTAGCGGGGACCCACGGGTGATGAGCACGGCTCAGGGACCACGGCTGGGCTTGTTGAATTGCAGGGATGGTGAGGATTCTGTGAGCGAAGGTATGCAAGGCTGGTGAGCAGTGAATGGGGGGGAGGGGCACACACTACATGTCAGCTGTGATCTTTTTATTTTTTAAATGTGTTTTTATTGATTTTACTTTTTATTCTTTTAAAATATTTTTTATTGATTTTTTTAGAGAGAGGAAGGAGAGGAATGGAGAGCTAGAAACATCAATGAGAGAGAAACATCTACCAGCTGCCTCCTGCACACCCCACCAGGGATGTGCCCACAACCAATGTACATGCCCTTGACCGGAATCGAACCTGGGATCCTTCAGTCCTCAGACCGACGCTCTATCCACTGAGCCAAACCGGTTTTGGCTGTTTTTATTGATTTTAAAATGAGAGGAATGGAGAGGGAGAGATAGAAACATCGATGAGAGAGGAGCATCAGTTGGCTGCCTCCTGCACACTCCCGCCTGGGGATTGAGCCCCAAACCCTGTCTCTGCTCTGTGGATGGGGAGGATGGTGTTCCTCCCAGGCTTAACACAGGGACCCCACACCTCTTGTTGGTTTCCTGGGATGTGGCTTTCCGGGGTGCATCCTGCCACCCCTCACTGGGCTCTGCGGACACACGATGGGGAAGGCTCTCACCCAGCCATCAGGGCAGGGCCTGCGTGCGCTGTGAGCTGGAAATGGGTTCACATGACCAGAACGTGGCTGTGGGCTGTGCCCGCTGAGACCGTCGAATATGGGACGGAGCCCCCTGGCTCCGGTCACCGAGTCCTCCAGGTGTTCTGGGCCACGCCCGCCCCACACACTGCCGGATCCAGGGAGCGCACACCTGCCTCTGCTTGTTGGGTCTGGTTACTGGGCTGCTGTGCTTTTACACATAAAATCTCCCGTTGAGATTCCACGAGGCTGTCAGGAGACACCTGAGAAGTCAGGCCTCTTGTCCTCCCTGACTGGGTGGGGAGCCATCCGGCACACAGGTTTGTTCATGGCCTGTGGTTTGTGAATCCGGACGGAGCCTGATGAGGTGCCGGCAGGGACAGCTCAGAGGACAGCCTTTGGCGTCCTTCCTGTCACCTGCCCCATCGGCTTCCAATCATAAAGAAGGGAAGGTGTTGTTAATCCCTCCCTGCGGGATCCTCTTCACCTCTCCCTGGGTGTCCACGCGGCTGCCTCTCCTCCACGGCCCCCAGGCTCCATCCCCAGGGGCCCCTGGCTCAGACACCTTTCTCCCCTCACGTGCATTCTCAGGGCTTTAAAAAGGCAGGTTTGTTCTGGCTGGTGCTGCTCAGTGGTTAGAGCACAGGATTGTGCACTGAAGGGTTGAGTGTTTGATTCCTGCTCAAAGGTTGTTGTGGGTACACACACACACACTCCCGCCTACCCATCATTAGGTCATGTGTGGAGACAACCAATCAATATGTCACATTGATGTTTGTTTCTCTCGCTCTTTCCCCTCCCTCTTCCCTTTTATTCTCTCTGAAAAGCATTGGAAAAAATATCCTCAGGTGAGGATTAACAACAACAACAACAACAAACACAAAAAAGGCAGGTTCCCCCAGAGCTTTCCCAGGATAGGGCTGAAGGGGCTCTGGTCCAGGCAGGCAGGTGTCCGGTGGAGCTGACCCATCAGTGGAGCTGGGAGAGGCTTTTTCTAAAATGATAACTATTTCAGCTCAACAGCCTTCTGTCACCCCTAGCCGGGCCACGGTGAGCTCGGAGTGGGGGGAGGCTTGAACCAGGAAGGGAGGTGGTTGGACTGAGAGCGATGAGTGGGCCCAGCCGGTGGAGATGGCACAGTGGAGGGGGCCCTGTGGGTGCAGTGCTGACTGTCAGTGAGGCCCCGGGTGTGGGGCTGTCCTGGGACTCGGGGCCTGCGGGCCTCCGTAGGGCGGCCTGGAGTGTTACCCTCCGCAAGGTCAGACAGGGACCCGCCCTTCTGTTTTTGGAGAATTAAACAAATGGCACAAAAGCAGATTCCCACAAAGTACCAAATGGCCGAGGCCCAGGAAAAGTTTATGAAGTAAAGCTGACCGGTGTGCAGGGCGTGAGGGGGTGGGTGCTGTGAGCCCTCGGCCAGAGGATGCTGCGACGGCCTTCCGTTGTCTGCATGGTGAGTGAGCACGGGGCGCCAGGCTGGCTTACTTAGGAAAATGGCCGAGCTGGCCACCTGCAGGAGGCTGTGCTCCTGAGGCTTTTTAAGTTACATCTGTCCTTTGCCTCCATAGATGGGACATTTTAACCTGCTTTTGGAACTCGTGCCTTTAGCAGAAGCAGAGGGCATCCCGGCGAGGGGGCAGGAGCTCAGCGTGGTCCTGTGAGCAAAGATGGCAGCACAGTGCAGGGTCTGTGGTGGGGGAGAGGGTTGGGGAGACTGGCAGCTGCCCAGGGGCTTTCTGGGTACAGGTAGCTCTTATTCCTGCCCCCCATTTCCTGGACCCGTCTTGGGTCAGCAGCACCAGGGCTGGCCCGGCAGGACAGGCCAGAGGACTGGGGCCATGGGGACCTGGGGCCCTTTGTGAACCAGGCCTGAGGGGCCTGAAGGGCCTTGGGGAGGGCAGATGTGAAGCTCTCCCTCAGGGTTTTGGGGTGGGGGTGCCACAGGGTGGCACTTCTCTGCTTGGAAGCAGAAACCCAGGGCTGCAGGACAGGACAGTCCTGGTGATTCTGGGCCACGTGACCCCCTCTTACACTCCCTCCTTCGTTGTCTGGTCCCCCTGGCTGCCGAATGGCCCGGCCAGCATGTTGACGTACCCATGACTTGGGCTGTTAGGTCTCTGTTGAGCGGAGCAGTTGGACGGCAGTGATGCAGCCCACCCCGCCCTCTCAGGCCAGCCACACCCTGTGCCACCGGCACCATCGTCACCAGAGCCTGAAGCCGTGCAGAACTTTAACCAGAGAGAAGGTGGGTCTGGGTGGAGGACACCTCCAAACCCCTCACCGTGCTGGTGCTGGGCCCGTCTCGCACGTGGGAGAGGCTGTGGCAGGCGGAGGTCAGGGAGGCTGGTCCCCAGCACAGGTGGGCCGGCCCCTCCGAGCCTTTGCTGAGCCCCGTGCTGAGGGAGGGGATCTGCTCCACCGGGTTCCGTTGTGCTGTTTTCATGACTTTTAATTTTATTTTGTGAAATTACACAAGCCACACAGGAAAGCACACCGTATTTGAAACAACACAGGGCGCCCGGCCCCTCTGCCTCCCCCAAGGTCACCCTCCAAATGCAGTTCACACCTCCAGACCTCAAATACTCCGCTGGGGGCTGGGCCTACGGGGCTCTGAGAGGCTGTTTATTATTTTTTTGTTTATTTTATTGATTTTTTTTACAGAGAGGAAGAGAGAGGGATAGGGAGTTAGAAACATCGATGAGAGAGAATCATCGATCAGCTGCCTCTTGTACACCTTCTACTGGGGATGTGCCCGCAACCAAGGTACATGCCCTTGAATGGAATCAAACCTGGGACCTTTCAGTCCGCAAGCCGACGCTCTATCCACTGAGCCAAACCGGTTTCGGCTCTGAGAAGCTGTTTAGGTGTTTTTATGGGTGGAAAGAAAAAGAGAGATCAGTTTCTGGAGAGAAAAAAAAAAAATGAAATTGGACATAAATAGCACAGCCCGAGGCTGGGCCGCCTGTGGGGATAGGTCCCCATGTGTTTAGGCACCCACAGACCCTCAGGGTCCCCTGGAGGCCCACACTGGCCCCTGGGCAGGAGGTGATGGAGGACACGGAGTCCACTGGAGGCCCACACTGGCCCCTGGGCAGGAGGTGATGGAGGACACGGAGCACCTGGCCGCCCAGCCCACAGGGAGCGTGGGCAGCACAGAGTTAACGGGCACCTTCCCGCGGGCGGGCGAGCGTGAGGGGCACCGGGAGGCCAGGATCTGGGAGTTCTTTCATCGCCGATGGCGGATTGAAGACGGGTCGTCCCCGGGGATGAAAGCCCCTTTGTGCCCGGCCCGGGCGCAGCGCAGAGCCCCGGGCCGGCTCTCACGCACCCCCAGAGCAGGTTCTGGACAGCCCGCTCGCTGCAGGAATGTCCCCGTGTGGCACCGCAGACAACCTCCTCCTTTATTTGCACTATCAGCTCGCGATGCCTGACGATTCGGGTCCCAATTATATCTAGAGAAGGAGGGGAAAGGTCGTGCTGTCTAGACACTAATCCAGCGCGATTCCGTTTCTTCCCGGGCCGTCTCCTGGCAACGGGATTATGGCTGGCGGGGGGCTGGCATTGCCCAGGCCCTGTGAGAGTGGGGCCCCCACTCCTCCCGCTCTCTGGAACCTTCTGGGGCCAGCAGTGGGGTGCGGGCAGGGAAGGCTGCAATGGAGAAGGCCTTTGCTGCTCTTAGGCTGGTCGCCGAGGGACCCTGGGCTGGGCTGGGCTAGGGTCAGAGGGGCCTTGGCATGAGGGGAGCCCCCGTGTTTGCTGGAAGCTGTGTGTGCCGAGTGCCCTGCTCCCAGCCCAGTTCCATAGCCTGCCACAAGTGCCCGCCTTCTGCCCGGAAGGGCGCTTGGCTAATGCCCCGTCTGAGCTCCTTACCCTTCTCTCTCCCCCACCCCCCCAAGTTGGAAGACGCCAGTCCTTGCAGCTCCAGACGGGCTCCCACAGGGTCCCAGTGGCATCTACTCTGGTTCCTACTGTGTTAGGTCAGCTGCTGCCTGGGGTAGCCTGCTTAGCACTCTGGGCTCCCGCTGGGCAGGCGGTGTCCTGGAAGCATTTGCAGCTTTTGCCAAAAATGTAATCCTGTGCAGAGAAATTACAGTTCCCTGCAGAGGGACCTGGGAGGCAGAGCGGCCCTCCAGCCGGGAGGAGTGGGATGGGGTGATGGTCACAGGAGTTGTAGCAATTGGAGAGCTGGGGGGGGAGGGGGTGTTCAGGGAGTGGAAGCTGGGGGTCAGTTAGTAACAGGGCTCCCCATCTCTCTCTGGCCTGGCAGACAGCTCCAGGTGGTCAGCAGGGCCTTCTCTGTCCAGGCTGTTCTAGGGAGGCATCACTCAGGTCCCCGTATACTCCCTTGTGTCCTGGCTCTGTCACGTGCCCCCATGCAGCCCATGAGGTTGGGGGTGCAGAATGTGGCTGAGCACATGGCCCCTCTCCCTCCTGAAAGTAAGGGGGGGTACCCCTCCCTGCTGTGGGGTTTGGGCTACCACTCTGCCGGCCTGCCAGACAGACCCTTCTGCCCTTAGAGATGGAATCAAACCAGAGGTGGGTTCTTCTCTCCTCGCCTGTCCTGCTCTCTATCGGATGAGGAAACTCTGCCTTCCACAGACCCTTCTCTGCCTCCCGCCTGCATAAGACATGAGGGCCAGCAGGTATACGAACTTGGGTCATTTCAAGGTCGGCCATGCACTCGTGGTGCCTTCCTGATAGGGAAACCCTCACTCCTGCAAGCTTCCAGGAATTGGGGTCGATGGGGGAGCTGGGAAGGGGTGGGGCTTTTGGATCTTGACACCAAGGCCAGGGACCAGCTTTAGGGGAGACCAAGTGTACTGCATGAGTGTTTTCCACCGGGTCCTCCTGGGATGGCTGTGCTTTTGGGGGGTCTCCAAGCACTCACACAGACTTCATGTGCAGGAGCCCCTGACCTTCAACTTGGGGCCACTGCTCCCTTTATTCCCACAGTTTGGTGGTGGTCTCCCCACCCCATTTGAATATGCTCACAGACACAACCATGCTCACACATGCTGACATACACATGCCCTCACACACAGACACACTTAACACAAGCCAACCTTGAAGCTTAACTGGGGTGGAACCTGCATCCTCTCTGTCCCCCTGCATGCTTCCCTCCCTCCTGAACTCAGCTTCCTCCCATGCTCTCCAGCCCCCCATAACCCCCTCATTCCAGACGACCCCCCCCACCCTGCTCTTGACCTCACCTGCCTGTCTTTGGAGGTGCTGTTGCAGCTGGGAGCCCAGGCAGGGGTTCCTTTGCTGGTCACTGGTCCCACCTAGATGGAAAAGACTGCAGACATCCCCCCTCTGACCTCTCCCCAAACTCCCTTTCCGCCTCTCTGCCGCCTGGGAGAGAGATTGTGGGTGGTGGTCCAAGGGGCACTGGGGGACCTATCCCTAAGGGACCCCCTACCGTTCGAAATTGATTTGAGATCGCACTGGCTTCACGAACCGTTACGCTGCCTGGCAAACCCCTGGACCTGGCACCTGCACCCTCTGCTCCAGGTGCTGGCCTTTGCCTGCCTGCCTGGTGCCCTGGGCATCAGTATCCTGGCTGAGCCCTCCCAACAGGACGGGGCCACCTTCCCAAGCAGGGCCTGCAGCCTCCTGGTACCCGGTGTGCCAAGCGCCCAGCAGGGGCTCAATAAATGCTTCCCAACGGATGGATGGAGGGACTTTTGAATGAGGGTTTTATGAAAAGCTCACGAATTAGGCCACAGGTGTCCTCGGTTCCCTGCTCTAAGTGAGTGTCCGAGGGGCGCAGGCCACGGCATCGGTGGCAGGTGGGTGGGATGCAGAGGGATTCCCGCACCTCCAGGTCACGAGGGTCTCCCGGGTGGGTTCTGAACGTGGTTGCTATGGAGCTGCAGGAATACAAAGGGGATGTGGGAGGCCGGGCAGGGAGACCCCCTTCACCATTTGGCCTGGCCCCTCTCAACAGCTGCCTGGTGGATGCTAGTCACCAGCTGGTCGTGATGGTCATGAGGCTGGAGGCCAGGTGGGGGCAGGAAGGGCTGATACACGTCTTGGGGCGGAGTGAATGCTCACGGGCCACACAGAGCCAGCGTTGTCCTTCCTGGGGGACGGCTGTCCTGTGGGGAGCTCCTAGAAGGCCCCCGAGGCTGTAGGTGTCCTTGCTTGTGACCAGCTGTCATCGCCGCCTTCCCTTCTCTGCAGGAGCTGGAGTTGGGAAGCCCCGTCTCTAAGCTCGGGATTGAGGATGATGTCACCCAGGTCCTGGAAACTTGGATAGTTCCGCCTCCTAGTATGTGTGCCTTGGGGAGTTTGTCGCCTCCCCTTTTCCTCCCAGGATGAGGTCAGGTGACTTGGCGGGAGGACGATGTGGGAGCTGCCGCCCGCTGGGAGTTTCCCAGGTGGGCACAGGACCACGGGAGGTCAAGTCCGAGTGCACAGCCCAGCCTGGGTGACGAGGGTGCGTGCGCTCACTTGACTCCATACAGGACCGTGGGTCAGCCTCATTCTCCGAGATCTTGTCTCCGCTGGGTCAGCCCAGGCCAGACTTTCTCCCGGTTCCCGCTGCGGGCCTGGCCCGTGAGTCACCAGGTTGATGCTGAGGTAGTTCGCTCAGACTTGATCAAACATTAAGTGGCCAGATCTCTCTCTCTCTCTCTCTCTCTCACACACACACCCCAGTTTCTTGGAAGAATGACTTCGTTTTCACCCCAGTGATTGTCAGCAGCCGCCTGTGTCTGTCCTCCTGCGGTGTTAGGGGGTCCCAGGGCGGCTGGGGCCGTGGGAAGACCCCAGGCCTCAGGAGTTGCTGAGACTCACTCGGGGTCCCCATGGTGGAAGGGGCTTCAGTGGCAGGGCCTCCCTCCACTCGCTGGCAGCCCCAAGAGGCACCCCATCCCCTCCTCCCACCCGCTGGCGCTGGCCGGCATGCTGCCTGGTGAGGGTGTGGGTCGGACGCCACCGCCTCCTCCCGGGCAGGCCCCCTCCTGCCCCTGGCCCATCAGTCTGACCTCACTGCCTGCCTGTCAGGGCACCGCCGTCCTCCCGGGTGGGAGGCTCTGGGCGGCGGCCAGGGCTGCGGGCTCTGCGCTGGGGTTGGGCTCCGTTATTGGCGTGTGGACGACATTGGCCCTGGTCCTCTGGACCCGCGGTGCCTCAGGTTTGGTGCTGGGCAGTGGGGTCCCAGGGGCCCTGAGTAGCCGGTGCTGTTAGCTGCCCTGAGTCCTACCGGCTCCGGGTTCTGATTCCTGTGCTCAGTAGACGATTGGTTCTGACTTCTTGGCAGTCAGCTCCGGGAGCGCTGGGCCTGCTGCTGCTGCTGCTGCTGCTTCGGGGCTGACGGAGCAAGGTGAGGCCTCGGGATTGGGCTCAGGAATTTGGACCGGCACCTGAGCATGAGCTCAGGTCTGACTAACAGCTCTGACTCAGGAGGAGCCGAGCGGCTGTGACTCACAGCCCTGGGGCTCTCAGGGCTCCAGCTCCTGCACGGGGAAGGGTGCTTCCCAGCTGCTTCCTGGCAGCGTCTCCGAGTCCTGCAGAGTGGCTGTGCTCCTGTCCCCTCCCCTCCCCTGTGCAGCCCTTCCTGCCCCTCTGGAGCACCCCTGGTCGTGCTGCATGGGATCAGGGCCCAGGTGCCCCCGGGGCGTGAGCCGTGAGTGGGTGAGCGAGGCTGTTCACCTCCAATGGGGGGGCAGGGCGACCACCCTCAGCCCGTTGGGTGCAGGTGGGGACTGGTTGGGTGTGGCCAGGGCTGGGGACTGGAGGTCAGGAGACTCCAGGATACGAGGGGGTCGTTTTCGTGTGCATACGGTGCTCCCTCTCCTCGGGTGGGGAACAATCGGATTCCTTTTTGTTGGAGGGAAATTCACAGAGCAAAACATTAACCATTAAAGTGAACCATACGGTGACCTTTAGGACAATCACAACATTATCTACCCATCTCTATCTCCAGTTGCAGAACCCTCTCAGCTCCGAAACACTGCCTGTTATCAGTCAGCCCCTCCCTCCCCTCCCCCAGCGCCCAGCAGCCACTGACCTGCTTCTGCCTGTGGATTTGCCCACATGGGACCCTACACTGTGTGTCCCTCTGGATCTGGCTTCTGTCACTGAACATCATGTGTCCATCCATACTACAGCCTGTCAGTGCTCCACTCTTTTTCCTGGCTGAGTAATACTCCACTGTAAATTCTTTAACTTTTGCCCTAGCTGGTGTGGCTCGGTGGATAGAGTGTAGCGTAGGCCTGCGGGTTGAAGGGGCCTGGCCAAGGGCATGTACCTCCGTAGCAGGCTTCTCCCCAGCCCAGGCCCTGGTCAGGGCGCGTGTAGGAGGCAACCAATCGATGTGTTTCTGTCTTTCCCTCTCTCTCCCACTCTCTCTAAAAATCAGTGGGAAAATATCCTCAAGGGAGGATTAAAAAATAATAATAAAATAAAATCTTTAACTTTTAAAAATAACTTTTTAAAAATAGATTTTTTCAATTGATTTTTTTGGAGACAGGAAGGGAGGGAGATAGAAACATCAATGAGAGAGAAACATCCTGCACACAGGGCAGGCTGGCAGCCTGGGCCTGTGCCCTGACCGGGAATTGAACCTCTTGGTTCTGGGTTGATGCTCAGCCGCTGAGCTGCACCGGCCGGGCTGAAACCACTTTTCTGTAAAAGGGAACATCTCTGGGCTGGGGCTGGGGCTTTTGAGCAGGTGACAGGCAGGCCCCCGGGCAGGCGGAGGGGAAGCAGGTGCTCCCTGGGCTGCAGGCCATTCTGGGCGGCTACTCGGTGGCTGCCTAATTGGGGTTCTGTGCAGACACAGTCCTGCTGGGTCCGTCTACCCGTCTCTGCTGCTGCTTCAGCATCCTTTGTGAGCTGGCCACGGCTGCCATGTGACCCTCAGCTGCGGGCCCCCGCGGTCCGCTCCTGGCTGCCTTTCTGCTCCTTCTACGCCCGGTGCGGGGTTGGAATGTGTGTCCGAGGCATGGGGGCTGGGCCCTGGGGGTCCTGATGGTGTCCCTGCTTGTGCTGCAGCTCTGTGGTGGGTCCCTTAGTCCCCCGGCAGGGCAGACTACTTGAAAGGATTAACGTGGCAGGAAGGGGGGCCTCCCGACACCTCGAGGCCCTCAGCCACCTGCCTGGTTGCCGGGGAGGGGGCTCCAGGTGGGGCGCCTCAGCCTCTCCCCAGAGGAGGGGCTGGGCCCACCCAGGGCAGGCTCGGGGTCACTCTTGGTGACCCTGGGTCCAGTTACAAAGGCAGGCAGAGAACGTGGGTGGCTCTAAGCCGATGGAAACCCAAGAATGTGGAGGGGGCTGGCCTGGGCTCAGGTCTCGTGGTCCTCGGGTGATTGCTTTCATTTGAAGGCAGACCCCTCCAGGCCCCCAGGAGGCTCTCTGTGGCCGGGCAGACTTCTGGCAGAAGCCCCGGCCCCAGCCTTTCCTCAGCAGGCCCTCAGCAGGGACAGGCCAGCCCAGGAAGCAGGGGTCGCGAGGCCCCTCCAGAACCGTCACTCCACAGTCACCTCACACCCATGGCAGGTCTGCGGGTGGTGCAGGCCCAGGCCCGGGGCAGGGGATCAGGGGGAACCAGCCGGAACGTGGGGGGAATGGGCCCGCCCGCAGCCCGCTGTCCAGCAGGCGCCTGATCATTTGTCTTGCAGGTGATTTATTGGCAGGGCTGGGGGCTGACATCCCCGGAGGTCACATTCCAATCATAACAGCTTATCTGGGCTGTCGGGCTGGCCCGGGAGGGGGTCTGAGACAGAACAGAGCTCTGCTGGTCTCTTCCTGCTCCATGCCCTCCCGTGGGGTCGAAGGGCAGCAGGGAGGTGTTTACAGAGACCTCCCTTAAGCACCTTCTGTGTGTGCAAGGACAGTGCTGGGCCCTGGGTCCCCCCACCTCCCATTGCTCACAGCAGGGGAGGGAGGGTGAGGTGGGCAGGACCCTCCCCACACACAGCCTTAGGGTGCGGGGAGGCCACCCTGATGGCCTGGGGGAGGGGCACTCATTCCAGTAGAGGCTCTCGATGCCCCAGATGAGGGTGACACTCTCAGGGCCCTGGGAGAACCCCCTGCTGCTCTCTGTGGCCTTCCATATTGGTACTTGGGGCAGTTTCAGACACGGACCCGGGACTAGTGCAGGTGCAGCGAGGGCTGGGCCGGCTGGGTCAGCCATGGCGGGCGGGAGGCATGCACAGACGGCACTGGGGCCTCCATGTCTTCTGCTGACTTGGCCCAATCTAGTTGGGGTCAGGTGTGAATTGGTCAAAGACTTCCCTGCGCCAAGGGCCACAATCTCGAGCTGGGAGGGCAGATTGGCGGAGGGTCAGCCCACAGGATGGGCAGACATAGGACCTGTGACTGGGACCTGCTCCAGGTGCCTGCTGGGAAGGGGCAGCCCAGGCCGCTCTGGCCGGAGCCCCCTCCCCGCTTCACTCGTCAGAAGGACCCCACTGTCGGCCCCCCAGAGCACCCTCGTTGCCCCCTTTCCCCGTGACGACTGAGAAAGCTCCCGGAAGGCTGCAGAGGGAAACGGCGTTCGCACAGATGTTAATCCTCTCTCAGACGACTCGATCGTTTAGCCAAAGAAAATAATGACATCGGTTTCACTTTGAAAGGGGTCGCGGGCTCTCTTTAATGTTTAATTTCTTTTGACCTCTAAGTGTCATAGGAGAATGAGGAGAGAGAAGCCGCCGTTTGTCCAGATGGCAGAAGGAAGTTTGGATGATGGGATGGGACATTTCATCCAGTCTTAAAAGTAAAGAAAAAATTCTTTATTTAAAAAAGTCTTTATTCATAAAAAAGTCTTTATTTACAACCTGCCGAGCCTTCCAAATCAATCCTAGGTCCTTGCTATGGGCCGCATGTGTGGAGGGGACCATCCTGGCCCCGTTTGGGGGCTGAAGGTGCTGAGCTGGGCTGGGCGAGGGACTGGGGCTGAGAAGGTCTGTGAACTGGGCAGGCGGGTCCCCAGCAGACCCTTCATCAGACCCTGCTGGCCTTCGTCAAGCTTGACCTTCCCAGAGTGCCACCTGTAAGAACAGGCTGGAGACCGGGGGGGAGGGGAGCCACAGCAAGATGCATGCCTGAGTCCTGGCTCCCCCTGCGCCTCAACATCTGCTTCCTTTGGGCCTCTGGCCAGCTGTGTCCTTCCAGGGGGTCCCGTGTCTTCTCTGCGCCTCGATTTTTCTCTCTTGCAAATGGGCTCACAGAGCTTGGCTGTGGGAGGCACCGTGAAGATGTCGGAAAGGTGCTGAGAAACGTGAGGCTTGGGGACAGGCGCCAGGGACCCCCAGACCCACAAGCCAGCTCTCTGGGAACCTGGAGGGAATGGCTTTATGGGGCAGGTGGGGGTGATTGCAGGAGGACGGGGGGCGGGGGGTGCAGCGGCATCTCTGCTCTTTGACACCAGCCCAGGAGCAGGGCACAGAGTGACTCCTGGGACAGCTGCGAGGGCCTGGAAACATCTCTACTCGGAAGCCTGGCGTGTGGATAAACAGGAGTTTGGTCCTTCTGTTCAGCCCTGCAGACAGGACTCTGGGTGGTTCCAACTACATTTATCATCAATGTGGAAAAGAAACCCAGAGCAGGGGAGAGACTGGATTTGCAGCTCGGGCCTTCTGCCAGCACTCTCCTTGTTACCACGTGACTGTTAGCCAGGTGGTTTTGGGTGAGTGAGAGGGCACAGGCTGGAGGCTGGGGCAGGGGGGGGAGGGAACGGCATGGGAGGAAGGGGGAGCGCCGCCTCATCCTGGTCAGGGTCCTGGTGGGGGTGAGCTTGCACGCTGGAGCCCGAGAAGAGGGGCTGAGGCCCTGAGGAGGTTCCTCGGGGTGAAGGGGTCAGATCTGGCCTGGGTGGGGCCTTTGGGGGCCCTTGTAAACAGGGACGTCTCTGAGAAAGAATAAGGGGTCCCTATAAAATCTCACCTTGCCCAGTCGGAGTGTCTCAGCAGTTGAGCGTCAACCTATGAACCAGGAACTCACGGTTTGACGGTTTGATTCCTGGTCAGGGCATGTGCCTGGGTTGCAGGCTCAGTCCCCAATGTGGGGCCTGCAGGAGGCAGCGGATCAGTGATTCTCTCTTGCCATTGATGTTTCTATCTCTGTCTCCCTGCCTCTCTGAAATGAATACAAATTATTATTATTATTATTATTATTTTAAATATATTTTATTGATTTTGTACAGAGAGGAAGGGAGAGAGAGAGAGAGTTAGAAACATCGATGAGAGAGTCATCAATCAGCTGCCTCTTGCACACCCCCTACTGGGGATGTGCCCGAAACCAAGGTACATGCCCTTGACCAGAATCGAACCCGGGACCCTTCAGTCCCCAAGCCGACGCTCTATCCATTGAGCCAAACCGGTCTCGGCAATAAATTATTATTTTTTTTAAATCCTGCCTTCAGTGTCCTCTCACTCCCTCTCCCTTCAGTGAAATGCCGCCCCCAGGTGGCACGGATTTTAACAGTCAGTTCTGTCGTCCCTGAGGGGACCTCGTTCAGAAGAGACCCTGGCCCCCGGGAGACGGGGAGCGTGCCCACCGCGCTGCCTCCTCCTCTGGGACATGGCTGGGAAGTCGCCGCCCCCGTCGGGACCCGGACCAGCCGTGTTGAGGGGAAACGGCCCCATGAGCTGGGTAGGCTGTGCCCGGGGCCCCGTAAAACCAGCCTGTCGGCAGATGCTCGGTCCTGTCACTTCCTGTGGACCACGTCTCTTGTGATTGAAAAGCTTGATGGGATACCCATGTCCAGCTTGTATTTGGAGCAAGATGGGTTTTTAATGAGGTGAAAAGGTTCACTGTTGGACGCTGGCCGGGCTGAGGCCGAGGACAGAGCTGCCCAGGCTGCGGACAGGAAGGGGCCGTGAGGACCCAGGGACCGTCCCCCGAGTGTCCTGTCCCCGTGGCGCCTGTCAGCGCATCTCACTGCCCCCTCTGAGGTTTGTGCTGGCTCAAGTGCCCGAGTTCTGGAGGTGGGTGTGTCACACGCCCACTCGCACACTCACTCCCTTTCACACTCATCCATAACTCACGCACACTCAGCCTCGCACCGTCAGTGTAACACACTCCCCTCCCCAGGTGCGCTCCCCGAGCCCTCGCTGGCTGGTGAGTAGAGGTGGGCACACCTTCCTTTGCCTGCTCCTCCCCAAGCTCTCGTGCCAACCTGTCCTTCCTCCCTGCCAGCCTCGACGGGCAGCCCCCGGCCTGGTCCAGGGCTAGGGCCTGTCTGTGGGGCTGGTGTGCAGGGCAGCTTTTCCCCAGGGAAAGGTGGGGGCCTCAGGGTTCGAGCCTGCCCGAGGCCCTGTTTGCGCTGGACCCTCTGATGGCCGATCGATGACTGGCCACGCGGGACGGCGGGCACCTGGCCCACCCAGCTGCCGGGAGTGTGCGTTACCTGGGGTTCCGGAATGTCCTTCACACGCTGAGCCACCCGCCGTGACGGGAGTAACGGTGAATTCCAGCCGCTGACCCCTGCTCAGAGCGGGGGGGGGGGGGGGGGGGGGCGGTGTGCTCACAGCAGTGGTCCCGTCTGTGCTGAGGTGGGCACGGAGTGGCAGTACTGTTTTATAGCGGTGTTTATAACCATTCAGCATTGCCATAGCATTTTTTATCGTGTTTTACAAAAGGGTTTGCCACCACGGTTTGGGGGTGGTGATGGCTGGTCCTTGCCCGCAGTTTGAGAGGCAACAGCCTGAAGGTCCAAATGTTCAAAGGAAATGGAGCACATGAGGCTGTTGTTTAGGAATTGCTCGGTGGCTCTGAGGGGACAGGACTGGACCCCCAGCGCATGGTGAGGGACCGAGGGATTGAAAATGTATCTGTGTTGGGAAAACAAGGGTGGACCAGAAGTTAGTGAGTGCTCGGAAAACAGGGCACCTCCGCAGAGCTGCCCGAGGAGCCCCTGGAGCATTGGGGTGACGCGGGAGCAGGGGCCCTTGAATGAGGAGCCGCAGGTGCCGGCAGCCAGGGGTGAAGGTCCACCGAGAAAAGGCAGGGGTGCAGGGTGGACGCGTGGCCCGGGGCCGCTGTAACAGATGACCCCAAAGTCAGGGACTCAGAACAGCACAGACTTGTCCGTAGGAGTGGAGGTCGGACAGAGACTGAAGGGAGCCTTGGGCTGAAACCTGGGTCAGCAGGGCTGGGTTTCCTGGAGGCTCCGGGGAGAGTGTTTCCTGGCCTGTCCCTGCTTCTGGAGGCGCCCCTGTCCTTGGCTTGTGGCCCCGCCTCCATCTTCACAGTCAGCAGTGACCAGTTCAGCCTTAGTTCTGGTTCTTTGGCGCCCCTCTTCCCCTTGTGAGTATAGTGGGCCCATCCGGATAATCCAGAACAATCTCTTTATTTAAGGTCAGCTGGTTGGCAGCAGCCTTCATCCACCTGCACCCTTCATCCCCCTTTGCCAGGAAACATACCCACTCACAGCCCCAGGGAGTAGGGTGCGGGGGGTAAGGGTGCGGGGGGACATTGTTCTGACCTCTGGCCCCGAAGATCCATGTCCCTTCCACATGCAACACATCCATCCCATGCCAATATCCACACGGAGGAAATGAAAATCCCCTAAACAGCACTCCCCCCCCCCCCCCCCCCCGCGGGCAGTGCGGACAGAGGGCTGTTTTTGTGCACTGGGACCCATGCTCAGGCCTCCTTGTGGGAGGGGACTCGGCCCTCTCTGTTACTTACATCCTGGGATTTCATCCCCTTGACCTGGTGACCCCATTTGGGGAATCTGTGCTCCAGGAATAAAGCACCCACCTGTCTGGACACCCGCTCAGCATCCCTTAGAGTGACCCAGGCAGACAAAGCCCAGGGAGGAAACTCACCTGCTCTGCCAGGACCTGGCACAGGGCAGGGCTGGGTCCTGCTTACCTCCATTGGGCAGCCCTCCCTGGCATGGGGACTCCTGAGTGACAGAGGCTCAGAGTATGCAGAGGTCACTGGGCTAGGGGAGTTATTCACCTTACTTACTAGATCTTTATGTATTACATCTTGTACATTGATTTAATTTTTTTTTTTAAAAATCTAAGGGAAGAACAAACGTGAACTTTGGGTTCATTTCTTCTACCAGAGCCTCGGTTAGAAACCCCAGGTGTGTGGCTCCCCCTGGTGGTCGTTTGTCAACATGACAGCCTGTCGCATCCGGAGGGACCCAGGGTGGAACCTCAGTGTAGCTAGATAGCATCAGCATTTGCAAACCTGGTCACCATCGGCACGGTCACCTCCAGTCACTGGCACTTGGGGCACGCTGGGGCGCGTGAAGAGGATGTGGTTTGGGACTTGAAGGGACAGCACGGAGCCTGGCGTTTGAAGGACCCTCCCCGCAGGAATAGCCCAGACCCTGGGTACGAGCCTGGGAATGAATCATGGCCTCCGGTGAAAACTGGACGAAAGTGGGTCTGGGTGACTTCCTGTGAGAGCAAACGGAGACGCCCCGGCCAGCAGGGAGCTCGCGTCCCCGTTCTTTCTGCCTCTTCCGCGTTGCCACGGACAGGGAGCCTGGGTGGTGCTGGTGGGCGGCCGTTCGGTTTTCTCCGGGAAGTTTTCACAGGGGAGAGAAAACGGAACTCACCACAGCCTAGTCTGTGGCCGTCGAGGCCCTGGAGCCCCAGGGGGTCGGGGCACACGCTTCCCTCCGCTTCCTGAGCCCCGAGCAGGGCCGGACCAGGGGACAGGCCAGAGAAAGGTGCAGGCCCCGTTGCACTGTTCCCATTGCACGGGCTGTGTATACCAGGCCGCCTTCGTACGAGGCGGGTCAGCAGCGACGGGAGGCCACTGGGACTCTGTCCAGGGGCCTGGGTGGCCTCTAAGGGGCGGCTGTGACCAGACCGATTCCGATTCTCCCGCCCCACGTGGTACAGGTGGCTGTTCCCCGGGTCCTCCTCTGAAGGGCCTTTCCGGCTCCATGCTGCCTCCCCTCGTGCAGACGCTCATGTCCCCAGGAGGCCGGGGGCCAGAGGAGGGCTCTTCCCACTGCAGAGAGGACGCAGCACTGCCAGGGCTCGGGGCTCGGGGTCCACACCCCGCCGGTTCAGGAAAGCCCTGACTCCGGGCAGGCTCTGCTGCCCTCTCCGCCTGCTCTTCCAACTCGGCCCCTGACCTGCTCCCGCCTGCCCTGAGCACCCCTTACGTTACACACACACACACACACACTCCACGTCCCAATGAGCACGCCTGGGGGCCTAAAACCAGGAATTGATTCTCTTTCTGGAGGCCAGACTCCGAGGTCCAGGTGTCACGGGCCAGGCTCCCTCCAGGGTCTTTGGGGAGGGTCCTTCCTGCCTCGTCCAGCCTCCCTGGCACCAGGCACCCCTGGCTTTTGGCCTCCTCAGTCCAGGCTTTGCCTCCGTCACCTGTGACTTCTCTTTGGCGAGTCTTTCCCTTCCTGTCTCTCATGAGGACGCTTGTCATGGGATTCAGGGCCACTCAGGATGATCTCAAGATCCTTAACTAGCTGCACCTGCTAAGGCCATGTTCGCAGGTGCCATGGGTTTCAGGGCCATCACGCAGCCTGCTGCTTTCTGAGTCCCTCCAGTCCCCGGTGGCATGACATGGACATGCATGTGATAATCCTTGGGGTGTTGGCACATGGGAGGTGCCTGACCCATGATCCAAACCAGACTGGAGCACAGTTATCCCAGGTGGGGGCTGAGCAGGTCGGCTGCTCCCCGCCCCCTCCCCGTGGGAACCTGGCGCGTGAGCTGGCCCTGTAGCCTCCAGTGAAATCCGGTTAATGAGCAACCTGCCAGGTTCCTAAAGCCTAACTGAGCCGTCCACTCGCTAATGCCTTGGCCGGTCCCCGCCTCCGCCGCTGGTTGCCCCGCAGCCCCCGCCCTCAGAAGCTCAGCTCGGCACTGCAGCTGAGTTTGGGTGGTGGTGGTGTCCTGTGTGGGGCTGGGACCCCCCTGACCCACCCCTGGCCAAGGCCTGCCATCCTCCCCACATGCTCTTGTGAGCTTTAGAAGGTCACGGGGGCAGGCTGCGCCCGTATTTGGAGGTTGCGAGGATGAGTCCACATATAGAACTCACTTGCTCTCTGGAGGATGCTCTTTGGTGCCCAGTGTCCGGGAGGCTCTGGTGAAAACACCGGCTAAATATTAACCTCCCGGGTCAAGGACCTCTGTTTGAAAGAAACGCCGTCGCCTGCGTGCCCGCCTGTGGCCTTGTTCGCGGGCAGGACCCCTGGACTCTGCACCTGGTAATAACCCGCTAGGCAGGTCTCATGGGGACACCGGGGTGACACTGGTCCTAGAAAGGGGGCCGTCTCTTCGGCCGGCCCGCAGAGCTCCCTGTCCCCCTCCCGCGGGCCACACAGGTGGCTGTCCCTCCCGAGGGAAAGGCCACGTCACCACACGGGAACGTGGTGTCCATTGGTGGGGAACCGGCCTCCTGTGGGGGATGGGAGGACACATTGCTGCTGCTGTCCATCTTCCGAGAGGCTCAGGCCCTGGTCCCACCTCCTGTCTGGGGCTGTCATCCCATGCGTCCTCGGCTCTCGCCCGCCTGCTTTATCTCCTTCATCCCCTTTTTGTGGAGGCTCTTCCTACATTGTAGCCGATGCAGAGTAGGGCTGGGCACACAGTAGGAACTCACTACGTATTTGTTGAATGAAGGCAGGAAGGAACGTATGTTCCTGAAAGGTGAGTAATAAACGCACAGGGACAGGGTTGAGTGTGGGGTCTGAGCCAGGGGCCCCTCGCTGACCCATTCCCGCTGCAGGACCAGCCACCGCCTGCCCAAACTCCCGTCTTCCTGAGGGACGATGGCAGGCGTGAGGTTCAAGTTCTCCGGGTGGCTGAGGACTGGGGTTCCCACCATGTGCCTGGTACACAGGAAGCCTTCGCCCAGTAATGTCAGCAGCGATGGGTCGCAGCAGCCCTGGTGTGCACACTGTGAGCGGGAAGGAGGCCAGTGAGGAGCCTGAAAAACTCTGTTAGCAGCAAAGGTGGCCAGGGGTGCAAATCCCCATTCATTTTTTTAAAAAACGGCAAGAAAAATGAATAAAGGTGAACAGGAATTTAAAAAGGAAAGAAATGCTCGCATCAAGTATATTTTAAAACATCAGTCATCCTAACAATCAAATAAATGCAAACAAAGCCTCATTTAGGGTTGTGTAGTTTGAAATCTGACACGGTGTCTCTTGAGATACAGTCCACATTCCGTGCAGTTCACTAACTCACAGTCTGTGGGTGAGCGGTTTTGTGTTTTCAGAGATACACCTGTATGCAACCAAGGTACATACCCCTGACTGGAATCGAACCCGGGACCCTTCAGTCCGCAGGTCGACGCTCTATCCACTGAGCCAAATTGGACAGGGCCAGACTATTTTCGCTGCCTGTTTTACATTCTCACTAGCAGGGTGTGAGGGTTCTGACTTCACATCCTCCCCATCACTTGTTATTATCTGGCTTTTTGATTCCAGCCCATATGAGTGGCTGTGAGAGGTGTCTCCTTGTGGTTTTCATGTGCATTTCCTTCATGGCTAGTGATGTGGAGCATCTTTTCCTGGGTTTGAAGCCATGGGTATGTCTTCCTTGGAGAAATGTCTGTTCAGGTTCTTTGCCTGCTTTTTAGTTACATTGTTTTTATCATTCACTTGTCGTTCTCTGTATGTTATAGATAAAAGTCCTTTATGAGGTATGTGATTTGCAAATATAGTCTCCCGGCTGTGGGTTGTCTTTTCACTTTGTTGATGTCCTTTGAAGCACAAAACTTAAATTTTGCTGAAGTCCAATTTATCTATTTTTCTCTTTTGTTACTTAGGCATTTGCTGTCAAATGTAACAACCCTTTGTCAAATACAAGGTCATGAAGATTTATTCCTATGTTTTCTTATAAGGGTTTTATAGTTTTAGCTCTTACATGTAGGCCCTTGATCCCTTTTAATTTAACTTCTATGTGTGGTGTGAATTAAAAGAGGATTAACTCCATTTATTTTGTCTGTAGCAATCTTACTGTCCCAGCACTCATGTCGAAATACTATTCTTTCTCCACTTAATGGTTTTGGCACTCTTGTTGAAAATTGGTTGGCCATAGAGGTATGAGTTTATTTCAGAGCTCTCAACTCTATTCCACTGATCAGTGTGTCTATCCTTGTGCCAGAACCACACTGCCGTGGCAACTTAGGTTGGGAAATGTGAATCCTTCAGCTTTGTTCTGACTCCAGAAAGTGTCCCAACCGAGTACTATGAGCAATTGTGTCAACAAAGTAGGATAACTGCGTAGGAATTGGCAAATCCCTACAAAGTTGTAAACTACTGCCCTACTGGTGTGGCTCAGTGGTTGATGTCAACCCATGAACCAGGAGGTCCTGGTTGGATTCCTGGTCAGAGCACATCTGGGTTGCAGGCTTGGTCCCCAGTAGAGGGCATGTAGGAGACAGCCAATCCATGATTCTCTTTCATCATTGATGTTTCTATCTCTTTCTCCCTCTCTGTTCTTCTCTGAAATCAACAAAAAAAATAATTTTTAAAAAATATAAGCTACTGAAACTCATTAAGAAATAGATCATTTGAATAGATCGTGAGGAAATTTACTTAATCCAAAAACTATGTGCATAGTGACAAACATACGTAGACACAAATGCATGTGCATGCATGTGCACAGAGACACAGACACATCCACACATAGACGCGCCCAGTGGTGAGTCCTGGGGGTGGATTACTGTGTGGAGGGGTCGATGGATGGAGGCCATCAGCTGGGTGTCACGGACAGAGGAGACAAGGGCATTCCAGACAGGACCGGAGGGGAAGTGAAGGCAAAGAAAGGTGCTTTGCTGGGAGTCGACGGCCCCCACTAGACACAGCCACTGTGTGATTGGTTTGCCCCACGGATGTCCTGAGAACCCCGTAAAGGTGGCCACCGCAGGACTCAGTGCTGTTCACCTGTCTGCACGCAGGCCCAGGACGCCCCTCCCTGTTTGGGGACACCCCAGGGCCTGCAGGCCGATGCCGCGTTCCTCCAG
The DNA here is from genome assembly GCA_963693515.1 of Pipistrellus nathusii. Taxonomy (NCBI): domain Eukaryota; kingdom Metazoa; phylum Chordata; class Mammalia; order Chiroptera; family Vespertilionidae; genus Pipistrellus; species Pipistrellus nathusii. Next base: position 188,993,709 of record OY882859.1, on the reverse strand, counting down.
CTGCATGTGACAGTCACAGGCGCTCTGCAGGCATGTGATGCTCGGCCAGGGCTCTGGGCCGGGCGCAGGCCCCGTGGTGGGCAGGGGGGCGAGGTCTGGAGGGTTAGGACAGAGGGGTGCCCTGCTGCGTCGCAGGGTTGGCTCAGCCTGGTGGGGCTGCTGCTGCTGCCCTCCTGTAGAGCCTGCCCCTCACCCGGGCAGCAGCTGCCATCTCGCTCTGCAACCACGGTTCCTTGGTTCCTCGCTCCTGGCTCTGCCAGGAAACAATGAATTAAGCAAGTGGTCCAGCGAGTAATGAGTGCCCAGAACATTGGACTGACAAAGGGCAGCCCCCCAACAGGGCTTCGGACTCAGAGTTCCCTCTCCCATCCCGGCAGGAGAAGGGGAATTTCTGTCCTGAGATTTTCCAGGAACACGTTAGGCATAAAATCACCTTAGTGGCAGTGACGTCCCAAGACTATTGTCTGAGCATTTCTAAGACTTCTGAGCGTAGAGGGGATTATGTTGGTAACAGGGCCTCCCTGAGACACAGATGTTTGCATGTGGATCCCCCACCTTTTGAGAGGGGGCTCGGCGCTCAGCTGTCCTAAAGCGTGCTGATGTGCTGATTCCTTCCGATGTTCCCAGCTCTGGGGACAGACTTGATTTCAGGGCTGTTCGAACAGAGTGGCTCTCGCTGCTGAAGGGAGATCAGGGGAAGGTGGGCTGGAACCCCCAGCACAGCCTGGAGAAAACGGGGTGATGAGGGGATCCAGGCAAAGGGATGGACAGCTGGTGTGCAGAGCACACGCGGGATCTCGTGTGGAGTGGGGGCTAAAGCAGTGCCGAGTGTGGATGTGCGTGTGGTTATGTGAACAGGTGAAGGTGGGTGTGCAGTCCCATTCTGGCTCTCCTCTTTTGGACTGTATAATCCAGAGCCAGCCCTCAGGTCTCTGTGCCTCCGTTTCTTTATTCGTAGGCTGGCCAATGGGCACAGGCTCTCAGATGAAGGCGGGCACTTGGCCCCGTGCCTGGTCAGCTGGGCATCTCTGTGCTCCCGGCAGCCCTGCTGTGAGGTGCTGGATGGGGCAGAGCTGGGAGCAGTTTCTGTCCAACCTTATGTGGGTGGGTACATCCCCCATCTGCACACCTCCGGCTACTGGCCACGGCTGGGCCCCCCACTCTGGCGGGCAGCTCAGAGGGTGCTGGGTGCTAGATGCTGGGCCGTGGGGTCTGTCTGGCTGCAAAGGAAGGGTGGCGGCCATAATCAGAGCAGACACCGGCACACGTGGTAAATCCGAGCAGCCCAAAGCCGGCACGGGCAGAGCTTACGGCCACACGGTAGCATCCTGGATGAAGGAAGTGTTAGCTGAGGCTGGTACAGGGAAGGAGCGGGGGCGAATGGGAATGTCCAGCTGCGGGCTGCCTGGCTCATGCCCTCTGGGGCAGTGGCAGTGCCTAGATCCCATCCTTTCCTGGGACACAGCCCGGAAGAGGTGCCCGGTGAAAGCAGGGCTGGAGGAGGCAGGGTAGGGCCCTGTGCAGGGCTGGCACCCAGGCTGTGGGCAGGACTCCCTCACCCGCCCCATCTCATGGCCTTGGGGTGACCTGGCAGTCCCCGCTCTCTGCCCAGAGTGAGATCTGGGGGGCGGTGATGGTGGTGGGGCGGGGGGGACGTCTGTCCCTGTGGAACCTGCTGGCAGCGGCGGCGGCATCTCAGTATGTCCCATGACCCCCCTTTCCCTCCGTGTCACACCCCTGCTGCGTGTCCTGTCCCTTCCAAGGAGTTCTCAGGGTTTAATCGGAAACCCTGCAGGACGTCTGGTAAACATGGCACGAGCAGGGTCAGCCCCGAGAGAGCCTTTCCGATTGGTGAGAAAGGGGTTAGGTGTTACAGAGGCCACAAGTCGCCGGCGTTTGAGCCCAGATCTCGGTCTCTGGTGAGATGGGGTGAGGACAGGCCTGCGTCTGCGCGAGGGGGCGGAATGGGGGTTGGGGACGGGCAGGCTGAGGAGCTGCACCTCCTAGCAGGTGGGAGCCCAGGTCCCTCCCGGCTCCTCCTGGGATGTTGAATGTCTCAGAAGCCACAGTTGCAGCTGAGGAGTTGGACACGCACCAGGTTTCAGTTTTCACGTGGGGCGTGCAGTCCCCTGCTGCTCAGGCAGGGACCCCCACTGGCTCTGCGCCCAGGACTGGGGGCCGCCCCGGTGTCCTATGGGCCCCAGCCCTGTCCCGAGCAGCTACCCCCAGGGGGCTGTGCCAGGCACCTTCTCTTGGAGCTGGGCTCTGTGTAGGGTGTGCAGGCTGTAAGACCCACGAGAGGTTCCTTCCAGAAGCTGCCCTGGGGGTCAGGGTGCTGGCCCAGAGACCCCCTTGGCACACACAGCAGCACGGGGATCGGCGGTAGTCGGGCGAGGAGCAGCAGTGAGCCCCGCAGCTCACAGCTCAGCGAGTTAGGAATCCCAGCGAACGTGCTTGAACGTCCCCTGGGCCCCTCGGGGTCTGTGGCTGTGTGAAGGAGGTGTGAGACCCCCTCCGTGTCGCTCTGATGTCGAAGTTTCTGTCTTTTTTTCTTCCGTGAGAGGGAAGAGAAAGAGCCGCCGGGGAACATGAATAGGGTGGCTGACCGTGGGCGGGGAGGGTGGGCCGGAGCGGGAGCTGGCTGGCCCCACCTCCCCGGAGCAGACGCCCGACCGCCCTCCTCCGCGGAGCACACAGCCCGATGGCTCCCGACCCCAGCGGCCGCCTGGGCCTGCCCCTGCTGCTGCTGCTGCTGCCGCCGCTGCTGCCGCTGCCCTGCTGCCACGCCGCCGGCCCGGTGGAGCTGCTGGAATGGCTGTGGTTCACCGACACCGACCAGCCCATCACCGCCCCCGTCTCCGTGGCCCCGGGCAGCCCACCTGTGCCGCCCACAGAGGAGACCACCACCCAGGTAGCCCCTCAGGATGGCCCCACCGAGCAGGGGACGGCGCCTGCCAGCCCCGAGCTGCCCCTGGAGAGCCTGGAGGCCGGCCAGGATGGGGCCCCCACCACCCACCCTCCCTCGCTGGCGAGCCTGGACACGAAGGGGGAGAATATCACTGGCGTCGGAGCCATGATCCTGAACGTGGCGATGGGTATCCGCAGCTTCATCCAGCTGTGGGAAAATATCACCGCCGCCGAGAACGCCACCGGGATGGAGATGCCAACGCTGGCGGCCCCCACAGGCCCCCTCGCCTTCCCGGAGCCCTCCAGTGCCCCCCAGGAGGATGGGACCACTCCCTGGCTGGCCAGTGGGGTCCTGGGCTCTCCGGACGCGAAGAGGACTGAGGCTGGCAGCCTGCCGGTGCCCACCCAGCCACTGCCCTCCCCGGACAGGCCCCGGGCACTGCTCCGGGAGCCCTCGGTGCCACAGAAGTCCCCAGGTAGAGCTGTCTCCTCCGTGCGGGGCGGGGCCCCTCCCTGGGGAAGCCGTATGGATCCGGACGGCAAAGGACTCTCGCCCAGCACCCCCGAGCGCACGCCGCTTCTGCTTCTTCCCCTGGCGATGGGCTCCCTGGGCATGCACGCTGCCCCCTGGTCTGCCACCTCCGACCCCCCTGCCGGTCTGTCTCAGACCGCACCCTCCGCTTCCACCGGGGACCGCGGTGCTTGGGTTCCTCACGGGGCTGATTCTGCAGGGCTTGGGCTTGCCGATCCCTTTGCGCTGCTCGGGTCCCCCTGGCCGAGCCCCCCGGTGCAGCCTGCCTGCCGCTGCCTGTCCCTGCCGCCCTCCCTGCTGGTCTGCGGCAGCCTGGGCATCAGGCGCTCCTGGCTGCCCAACCACCTCCACCACGCGAATGGCGAGGAGGTCCTGGCGGCCGCCCGGGCCTGGGGAGGCCTCCTCCGGACGCTCTGCCACCGCTTCCTCGCCCGGTTCTTCTGCCTGCTGCTGGCCCCGCCCTGCGGCCCCGGCCCCGCACCCTCCCCGCCACCCTGCCGCCAGCTCTGCCAGGCCCTGGAGGATGCATGCTGGAGCCACCTGGACGGGGGCAGGCTGCCCGTCGCGTGCGCCTCGCTCCCGGCCCGGGAGGACGGGCACTGTGTGTTCATTGGGCCGGCGGCAGGTAACGGCTGGCTGGCCCGCCCGCCGCCCGCCCGCCCGCCCAGCTGCCCCACCCTTCCCATTTTGCTCTTGCCTGCAGCCTGGCCAGGGCTGGTGTGGACCTGCCAGGCCCCTTTGCCCCCCATGCTGGCCTTTGTGGACCCTCGGGAGGCAGGGTGGCACACCCCCTTCGCTGGGGGGAGGCTGGGGTCGGGAGAAAACGGCACGCGGCCCTGGGTTCTGTGTGCAAGACGGCAGTGCATGGGGAGCAGCCCCTGCCCAAGCATTTTCGCTCCTGGGTGCTCTGAGGCACCCCGGCACGGAAGGGAGGCTGAGGGAGCCGGGATTCCCACCTGCTCCCGGCTGCTGCTCCAGTCTGATTGGGGGCAGGGCGCTGGGGGTGGGTGCCACAGGGAGGGGCAGGCCATGCCAGCAGGCGGTGAGGCTGGCGCTCCTGTGAGGCCACCCCAGCCTGGGGCCACGCGCTCCAGAGCACACTTCTGCTCCTCTGGTGGGAGAGGGAGGGCAGCCGCGGCCTTCCCAGCCCCCAGCTCCACGGTGGGGCCCGAGGCCCCCCCACATCCCCACCCCCTGAGCAGAGCCTGCTCCCTGGTTGCTCGTAGAGGCCCCATCCGTGTCCCCTCCCCTTCCTCTCCGTGGGGAGCAGCCTTGCCCACTCATCCGTCCCTGCAGGCACTGGGCTTTGGAGCTGGGCAGTGGGGGTGGGGTGGCTGCACTGGATCTCAAGGGGGTGTCCCCATACCGGGCCCCTGAGGGTTGTGTGGGTGACTCCTTGGCGCCCTGTGCCAGGCCTGGGGTGAAGTGAAGGGGGCTGCTAGCACCCAGGCCCCAGCTGGGGCAGGAGCAAGTGCCAAGGATGGGTGGTGCCCAACCCCAAGGAAGGGCATACCAGCAGCTGTAGGCACTGGGTGGGAGGGAGGGCGGCTGCTGCAGACAGCATGGGGGGGCTGGGCCCTGCTGCCAGCAGGAGTGGCCGGAGTGTGTCCGGCAGAGGAACAGCCCACCAGGGCCTGTGCTGGGAGGCCCGGTCAGTGCAGGGTTGGGGGCCACAGTGAGCGGCACCTTCCCACGCCCCATACACATGCGGTGCCTGGAACATGCGAATATTGGGCTGCCAGGCCTGCTCCTCACCTGTCCCCTCCGAGAGTGTGTGGCAGGGCCGCCCCCCAGGGAGTGGCTTGCTGGGGCCCCAGGTTCCATGTAGAGGGGCTACTCCCCACTTCACCTCTGCCACGGGGCTGGGGCAGGGCCTGCATTCTCCAGACCAGCTGGGCCTCGGGCCAGGCCCGGGTCTCCTGGGGGGGGGGGGGGGGGCGGGGAATCTCTGACCTGGTCAGCCGCATGGCCTGAAAGGCCCCGTGGGAGCCGGTGCGGGGAGGTGGTCGGCAGGGAGAAGGCCCCGTGGGAGCCGGTGCGGGAGCTGCCGGTTGGTCAGCTCGCTGTTGAGCACTGGGTTCGGGGTCTTGCCAGCTGTGAGCGTGCCCCTCAAGCCACAGAGAAAAGTGGGGGAGGCCCCACCCTGGGGAGGGCAGGCACAGGTCCCAGGTCCTCACTGTGCACCCTGGGAGGGCCAGTAGGGGACCGCCCCTTAGCAAGGAGGGAGCTCAGGTCAGAGGGACAGGGTTGGGGGCGAGAGGGACAGGTGCCCAGAGGCAGCCCCTCCAGGAAGGGGAGGTTCTGCAGAGCTGCATTGTGGGGGACAGCCTTCCCCCTCAGCCCTCACCCCGGGACCACTCTCCCCACGTCTTACCCTCACTGCTTCTCTCCTGTGTCCGGTTTTCATCCCACAGCTAGCTGTGGACACGCTGTCATCAGGTCCAAGGTACACAAGAGAGGGCTGAGCACAGCCCACGCCCCTCAGGACAGGGCGTCCTCCGTCCCTCAGTGTATTGCTATAGATGTGTGTGCAGGCGTGTACCTGCGGCTGCTGTGACAAATGTCCACAGACTTAGTGGCTTACCACCACGCAGTTGTGCTACTTTAACTCCTGGGGTCAGATGTCAGAGGTCCTCCCCTCGAATGAAGGTGTAAGGCGGTTCCTCCTCAGGCTGCAGGGAGATTCCGTTCCCACCCTGGCCCACATTGTGGCCCATGGCCCGTGGCCCCTTGTCCCTTTTCAAAGCCAGCAAGGCCAGCCAGGCTGCCATCTCCGGATCTTCTCCCTCCTCACAGGTTGCTCTGCCCCAGGGGGAGAGATTCTCCCTTTTAAGGGTGCATGCGGTTATAGATTTGGACAAACTCCCATCTTAAAGGGCCATCACCATCATCGCATTTGCACAGTTGCGTTGGCCACGTGGAGTAACAGTCACAGCTTACAGCTGCGGATGTCTTTGGGGCCATCATCCAGGTCATCAGAAATCGTTCACGGAGGTCTCTGTGGGGGCATTGATGGGAAGTCCGATTTGGACTTTAGAATCATGACACGTGTCCGTGGTGTTCCCACCCAGTGACATGGGTGCCTCCGGTTGCCCATCATATTGATGAGTCTTCCAGTCAGGTGTGGAGCAGTAGGTGTCCCTGAGGGTTTGTCCTCTTTGGTATTGAGATTTCTGAGGCTCCTCACCCGCCCCAGACGCTTGCCTGTGGAAGGTTCGGGGAGTCTCTCCGAGTGTGCCCCGTTCTAACAGGAGAGGGGGGCAGGCAGCTGCCTCTGGGTCGGCATCCTGAGAGAGAACCTCCCACCCCCCTCTCTGTGTGCCGTGTGTATTGGGGGCCGGGTGCATGTGGGTGGTACCAGGCCCATTACATGTCAGCGCACGGAAAGGATCACTCACCCCCTTGTCCCACTTCATGGCTGCAACTTGACTTCTGTTTTATCTGATCGTCGTGTTGCAATGTTTGCTTACTTTCTGCTGTCGTTTGCCTGTTCGGTGCTTTTTAAAAAGACCTTTTTTTTTTTTTAAAGAGCAGTTTTAGGTTCATAGCAAAATTGAGGGGAAGGTACAGAGATTTTGAGAACCGCTAGCAGGGTCGCCCAAGACGATCAGAAAACACAGATATTTACATTACGATTCATAACAGTAGCAAGATTACAGTTATGAAGTAGCAATGGAAATCATTTTATGGTTGGGGGTCACCACAACATGAGGAAGTGTATTAAAGGGTCACGGCATTAAAAAGGTTGAGAACCACTGATCTAAAAGGTCATGGCCATACCCAAGGTCATCAAGAGTTTTCCCTGTTATCTTGTAGCAGTTTTATGGTTTTGCACATTCCTGTTAGGTCTGTGATCTACGGTGAGTTAATTTTTGTAAGAGGTATGAGGTCTGTGATTTAATTTAAACATTGGTGTTCAGCAGTTCCGGCACCATTTGTTGAAAACATCATCTTTACTCCATTCTGTTGCCTTTAGTCCTTTGCCAAAGATCTGTTGACTGTATTTATGTGGCTCTATTCTGAGTTCGCTATTCTGTCCCATGGATCACTTTTTTATTTCAAGAATACCACTCTGTTTTGATCACTGTAGGTTTAGAAAACTTTGTTTTTCTCCTTTAGAATTGCATTGGCTATTCTGGGTCTTTGTCTCTCCATATATACTTTAGAATCTGTCGATGTTCACAAAATAACTATCTGGGATTTTGATTGAGATTTCTTTGAATCTATAGATTAAGTTGGGAAGAACTGACATCTTGACAATATTGATTCTTTTTAAGGAATATATCTACATTTCTTTAGCTCTATGATTTCTTTCTTCAGAGTTTTATGGTTTTCCTCATATAGATCTTGTATATATTTTGTTTGATTTATGTCGAAGTATTTAATTTTGGTATTCTGTAAATAGCATTCTGTTTTTAATTTCAAATTCCACTTGTTCATTGCCTGATATGTAGAAAACAGTTGACTTTTGTATATTAACCTTGTATCCCATATATTAATCTTGCTATGATCATTTAGCTCCAGGAGGTGTGTGTGGGGGTGGTTATTTGTTTGTTAATTCTTTTGACTTTTCTACATAGATGATCATATCATCGCAAACATACAGTATTATTTCTTTCTTCCCAATTTGTGTACTTTATTTCCAATTCTTGTCTTATTTCATTAACTAGGACTTCCAGAATGATGTTGAAAAGAAGTAGAGAAGGGACTTTCCTGCCTTGTATCTGATTGTAGTGGGAGAGGTTCAAGTTTCTCACCATTAAGTATGTGTTTTGTTTTGTTTTTGTAGATTTTTTTTTTTTTTTTTAGATATTCTTTATCAGGTGGAGGGAATTCTGCTGTACTCCTAGTTTACGGACAGTTTTGATCATGAATGGGTATTGGGTTTTGTCAAATGCTTTTTTGCAAATTTGACAGGATATTGTGATTTTTCTTCATTAGCCGTGATGCGATGGAGTATTTAAAAAACAGCCTTCCATACCTGGGATAAGTCTACTTGATCATGGCTGGCCTGCTTGCCGAAAGGAAAACCGTGTCTTCAACAATGCTAGCCCCCTGATTACTTGATCTGAGGGGAGTGTGGGCTACAGGATGGGCCCCAGCTTGCCAAGGGTGTCACCCACTGCGTTCCAGGACATGGCATTCTGGGAAGGCATTCCTCTGAGCTCTCAGAGAGCGTGGCATGGCTCGATTTTTAGAGAGATGCTGATTCCCCACCCAAGACAGCGGGGCCAGGGCCGTGGGCCTTGACCCCAGCGCAGCAGCTGCCAAAGCTCCGCAGGGAAGTGACCGCACCCTCCACTCACGCTCTCGGTGCCTGGAACCGGTGATCTCAGTGATCTCAGGGCCTCAGCGTTCGGAGGCTTCCTTCCAACGGGTACCTGAGGTGCCATGGAGAGGAAGTGGGAGCACTTTGAGAAGGAGCTGCTCATCCATCTCTGGGCTCCCGAGGCTGCCCGGGTACCATGCTGCTGTCCTCCAGCCCAGGAGTCCACAGCTGCTGCATCTTGTGTTCTTTCATTATTTTTAAAATCCTCACCTGAGGATACTTTTCCCATTAGTGTTTTTCTTTTTTTTTTTCTTTTTTCTTTTTTGAGATTGGAAAGGAGGGAGGAGGAGAAGGAGGGATGGGGAGCGAAAGAGAGAGAGAAACATTAATGTGAGAGGCACATTGATTGATTGCCTCCTGCATGTGCCCCGACGGGGGTGGGAGGGGTGGAGGGGGACAGAGAGTGAACTCATAACCAAGGTATGTGCCCTTGACTGGGAATTGAATCCATGACGCTTCAGTCTGCAGACCGATGCTCTAACCACGGAACAAACTGGTCAGGGCTGCATCACACCTTCTTAATTAATTTGGAAAATTTCCTAGCCCCGAATGAGGAAGGGTTGTGGTGGAGCATACCTGTGTTTAACTTTGGGGACAGCTGAATCAGGACCCCATGGCTTATTGCACCCAAACCAGTGACAGTCCTGTTCCCAATCTTAAACATCCCCCTGATGGACACTCAGGCCCCAGGTCCTTCTGTTACAAGGCACTGTCATGGCAACCGCCATCCTGGTGGACAGCAGCCTGTCTTTGAGCAGGAAGTGACCACTCACCTCCACAGGCAGGGTCTTCCTCTCAGGCCCCTGTTCTCAGGAGGGGCCCTTCGCCCACAGCAGAGGCCAGGCTGCCATCCGCTGCTCCTGGCTGTCCCCCACTTCCCGACTGCATGAGGGTCTTACCCTCGGGGAGGCTGAGATCAGTGGGAGCCCTGGATGGCTCGCAGTGCTGCCACATGGCGGGCCGTCAGGGCCATGCAGAGCCACACAGCTGACCCTGAGGAACCAACCCTCACAAGTACCCACAGTGCATGTCCCCCTGCTGTAGCCCTTCCTCTTGTTTTTATTTGTTTTTTCCTCAGGGACTCTTGTAAGACAACTTGTCTTAGGAAATTGGGGTCAGCATTTCTTTCCTCTGCCTGCCCCAGAAGGTCCCAGGTCAGCCTGGCCCTGCTGGTGTGCCAGACCCAGATGCCCATCTCACACAAGCAATCACATATACACATACTAGACATATATGCGTGTGCGCATGTGCATACACATACACACACATACACACTTTCACTTGCCAAGGGTCAGGGCTCTTGGCCAACTTTGGCCACAGAGTCAGGCTCCGCCGGGCACAGTGGATGTGAGGGAAGCCATGCATGCACCGGTCTCTTCTTGAGCTAGGTGCCTGCCCTCTCCTGTGTCCAGCAGTGAGTAGCTGGGCCGTCTGCCCTAATGCTCAGCACTCCTGGCCCCTAGGGCATGGGAGCCTGACACTAGTGGCCCCCACATGCTCCGCATTGCATGCCAGGGCTTGGGCAGGTCCAGGCTCACAGTCAGGTCAGGCCCTGCACTGGCTCAGGATCCGCATCATGGACAGCAGGGTCTCTGGTCCCTCCTGCTGGACAAGAAATGAGGAGAGAGAACCCAGCACCCTGGCTGTGTCCCCGCCTGGGCTCCTGCCACCGAGGGGCCTCCAGATGCTGGGATGTCAGTCAGAACGCATGCTCGGCGACACTGACGGCCCAGGAGGAGGACACACAAGCGGCTCTGACTGTTGGCTTCTGAGGGGCGTGAATGGAAGGGATGTATGAATCTCCTGGGTACAAGGCAGGTGGGCATCTGCCTTCTAGCTTGCGTTGCACTAGCTTGAGCATCTGTGGGTTGAGAAAGCAGACCTCCCGCGGGTGGTTCCCCCTCCTAAGGCTGCTCTCCAGGCCACCCCGGTGTGGAGACACCAGGAGGGGAGGCGAGCCCCCACACTTGGAACCTGAAGCTGGAACCCCCGCCTCCTGGAGACACTGTGTGGCACCCTTGGTTCGAGCTGACTTGGTTCCCAGAAGCAACAGCCGCAGCCGAGCGGTCACATCTCCTAAGCCCCAGCCAACCTGGGGGGCTGGGTGTGAGTTGCTGCATTGAGGGTCAGCACAGACGTGGAAACCACAGGACCGGTCCAGCTAAGCCAAGTCCCTCTCGTTTCCTGCCGTCCTGGGAGTGTGTTTCCGGGCCGGTTCTGTTGAGGGTAAAGCTGCAGGAACAGCCGGAGCACAGCTTTCTTTCCGTGTTTGTGAGGGAGTGAGGGGTGCTCTTGCCCGTGCCCTGCACTGTTCCTGTGGATCCTGGCGTGGGGTCCGAGGGTGAGGATGCTGAGTGATGGGGCGAGGACATGTTCTAAGCATGGGATGAAGACGGGATTCGGGGCAAGGTTGCAGGTGGGCTCAGAACCCCCAACCCCTTCACAGCAGGCTCCTGACCCCTCCTCCTGCCACGCTGGTTTGGGATGGTCTCTGCTGCATCCTGTTCCCCGACCCCCTGGGCCAGTAAGCTTGTCGAGGGGATGGTATAGTGGCTTATGGCCACCATGTTCTGGCCCAGTGTGTGTCTGGATAAGATGGGGTATCTGTCCACTTCCCCGGCCAGCAGAGCCCAGAGGAGCGGAGCAGGTGCCAGGTGCGTGCCTCGGTTTCCCCTCTGTGCTCTGCACGCAGCCTCACACGGTGTCTTTTTCCTCTTCGCAGAGCGAGTGGTCACAGAGGTGGGGCTCCTCCAGCTGCTCGGGGAGCCCCCGCCCCAGCAGGTCACCCGGATTGATGACCCGGACGTGGGACCGGCCTTCGTCTTCGGTCCAGACGCCAACAGCGGCCAGGTGGCCCGGTACCACTTCCCCAGCCCGTTCTTCCGCGACTTCTCGCTATTCTTCCACGTGCAGCCGGCCACCGAGGCCGCGGGGGTGCTGTTCGCCATCACGGATGCCGCCCAGGCCGTGGTCTCCGTGGGCGTGAAGCTGTCGGGCGTGAGTGACGGCCAGCAGCACATCCAGCTCCTGTACACCGAGCCGGGCGCGGCCCGGACGCGCACGGCCGCCAGCTTCGCCCTGCCCGCCTTCACCGGCCAGTGGACGCGCTTCGCCCTCAGCGTGGACGGGGACACCGCGACGCTCTTCGTGGACTGCGAGAAGATCCAGGGGGTGTCCTTGGCCCGGTCCCCACGCGGCCTGGAGCTGGAGCCCGGCTCCGGCTCCTTCGTGGCTCAGGCCGGAGAAGCGGACCCCGACAAGTTCCAGGTAACTGGCTGCTGCTTGAGGACTGGACCGGCCCTGGGGAAGTGGCCATCGGTCCCTACCTGGCTTCAGGCCCCAGGGTCTGCCTGGCGCCAACATGCTGATTCCCTGGTCCTCTGGCCTCTTGGGGTCTCTCTGAGGCCCCCTTAGGACCATCTATCTTCCTTTCTTTCTTCCTTCCTTTCTTTCTTCCTTCCTTCCTTTCTTTCTTCCTTCTTTTCTTTCTTTCTTTCTTTCTTTCTTTCTTTCTTTCTTTCTTTCTTTCTTAATATATCTTATTGATTTTTTACAGAGAGGTAGAGAGGGCTAGAGAGTTAGAAACATCGATGAGAGAGAATCATCAATAAGCTGCCTCCTGCACACCCCCTACTGGGGATATGCCCGCAAACAAAGTACATCCCCTTGACTGGAATCGAACCTGGGACCTTTCAGTCTGCAGGCTGATGCTCTGTCCACTGAGTCAGACCGGTCTCGGGACCATCTTTCTAACTGCCACCATCTGTACGAGACAAGCGAAGGGCCCCATGGTCCCTAATTAAGAATTTTAAGATGGCAGCAGCAGAGGGTAGAAGCAGGCATGGGCCCTTCTGGGGATAAGCTGTACCCCATGCACACATGTGCAGGTGGGCTCAGAACCCCCACCCCCAAACCCTTCACAGCAGGCTCCTGGCCCCGCCTCCTGTCACGCTGGTTTGGGATGGTCCCTGCGTCCTGCCCCTCCCCCACCCCGGCCAGTAAGCTTGTTGAGGGGATGGTTTAGTGGTTTATGGCCGGCCGGTGCTTCATGCCCAGTGCCAGCATCAATTGTGCTGTTGTTATTATTTTACCAAACTGCTCAGCGGCCCACTCAGAGCGCTGTGGGCAGGACTTCCCCAGCAGAGCTGTCTCCACTGTGTCCCCAGGAGGTCCCCACTCCCTGGGCTGGACCCCGGTCCTCATCTGGGGGGAGGCGAATCCCAGAAGTTGGGTGGGCTCTTTGTCCCGAGCCCTTGGCTCCCACACTTGGAACCTTTAGCTGGAACCCGGCCTCCTGGAAAGACGGCGTGGGCACCCTTGGTTCGAGGCAACTCGGTTCTAATGTTACGGCTGGTCTGCAGCTGGCACGCCCCGCACAGGGGTCCCTGTGTGTGCTGGCGGGGGACGTGCTCCCGAGCACAGACGGTTAATCATTACCCAGACAAAAGCTGCTTGATGAAAGTTGTTCTAAGTCCTGGCCTCTCGGGTTCTGAGCGCTGGCCTTTCCCCTTTGGCAGGAACTTTCACCCGTGGGGTCTGGGGGCCGGCAGGACTTTGATACCAAACTGGGCCTCTTTGTGTTTTCATTTTGATCCTCAAACATGATTAACTGGAAGGCGTCCCAGAGGGACGTCTCACCCGGGGAGGGGCTGTGTCCGCTGGCAGTTTGTTGTGTGACCTCCCCCCCTCCCCGAGCATTTCCAGACGGAAAAGTACGCCATTGTTCCACGTGTGTTTGCCGGTTTTACAGAAAGCTGAGCGTGTGCTGCGGAGGTGGGGGCTGCCGAGGGCTCGGGAAGCTCAGGGAGGGGCTTCCCCCCAGGCCTGGCCAGGGCCACATGTGTCATCTGTGCAAAAGCATGGCTGCCAGTTGGATGCATAAGCAAGCTGCACCTGGGGGGTTTAGTAGGCGTTTCTTATTGTGAGTGAAGACAGTCTTGGATTTTTTTCATGCTTCTATTGCCTATTTTTGTTTGTTTGTTTTTTGTTGTTGTTTTTTTAAAATATATTTTATTGATTTTTTTACAGAAAAGGAGAGGGATAGAGAGTTAGAAACATCGATGAGAGAAAATCATCGATCAGCTGCCTCTTGCACATCCTCTACTGGGGATGTGCCCGAAACCAAGGTACATGCCCTTGACCGGAATCGAACCCGGGACCTTTCAGTCTGCAGGCTGACGCTCTATCCACTGAGCCAAACTGGTTTCGGCTATTGCCTATTTGTATTTCTTCCTTTATGACTAGCCTGTTCATGTTCTTTGCATTTCTGTTTTGATGGGTTCACGCCATTTCCTGTTGGTTTTTACAAACTCTTTACATATGGAAGAAACCTATCCTTCGTTTGGTGTGCTGCAAATATTACTTCCCAGTTTGTCATTTGTCTTTTTTTTTTTTTTTTAATCAATCTTTATTGTTCATATTATTACAAAGGTTCCTCATTTCTTCCCCCCTCCACCAGGTTCCCACCCCACCCTCCGCCCCCTCCCCATCCCCCATTGTCCTCATCCATAGGTGCACAGTTTATGTTCAGTCTTGTCATTTGTCTTTTTTATATATATGTATATATGTATACACACACACACACACACACACACACACACACACACACACACTAGAAGCCCCTTGCAGGAAGATTCCTGCAATAGGGCTTCCTGCTGCAATCTTCCATGCCCCACTGGCTTCCCTGCCTTCTCTGTCGCCCCACTTGCTTGCTTCTCCACAGCTTCGCTCCCTCTTCAGCACTTGGCTATTTTCTACGCTGTCTTCAGTCCTCACTCTGGTCTGGATATGCAAATTAACAGCCATCTTGGTTGGGTTAATTTGCATACTCACTCTGATTGGCTGGTGGGCATGGCTTGTGGGTGTAAAGAAGGTATGGTCAATTTGTTTGTTTCTCTTATTTATTAGAGAGGATAAAAAATGATTGATTTCAGAGAAGGAAGGGAGCAGCAGAGAGAGTTAGAAACATCAATGATGAGAATCATTGATCGGCTGCCTCCTGCACAATCCCTACTGGGGATCGAACCTGCAACCTGGGCACGTGCCCTTGACGGAAATCAAACCTGAGAACCTTCAGTCCACAGGCCAATGCTCTGTCCATTGAGCATGGCCAGCTTGGGCTGTCATTTGCCTTTTTACCTTGAATTTTTTAACCATTTGTATGCCATAATAAGCATCTATATAGATGCACGTAGCCGACCGTTTTTAATTAAATTCAAAATACCATGACAGTTAACTGGTTAAAGACCATTGGGATATTTAAAGTGTTTGTGTGGTTTAATCTGGCCCAGGGAAGACTCCTATGACTTTGCATCCTAGCCGGGTCTCTAGGTTAGACAGACAGAAGTGGGGAGTAGTTTAAGGCTTCTGTTTGGCTCTGGCAGTGGCCCTGCTTCCTGTTCGCTGTGCCACATTCAGTCCAGGCCAGGTCTGACTCCTCTGTCTGCGCAGACGAGAAGCTCCAGGCGTGTTCTGTGTGGGTTTCTGGTCAGATTCCAGCTCGGTGAGAGGAGCAGCCCGTTGTCTGACGAGATTGATTAGTACAAGGAAAGAATCACTCCAGTCGAGTGATTTATATGATTTGGCAGAAACGAAAGCTCAGAGGCGTCCTCCCGACGGGTCCCCGTGGCTCCTTACAGAACTTTATTCTTTTCTCCTGACAGAAAATTCTGGAACCTCATCAGTCTTTTCAGCTCTATTCTTCTTGTCAGATTTGGCTATAAATATCCCTTGGACCCGGTTTGTTCCACGCAGTCATTACAGTGTTTTGCTTGTTAACATGCTACGTCTGACTCTTGTTCAGTGGCTGTGCACTTCTCCCTTTTTTACCTGTTCAGGTGCTCTGCTCACATTTTCTTCACGTCCCTGCTCTTTGGGGAAAGTGTCCCCATTTGCTCATTCCCTGTTTGCTTCTTGGTGAAGCCAAAGGGGTTTCCTTTATGGTTCTGTCAGCCTCAGGGTCTGTGGTCAGACAAACTGCCTTCGAATCCCTTGGACCCTTGTCCGCAGCCTCCAGGCGGGCAGGACAGGCCTGACCTGTCCCTGGCACATCCCACGGTCACTCCGTGCATCCAGTGAGAAGCGCGGACATTGTCACCGTTGCTCACCTGCAGCTTTGTTGGCTGGATTACATACACCAGCCTTGGCCCACGGGAGCCAAGAGCTTGCCTACCGACCACCCGGGCTTGGGCCACCGGGGCAGGCTCGACGCCGAGGATGGTGCAGAGCAACAGGGAGGGTGCGAGCGTCTCCAGCCCCCACAGTTCTCCCCCCACTATGGCCACATTCCTGACCAAGGGGGTGCTGGGGCCCCCAGGCCATGCTGACCAAACGCTTGGAACCCTGTCACCCATGGGAAGTGGCGTACGTGGATGTGACACAGACACAGTGCCGCAGCCACCGTGCGATGTCCTGACTCTGTGGAATGGAGGGCAGGAAAGGTGTTTGTGATGGAGGAACAAGTCCCTGCCTGACCCCACGGGGAGGAACCTCGAGGCAGCCAGATAGATGCTGGTGTAGATAGGGAGTCTGGCAGGATCTCAGAGAGATGGTCTGGAGTACAAGGAAAGGGGGGAGGAGGGGGGCGGCCGCAGCTGTGGCTGGGGTGGGTGACAAGGGACCAGGCCCGCAGAGGAGAGAAGGCTGAGAGGTGGGGGTGAGATAGGCCTGAGAGTTCTGGGTCTCTCCCTCGCCCATACAGGCTTATCTGTCCCACTGCCTGGCAGTATACGCCCTACAGGCAGGGGCAGAAAGGGTGGGCCAGAAGCCATCCCCAGAGAATACTCAGGGTCCCAACACCAGCAACCTCAGTGACATGCTCTCACAGTGTAGGGTTTTGATCGTCACACGCCTCTGTGAGACATGTAGCCCGTGGGGGAGCAGTGGCAGGACAGAGTTTAAATGGTCTTTATGAACGACATCTCTGGATTTCCCAATGGGGTTCTAAGTCTGTTCAGTATTTGCAGTGGTTCCTGTGACCTTTGTGCCAGTGATGTCTTCCCCAACTAACTCTGTCCTTGGGAAGTTGCCAGCCTCAGCCGTGGCTGGGGTCTGTGCTTTTCTGCCCTCGCCATTCAGGCCCTTATGGGTCTGGTCTGTTGGAGGCTCGGAGCCTCGCAGGCAGGATCAGTGAGTGGAGGATCATGGGGACATACAGCACCCTGACCCCTTACCTGCCAAAAGCACCCCTGCCCAACCCTCACACACAAAGTGCCACCCAGGAGCATTCCAGAATTTTAACATCTGGCCCCTCCTGCCTGTCTCTTTGAGTTCTCAATCTGGGTGTCTGTCATCTGAGGTTCTCCCTGCCCCTCCCTCAGCAGGGCTTGTGGGCCAACAGTTTGCATCTCAAATGTGATGCTGCTGCTGACCCCAGAGGCTGACCCCTGCAATTTTAAGTCCAAACTGGCCTTCAGTTCTTTTGGGGGTTGGTACCCTTAGAGCCTGAGTGGTGGTGGACACGGTGTGTGCCTCCCCTACACCCGTGTCCACATGCATGCACTTATCCACATAATACACATGCACATACGTGTACACACACAAACACACAGGTACACTCTCCCACAGGCCTCATCGTCAGCAGTGGAGGTGGGAGGGGGAACATGGAGTCAAGCAGAACTGGCCTCCAGAGAGGCTAGCCGGCCTGGGGAGGGAGTCCAGGGATACTTCCTGGAGGAAGCAGCCTGAGTGGAGCCTCAAAGGATGAGTGTAGCTGCAGCTGAGGGCTCATCTAGATGTTTGGTGGTTTATGGTCACATGTCCCTCGTTGGTGCAGGACAGGAAGGTCAGGAGCTCCAGGGTGAGCTGATAAAGGGAGTCCGAAGGGCATTTGGAGGAATAAACAGAATGACCTAGGCCGAAGCCTGCACTGGCCCTCGGACAGGTCCAGCCTGCCACCCGTGTTCATTCAGCCTGTAAGCTAGCCAGCCTTCCATGCTTACATGGTTAGGGAAAAAAGGAGAATATTTTGTGACACGTGAAAGTCTTACGATGTAAAACGTTGGTGTCCCAAAAGTTTGGTTGGACAACCACGCCCCATCTTTTACATACCGTCCTGGTCGATTTCCTGCTACAACACAGTCCTTGTGACAAAGGCCTGGACATACTGACCAACTGGCCCTTTCCAGAGAATGTCCGCTGACCTCTGACCCAGGCCTTCTATTGAAGGGTGGTTAAAAGGTGCTTCCTAGAACTGAACAGCTGCCTTCTGTTTGCTCCGGGCCGCCGTGTGGCCGTGCGCTGATTAGCTTCTGGCTGTTTCCCAGGACAGGGACCCGGAAACAGGATGGCATATGGGAAGAAAGGAACATGCTTCTTTATGGGCTCTATTTAGGAAAAATTGCACTGCAGTGAATCCCAGTGGGTCAAGATGTTAAATAGAAAACTGCCCTGACCAGTTTGGCTCAGTGGATAAAGCGTTGGCCTGCGGATTGAAGGGTCCCGGGTTTGATTCCAATTAAGGGCATGTGCTCAAGGGCATGTACCTTGGTTGCGGGCACATCCCCAGTGGGGGGTGCAGGAGACAGCTGATTGATGATTCTCTCTCATCGGTGTTTCTAACTCTCTATCCCTCTCTCTTCCTCTCTGTAAAAAAACCAATAATATATATATTTAATTTAAAAGATAGTAAGTAGAAAACAGAAAATGCTAGAGAAAGCTCTAGGAACACTCCACATTTCCAGGTAGGAGGACTTTTTAGGAAGTGGCATCGAAGACAGAACTCGCAGTGCACAGCAGAGCCTGCTTGTGCTGTGTCCCAACACATCACATGTTGCAGGCACAGGATCCTCCTGGGTGTGTAGGTTAAAGTGACCAGACGTCCCGCTTTTGGCGGGACAGTCCCAATTTTTAACAATTTGTCCTGTGTCCCGCGGCGTTTTAAAAAAGTCCCGATTTTTGGACTTTTAAAAAATGCCTCGGGACAAATTGTTAAAAATCAGAACTGTCCCACCAAAAGCGGGACGTCTGGTCACCTTAGTGCAGGTGCCCCTTTGGCTCTGGAGGCCCCTGGGGCCCAACTTTACCTACTTGGTTCCTCGAAATCTGCTGAGATCCAGACACGGGACTTGATGCCACCCCTGCTGCTCTACCCTTTGGAGACCAGAGAAGGCCCCGGTGCAGCCAGGGTTGAGGTCTTTGTCATCTGTGCTGTCCCCAACCAGCTTCCAGCCTCATGCTCAGGGCCTCCTCCTGAGTAGGTGCCCCATGTCCTCTCCACAGGGTGGACCCTCTGTACTTCCCGTTCAGGACATTGCCCCACCTGTGTCTGCTGCCCTCCCGGCCTTCCCCCATCCAGTGCCACCTGCCTCGTGTCCCTCAGGGGCACCACGTTCAGGGACACACCTCATCTTTTCCTTACCTGGGCACGACTGCCTCTGAGATCCACACTAAGCCTTAAGGTGGCAGGGCCCTGTTCACCGCCGTGTCCTGGTGCTCTGGTGCCCGGGGCAGGGCTGAGAGCGTGTGAGGGAGCTTGTGTGGGAAGGGATGGAGAGGGTGAGTGAGTGAGTGAGTGAGTGAGTGAATAAATGAATGAGTGAGTAAATGAGTGAGAGAGTGAACGGGCGAAACTGACCCGGCCGAGTGGCCCATGTGCACAGAGAACCAGAGAACCATGTTCCCGTCACTGGGCTGTTTTGTCCTCTCTTCTCACTTGTTTTATGAAAAGGTGACATTGCAAAGAGAGCTAAGACCTGGATTCCAACCAGTTAATTCAAGTCTGTTTCCTGCTGCGCCTGAGGTTTGCCCAGGAGCAGCACGGGCCTGACCCAGGACAGGGCACCTCTCACGCTGGTTTGTGTCACCTGAAATTTTGACCTCACGATGCCAGGCTCCTTGAGTCAGTCTCTCTGTGCCCCTGCCGCCTGCCACGGCACCACCAGTGACCTCTCTCTCCCTCTGTGTGCAGGGGATGATCGCGGAGCTGAGGGTGCGCAGTGACCCCCAGGTGAGCCCCACGCACTGCCTGGAGGACGATGACGACGATGATGACGACGGGGTGAGTCTCCCTCCTCCACCCCCACCCTCACCTTATGGGAGGAGAGCCCCCCAGCCAGCAGGGGCCAGCCTTCACCCCAGGAACCCCAAAGTGATGGAACTAGAATGTTCTCTCTGAAAGATGCCATTCAAGGTACCAGGAATCTGGCACATTTTCATTTCCCCTATAACTCTCCACTCAAAACACACGTACGGTGCAAAGTGAATGCTGGGCGGACACTGGCCCCAGGACAGCCAGGGGTGATAGTTGGTAGACAGCACCGCAGACGTGTGTCAGTGTGTGGGTGTGGGTGCACACAATCAGGTGGACCTGAGGAGGCACCTCCCCTGTTCTTGGGTGTGCACAGATAGGAGGAAAGCCGTGTCCTGGGGGGAGGGGGGGTCCAGGCCACAAACCTGCCCCTGTAGACACAGCTGTGAACAGGGTGAGGTCGTCCGGTCCTGGCCCCTCAGCTCCTTCTGTTCTGCTCCATGTCCACTGTGTGGCCTGTGTGCTGATAAGCCTCTGGGCCGGTTCCCAGGACAGTGACCCGGGAACAGGATGGCCCGTGGGAAGAAAGGAACATGCTTCTTTATGGTTCTCTGTGTGTGGCCCGGAACCAAATTGATTTCCAATGGGCCATTCTAATGGTTCTGACCGGGCATGCCTCACTGATGACCGGCTGACACCTCAGAGAGCCAGCCCCCTCCTGGTGACCACAACCCCCCCCCCTCCTGCCCCCTCCTCCCCGTCTCCGCTCTCCCTCCTGCTCTCCCAGGACCCAGCCTGGAATGGGTCCGGGACAGGCGGGACCTGCCTGGTTTGCGCTAGTCACCAGCTTCTCCCTTTTCTGTAAACCCGCAGGCGTCAGGGGACTTCGGAAGTGGGCTGGCGGAGAACCCGGAGATTCTCAAAAAGGACGAGGTGAGTGCCAGCAGGGTCTCCTCCCAGGGCCCCATCCCAGCCTGGGCCATGCTCCCTCTTTTTTTTTTTTTTTTTTTTAATTTACTTTAGAGAGGAAGAGAGAGAAACATCAATGATGAGAGGAAATCATTGATTGGCTGCCTCCTGCACATTGGTCCAAGCCCACAACCCAGGCATGTACCCTTGACTGGAATCAAACCTGGAACCTCCCAGTCCGTAGGCTGACGCTCTATCCACTAAGCCAAACTGGCTAGGGTGCCATGCCTCTCGTTAGAGAATCAGCAGTGGCCAGCCTTTTGGACTTCATTGACCTATTGGCGACTGCCGGCTTGGAGGGTCAGAGACCAAAAAGGGGTCCCTGAGCCCACAGCCTGTCCCTGGCTATGCCCACTAGCAGGCCACGATGGGTGAGGCTGCTGACCACCAGAGGGACTGGGCAGAAGCCTCTAGGGTGGGCGGGCCTGGTCCAGGTGGAGGTCCTGGCCACAGGAAAGGCCTGGTGTCCTGGTTCTGGCTGCTGCTTGCCTGCCTGATGGGAGAGCAGGGGCCTCAGACAAGACTCCCAGGGTGACCGTCAGTCACACACAGGGTCCCCAGGGAGTTCGTGCCAAATGGGGGGTGGCCGGCTGCAGGAAGTGTCTCGCCTGCGTATTTAAAAAATCCATTTGCACCACATCCTCGACTCCATGGTGCCTCTGGGAACAGGGAAGACCGGTTTTCAGAGCAGAGTGGCCTCAGGCCCTCTGGGCGGGGTGGGAGGCAGTCACCCAGCCATGGAGTGCCAGGTGGGGCTCTCGCCAAGGACACGCCACAGCCACGCCAGCATGTGCAGTGAACTGCCGGATCCCCCTGAGAGCATCAGTGACAGTGCTGATCACGGCCCCTCTCTGTGGGGCCCACGGGAAGGAGTGGGCCCTGGAGTGTCCCCGAGGTGCCGCCCTGAGTCCTGAGCCCCGGGGAGTGGGCGCTGGTCTCCCCCCCCCCCCCCCATTGCATGGGGAAGTTGGGCCTGGGGAGTTCAGCAACTTCCGGGTGGAGCTGCCCGGCGAGGGCACCCCACCCCACGGGCTGTTTAGAAGCAAATAGCTCTGGCTGGCCCTGGGCTTCCTGCTGAGATGAAGTCCTGATGGCTTCTTACCTTTCTGGGCGTCTAGGAAGATGTCATTTTGCAGACAACATACACCTACACCTGGCACTTGCCAGCACACACAGTCACAGGACGTCCACGTCCGCTGACTAACGGAGCCGTCTTCCCACTCTCTCCTGGCCAGGGAGCGCCCCTAAAACCCAGCCCCCCCGAGGCTCCCCCGGTCACTCCTCCTCCCTTGGCTGGAGGCAGCCACTCAGAAGATTCCAGAACAGAAGAAATCGAGGAACCAACCACGGTGTCTCTGTTGGGAGGTAAAGCTCTTGTGGGTGTGTGTGCATGTTCGTGCTGTGCGTGTTCATGGTGTGAGTGTGTATGGTATATGTGCGTGTTAGTGCTATACACACACGTGTGTGTGGTGGGTGAGGGTCTCCTGTCCACCGCAGACATAGCCCCCAGACTGGGGAGTGGTCAGCATGTGCGGGGCCACCTATGGGAAGGAGCTGTCCCAGGAGAAATAGGGCAGAGCGGCTGCTGGGACTCGTCCTTCTCTTTCCCGGGGTTTGTTTCTTGTGTCTTATTTCTGGGGTATTTGTGGCACTGTCTGGAGGGTGCTGCCGGAGTGCCATGCCGCTGCTCAGCCCGGGGGCAGGGGGTTGCTAGGGGACTTGCGAGTAGGCTGTGAGGGCAGAGAAATCTGCCCAGAGCCTCTGTGAGATGGGTCCGCCCTGGGACCAGCATGGCGGCCGGGGAGGTGCGCTGGCCGGGGGAGTCCGCAAGCACAGGCCTGTGGAGCAGGGGCAGGGTGCCCGGAATGCATGGGAAACGGAGTGTGTCATAGTTCATTGCTGAGTTCATTGCTGCGACAACAAACTGCCGCAGATTCCGTCTTGCCTCGGGGCACTGCAGGTAGGAGTCCTGCTGGGATCCCCGGATCCCCAGTGGGCAGGGCTGCTTCCCTGCAGGAGGCCCCGGGGAGGTCTGCTCGCTGCTGTGGCAGGAAGGAGAGTCAGGTGCTTTACTGCTGGGACCATGCTCGGGTTCCAGAGGTCGCCCACATTCCTCGGCTCCTCCTCGGGGGCCCGCCTGCCTCACCTCTCCTGCCTTCCTCTTCTGTTTTGGGACCTTGGGTAATGATCGGGCCATACCCCAAAATTCCAGAATAACCTCCCTGTGTTCAAGTCCGCTAATTAGTCACCTGCCAATCACATCTCACAGCGGCGCCTGGGTACGTGTCAGGCTGAATAACCAGGGAATGGGAATCTCAAGGGGATTCTGTCCAGTTCTGTCTGCACATTGATGTCGAGGTTTTAGAAAAGTATATAGACCTTTTTCACTTAGAACAACAGCACTGGTTGCTTTTAAGTCAATAAAATGATACGTGGCCAGCACAGCCAAATTAGAAACAGGAAAGAATGGAGAGTGAGAACCGTCGCAGGATCTTCCCTCAGAGGCTGAGGACGTGGTGCGTGTGGCGTCTGTCGGGGACGTGGGTGAAGCGCCTGGCCCCTCAAGAGTTCTGAGCGAGGGGTGCATGCCCACCTGGGCCATGGGGCAGCCCAGCCCCCGCCTCACTGTCCTGTGTGTCCAGGGGCCGTCTGGGCATAAAGTGTGGATCTCAGTTCTTTTTTTTTTTTTTTTTTTGCTTACACAGGTTCAGTTTTTCTAGCTCCATTTTTCAAAAAGCGTGTCCTTCTGCCCCCCGAGCTGCCTTGGGGCCTTTGCCGAGCACCAGCTGCCGTCTGTCTGTGTGGGCCTGTCCCTGGACTCCCCTGTGTCCGTGGGTCTGTCTGTACTGACAGTGGGACACACTGCCAGTGTGTATACGGCCTTGTGCGGAGACCCGAGATCAGGTCCTTATTGTTTATTGTTTCCCAGATCTGCCTGTCCTTTACACAACTGCTTTGCTGTTCTCTGTCCTGTGGCTTTTCTGGTGGATTTTAGAATCAGTTTGTCAGTGTGTGTTTTCAAGAACAGCCTGCTGGGGTTTGGGTTGGAATGCCGTTGAATCCATAAATCGGTATTGGGGGAGGGGCCGGGACAGCTCAAGAATACCGAGTCTAAAGAAGAACAGTCTCCTGACCCAGAAACACAGTCTCTCTCCCCGTACGGAGGTCTTCCTTTCCTCTTCTCTTGGTTTTTTGATTTTAAATGTCTGTGTAGGCAGGGATTTGAAATTGGCCTTGAATCACACTAATTCTTAGAATGCATCCTGGGAGGTGTCTACCCCACACCCTCCGGGAAGGGGCTGGGCACCCCTCCTGGCTGACGTGGCACTCAGTGGGTCCTGCGGGTGGGGCGTCAGGGCTGCTTGGGCGGCATCCACCTGGGCCCGGAGGCAGGGCTCTGAGCAGAGCAGAGGGGTGGTGGGAGGTGCCCACACATGGGGCAACTTCGGTTTCTGCTGGAAACAGGACAGGAGTCCCAGAGCTCTGCATGTGGGTGATGCTGTGCAGCCATGGCAGTGAGAGCGAGCCCCCTCGGGAGCCATCGGGTGCACAGTGGGATGAAACTCCCCAAATCCACCCAGTCCCCCAGCTCTGCTGCTAGGCTATCCCTGGGCCGATCAAACCCCAGGAGGATCGGATGTGCCTCTGAACTTCCCTCAGAAGATGGGCCTCTGTAGTCACCAAGTGCCCGGGACACTTCAACCCAGCATGAGCCCTGTGTTTGCTAATTGACTCTGTGATGCTGGAATGATTGGGTGAAAGGTTTTGGGGAACAGTCTCAAAGTTCGCCCACAAATTACGTGTCAAGCACAGAGGGTAAGGCGCCCGCCCTGCAGCTATGAGGACATTGGCAAATGGGAGAAGCAAAGAGCAGGGGCGATGGGGAACGGGGACACACACGCACACATACACACACACACACACACACACATGCACGGCGCTGGCCTGGGCGCTCCTCTCTGCGGGGTGGTGCGTGCACAGCTCTGGGACATGCGCACCTCAGGCAGGGCTGCTTGCGCCAGAGTTGGCCTCTGGGCAGGATCCTTGGTGGCGCCTGGTTTCCCCACTGTCACCACTTCCCAAAAAGAAGTCACACAGGACACCACTGGGCAGTGGGAAGCCGGAGTCCGGCTGCCTTAGGTCACTGTGTGACAGCGCTGTTTCCCAAATGAGACCATCAGGTTGTTTGAGAAAGTGCTCGTTCTTGGGAGACGTGGTGTTCAGGGGGAAGGGTCATGATTATGCAGGGAATTCTCTAGGAGCTTGGCGAGAGAAGGGGAGTGTGTGTGTGTGTGTGTGTGTGTGTGTGTGTAACAGTGAGTGTGTAACTGAGTGTGAGAGAAGTGGAGTGTATGTGTGTAACAGTGAGTGTGAGAGAAGTGGAGTGTGTGTGTATGTGTATAACAATGAGTGTGTAACAGTGAGAGAGAAGTGGAGTGTGTGTGAGTGTGAGGAGAGAAGTGGAGTGTGTGTGTGTGAGTGTGAGGAGAGAAGTGGACTGTGTGTGTGTGTGTGAACAGTGAGTATAAGGGAGAGAGCACTGGAGTGTGTGCTTAGGAGTGACGGGTGGCCCTGGAGGGGGGAGAGGGAGTGTGAGCTGAGGTCAGAGGCTGGGTCACGTTCAGGGCCTGACCTCTGTCCCCCACCCCAGCTCAGACCCTTCCTGGCTCAAGTACAGTCATCACCTGGGACCGCAGAGATGTCATGGAAGAGGTGAGGCTGCATCCCTGGCCCAGAACCATGGGGGCCTCAGAGTAGTCGGTCCCTCTGGTCCCCTCACTGATGTCCCGGCCGAATTCTGAGTCCATACCCTTCCTCTGTGTCCCTACGCCTGGCACCAGTGGGCACGGCTGGGGGGCCCTGGCCAGAGCACAGGGAGCATGTGGGAAGGGATAGGGGACAACTGGGCAGGCCCCTTTCCGTGCAACCAGCCCGAACCCTGTGCATGTCCACTCTTGTTTGTGTCCCCTGTGTGTGTCCACCCTGTGTCTCGGGAGTGTGGTGGGGTGGGCAGGTAAGTGTGTGTGTGGCCCCCAACCTTGTCCTCTCCTCCTCCCAGGATCTCACAGGCTCAGTGGTGCAGAGCCCCCCTGCACGGGCTCTCCCTGGGCCGCAGGGGCCCCCTGGACCCGCAGGGCCCCCCGGGAAGGATGGTGCCCCTGGAAGGGACGGTGAGCCAGTGAGTACACATTTCTCCTTGGCCCCGCGGGGATGGGGGTTCAGGCAGGAGGGGGAGAGGGTGCAGCTGATCAGGCAGAGCAGTGGACCCTGGGGAACCTGGAGACCCCAGGATGGTAGGCACTGTGTGGGCCACTGCCCTCCCTGTGGGAGAGCAGGAGGTGTCGGGGAGGCTGCGGGCAGAGCCACCGAGGACGAAGGTGGTCCGACGCTGGGTGGGAGGTGCTTGATGCCCTGCCATGGGCGTCAGGTCTGTGGAGGTGTGCAGCCCGGGTCCGATTCCACGCCAGGTGGGGTAGGGCCAGAGCCCGAGAGCCCATCACTAACCTCTTCTCTCTCCTGTTCCAGGGCGACCCTGGGGAGGACGGAAGACCCGTAAGTGTGCTTTTCTCTCTGAGCCACCTCTTGCCTGTGAGACCCTCAGCACTCTTTATCCTGTGATGCTCCTCAGGCTCAACCCGGTGAAGGGATTTCAAAATGAAGCCACTTAGAAAATGCAACTTAACTTTGTTAAGAAAATACAAGTTAAAAAACACACACACAAGTATAACTCTTGGTAGAAAAGCATAAAGTTACTGGAGGCTCGATGCACAAAAATTTTGCAAGTTCAGCCCTTGCAGCCCGAGCATCTGGAAGGTCCTCTGGAAGGACATCTGGTCTAATTAGCATATTATGCTTTTATTAATATAGATGCCCTGGCCAGTTTGGCTCAGTGGATAGAGCATCAACCTCCAGAATGAAGGGTCCAGGTTTCGATTCTAGTCAAGGGCACATGCCTCAGTTGGCAGGCTCCATCCCTGGCCCTGGTTGGGGCACGTGCAGAAGGCATCCGATCAATGTGTCTCTTTCACATTAATGTTTCTCTCTCTCTCTGTCTCTCCCCCTCCCTTCCACTCTCCCTAAAAATCAATGGAGAGATATCCTCCGGTGAGAATCTAAAAAAAAAATAATGAAGTTATGTGTATATATTGAGATGGTTAGGCTAATTACCAGAATTAAAAAGGGGGGAAGGGTATAGCTTCCAGATCCTTCGAGGGGAAAGTGCATAACAGAGAAACGAAAGGCTGCCTGTGGCTGAAGGCAGCACACACGGAGCAGGAGACGGTTATTTGCAGGTGTTAGTTACAGATTCGTTAGTTGCCGTCTCAACCCATGTAGTTTCTATCTTAAAATTCTTCGTTTGGTTTTTCAAAAACCAACAACTCCTCGTCTCAAAAAAACACAATAAAATGACACAAGAGAGTCATCACCGATAAAGATTTGGGAAGCAACAGACCGGCAAAGGGCAGCAGGCGGGAGGGAGTGGCACATGGCCAACCCGGACAGGAACGGTACCCACGTGGCACGACCCTGCACAAGGGGCAGGGTGCCCACGCTCCGGTGGGGATGGCCAGCATGCTGCAGGCAGCTCTGCGGTTCCCCCAGGTGCTGTCTGTAAGACGGGGTCACGTGCAAAGCCTCAGGAACCCCCAGGGTCAGAAGTGCCCACCTGTGGTCCCAGCTCAGGCTCAGCTCTGCTCCTCCTCGCTGCTCAGTGCTCCGTGCTCTGAGTGGGAGCAGTCGTCCAGGCCTCACAGCCACAAAGCTGCATGCCTGTGGCTCAGACGTGATGGGACAGAGAGGCCTCCTCCCTGCCTAAGCTGCCTGCCTGTGTCTTCCAGGGGGACATCGGCCCGCAGGGCTTCCCGGGAACCCCAGGAGACGTGGGCCCCAAGGGTGAGAAGGTGAGTCCAGCCTGGCTGGGGCTGTGGGTGGACCCTGATCCAAGCAGGGCTGTGCTCCCAGGTGTAACCAGGCATCTTCTGTTCCCAGGGGGATCCTGGGGTTGGGCCAAGAGGTCCCCCAGGACCACAAGGGCCTCCGGGGCCACCAGGACCCTCCTTCCGACACGACAAGCTGGTGAGTCCTGCACGGGCCTCCTCCGCACGGGGTCCACCCACTGCCCCAGAGGAGGGACCCTCTCATTCCCCTACTTGGCCTCGGATCTGGAGCCAGCCTTCCTGGGGGTGTCTGGGCCCAGGGGAGTCAGGTGTCCGGGCCTATGGTGCCCAGGGAGTGGGGCAGGGGCCCTCCGGTTGGCTCTGGGCCTCAGAGGGCCTCCTTCAAGCTTCTTTCACTCAGAGGAGAGGGCGGGGTGTTCACTCTCTCTCTCTGTTTCCCGTCTTTCCCTGGTGGTGGGATGGGAAGTGCTAGGGGACAGCACAGTGCGGGGTGGGTGGGCTCCCCCGATTGCAGGCAGGGCTGGGCCGGGGGGACAGGTCAGGGCTCTGGGTGAAGGGCGTCTGTTCTTTCCCTCAGACCTTCATCGACATGGAGGGGTCCGGGTTCAGCGGTGACCTGGAGAACCTTCGGGTGAGTGTCCCTCGGCCTGAGTGTCTCCATGCACAAGTGGACTGGGGGCAGCAGATATGGGAGAGGGGTGCTGTCCTTTGGTGGATGCCCTGCATATGACTGTTCTGTTTTTCTGTGTCCAGGGCCCGAGAGGTTTCCCTGGCCCCCCTGGGCCGCCCGGCGTCCCAGGCCTTCCCGGAGAGCCAGGCCGATTCGGGGTGAACAGCTCCATCGTCCCAGGACCCGCAGGCCTTCCTGGTGTGCCTGGGCGGGATGGACGCCCTGGGATCCCCGGCCCCCCAGTAAGACCTGCCTCCCCTCGGCTGCCCTTGTCGCCATCAGGGTCAGCTGGGAATGTGGGGGAACGCTAAGTATGGGGGCCTCTTCCTGCCTGGGCAGGAGCTCCCCTCACCACTGAGTCCTCCAGGAGGGAGGCTCCCCACTCTCCGTGAGGAGGAACCTGATGTTTCTGGGCCCTGACCCGCCAGGTGACCACATGCAATGCCAGTCATCTATCTCTCTGTCCCTCAGTGGGCAGCCAACTTCACAGAAGTGATTCTCATGGGATCGGGGTGGGCCCCACTGCCCAAGGACCGGGAGCTGTGAGGGTTCCACGTTTGGCCAACCCACCATTCACAGGGGTCTCTGAGCCCAGCTACTCCCCCGCTCCTGGCACCGGGAACGGTACACAGTGGCCTGGTGATGCCCACAGATGCCACTGTTGCAATCAGGCCTCAGAAACGAGGTGCGAGGAGCCTGGCTGTCACTTGATAACGTGCTCTGGATGGGTAATTCACCAGGGGTGGGGTCATCCTACTGACAGCACGCCCTCCCACTTCAGTGAGAGTCCGCCCCAGCATCGTGGGTGAGGCAGGCCCCTCACCAGGGGTCCAGAGGCTCCTCAGTTTGACCAGCAATTAAAAAAAAAAAAAGGGAGGGGGGGGAAGAAATTAAAAATCTGAGCGGAGCTGTGTGAGCTTCCTGGCCCGTGTTACTGTGGTGTTACTGTGAGCCACGGGGTTTGGGTGTGTCCTGGATCCTCGGGACATCTGTGGACACCCAGATCACCTGCTAACCCGCCTCTTTCTCAGCTGCTGAGTTTCCCTCCGGCCCCACACTCTGCTCTCTCTCCCTTAGGGACCTCCGGGAGCCCCAGGAAAAGACGGGCGGCCAGGAGAGGCCGGCCAGAAAGGCAGCCTGGTAAGTCACTTCTCCGGGTGTCCGGGTGGAGGTGTCCGACAGCCATGGTGTGGCCAGAGGGTGACCGAACCCTGGGCGTGGGGTCTGGCTCTGGTGACTTCACGAGGAGAAATGCCATAAGGTGGCAACACCCAAGGTTGTGGGTGGCTTTTCTCCAACAGGCAGCCTCCCCCACCACTGTCATCCGGGTGCAACAACGGGGGCCTCGGGCTCCCCAAGTTCGCTCAGAGCCGAGGCTCATGTGAGCATTCAGGGCCTCGTGACCACTTTCTCTGGCAATTGGCCTAATGTATTTTGAAGACTATTAACACTTCCTCTGATTTGGAGATTTCATTTCAAGTTTCAATTGTGGTTGCATCGGGAATGGAGAAGTGTTCAAGGCTGCACAAACCTCTAATTGGGGTTGTGGTTTCCGTCTGGTTTTCTGTGCATGAAGGCAGGGCTGAGGGGAGTGCCAACCCGCAGGCATTGGAAGACACTTCCATGTGGCACCATCTGTGAGCTCATGGCTTTTCTGGGCTCAGCTGAGAAGGCCCCTCTGCTCAGAGCGCCTTGCTTTGGCCACCTGAGCTAGACGGGCTCTCCTGGGCATCCCAGCTCCCAGGTCCAGAAGAGAGGAAAATCACCGAAATGGGAAAACAGTGGCTTGTGGGCCGGGATAAACGAATGAAAACCCTGCGTGCTTTTCTCTTGCTGGCTGCTCACTGGTTTGTTTGTATAGAAATTCCTCTCTTTCCTGCAGGGCAAAGTGGGGACCCCAGGACCTAAGGTAAGATGGACCTCCAGATGGGGATTGGCCGCTGGGTGGAAGTAGCCCCTGCCCCCCATAAGGGCACGGAGAGGGCAGGCAGGCTCAAGGGCCAGGGAGCTGTCCTTGGTGCTGATCACGGGCTCTGTCCATCCTGCTGTGGTCAGGACTGCCTGAGCCAGAGAAAGGTGCCCTCCTGCTAGTAGGCAGGGGTGCTGCCAGCATAGGGCAGTGGTCACACTTGTGCCCTGATAGTGTATCAGTGGGCTTGGAGTGTCCTTCACAGCTGGTCCCAAATCTGGTCATCTTCATTTACTAGTACAGATGAGGAAACTGAGCTCAGGATCAGGTGGCCACAAGGGGGCGGCACTGTGTCCAGCTTTGGACTCAGCACAAGGGCCTCCCTGTCTTGTGACCCAGTGTCCTTTTTTTTTTTTTTTTTTTTTTTTTTTAATATATTTTATTGATTTTTTACAGAGAGGAAGGGAGAAAAAGGGATAGAGTTAGAAACATCGATAAGAGAAAAACATCCACCAGCTGCCTCTTGCACACCCCCTACTGGGGATATGCCCGCAACTAATGTATATGCCCTTGACCAGAATCGAACCTGGGACCTTTCCACTGAGCCAAACTGGTTTCCGTAGTATCTTTCTTTTCACTGGGCTCCTGCCGGACCCTTAGGGTCCTCAAGCTCTGAGCAGTAGGTCTGTGTCTGAGATTGGAACCCCACATTGTACCTGCGTTCTGGCCCTGTTCCTCCCTTAGGCTGTGCCTCATGTCCCTTTCCACCCACACCCACCCAAACTCTGCAGTGGGGTACCAGGCCTTCCAGACTCACTCCAAGCCCCCCTCCCCGGGCTCCGTACAGCAGCACCCTTCCCCCTCACCTGCCACAGCACCCCCTGGCTCTCCATCTCCATCCCCACCAACTCCAGCTGTGCAGCATGCTCTGTGCACGGTGCACCCCTGAAACGAACATCTCAGTTATTTCATTTTTAAGTGGATGAAATCCTCTCATAAACTCGGAAGAGAGGTGCAGTAGGGTTTGCTTGCTTCATGGAACATTATCTATATTGAAGGCTTTGCAGATTTGTAAATAGCTTTGTAAGGAAACGCAGGTTTGCTGGGGACACAGTGACTGCCTCAGGGATCAGCTGACACCAACCCTGATGGCCCAGAGTGATGACATTCTCTCCCCACTTTTGCAGGGAAGCAAGGGAGACTCTGGACCCATGGGTGCTCCCGGAAAGAACGGCTTGGCAGGAGCCCCCGGACCAGCAGGACCACCAGGACCCCCAGGACCCCCCGGGCCTCCAGGACCAGGCCTTCCCCCAGGGTTTGTGAGTACCAGCTGCTCCTGGCCCCGGAAAGCCTCGTGTGCCCACGGCCCCCTCCCAGCATCCCACACCCACTGCCCGTAGTGGAATCCCCACATGTGAGCTGGGAGCAGCTGGGCGGGCTCAGCAGAATGGCTGGTTGGCCATGAGTGTGGGTGTGTCTCCTGAGTCCTATCACTGCCTGGACAGCGCCCCATGGTGGAACCATGGCCGCTGGGAAGGAACAGACTCAAATGGTCTTTGCTTGGGGACCGTGTCCTACAAGTGATGCTGAAGGGAGATAAAAGCAGAAACTGAGTGCCATCACACAGCCAGGTCCCTGGCACACGCGCAGAGCAAGAATGAATGACCTAAACGTACAAGGCTCTGTGAGTGGGCCCCTATCCAGCAGGTCCCTGCCCCCAGCCAGACCCTTCTTATTCAAGGACAAGGATGGCTGCTACCAGGCAACCAGGCCCTTGGTGTCCGCCCCGCTCAGCTACAGCCAGATCTCTGCCTCGGGCCAGTGGTTGGCCTCAGAGAGGGACTCTTTCTTCAAGAAGAGACACTGACTTGAGTCACTGTGTTTTCCAGGATGACATGGAAGGCTCCGGGGGACCCTTCTTGCTGTCAGCCCGAGGTGCTGATGGGCTGCAGGTACTGCCTGTGAACAGGCTTGGTCAGCTCTGGGGTGCAGGGGCACTTGGGGCAGGGGTGTCCCTGGGACTGGCCTGCGTGGGGACCCAGAGCAGCACTGCAGAGCCAGTGAGACCAGCTGTGTCTGGGGAACCATCCACCCTGGAGGCTCTCCCACGTGGGAACACGCCCTGGTGGTCATTATGTATGAGTGTGGGGTGGAATGAGCCCAGAACGATGCTCCTTCTGTGAAATCTCAGTCACTGAGTTCTCCTGCTTGGCGCCTTGGCCATCTCAGCTAGAGGGAGCGGCCGGACAGACACCACGTCCATAGTCAGCTGGGACGGCTGCCCCATCGGCTCAGCACCTTGCTGTCTATGTATTAGATTCTTGCTGTCTATGTATTAACAGTGTTTCCCAAGCTTTTGACATATGTGTACCCCTTCTATAATTTTCGTAACGCTGAGTACCCCTCGTACTCATGAGAACGTAGAATTAGGCGCAGCTAAGCACAGTGCAGTGCATATCCCCACCAAACTCCAGCGCAACGCGTACCCCCACCAAACTCTTCCCGTACCCCTGGGGGTACGCGTACCACACTTTGGGAAACACTGTATTAGAACATCTCAGTCCTTGTCAGTAGCAATTCGCTGCCCTGGCTCAGGTGAGGTGTGAGCCAGGCAGTGAGAATCGTTGCTGTGACACAGAGGTGGGGAGGATCCTGTGGGCAGAGGCAGCGAGGTCTGGGGGCACGGGTCCCCTCTGCCAGGCTCCAGGCCCAAGCACGCAGCTCCAAGGCCCCTGGACCTCTAGGAGGGTTCTGTTTCAGGCCTCCGAGGTGAGGGGATGGGGACCCTCAGCGGTCACAGCCCTTATTTTTAAGTCATGCACTTATTCTTATTAAGTAAAGTGCAAATTTATTTATGTGCGCGTGTTCCTGAGCTGATGTTCCTGGGGGGCTGGCACGGGTCCTGGCACACCCACTGCAACTCGAGGACAAACCACCCTCTTGGTGGGACTTTAAGGGGGGGCTCTGGCTGCTCTTTTTTTTCTGTTTTGTTGGGAGCCAGCAGCTCTGGGGAGGGCTTGTTTCCTTGTGGGAGGGAGACGCTCCCAGGAGTGCCAGACTCTGAGGGCCTCTTCCCTCTCTGCCCCCACAGGGAGCACCGGGCCAACCTGGAGCCAAGGTAAGCACGAGATGAGGGAGCACTGCTCCCGCTGCCGCACTCCGCCCAGCCAGGAGTTAGTGACCACTTCTCGCCCCGGGTCATCATGGGAAATGTGGGGACAATGGCCACTCACTCCAGCCCAGAGCCTACGTGGTGGTGGAGTGTGGTGAGGGGTCTGATCCCTCTTTCTAAAGCTGCATGACCTGAGATCCCTGGCCTCACACATTGGAAGTGTGTGCTGACTTGGAGAGAAGAAGGGCTTGGGGGGAGAGGAACCCCTACAGCCTCCAGGGCAGCAGATGGTGCCCCGGAGACCTGGGGGCTTCTCTTAGGCCTCCCCCAACCTTGTCTTTCCTCCTCCTGCTCTCTCTCTGCTCTCCAGCCTATCCCTGAAGGACACCTGCCCCTCTGAGGTGGTTGCCCGCCCTCCCCAGGGGTGATGAGGGCTAGAGGGGCCCCCAGGAGGGGTTGCCCCTGGGGCTGCTCTATGCTCCTGCTCGCTCCTCGAAGGCCTGCCTCTAAGGCATGCGGGGCCCACTGTGGGATCAGCCCTGCTATTCCACCTCTTACTTCCAGAATGTTTTGCTTTGATTTGCAAAACTTGGGGACATTTCAGAAGTTGAGTTTTTAGAAGTACCTATTAGATTAAGTTGTAAAAAATGAAGCCATCTCATAGAAAGACACGATGGCCTGGCCTCCAGGATAGCCCCAGCCGTGTGCCTTTAGCATGTGGCCACCCCTTAGCCGTGCCTGCCGCAAAGCCTGTGCACACGGTGCTCAGTGTCGCCTGGACACTCAGCTCTGAGCTGGGGGAGGGGAGCCGTGTGAGACGCTACCTGAATCACTAACCCTTTCTTACGTTTCTCCGGGGGCGGGTGGATGTCGCCACGGGGTTGGGCTGGCCCAACACTGCCCTCACAGAACCTCTTCCCCCACTTTAGGGGGATCCTGGGATAGCTGGCTCACCAGGGTCCAAGGTAAGCACCTTCCCTTGGTCCTGGAAATGGGCAGTCTCTATTGGCCCTGGCCTGGGCGGGGGGTGGGGGTGGGGGTGGGAGGGTTGGGTTGGGGGTGGGGTTGGGGGTGGGGGGTGTCCTCGGCCTGCGCCCATCGGCTCCTTTGGCCTCATCAGCCCAGGCTCCTCGCAGCCTCAGTAAAAGGCTCCCCTCCAGGCCGTCCTAGCATCAGTGTTCTCCCCCCATCCCACCCCCGCCCCATTCATCCCTGACTTCATTCCTCCGAAATTAAGTCCTATTTGTCCCAAGGGTGCTCACCTCCACCTTACCCCCACTCCCCTAGGCTTGCCTGTGGCTTACTGGCTCTGCCGCAGACACCGTGGACACCACACGTGTCCTCTGTCCCTCCTCCGACCCCTGGCCCCCAGCCCCCTCCTGCCCTCCTGCCCCCTAAGCGTTTCCAGGAGGCTGCGCCCCAGCCCATCAGCACCCCACCCCGGCCCACTGGGCTTGTCTGACGCACGGTCCGCTCCTCGTGTCCTTTCAGGGAGAAGCCGGTGCCGACGGCCCCCGTGGCTTTCCTGGCCTCCCCGGCAAAGAGGGCGTGGCTGGAGCCCAGGTAGGTACCCACCTAGGGCTTCCAGGGGGGTGATACCCCGAAAGTGAGAGCTGGCACTCCAGTGTGCCTCTCAGGCAGTCACCCAACTGAGTTCTCTGTACGCCACGGGGCCTGGAGACTCCACTCCCCGGGATGAGTCGGGAGTCCAGGCTGCCTGGGGGGGTTTCCTGTGGTTGTCTGGCTCATCTGCCTCCCTGCTCCCTCCCCCTACCTCCCCGGGGCAGTTGGTCAGTGAAAGGACTCTCCATGCCTCATTCAGAGCGGGTCCCAACCATCCGGGGTGTCCCAGGGTGGGGGAGGGTGCCTCAGGGTCTGTTTATGATGAAACATTTCCTTCTTGTCTCTGCAGGGACCAAAAGGAGAAAAAGGAACCCAGGGAGAGAAAGTGAGTTGGCGGGGAGGGGACTTGGGTGCTCAGGTGGGGTGGTGGGTGCATGTGGGAGGCTGCCCTCTGCCCCACCTGTTCCTAGAGACTTGGGGTGAAGACCCACAAATCTGAGGGCCAGAGCCCCTGAAACACAATTCTTCCTCTACAAACAACCCAAGCACTGGACACAGGCTTCTCCTTCCAGGGTGACCCAGGCAAGGACGGCGTGGGGCAGCCAGGGCCCCCCGGGCCCCCCGGACTCCCGGGGCCCGTGGTCTACGTGTCGGAGGAGCAGAACGTAAGGACGCTGCATGGGTGGGCACATGCTCTGCCTGGACCCCCAGTGCAGGGTAGACCCCCAACTGCCAGGGCCACGCTCTGGTTCCAATGTAGGAGGACGTTGGTCAGAGCCAGCAGCCCTCCCCCACAGGATGACCCCAAAAGACATTGGGGTTTTTCGTTGTCGAAACCAGGCCTTCCAGCATCCCCTTTGGCTGAGTTGTACCCCCTCTGGCCCCCATTGTGCAGCTGGGGAGGTGGGGGCACTGGTCCCAGAGGACTGGCTGGTTCTCCAGGCCAGAAGGCGGCTCCCAGAAGTGGCTTCACTCCTCCTCTGAGGGGCCTAGAGGCACAAGCCAAGCCAACTCTGTCCCATGGTTGATCTCTAGAGTTGTTTGTCTTGTAGCAGCGATGAGAGCGGGATTTTAATTGTAAGCGTGGTTTTCTTTTCATGGCTCTGTGTTCCTGCCGCCTTGGTGACAGAGAGCAGTGTCCGTGACCCATGGAGTCAAGGTACGTGCCGCCCTGCCTGGAACGCAACGCGGTCTGGCTGCCCTGCGCCGGCCGGTGTCCCCGGTGACACTGTCGCTTTATCCCACAGGGCCAGCCGGGGTACGCAGGCCTCCCCGTAAGTAGCCTCAGCCCCGCCCCCGCCTGGCAGGGAGCAGCTTTCCATGTTGTGAGGAACCCTCATGCAGGCTGGGCGCCCGCTAGGCTGAGGAACCTTCCGGCTCCTTAGCAGGCGCCCCCGGGGTCTAGCGTGGGGTCTGGGGCCTGTAACTGGTCAGGACCACGAGGCAGGTGCCTCCCGGGCAGCCATGCTGGGAGAGACCGTGAGTGGCCAGCACGGGGATGGTTGCTGCAGCCCCCTTTCATTCCCGCCTCTCTCCCTGCAGGGACCAGCTGGGCCGAAGGGAGAAATGGGCTTCAGAGGCCAGCAGGGCCCCCCGGGACCCAAGGTGAGGAGTTGGGTGTCATCTGCTCAGGGACGGTCCCCTCTGTGAACCCTGAGGGGCAGTCCTGGGCGCCCCAGGGGATCGCTGTCTGGGAAGGCGGGAACCTGGGCGCTTGCACGGCCTACCTGACGTCTGGGACAGATTCTGACCTGGGTTCTCCTTTTCGTCACTTCCGTGTGACATATGGGGGACCCGCCAAGACTCCCAACCACAGAGCCTGCTGACATGCCCCCGTTGTGGGTGTTTGTGGGGACCCAGAGTTGGGGCTCTGCTGCGGGGGTTGGAGGGCCCTCCCCCTGGAGCTGGCCTCCCTGACTGCGCTGCTCGGGTTCTAGGGTGAGAAGGGTGAGCCCGGCATGGTCTTCAGTGCCGATGGCAGAATGCTGCCCCCTGCCCAGAAAGGAGCCAAGGTGAGCCCCCGGGCCTTGTTTCTCTCCTGTACCAGCTGGGGAGCGGGATTTCCAGGGACCAGAGACCCAGCATGGGCGGGGGAGAGGGAGGAGTGGCTCCCTGAGAGGACCCAACCCCTGTCCATGCATGGGTTCTGGAACCTTCCATAGCCGGGGCCCCCTTGCCCTTCCCTGTCTGTTCCTCTTTCACAACCACATTGGGAGGGTTCTGCAGCTCAGATGCACTGCAGCCCAGCTGGCCCTGGTCACACCCTGCGTCCGATGGCTGAGCCAGCCCTGCATGGGGCCTGGAGGCACTCCCAGCCACGGCTCTGGGCTCACGCCCTGGCCTGACCTCACCTGCAGGGGATGGAGCCCCAGCTGTGCCCAGTGGGAGCTGCCCATCCTGCTGTGTCTGCTGCCCCTCAGCCTTGGGATGGCTGCTGGGGTCCTGGCCCTTCTTCCTCAGGAGGGAGCAGGGCCTGGCTGGGCTCAGGCATGGGCTCCTTGAGGGGCCCGTGTCCTGCATCCTCTGCCCCCAGCAGATATCTCTCCAGACGGGCCCTTGGGTGGGTCCTGGGAGTAACTGGACCCCGATAAGGTGGCTGTAGGTACAGGCCTGCAGGGGCCTGGAAGCCCTCAGAATTGTGGGGATGGCCACGGGACCTTGGGTCCCAGGCCCAGGGAATACTCTGCCAGCCCCACCTGCCATTGTACCTGAGGTCAGGACCAGGGTGACTCTAACCAGGACACTTCAGGGCAGTCTCCCAAGCTGCAGGCCTCTCAGGGTGTGCCCCGTTCATCCCCTGGTACAGGACACCATTCAGTACCTTCTCTGCTGTTGTTTCCTTCCCTCCCCGGAGATCAGTGCCTCAGTGCTGCCCGGAGGGCATCCAGAAGGGCACAGGGACCCCGAGGGGCTGCCTAAGGGGCATCCAGATGGGCACAGGGACCCCATGGGACTGCCAGGGGGCATCCAGATGGGCACGGGGACCCCGCGGGGTTGTCTGGGGGGCATGACCTGTGCGGTCATCTAACAGTGCTTCTGGTTTCTGTTCAGGGGGAGCCCGGCTTCCGAGGACCTCCGGTGAGTAGGCCCGGCCTCCCCGACATGCACACGTGTGTGCTGTGCTCTGAAAAGCACCTGTTCCCGCCTGGCTACTGCCAAGCATGAGTGACCGAAGCTTACATCCCAGCTTCACAGTCAAAGCGCAGGACAGGTGTTGGTGGTAGACCACAGCAGGGCCTCCCTCTGCTCGCCTAAAACATGGCTCCTCCTCTCTGCAGGGTCCGTACGGACGGCCTGGGCACAAAGGAGAGATCGGCTTCCCCGGGCGACCGGTAAGGATCGAGGGTCTTGCTGGTAGAGGTGCTGGGTCAAGATGGACCAGGCCCGGGGGGCAGTGGGCTCTGAGGGGGGTTTTGATTCCCATCCTTCCTACTGCTTTGCACCTGAGGTGGCCTCTGCCTGAGCATGGCTCTCTTTGGGACACGGGTGAGGAGGCCCTGCTCATGGACAGCTCAGACCCAGGAGGGGCTGACACCCCCCAGGAAGCAGGGGTGGGGACAGAAGCATGTGGGCCCAGCCCCCTGGGGCCTGAGGGCTGAGGTGGGGTGAGGCTGGAGGTGAGCTGGGTCTGTCCTGGTGGGGATTGAGATGGTAGCTGAGGTCTTGGCCCAGCACCCACAGGTTCCCTACACTCTCCCCAGGGTCGTCCTGGGATGAATGGATTCAAAGGAGAGAAAGGGGAGCCAGGAGACACCAGGGTCGGATTTGGTGCACAGGTGAGTGTCCTGCCAGGGCAGACAGGCACGACTGGGGCCCCCAGCACCCAGAATGGCCTGGGGGAACACCCTTGGGCCCCAGGCTCATGTTCAGGAGGCTGCTTCTGAGGGACCCAGTGGTGTGATTACGCTGTGCTTGTCCTCTCACTCACATGCACATACACGCACACATGCACACATACAGCTCTAGCATACCGGGCACAGACACTCTTTCTCAGAAGGGCATCCAGGTTAGCGTGGGCTCTGAGCTCCAGGATTGTCTTCACTCAACACCACGTTATTACTCGCAGTAACTCTGCCATTGTTTGAGCCAAGGGTTTTATTTTAGCAAGGTTAGCAGGGTAGGGCATGTAGCCATTTCGTCCTGAGAGTTGGGACTTGCTTCTGAAACTCCGAACACCCAGGGCCCCTCCTGCCACACTCGTGCATTCTCTCTGGGAAGCCAAGCCCCACCCCACGTCTCAGCCTGGGGCCCCTCTCGGCCTCCCCGGTCCCTGTCCCGAGCTCCCACAGCTCAACCAGACAGGATGGTGGTCCTGAGCCGAGTTCCAGGCAGTCGCTCTTCCAGTTTTTTTTTTTTTATTTATTTAATATATTTTATTGATTTTGTACAGAGAGGAAGGGAGAGAGAGAGAGAGTTAGAAACATCGATGAGAGAGAGTCATCGATCAGCTGCCTCTTGTACACCCTCTACTGGGGATATGCCTGCAACCAAGGTACATGCTCTTGACCGGAATCGAACCCGGGTCCTTCAGTCCCCAAGCCGACGCTCTATCCATTGAGCCAAACCGGTTTCGGCTGCTCTTCCAATTTTTTATTTGTTGCTGGTTCTTCCTGGGAGCTTCCTTCTCTCTTGTTGATGAAGACTGGGCCGTTGGGAACAATTAAGACTAGAAATCAACACTCTTCAGTGATTGAATGATCGGTCACATTTGTGAATAAGGAAGAGAGGCTCTTGAATTCTGTTTACACCATTGAGTTTTATTTTAATTTTTATATATACATTTTTTATTGATTTCAGAAAGAGGAAGGGAGAGGGAGAGAGATGAAATCATTAATGATGAGAGAGAATCATTGATTGGCTGCCTTCTGCACATCCCTCACTGGGGATCGAGCCCGCAACCCGGACATGTGCCCTGACCGGGAATCGAACCATGACCTCCTGGTTCATAGGTCGATGTTCAACCACTGAGCCACGCTGGCCAGGCATCTTTGAGTTTTAAAGGCGGCTATGAAATGGCTGTGCATGTGCCCCTGGTCGGGGGCATCCCACCGCTGGTTCTGCTTCTGTCTGTCCCTCCTCAGCCACACTTGGACAGTGGCTAAGGGAGGACCATGTGACTTTCAGAAATGCTGCTGCCCACATCTGCCGCCCCAGCCAGGGTCTGACCTGGCTGTGGACGTGACTGACCCGAGCTTTCTGTTCCCTCCTAGGGCCCACCCGGCCTCCCAGGGCCTCCGGGGCCTCCTGGGCCGCCAGGCCTTCCCGGGACCCCTGTCTACGACAGCAACGTAAGTCGCCTGGCACTTCTTGCTCACCCCTCCCCAGTCCTTAGACAGAGTCCTCGGTTGCTGCCACCTTCCTACCATCAACCCCCATGGACCCCGAGGAGGGCTAGCCCAAGCCCCT
Source organism: Pipistrellus nathusii (assembly GCA_963693515.1). Taxonomy (NCBI): domain Eukaryota; kingdom Metazoa; phylum Chordata; class Mammalia; order Chiroptera; family Vespertilionidae; genus Pipistrellus; species Pipistrellus nathusii. The sequence goes on along the minus strand of OY882859.1, from coordinate 188,953,447 downwards.
GGAGGCTTCCTCCCTCTGAGTAGGGAAGATGGGGTCCTTCTGGGGGGCAGCCCCATGGTGGACACCGGGCTGCCTGCCTCGGGGGCCACAGTGAATTAGAAGATAAGCCCCCAGGAAAGTACAGGCTGGGGTGGTGGGGTGAGCTCTCTGGATCTGGGTACCTGAGCCCCAAGACCCATTGTCCCTGGGAAGGTGGACATGACATTTCACGAGGCTCAGAGACGTGAAGTGCACTCATGAGGGGCTCCTCCTGCCATGACCACGTCTCCTGATTCCAAATCCCGTGTCCTCTCCTCCTTCTCCCTGCTCCCCAATCTCGGGGTGCAGGTGTAGGATGCTTCTGTGCCTTTGAAGAGGGTGCCGGGGCTTCTGGGCTCAGAGACCCCTGGGTGGGTGGTGACCTCAGTTCCCAGTGTCCCCCTCAACAGCTACCTCTGGCCTACTCTTTGCAGGCATTTGTGGAGTCTGGCCCCGCGGGACCTCCCGGTTTGCCAGGTGAGGGCTCCTGGCGGCCCTGGAAGAGCTGGGGGCTGGGTGCCCTTAACTGGGGTTCTGGGTGCTCCAGGACTTGAGCAAGAGGTTCCAGGTGACCCCTGCCCACCAGGCTCTGAGGCCACATGAACTCCCTAGCGACCTAACCTTGGGTGGGAGTGGACACAGTCACCACTCACTTGCTGCCCACAATTCAGATCGGGCTCCAGAGGGCATGGTCCTCTCACACATTCAATAATGGGCACTGGGGTCTCCGTCCCTCCAGGGCACCAGGGGCCTTCTGGACCGAAGGGGGACAAAGGAGACGTGGGCCCGCCCGGACCACCAGGTGAGAGTGCTGGGCGGCCCTGGGCTGAGGGGCTGTGCTTGGGGTGGCTTGTCCTGCCTTCCGGGAGGAAGGAAGCCCCTTCTGGGCTTGGGGGACCCTCACAGGACCTGTAGGGCGTGGGCTGGACTCAAGGACACCGGGTGGGGTGGCCCATCGCCACCACAGGGCCCAGGGCGGCAAAGACAGTGGCCGGGCAGCGCGTCCTATCACCCACCTGCTGAGAATCAGGGCTGGACCCAGGTGTGTCTCCCAGAGATGACCTAGCCCTCCAGTGGGGAAGCTGAGGGCCTTGTGGGGAGGGGGAGAGAGGTGCAGCATCATGCTGGGAAAGGGGCCACCCCGCAGCTGGCAGAGTGTCCATGGGGACGGACACCCATGCGGCTCCGGAGTCGGGGTCAAGATAATAAATATCCTTGCTGCGGGCGCAGGGCCTGGCCAGGGGGGAGGCAGGGAGGGAATACCTGCTGTACGTTTTTGGAAAGGAAGAAATAAGTCTGCCATTTTCAAAGGCAACACGTTTTTGATCAACAACCCAAAAGGAATCGCAGATGGAGTGTTAGAAGTAATAAGGAAGTAGATCAAGGTCATGAGGGCAATTTACAAAATCCATGACCAGTCACAAACAAAATGGAAATATTTAAAAGTTTAGAAAGAGGTTGGTCATTGTCGGGGTAAGGGGTGCGGGGAGGGAGAATTGGACGAAGAGGGTCAAAGGGTACAAACTTCCCAAACTTTTTCCTTTCTGCACCCGTATGAGACGATGGATGTTAGTACACTTACCGATCACTTCGCCGCGTATGTAAGTCTAGTCATCCTGCTGTGCGCCTTACCCTCCAACAGTGCTTTCTGGCGGTTACAGCCATGAAACTGACAGGGCTAAAAAGGCACCATTAATAAACACATCCCCCCACCCAAAAAAAAAAAAAAAAAAACTGGCAGTAGGTTGTAAGAAAATAGGCAAAGAATCTCTACAGAAATACAAAACTTCTACAGAGAGAGATGGAAGAAGGTGCGGATGGGAGTGTGTGTCCGGGCAGGGGGCGGGGGGTAATACATGAAAGGCCCCACCGTGTCTCACTGAGGCCCCATTCAAAACCTCCTGTAGGGCAGTTCCCGTTCGACCTCCTCAATCTAGAAGTTGAACTGAAGGTGGGTGACCTCTTTATCCCTGCGCTGAGCCTTCCTCCGCCCACTGCTCCACCCAGCACTCCCCTCTGCCCACCGCACCCGGGGCACTGGCCATCCCTGGTTTGGTTTGGTGGTGCCAGGCCTGGGCTCAGACGCTCCCGGCTGCCTCACCCTGCCCCCTCCAGGCTGGCGGGGGGGGGCAACACCGCCCCTCCCCATACCAGCAACGAGAGCTGGCCTGTCTGAAACACGCATTTCCATCCATAGGGCGACAAGGGTGACCGAGGGGACACCGGGCAGAAAGGAGAAAGGGGTGAGCCCGGGGGTGGCGGATTCTTCGGCTCTGGTGTGCCTGGACCCCCTGGCCCGCCTGGCTACCCCGGCATTCCGGTAAGTCTGGGCTTCAGGCCATCCTGTAGTGTTCGCACACAGACCCAGGCCTGTGCGTGTTCCCAGAGGCCCCTGGGGCCAGGAGCTGAGCACTGAACACCCGATGAGGCCCACAGGCTGCGCCCTACAAACGGCCCTGAACACTGCCGCCCTGGTTCTGCCCTATGGAGGGGGCACGTGGCAGCCCAGTGGGTGCACAGTCACTGTTCCCACCAGGCTGGGCACACTGACTGTCTCCAGAGGGAAGTGGGGGACAGGGTGGAGCCCTCACCCAGCTCTCCTGCCTGATCTTCTGCAGGCACTGTTCCTCTTAATCGGGGACCCCCCAAGTCCCCTCAGGGGGACCCTTTGCCCTAAAAGATTCCAGGGAACAGTGGCCCAGCTTCTGCCTGGGGGGTGGAGGGAGATTAGGGGCCCTTGGGGGCCACCTGTGTTCAGGGGCTGCTCTGGTGCACGAGCTGGGGTCAAACCCCGGCAACAAGGGTGCGGGGTAGGGGTGGGGTGTCCTCCCAGGCCTTGGACATGGGCAGGGAGGTGCCACGGCTCAGAGGCCGTGCTTCCTGCAGAGGTTCCTGGCGATGCCTCCCGGCCCCTCAGACTTCAGTGCCCTTGGCCTCGGGCCCTCGCTGACATCTGCATGTGTCCATTGTCCGTCCTAGGGTCCTAAAGGAGAGAGCATCAGGGGCCAGCCCGGCCCACCTGGACCTCAGGGACCCCCTGGCATTGGCTATGAAGGGCGCCAGGGGCCTCCGGGACCCCCTGGTCCTCCAGGGCCCCCGGGGCCGCCTTCCTTTCCCGGCCCCTACAGGCAGAGTAAGTTGGGTGGGGAGGGGTCTGGGCTCCAGCCTCGTACCGCTGGGGCTGGCGTGTGCCCACTCTGGCTTCTCTCTTGTAGCTATCAGCGTTCCTGGCCCCCCTGGTCCCCCTGGGCCTCCAGGCCCCCCTGGATCCCTGGGCACCTCCTCAGGGGTAAGCATTCCCCTGCCCCCACCACTCACTGCCTGGTTGCCTGCTTTGGAGGCCTGTGGGTGGAGCTGTTTGATGAGTCCTGGGTAGACCCCACAGGGACCCTGCTTTGCCCTGAAATGTGGTTTCTGAAGCGGAAGTGGGGTGCCTGGGGGCCGTGACTGAGATGGACAGGGGGAAGGGGCCAGCCATGACGGAGGTCCCCGTGGGCAGTGGGTACTCGAGAGACCATGCTGAGTGCCCTCTCCCCCTTTCCGAGGGCACCTCACCCACCCTGCCTTCATGGGATGTCCCTAGGGCCAGCCTGACAAGAAGGTGCCCAGTTAAGTCTTAAGGACTGTCCTCTGTCTGGGGAGTCCATGTCCTCACCCCATCACTTGGAAATGTGCAATGTCCCTGAACATCACACCTGTTGGGATCATCTGCCATCTCTGTCCCCACCCCCCCTCACCAACACCCTGCCCCTGGTGAACCTGGTGCTGCCTCTGAACACCATGGGGCCCCACTGGGCCGGCCTCCAACAGGTGAGGATCTGGCCCACGTACCAGACCATGCTGGACAAGGTGCCCGAGGTACCCGAGGGCTGGCTCATCTTCGTGGCTGACAGGGAGGAGCTGTACGTCCGCGTCCGAAATGGGTTCCGGAAGGTCCTGGTGAGTTCTCTGGGTGGCCTGTTCCTGCACCTCCTGTCCTCACTTGTGGGGGTCGGACATGGGAGAAGGTGGGAAGCGCTGCATGGAGGAGGAAGGCCCCAGGCCCATGGGCAGGGGCACAGGGATCCAGGCCACTGCCCGCACCCACAGCGAGCCCCTTCTGCCACGGTCAGGACCCTCAGACCATCCCATTAGGGCGACACCCCGCAGGGAGGAGTGACAGCCAGCACTCCTCATGCTATTTTTTTATTATTACTATTTAGTAGAATTTCTCGAGGAGTTCTAGGCTTACAGAGAAGTAGCCCTCACCCTTTTGAACACGTGTGGTGTGCCAGGCCCCGGGCAGGCCCCAGATGCCGCCATGCTGGCTTCCACGGAGAGGGAGGCCGGGCTGGGCACGTGGCTTCGGGAGGGTTGCCCGCTGTGGGTGCTGGGAATCAGGTCATTGACGTGACCCCCGTGTTTCCTTCCAGCTGGAGGCCCGGACACCACTCCCACGTGGGACGGTGAGGAGCCCTGTTCTTTCCCAGCTGTCGGTCTTGGGCTGCAAACCTTTGAGCCTGGTGGATGCCAGGGCGTGTGGGGCATGCAGTGGTGGCTGCTCACTGCCCCCCATTTCTGGAACAACACTTACTGGTAGTGCTTGAGCATCCTGGGGCCTCCCCAGCTGGGGAGATGGGTGCCCATTGTCCTCCCCAGGCTCCTGGGGCCAGAATCCAGAATCTTGCCATCCTTCAACCAGAGAACAGAGCGCACGGATAGACTGAGGGTGGACCAAGGGTGGACGGAGAGGGAACAGGGGAGACGGAGATGGGGGATGAATGGGCTGAAGTGAGTACTTGAGTTTATGTCTCACAACTGTAGGCTCCTTTGAAAAAGCATGACTTCTCCTATGGCCCAGCCCGATGAATGGAGTCCATTCTCTCATTCATTCAGCACATAGTCCTGGGTCCCTCCCATACGCTGGGCACTGTTCTAGGCATGAGGTACAGCTGGGCAGGAAAGGGGCAAAGCCACTGCCCCCTGCAGCTGACATTACATGGGAGAGACGGGCAGTAAAGAGAACAGGTTTGTCAACAGATGAAGCATGACATGAAGTACAGTTATACAAATACAAATCTTCGATGTAAACACTAGTATATGTTAATTATATGAACTATAAACTATCCACGGGTACTAAGTACCTAGTAATAGGCATATGGGTAACAGTAATACTTTAGAAGGTGTGTCCTAAGGCTTTCGGCGCTGTGGGAGTAAGTAATTGGGAAGTGGGTGGGGGCGCAGGAGTTGGGGTTTGAAGGTGGAGGTCACCTTGTCTCTGCGGTGGGAGTGGAGCAAAGGCTTGAGGAAGTGAGAGCAGGGGCCCGCTGTGTTATAACCAGGCATCTGAGCTGCAATGAGGAAGTGGCCTCAAGGTCAGGAGATGTGGTCGCCTGAGGCCCCCCAGGCCACAGCAAGGAGGTGGCTGGGTGTGCAGGAGCCAGGGGTGTGTGAGCAGAGGCCATCCACTCGACGTAGGCATGAACAGGAGGGCCGGGCTTCCCCACCACCAAGAGCACCAGCTGGGGTGAAGAGGAACAGGGGTGCTCTGGGGCAGGGAGCAGGAACCTAGGCCCCAGCAGGAGAGCGGAGCCTGAGGGGCACCAGGGGGCCTGCCTGTGGTGCTGGGAGGCGTCGGAGCCCCCGTCCATCATACCATCCACCCCTCGGTCTGCAGGACAACGAAGTGGCCGCCTTGCAGCCCCCCCTGGTGCAGCTGCACGAGGGAAACCCGCACCCCCGGTGGGAACTGCCCCCCTCCACCGCACGACCCTGGCGGGCAGATGACATCCTGGTCAGGCCCCCACGCCTGCTGGACCCCCAGCCCTACCCGGGAGTGCCGCATCACGGCTCCTACGTGCACTCCCGGCCAGCCCACCACCCCACTGGCGCTCCCGCCCACACCCACCACGACTTCCAACCGGTGGTGAGTGACCCCAGGGCACGTGCCCACCAACCCGAGCTCCCAGGGAGGGTTCTCGGGGCCCAGGACTGCCCTCTGGCACCTGCCTCCGAGGCCAGTCTGTGCTTAGGTCCCCGAGAGGCTGGGCTGGTGCCTATGCCGGCCCTGGGGGCGGGCCCCGCAGAGCCTTTGTCACAGAGGTGGTGGCGAGGCCTGAGGGCAGGGACTTGCTTAGGAGGTAGATGGAGGAGTGGCCGCTTCAAGCTGACCACCGCCCACTCCCAGGCTGGGCATTGCTTTTGGGGGGCCCACACCTCTGCTGCCCTGGGCTGAAGGGCCCCAGTGGGTGCACTCAGCTCTCCTGAGCCCTGTCTGTGCTGAGCCTCAACCCTACTGTGCATGCAGGGCCGGGGCGGAGGGAGGGCAGGCGGGGAAGGGGGCCCAGACCGTTACCCGATGTCACCGGTGGCTGCCTGCCGCTGACTGCCCCTCTCCTGCAGCTGCACCTGGTCGCCCTCAACGGGCCACAGCCCGGCGGCCTGCGTGGCATCCGCGGCGCCGACTTCCAGTGCTTCCAGCAGGCGCGCGCGGCGGGGCTGGCGGGCACCTTCCGTGCCTTCCTGTCGTCGCGCCTGCAGGACCTCTACAGCATTGTGCGTCGCGCAGACCGGGCCACCGTGCCCATCGTCAACCTCAGGGTGGGTGCGCGGCCCTGTGTGTGTGGGGGGAGCTCCCAGAACTGGGACGAGGGACCTGGGATTCGGGGAGGGGCGGGGGGGACTGGGCTGGTCACACCCCTGACAACCCAGCAAGGCCCCAGCACCCCAAGGCCCTTCCCATGGCTTTATCTCATGGCTCACCACCGTGTGCTTGCCGGCTGCTCCTGATGTTTCAGGCCACAGCCACAGGTGGTGGGCCCATCCCAGACCTGGGGTCCAGGCTGGGGGAGGTGCCTGCTCTGCTAAGGCGCCCAGCCAATGGCCCTCTTGTCGGAGGGTTGGGGGGAGGGGGGGACCAAAGATGGGTAAACCGCCCCACTTCCCTCCACAGGACGAGGAGCTGTTCCCCAACTGGGAGGCCTTGTTCTCGGGCTCCCAGGGCCAGCTGAAGCCAGGGGCCCGCATCCTCTCCTTTGACGGCAGGGACGTGCTGCAGCACCCCGCCTGGTAGGTGCCCCCGCGTGAGTGCAGTAGCTGGGGAGACGGGGGGGGGGGGGGGGGGGGGGAGGTCTGGATCTTACTGGCCCAGTGCAGGCCCCTGACGCTGCACCTCCATCTCGCCTGACCCTCTACCCAATGCGTGCTCGCTGTTTAAAACTCACAAGATCCAGAAGAGCATTAATGATACAGAGCGTTCTTTGTGTGTTGTCTGAACCCACTCACCAGCTTGCTCCCTGGGCAGGGACCCCCCCCTCCCGACTGCTGTCCGGGAGACTGGCCAATGGTGGGTGCCCCTGGGGGCTCTCACTGTCTGTCACGAGGACATCACAGGGAGCGATTGCTCCCATAAATTCCCCCAAATGGAATTTCCCAGTTGGAGGATGTGTGTACTTCAAACAGTGGTGGACGCGGTCAGGTCGCCCTCACACCCTCGGACCCTCTGCTGGCATGGTGTGAGGGTGCCTGTTCCCCCAGTGCAGGCTCTTCCAAGGTGGCTCATGGGTCAGACTAGTAGGTGTCCCGCCCCCACGGAGAAGCACCCAGCCCCAAGGGACCAGTCATCAGGGTCCCAGAGGCTGCTCCCCATAGTGCGTCCCCCAAGGCCGTGGCAGCGCGGGGCGCACCGTCCCCGGTGCCTAGGGATGGCCCGAGTCCCCGCTGCCACCTCCACATCCAGCTGCGCCTCCGCCCTCTTCTGCCTGAGGGTGGCCTCTGCGCCAGGAGGAGAGGGCCCGGGGGACTGACAGCCCGTGTCCTGCAGGCCACAGAAGAGTGTGTGGCACGGCTCGGACCCCAGCGGGCGCCGGCTGACGGAGAGCTACTGCGAGACGTGGCGGACTGAGGCCGCCACGGCCACGGGCCAGGCCTCCTCGCTGCTGACGGGCAGGCTGCTGGAACAGAAAGCCGTGAGCTGCCACCACGCCTTCATCGTCCTCTGCATCGAGAACAGCTTCATGACCTCCTCCAAGTAGGGCTTCTGCCAGCTCACGTGACGTACGGACCAACGGCCCCCGAGAGGAGGCCGAGCGGCAGGGGGCCGAGCGGCAGGGCGAGTGGAGAGGCCCCCAGTGCCGGCCGGGCAGGGAGTGGCAGAGGCCCCCAGGCAGACCGGGGACCTGGCTGGGACACATTCCTGTGTGGTTCACATTTCATGTAATCCTCCAGAAATAAAAGAAAGCCAAAGAGTGTATTTTTTAAAAAGTTTAAAGCAGAAAGCTTGGTGCCAACTCTTTCTCCTGCCCTGCCTGTTTCCAAGCCCCAGCTGGCCTGGCCTGGCCATGCAGGTCCTCAGATTAGACACCAGGGGGCGCACCCAGCCGTTTCTCCCTCTCTCTCTCTCTCTCTCTCTCTCTCTCTTTCTCTCTCTCTCTCTCTCTCTCTCTCTCTCTCTCAAGAATTTTTGAGATTATTTGCACTTGTCTACAATTGCCAGGAAGCAGAATCTCAACGTATTGAGCCCAGGGCAGGCCACCGGCACGGGCCTGGGAAGCCTGCTGCCCCAGGGAAACCTGAGAGGAGCAAGGTCCTCCACAGACACCCGGTACATCTGTGTACACCTGGGGATGTCCATGCACAGCCGTGTGTATCTGCATATGGCACACCTGGGCTCCCTCAGGGCCCGCCCACTTGCGTGTGTGAGGACTTAGGCCCCAGAGAACTGGTCTCAGGACAATGTAGGCCACCTGCAAACCAGTGTCCATGTACAGAGATGTGTTTACTTGGAACCACATCTCACAGCCACCAGGTTTCCCTGGGGCAGCAGGCTTCCCAGGCCCGTGCCGGTGGCCTGCCCTGGGCTCACACTCAGCACCACCATGCTCTCCCTACAGGTGCTGCAGCCGGCCAGGCTCTGGGAGGTGTCTGACCCCAAGGGGCTGTGCACGCTGCACAGAGAAGGCCTCACTGTGCCCTGGGAACAGATGCCACCCCTGCCCTGGTGGCCAAGGGGCTTGGGAGCAGCAGAGAGAGGCGGTTCTGGGAGCCTGGAGGCAGTTCTGGGTTTGAGCAGCACAGTGCACATGGAGGGTCTCAGAGGGAGCAGTTGGGCCAGCTGCTGAAGGTATTCTTGCTGTGGGGGGTGAAGGGGTATCCCAGTCCAAAGGCACAGAGCCCTGATTGTGGGGTCTGTGACCAGAGGAGATTCCCCCCAACCCTCCAACCAATCCATGAAGTCTTGCTCGATCTCTAAGCACAATTGGGAAATGGTGCTGGGCCCTGGGCTCAGTGCTGCCTTCCCAGCAGGGTGAGAGGGGCAGCAGTGGCCTGTGTGGACACCCTGAGGACCAACCCATCAGTCTGGCCCACACCATTGGCCGTGACTTGGGCCAACCCTGTGTACACTCTCCACGGCTCCATGGTGCCCGAGATGCCCCGTTCAGCCAGCTCCAGCAACCCCTCCTGGACCAGGAGTGTTCCTGACCCTCCGTGCCAAGCTGGCTCCAAGCTGCGGCCTTTCCACCAGACCCGCCTGTTGGGCTGCTGCTCAGCTGCCCCACTTGGCATGAGGACAGAGGGTCATGGGAGGAGCAGCATCAAGGGCATGGTTGTCCGGGTATGTCCCTTTCTGAGCCTGGGACAGGCTGGTCCCCTTTCTTGGCCTCCCAATAGACCCCCAGCAAACCCCCGCCCCCCAACACACACACACACACACACCACCAGTTTGGAATCAGGAGACCCTCACAAGTCATGTGGTTTATTTAATGTTTCAGGTCTTACATTTTCACATGTTGGTACCTAGGTCCCCAGGTGGCATGTCCTCCGGGCTGGTGTGTGAGCAGCCCAGGTGGCCTCCATCACCAGCAAGGCAGACCGGGGTTAGCCCACCTCAGGAAGCGGAAGGACGACAGGGCCCAGGGCCCAGGGCCTAGAGGAGCCAGCTACGAAAGACCTCAGCACCCCGGCTCCGTCTAGCGGGGAAACGCCTGCCTGCCCCAGGACCAGCTTCTCCCACAGAAACAGAGGCTCAATAAGCATTTTCATACATGATAGTTAAAAAATAAAATAAAATAAAAGGAACACAGCATTGTTTAAAACGTGAGCACCAGGGCAAACTAGAAATGTCAGTGTAGCCACGAGCCCGGGGAACCCAGGCCCCCACCACCACCCTACAGGGCTCACGACACCCTGCAGGGGCTGGTGTCACTTGGGCTAAGCACAGGGGGCCACCTCCCCAGTCCCCAGAGACCAATGGGAGGCGCAGGGCAAGCTAAGACACCCCTGGCCGAGGTAGGTGGCCCTCGAGGTGTGTGTCCTAGGAGCCCCATTGGTCATTGGTACCGTAGTGTGAATAGTGGAATTCAAACAATGCCAAAAACCCAGCTTCCTGGTTCTGAGGACTGGCACCTGTCGGGGATGGACCATTCTGAGATGTCATGGTTTCAGGCTCACAGGGACCAGCAGCCTGTTGGGGATGGACCGTTCTGAGATGTCATGGTTTTAGGCTCACAGGGACCAGCACCCTGTCAGGGATGGACCGTTCTGAGATGTCAGGACTCAGGCTCAGAGAGGATGTTGGAGGATGCAGAGCGGATTGCCTCTGGTATCAGAATGTGGCCGCTCACAGAGAGAGCAGGTTAGGCCTTGGCTTCGCACTGGTCCCTCAGGACGGGTGCTGAGGCCCACGCGCTGTCTTCCGGGGCCAGGGTTGTGGCTTGGGGCTGCAGGTTGCTGAGGGCCCCATCCTGTAGGCTCAGTACCTGAGTAGCTTTCTCCTCTGAGGGGCTCCTTAGCTCCTGGCCCAGGGGCAGCGGCTGGTGGTGGCTCCCCAGGAAATGCCACAGGGTCCCCAGCACAGCTCCCAGGAAGTAGGCAATGGACAGCACCACAAAGTACCCGAAGTAGATGAGGAACTGGAACAGAGAAAGGTGCGAGTGGGGATGGGGAACAGGGGCAGCCTGGGAGGGGGGGGGGGGGGACTTTGGAAAGGGAAGGGGAGGCAGACAAGTGGGTGGGGGACAGTCGGGAGGCTGCCCACATGGATGTGTATCCTCTCTTTCCCTCCTGCTCAGAGGCCACGGGAACACTGCAAGAGTGGGGTGGGCACTAGGGGTCAGAGGCCAGCCCAGGAGCAGGTCCCACAGTGCACAAGGCCTGCCCATCCACATTCCTGCCGCCACACGGCACAGCCCCTGGGGGGGGGGCAGGGGGGGGCTCCCACCACTTTCTCTCAGAACCCCGGCACTTTTGCTGTCTCTGTGTGGCCTCTGTGATCTACCCTCCAGTGCTTTGCTTATCTTGTGTGACCACACGTGTGCACTTCGCACCATGGGCAGAGTTCCCACACTGTCATGGACTCACGGACATCCAATGCATGCGTGCGGTGGAGCCGGTCAAGGACAGGCAGCCCCACACACGGAGCCAGTGGCCACCCTGGTGACGGGCAAAACGGTCCAGTAGTGACACGAAGAGATGCACTCCCGACCCACAAAAAAGTCCCTCCTGATTCTCATGAGCACCCGGGGAGCTGGAGGTCTGGATGTGGCGACTGTGAGCCAGACCAGGCTCAAGTTCCTCCCTGAGCCCTCGTGTCACAGGCACCCTCAGCCCTTCTAGGAAACCTGCTCATTTAGAAAGCACAGCAGAAAGGGAACCAGGGACCCGCGGAGGACTTTGCTCCAGGAAGATGAAGTCACATCTGGTTCCCGTATACATGTTTCCCCAGTATGACTGAAGCCCTGGAAGCCACACAGAGCAACATCAGAAACAGACTAGGGCAGCTGAAACTGGTTTAGCTCAGTGGATAGAGCGTCGGTCTGAGGACTGGAAGGTCCCAGGTTCGATTCCGGTCAAGAGCATGTACATTGGTTGTGGGCACATCCCCGGTAGGGGGTGTGCAAGATGCAGCTGGTCGATGTTTCTCTCTCATCGATGTTTTTATCTCTCTATTCCTCTCCCTTCCTCTCTGTGAAAAATCAATAAAATATATTTTTAAAAAAAAAAAAAAAAAAAGGAGAAAGAAGCCAAGACCGGTTTGGCTCAATGGATAGAGCGTCGGCTTGGGGACTGAAGGGTCCCGGGTTCGATTCCGGTCAGGGGCATGTACTTGGTTGCGGGCATATCCCCGGAGGGGGGTGTGCAAGAGGCAGCTGATCAATGTCTATCTCTCATCGATGTTTCTAACTCTCTATCTCTCTCCCTTCCTCTCTGTACAAAATCAATAAAATATATTAGAAAAAAAATAAAAAAAATAAAAAAAGGAGAAAGAAAAGAAAGTGACTGGGGGGGAGGGGGGAGAGGAGGGGGGAGTAAGCCCAGCTAGGATCCCAGAACCGGAGGCACAGCATGGTGACGTATGATGAGTCTCGGGCTTTATTTCCTTTTTGCTGCAGCTATTTTGGAACTAAAGATGCTAACAACCCATAAATGGCAACATGTGTAGAGAAAAAGCCCCAACAAAGCTGCTCTCTCTACCAGAGGACCAGGAGAGGGACACCCAGAGGACAGGAGGTGACAGACGGAACAGCCCTGCTCCGGCTACAACCACCCTCGGCACCCAGGCTGTAAGGAGGCCCCTGCCCCGAGGCGGAGTGTGGAGCTCAAGGCCCCGTGGGGAGCTCTCAGGGAAAGTCTGGACGTTCACTCCCACCCACCGGTGGTGCCGGCACCCAACTCCACCCAGAAAGAAGGACTCAGGACTTTCACCCCCTGCTCTCACCCGTCCACAGGGGCAAGGGCACCCCGCCCCACAGTCAACCTTCCGAAAGTGAAAGACAAAAGAAAAGAATCTTGAATGCAGCCACTTAAAAAAATGGCACCTTAGGGGCAGAACAATTAGAATGGTAGAATTTTTCATCATCAACTACGAAGGCCTCAAGGAAGTGGCACAGTTTTCCCCTGCTGGAAAGACCCTGTCAGCCCAGGAGCCTTCAGGAGTAAAAGGAATGGCTGAAGGAGATGCTCTGGGCTAGAAGGGGATGACTGAGATAGAACTTGGCACAACAGGAAGGAAAAAGGACGCAGTTAGCAAAACCACGGGTACAGATGTGGCCGTGCGGTTGGGGAAGAGGGAAGAATCCGGGGGTGTGGACATGGAAAAGCAGCCTCAGCAACCAGAGGGGAGGGAAGCTGCTGTTCTTTGACCCTAAAAGGTCAGTGATCTGGTAGCGATGTTGCAACAGAGACCTCAACCTGCCCATCCCTGGGCACAGGGATCATGCCCTCCCCTCCCTGCTGGCACACCTCCGACCTTCCCGTGGCACACACTGCTGGCACACCTCCGACCTTCCCGTGAGGAGCCCCTCAGCCATCCTGGGGGATGCTCAGGTCCAGGAAGACCTCCAGAAATGACCTGCATCCAGACTCAATGAAGAGGCCTCATGTTCCAAGTGGAGTCGGGTGGCGTTACAGCTTCACCCTGGGCCCCAGGAGGCAAAACAGGCCAGCACAGCGGATGCCAGATCGTGGCTCCCTGGCGCCAGTCCTCTCTGATCCTTCCCTCCTTGCCTGGGTCCTCTCACTTCATACTCCTGCTCTGACTCAGTAAGTCTAGTGTTTTCAGCTGGAGATGCCCGGCCCGCCCTGTGCATGCCCCCTGACCTCAGTAGATCTGTGGTCTGGGGCCCATGGAGGGGACCATGCTGCTGGTTGGATAAACACCAGGAGTCCCTGTCCCAGACACCTCCCCCTCCCCACACCCCTCTCCCTGCCCCCCTCTTCCCCCCGCCTGCCTTCCTCTCCCTGAGGAAGCGAACCCAATGGAGGGCTGACCTGGGAATGGACCTTGAGGCCCAGGCCCCGCTTGTCGGAAACGATGAGTGTGATGATGGTCTTGAGAACAGTGGCAAGGAACGTGTTGATTCCGAAGACCAGGGCACAGAGCTCCTTAGAAAGAGAAGACGCAATCTGAAAACTTAAAGGGAAAGCAGGTCAAGATCAGCCTCGGCTGGGCGGGACAGGAAGTGCCACAAATGCAAAGGTGCCACTGGCAGCTATGTGGTCTGATGACTGGCCATGCCTGCTAAGGCCACTGGAGACCAGCAAGCCCAGCCCAGCACCCAGGCCACCCACTGCACCCTCCCCTCAGCGACTCACAAAGTGAATGCAAAATAGTGCCAAATGCAAACTAGGGAAGACATTTAACCCTGGCACAGAGTAACTCATTCACTGCAGCATTCTCAGAAAATCATCCTCAGGAGAACAGGCAGAGCATCATGAGGAAAGTTCTAGAATTAAAGTCCTTAATGATAGTAGAGTCTTTAATGATTGTAAAGTCATTAAGTGATTCAATAAGTTAGAGAAAGAGCAGTTAAATAAGGAGAGTAGAAGGAATTAATATTCTCAGAGCTCCCTATCCTCTGCAAAGAAATTAACATTTGAACGTACTTCCAATTAAAATTCCCAAAGTGCCTTTAAAAATAGGACTAAATAAGAAATAGTCTAAAGTTCTCACCCAGCCAGCATGGCTCAGTGGTTGAGTGTCCAGCTATAACCAGGAAGTCATGACTCTATTCCAGTCAAGAGCACATAGCCGTATTGTGGGCGTAATTGCTAATGGGGGCTTTGAAGGAGGCAGCTGATAATGATTCTCTGTCATCACTGATGTTTCTATCTCTCTCCCTTTCACTTCCTCTCTAAAGTCAATTTAAAAAAAAGAAATATTCTAGCCCAAACTGGTTTTGCTCAGTGGATAGAGCGTTGGCCTGCAGACTGAAAGATCCTAGATTCGATTCCTTGGTTGTGGGCACATCCCTGGTAGGGGGTGTGCAGGAGGCAGCTGATCGATGTTTCTAACCTTCTCTCCCTCTCCCTTCCTCTCTGTAAAAAAATCAATAAAATATATTTAAAAATTATTTCCTAAAAAATAAGACAAAGAAATATTCTAAAGTTTTAAAGACTAAACAAATAAAATTACCCAAAAAGCTTTTAAAGAGAATGACCAAAGCCAAGAGCTGTACTGAGGTCCGAGGAGCAAGAAATACATGAAATGCCAGAATGACCAATCACATGACAAAGACTGCACACAAACTGAGACAAGGCCTTGTCAATCAAAGGTCTGAGAGGACAGATTAATTCTTAGGACAACAGAGCGAGGTCAGGTCCCACCAGCACAGCCAATGCCACGCCACCCACACGCCACACCCTCGACATGAGTGTTTCACCTGGCACACCTACTCTGTAAGGAGGATGAAAGCCAAAGCGTAACATACCTACCACAAACGGTAGATGTAAGTGCGTTACAGACAAAAAGGGAACACAAGAAAGCCCGGCAGAAAGAGAGCCCACGGGGTGAAGTGTCCACTGACACCAGGGAGGAGCCAGCCCTGCCGCACGGAGAAAAGGCAAGCTGCCCGCTTGGCATCTGCCGTATTCTACCAAAGCACATGCCCTTTGACCTGGCCAGTTCCTTCTAGGAACATCTGAGACCATCATCAGAATTGGGAAAGAAAAATGCAGGTCGAGAGGATAGTGATCTCAGTGTGGCCCATCATAGCAAAATACTGAAGGCGTCATCCCCGTCAGTTGGGGATTAGCCATGTGGCATGTCACGTGTCACCAAGGGGACCAATTCCACCTGCATTTTGGCCAGCTAAATGGAAAGGTGTCTTTCTGCCAGGTGTGTGGTCAGGGTGTCTGGCAACTTAGCCCTCAGGAGGACGGGAAGGACACTAGGTTTGGCCCAGGCTCTGAGCCCAGGGCAGGGGCAGGCCGAAAGTGGGCAGGGCAGTGTGTGCCGGGCGCTTCTGGGAGATGGCACAGGGGAGTCAGGCCACCACTCCATGGAGTGGGAACTGCAGTGGGTCAGGAGACAGAGAATACTGTCCGAGGGAAAAATCTTCTAACATGGGTTGAGTAGAAGGAGGACAGAAGGTGCCCCACTTTAGGGGTTGCAGGGGGACTATGGTGACAGACACACCCACCAGGTGCAGGAGGCACAGGGAGGCAGGCTTCTGTGTGGTGTGAGCACGTGTAGTGTGTGCCTGTGTGTTGTGAGCATGTGTGGTGTAAGCATGTGTGGTATGAGCAACGTGTGGTATGTGCCTTTGGAGTATTAGCATATGTGGTGTGAGCACATGTGGTATGAGAGCACATGTGGTGTGCCTGTATGGTGTGAGCATGTGTAGTGTGGGCATGTGTGGAATAAGCACGTGTAGTGTGAGCACACGTGATGTGAGCATGTGTAGTATATGCCTTTGTGGTGTGAGCACATATGGTGTGAGCACTATGGTGTGAATAAGTGGCTTTGTGAAAGGTCAGTTCAAAGGAACACAGTGGGTCATAGGAGCAAGCAGAGCATGAGCAGGGGAAGGTTCTGGAAGTACAGGGGAGCTTGTGGGCAGGTCTCAGGATTGTCCCTGGGCAGATGCAGGAGGGTCCCCAGGGTTGTGAGGAACATGAGGGCATCAAGAGAGTCCTGGACAGAGGTAAGCTGAGTCAGTAGGTCACTCCTTGGCCAGGAGCTGCTGTTCCCCACAGCGGGAACAGAGAGGGTGAGGAACCCAAGGTGGGACCGCAGCACCTCCTGGGGCTTAGGAAACGAGGCGGGAGGCTGGGAGGAAAAACTTCACGAGGACCAGTCCCTGTGGACACCAGGTGGCCTTGATGGAGGAGCAGAGAATACGCCACATGGGAGGGCTCCTTGCTAAGTCTCAGGGCCATGGCAGGCAGCTGGGGTGTGCGTGCTATGGACAAGGGGACACTGCACCCCTGGCTAACGGTGTCCAGGTTCACCACTCCTCCCACCACCGAATTTGCTTTACGCTGCTCAGCCTCTCGTTCACCCCACACAGCCCAACTCACATGGCGATGGGCACCAGGAACTGGTAGAAGCCACGGAAGAGCACGTAGGACACGTAGCACACCCAGATGCTGCTCGTGCTGTACATGAGGAAGATCAGCGCGGCCTGCACCGCCGTCACGCCTCCGATGATCAGCTTCGCCCACAGGGCCCACTGGATCTTCACAAAGCCCGCCGCAAAGGAGGTGATGGCGCCTGGAGGTGAGACAGGACAGTCACGGTCTGCCATCCTCCTAGGGCAGGCGGGGCGGGTGGGCAGAGCTGGCTGGGCGTACCGAGCAGAGTGGAGGCGGCGTCCACGCCACCGTTGTAGACCTTGGTGGTGTCTTTGGTGGGGTCGACCACGTTCCACAGGATGTGCACATAGAAGACGATTAGGTAGTAGCCGGTCGAGTTGAAGACCCACCAGAGGGACCAGAGGCGCAGCTGTGGCAGCCGCAGGCTGGCGCCTAACTCACGGAGCATGCGCACGAGGACCCAGTCCCTCCAGCCCGCCAGCAGAGTCCCGGGGAGCTTCCTGCCCGTGGGCTGGCCAGGGCCAGGGTGCATCTTGTCCAGCTCCGAGGGCGAGGCCTCGCCGTGGGCAGGCTCACTGCGGTTGAAAAACAGGCTGCGCTTGGGGCGCTTCAGGAACATGGCGAGGATCAGGCTGAAGGTGAGGAAGGCCAGCGAGATGTAGTTGAGCGTCTGGAAGGTCACCTTGCCCGCGGTGATGAGCAGCTGGCCCAGCACGGAGCTGGTGAAGACGCCCAGGAGCACGGCGGACCTGGAGTAGCCGGCCATGCGCTGGTACTGGGCGGGGCGCACGAGGGAGAAGATGTAGGAGGAGTAGGCTATGCGGGCAGCCATGGTGAGGCTGTAGAAGAACTCCATGAACTGCATGTGCAGCACGGAGTGGCCGAACAGCAGCAGCAGCCACACCGAGATATAGCTCAGGCCCTGCAGGAGCAGCACCGGCTTGTAGCGCAGGTAGTCCGTCAGCAGGAAGGTGGGCACCAGCACTGCCAGGTAGGCGTAGGACAGCACCGGCGTGATCTCGTTGGTGACCTGTGGGACAGCGGGCGGGTGACCCCATGCAGCTCGTTACCATAGCCACCAATGCCCTTTGGCAGTCCCCTCACCAGACCCACACCATGAGCGGGACTGTCTGCTGAGACCAGCACAGGTAGCCCTCAGCCCCAAGAGGCCGGCAGACTCCAAGGCCTCATTGGACAGAGGGAAACCAAGGGCCAGAGAAGAGCCCCAGTCAGCACGCGGGGCTGGTTGCACCCTCTTGCTCCAGCTGGTTCACTCACAGCCCTGGCATGGGAACAGCCAGGAAACACGCCAAGGCAGAAATCGAGGAAACACACGTCTAATAGCTATCAGATGGGCAGAAGGTCCACAGGGGCAAGAGGGAAACGACGCTGTGGCCTCGGGCAGAGGGAGCAGGTGTCGATGCCCAGGATATGGCAGCATGGTCCCTCGGGGTGACCCATTGAGAGCAGATACACCGGGTTGAATCCCCTAGGGTGCGCCCTTGGTAAGACAGTCTCTGGCCCACGTGGGTAACTCTCCCCAGCCAGGCCCGGCAGGCAGGCTCACGCGCAGACACAAGCCTGCCGTCTCTCTGATGACACCCAAGCTTGGGAAAATGGCTTCATTTCTGGAATCTTCTATATAATCAGCTAATGTGCAACCAGAGAGGGCAGGTGAACGGGACTTGTAAATTTTTGCTATAGGGATTTTTCCTGTTATCTTACTAGAGCTTTGTGTACATGATGATTCCTGTGATTGCAGCAGACGATGGCCCCTCTTTAAGATCGGACCGGTGTTCTAAGGAAGGAGAGAGCCCTCGGCTGCCCAGTAAGTGAGGGATGTGAGGGATGGTTACTCAGAGGAGTCTCGGCGGTTCTGAGGGCCACAGGAGACAACCCATAGGCCCCAGCCCCCCACCCAGCCTCACCTGGGAAGTGACCAGCTCCAGCAGTCAGCACTGGCCCTGGGGTCAGACGCAGTGACAGACTCTGAGTTTGTGTGGGCCAGTACGTGGCCATTTCCTTATCTCCAAGATGGCTCCTTGGAGGGGACAGGCCTCACTCGCACAGACACTGCACTGGACTTAAAACAATTTGAGGGCATGCAAGGGGTAGGGGCCACGCTCCATGCCAGGGAAAGGCAGGGGCTTCCTGAAGAAATCAAAGGACAGCAGGACCCAGGGAGATCCGGCTATGGTGACAGGGGGTGGGGGAGGCTGGTGGCCACATGGGAAGGGCAGAGGAGGCTGCGGGAATGGAGATGAACAGCCCGGAACCAGTGCTGATCAGGACCAGCTCTGACCGGGACCAGCTCTGGGGCAGTGCCGGGGTCCTCGGGTGGTGAGCAGAGCTTGGATGGGCACCCAGACTGTGTGCCTCATCAACCAACAGCCTCTGAGTTCCTTTGTTTTATTTTATGGAGAAGGAAAGCACTAGGGCTAAAGCCTGCCCTGCCCCCTCCTCGTCCCACCACCACTGCCCTCTGGGGTAAGCTTACTCAGTCGGCTTTCAACAAGGTCCTTTGTCCGCCTGGCGACTGAAGGAAATTCCTTCAATAATCTCCTTAGGCAAAAAGCTGCCGAGTCTCTCTGCTGGGAGCAGGTGCCAGGCAGGTGGGCTCACTCTCCCCACCTTGCACTCCTCCCTCAGACCCATGGCCGCCTCGGACCCCCTCTGCGGCCACTGTCACTCTTTAACTGGCCTGGTTCATAAGTGAGAGTCAGGCCCGTCCGTGCCCCCTAAGGGACGGGGAATGGCTGCCTAACCTCACAGCCCCCACTGCTTCCCCATCCAGGGGGCACCCCTGCCCACTATCCCCACGTCCACTTGCCTGCTCCTTCGTGAAGTTCTTAGGGCCCAGGAGGTAGGGGGTAATGAAGCTCTCGCCGGGACGCATCTGGGCCATGAAGCCGTAGAAGCAGAGGTAGAATACCAGGCACCGCCAGGACTGAAGCTCGCGGCCCGACCCAGGCTCCGGCTGGGGTTCCAGGGTCCCTGGCTTCTCCACCCGCTGGCTGGAGGATGCCATGCTGCCCAGGCTCCACACGGCCCTGGAGGGACTGATGGTGCCGCTGCCCCTGGAGGGAAGAACAGAGAGTCAGGGCATCTCAGCAGCCCACACACACCTCCCCTCCTCCCCAGAACTTGGCTGAAGGGCCGTCACCCCTCTCTCACTCAGTCAGGATCCCACATTTACACGGAGTTGGGGAGAGGGGCCCACAGGCCCCAGTCCCATGCTCTCAACCTAGATGGGGCTCTCAACAATCTAGATGCCACACCCACCCAGACCAGGCTACCACCACCTCCAGGGAGTCTCCAGGGCTTCCTGGTCCCATGTGGTGTGAGAATAAACAAGTCATCTTTTCTGTCAAAGAACAGTTAAGACAGCCATTTTGAACCACTTGGTGACTTGGCAGCCTCCATGTTGGCCGCATGGCTTGCAGCTCCCGTGGGGGCTGCCATCTTGAAACAGCAAAGGCCAACCCCTCCCTTTGAATTAGCCAATCGCAAAAGACTGTGCGCCTGAGCGCCAATCAAGAGCAAAGAACAGGTCACATGCGTAAGGAATTATAAATCCGAGCAGACTGCCTGCTTCGTGTGCACGCGCTTCCAGACCATGTGTGTGCGCCCTTCTACATAGAAGTAAATATGTTTGCCTTGCTGCCTGGCTCCCGAGTGTTTTGTATTCTACCAGAACCCCTGACTTGGGGGACTCTCCTTATTTCTAACAGAGGTAACCACCAGCCTTATGGAGCTATCTGAGGGCACACGTCCCTCCCCAGGAGGGGTATGTCTGCTCTCACTGTCCCACTGGCCTCCGGGGGACTCCATGCACAAGACTGGGCAGACGGGGTTTGGAGGTAGAGCTTAGAGCAGGTGGGGAGGCAGAGGGAGAAGCAGGAGCCAGCGAGGAGTTTACCAGGGGAAGGGAAGGGGCCACAGAGGACAGGTGGAGCTCCAGACCACCGTGAGCTGAGGGAGGGTGGCCTGGCTCAGGGCGCTTTGGGTAGAGCCTCCGTTTGGTGCAAAGGTGATGGCACTGCTCTGATGCCCACCACTGGCCCATTATAGCACAGATGGACAGATGATCACGTCTAGGTATCCGAATACAAAGTTATCTGCTGTTTTGTTTTCTGACTCCTTTGCTATATATTACGCACTTTTCGCTTTCATTAAGGCACCAATACAAATGTCGCTTTTCAGTGAGAGTCAAACAGGGAGCTGCCATGAAAACTGTGTCAGGGACAAAGGGTGCCCACACCGAGGAGACACAGTAAGAATGAGGCAGGGCCCACCAGTTCCACGGCTCAGGAGGGGCAGGGACACCCTGGGTGCAGGGGTGTGGAGGGTGGGAGGAGAGGCTGAGAGATCTGGGGACAGCTCTGTGCCCCTTACTGCACAACCTGTTCTGGGAGGGTGACTGCAGAAGGTCTGCCTTTGGTGAGAAATCTCCTCCGATCCCCTAGCAGTAGATGCAAAAAGTTTTCCAAAATATAGGACCCGGCACTCTGGAGAAGCCACCAGATTCTGGGCACTTCCGCCCTGTGCCTTGGCCAGCATGCTGCTCAGAGACCACCCAAGCACAAATTGTCCCTACATTCCTCCCTGGATGAGGCCCAGGAAAGCCAGGTGGCAGCAGAGACCCCCCAGGGGGCCACCGAGGGCAGAGAGAGACCGCTCTCCAGACCTCTGATTACTCTCGGGACGAGAGCCTCAGCAAAGGGAGCAGTGGTCCCGAGCGGCCTTTGCCTTCTAAACCGCAGCGCTCATGTCGGTAACTCAGGGGAAATGAGATGGGGGGGGAGGGGAGGAGGAGGAGGAGGAGGCTGGGCCTGGTGGGTTTATGGGGCCAAAAGGAAGGGCAGGGCCTGGGCAAGGGGCAGCTTCCGGAATGACAGAGAATTTCTAAGGGAGGGGATGGTGGGGCAACAGTGGCCTGGTTGTTACAGCATCCTGGGATAGCCCCCACCATTTCAAGGGTCCAAATGAAACCATCAGCCAGGCCAAAACCCGTTTGGCTCAGTGGATAGAGCATCGGCCTATGGACTCAAGGGTCCTGGGTTCGATTCCGGTCAAGGGCATGTACCTTGGTTGTGGGCATGTCCCCAGTAGGGTGCGTGCAAGAGGCAGCTGATCGATGACTCTCTCTCACCGATGTTTCTAACTCTCTCTCTCCTTTCCTCTCTGTAAAAAATCAATAAAATATATTTAGAAAAAAATAAAGAAAAGAAACCCTCAGCCAGGCAGGAAAGGGCAAACGTGGTCCCCTCCCCCAGCACCCAGAATGAGCACACAGGCCATACAGGCCCTGGCTGCTCTCCCAATCCAACAGCTGGGAGGGCCTTGGCCCGTTCAACGGAGGAGGTGGCCCCAGGCCAAAGGGGTTTCACTTCCTTCCCTCCACTGCATTTCCCCAGAGTCACAGGAATAAGCACTGGGGTTTAGAAGACAAAGGACTCTCACTCATCGGACCACTGTTCCCTTTGCTGAGCGGTACTGCAGCCAGAGCGGCCCACCTCAGGGAACAGATACCACCACGGACCCCATTCCGCCCCCCAGTTCACTTTCCCACGCTTAGTGCACTGCTCCCTGGAGACCAGAACAACCATACACTCACCCACCTGAGCAGCAGGCACGGGGGCAAACAGCCAAGAATTTAAACAGCCCTGCACGTGGCCCTCCTGTCATCTCCAGAAGCGATGGGGACTTCCCCAACGTCCTGGGGCAATGGCACAGGCCCAGACACCGGTTCCAACCACACTTGCTTTCATTTCTATAGCTTCAGAAACCGCAGACAGTGCTTCTTAAACTACAGGAAGTGCCTGTCAGAAATGAGCTCGGCTCTGAACCCCGATCCACGTGGCCACCTGAAGGTCTGGGCTGGCCAGGGCTGTGCACCTTTTTTTTCTTTTTTCTTTTTTAAAAAAATATATATTTTATTGATTTTTTACAGAGTGGAAGAGAGAGGGATAGAGAGTTAGAAACATCTTGAGAGAGAATCATCGATCAGCTGCCTCTTGCACACCCCCTACTGGGGATGTGCTCGCAACTAAGGTACATGCCCTTGACTGGAATCGAACCCGGGACCTTTCAGTCCACAGACCGATGCTCTATCCACTGAGCCAAACCAGTTTCGGCTGATCTCACTTTTTTTTTTTTTTTTTTAACATATTTTATTGATTTTTTTTTTTTTGCCCCCCTCCCTCAGGGGCTGTGCACCTTAACATGCCTCACAGGCATGCCCGCGAGTGACCAAGTTAGCAAGCCCAAGAGACGCTGCTTCAGACCTCCTGGCTGGTATGGACAAAAACCACCCCCGGACAACCAGTATCCAGGCTTCAGGGTAAACACCGGGTCCTCCAGGGTCACAACACAGGTGAACCAGCCCCCAGGAGCCACCCCAGGTGATGGCCAGGGAGCCCTCAACACGGTGGACCTCACAGAGCGGGGGAAGGGGGGTGTCTGCAGACACTCAGGGTGTCTGCAGGAGGGCAGGAGGGATGGCGTTCATAAGAGCCTCTCGTGATAGCGACCCAAATTACCTCCTCAGTCCTACAAACTCTGCCCCTTCCCTCCCAGCCCACCCCACCCTCAGGGCTGACCCATCAAGCCCTCCAGTTCCACCTCTGCAGTCTGGGGACACTGCCCAGGGCAGGGCTCAGCCTGCTGGGTCACATAATTACCATAAGCCCCCACCTTCCTGCAGAGAGTTACCTAACAGGCCAGGCAAGAACAACTAAAGGTACACCCCGGGGACTCCCTGGGGCAGTTCGTGATTACATGTCTTTGAACTAAATAATAGCGCTGGGACTGAGGTTTCCACCCC
The DNA here is from genome assembly GCA_963693515.1 of Pipistrellus nathusii. Lineage (NCBI taxonomy): Eukaryota > Metazoa > Chordata > Mammalia > Chiroptera > Vespertilionidae > Pipistrellus > Pipistrellus nathusii. The sequence goes on along the minus strand of OY882859.1, from coordinate 188,929,812 downwards.
CTGTGGAATGTGCCCCTCTCTCCTATGCATTCCCCACACCGTGTCCACACTGTTGTACACACTCTTGCCAAGTCTGGTGGGAAAGGTGGAGACGGGATGGCTGGGAACTGCAGAGTGAGCCCCGGGCAGAACGGGTCATGCTGAAGAGCTTGGCCTCATCCCAGGAGCGGTGGCCAAAAAAATCCAGGGTCTTATTTGAAGTCCGTTTTTAATGATGAAAGAAATGCAGAGCACCGCAGGGCCTCCATGGAAAAAATGTGGAGCCCCGCAGGGCCAAAGCATGCTAACAGAGCGGGTTTCCAGTCCAGGACACAGTGGGCGGCTTAGCCGAGACAGGCCTCTCTGAGAGGAGAGGCCACCTGTGTGGGGTCTGATGTTCAAAGGAAAGAACAGGCCCCGCTGGTGTGGCTCAGCAGTTGAGCGTCAACCTATGAACCAAGAGGTCATGGTTTGATTCCCGGTCAGGGCACATACATGCCCAGGTTGCAGGCTCCATCCCCAGTGGGAGGTGAGCAGGAAGCAGCTGATCAATGATTCTCTCTCATCATTGATGTTTCTCTCTCTCTCATCTCTGAAATCAATAAACATATATATTTTTTTTAAGAAAAGAGCATGCCCTAGCCAGTATGGCTCAGTGGATAGAGCATCGGACTATGGACTGAAGGGTGCCGAGTTCAATACCGGTCAATGGCATGTACCACATCCCCAGTAGGGGGGTTGTGCAGGAGGCAGCTGATCGACGTTTTCTCTCATTGATATTCCTAACTCTCTATCCCTCTCCCTTCCTCTCTGTAAAAAAAAAAATAATAATAAAATAAAATAAATAAAATATGTTAAAAAGAAAGAAAAGAAAAGAGCAGACTCAGAAGCCAGGCCCGAAGTCACCAAGGCTGGGCCCTGCTGTCCAGAGTGGGGCTCACCTGCCTGAGGTCTTATTCTGTCAGTTTACTCAGCTCACGTGAGTGGAATCACCAACACCAGCAGGGATCCGCATCCCTGGATAAAACTCAAAGTCCTCGGCCTGAAAAGCCCAGACTGCTCTATTCCACACAGGCCGGGCCCAGACTTGGGCTCCAGGAAGATGAGGGAAAGGGACACAGCACAGAAATGGGCACAGAAGGCAAGTGAGGTGCCCAAGCTCAGGGCCAGTGAGCAGCAAGCCAGGCCTGGACCCCACGTGTCCTGACCCCACCCCAGCCCATTGCCACTTGAGGCCTCTTCAGGGGCAGCCAGAGAGGATCATGGGGCGGCCTCCCCAAGGACCTGTATGTCTGACCTCAGAACACTTTGAGTTCCCCTTTTGGACTCCTTCTGCACCTGCACTGGGGGAGTGTGGAGCACCAGTGGCTCCCCCTGGCTCTGTCCTCCCAGCATCTAGGAAGGTGGGAGACCCAAACGCAAAACAAAAGCCAACACCCCTGTAGAGGGCCAAATGGGAAGACGCCTGGACATTCTTTAGGTTGTAGCTGACTGGGCCCGGGACAGTGGCGGAGTCATGTCAGTTGCACTCCCGTCCTGGGAGTGCGGAGATGTTCTTCGTTCCTGGCTTGTGTTTGTCCCGGAGGAAGGAGTGGGTGGGACCTGGACTCCCCCAGGCTCCTTGTTTTCCTCTGAAACCCCCTTGCTGGATGGGAGTATAAATAGATGTACAGCTGGCTCAGGAAATCGGCTGCCTCTCCAGAGAGGAGGTCGGCGGCCCTCCCAGCTCCCAGCTTAAAATCTGTCTCTGTGTCTTCTCTCTTTATTTCTATTATTTCTCAATCCCTGGCCAGCTCCACTTAGAACGGCTTCGTTCCTCTCTCTTTCCGTGCGGGACACTGAAAAGGGAGATCCCCGCCACATCAGGCCCCTGCATTCTGGCTCCTGATGTGGGCCAAAAGAGGCAACAAGAGGTAAGGCAAGGGATCGCTCCCAAGAATTGCGCGCGCCATAGATTTAAGGAACTGTAAGGTAGAGGGAGTGTATTGTTGTGAAATTGAGTTAGCTGGGTGTAAAACATGGGTAAATCCTTCTAAATGCTTTTAACTACGCTCATAGCTCAAAGACGTTGTGTTAAGCGTAGTCAGATTCTTGATTTCTTTCTTAAGGTTTGTTGATGAAACCTGGGAAAAGGTTAGAAAGCAGTTGCGTGACTAATAACTCAGCAGACAGTGCAGAGAAAATTCCTATTTTAATTGGTGATGGTCTTTATTCAGCACAGGAGAGTTTAAGAATGTTTAAGTGGGGTGCAGCCATGGCCTTACAGCCTGGAGTAGAAGCGTGCGAATCTTTAAGAATACCATCTGCACCTCCTCCCCCTCCACGTGTAAACTACCTGTAACCAAGTAAAAAAGATTAAAGGAATTTCTTAGCAACTGCCAATAATTCTTTATCTTACAATCTTTCTCTTTCCTTAAAAATAAATAAAAATTGAAAAAGTAATAAAATAAAGAAAACAATAGATACATGACGCCATTTCCCAAAAAAGCCACTTTAAGAGGCCTCATATTCGCCATCTCCTTTATCTTTTTTTTCCAGCTAATGACTTAAAGCTTTTACAAATTCACAAATGCATCAGGGATTTCTGTGCACATGTAAAGGAGAAAGGCCAGTTTACATAACGAGTGCACATAGTTTTTGAGCTGGGCTCAACTCTTTGCCGAGTACAGAATAAAAACCCCACTGTTTTTAGCCTTATAGGTGTCCGAAATGAATACAGGCTAGTTTCCCAAGGCATTTAAAGCAGCACTAGAGATTTCTGCCCAGAGGTAAGTAAACACCAGAAAGTAGTTAGCAAGTTTACGTATAAATGGGTGAGAGTTTATCTCTTCACTTCCCCAGCAAGAAAATTCTGACAGTTTTGAAACTTAGAGAATGGGCCAGCCTATCGGCTGAAATGTATCGAATTGTTATAGGTATGCCTTGCACGAAGTCTAGAGAATTGAAGTTAGTCTATTAATTAAATATGCCTTATATTTTATTTGAAATGTCTTTAAAAATGTAAACGTGCCGAAGCGGGTTTGGCTCAGTGGTAGAGCGTCTGTCTGCGGACTTAAAGGTCCCAGGTTCGATTCCGGTCAGGGGCATGTACCTTGGTTGCGGGCACATCCCCAGTAGGGGGTGTGCAAGAGGCAGCTGGTCGATGTTTCTCTCTCATCGTCGTTTCTAGCTCTCTATCTCCCTTCCTCTCTGTAAAAAATCAATAAAATATATTTTTAAAAAATGTAAACGTATTATTGATTTAAGAAATGCTAAGTATTTGATTTGCTACCTGAAAAATTTAAAGATCTGAAAGTTTAAAGTTAAGTAAAGTTTAAATTTGCCTAGGTTATAAATATAAAGTAAATTTTATTTTAGAATTTTGGTTTGTATGCTTAAAGAATGTGGTTTCTTGTTCAAACTAAAATCTTAGTTTAGCCGAGACCAGTTTGGCTCAATGGATAGAGCGTCGGCTTGGGGACTGAAGGGACCCGGGTTCGATTCCGGTCAAGGGCATGTACCTTGGTTGCGGGCATATCCCCAGTAGGGGGTGTGCAAGAGGCAGCTGATCGATGACTCTCTCTCATCGATGTTTCTAGCTTTCTATCTCTCGCCCTTCCTCTCTATACAAAATCAATAAAATATATTTTAAAAAAATAAAATAAAATCTTAGTTTATATTTAGAATTTAAAATATATAATAAAGAATGAGACTCCACTGCTGACACCGCCTCTGGTGCGGAGAAATTCGAAGGCGGCAGGAGAAGGCAAGACTATCTGCTCTCCTGCAATGAGATTACTTAGTTTTCTTTAAAAATTATAAAAGAACTCGCAGGGAAATGCTGATCTTGGCCAAATTGGGTGCTAGTTAATACTTCACAAAGCAAAAAAGAAAAAAAAATGTGAAATCTGTCTTTATTTATTAAGCATGAAAAAATGTGTGGCCAGATCTGTTGCAGAAACATCCCCTGAAGTAAGCAGGATGTGGGGAAAGGGAGAGACACATGGCAATCCAATAGGAAGACCACTCTCCCAGTAACCTAAGGAATGTGGTAATTCATAGCTGAATGGCTACAAACTTCCTTCAAACTCCTGTGGAAAAAAAAAAGATTTATTTTTGGAAGTTTGCTTATTTATATAAATAAAAAAGTAAAGTTTAAATTTGCCTCAAAAAAATCTAGAGGACAGAATTGAAGCTCTTAATTATGTCTTGTATTTTTCTTAGAAATGTAAAGTGTTATTAATCTAAAACATGCAAAATATATTTGACTTGCCAGCTTTAAAAGTTCAAAGTGCAAATTAAATGGGGAGAAATTATATAGTTAAAATGTGTTTTCTCTTATATAATTAGGAATTCAAATATGTTACTTGTTTGGTCTAATTTAAAAGAAAGAGGATTAATTCATTGATCCAAATTAAATGTAATTGATATTCTCTAAGATAATTTAGGTATATAATCTTTAAATCATATATGTAAATATATTACATATTATATATTTGATCTTTCCAAGAGCATTTCAAGGTTTTTTGAGAGTAACTTTTGCATGTCTCCCAGGCCCCGAAATGTTCAAAAGTCTGTTCTCTCTTAAAATAAATATTTTTTTAATTAAACAGATTGATACTTGAAATCACATGGAAAGCTTTATCAAATAAAAATTATATACTATATATTAAATGTTAGGAAAGTTTTAGCCTGTAAGAAAAGCAAAAACAATATATTTCTTAAATATAGCCAAAATTTTCAACAGCAGTAGAATTTCAAGAAAGACAAAAAGGCCTCATGCAGCCTCCATTTTTTAATTAGCTGTAGGTGGGACACTTTATGCTTTTGGATCAGACCAATAAAGTATCAAACCTATAAGTTTTACTGAATAAGTTTCTTTTTTTAAATTAAAGATACCTACTTAAGTTACTTTATAAATTAGCTTTTACAATATAATCAATGTCATATAAAGTTACATGAGAAGCCAATGTTTTATAAATAATTGAATCCTAACTTTATGTAGCTGCCTGCATTTTTAATTAAGCTAGAGGCAGGGCAACATTTGTAGCTTGTTAATTCAGAAGTAAATTTGCTTTATTTTTAAAATGAAGATACCTACTTTAATTACTTAAATAAATTAGATTATCAAATTATAATCAAGGTTTTCAGCTAAATGAAAAGCCAATAATTTTATAAATAATTCTAATAAATACCAGAAACAGCTAGTGATTGCTTTATCAAATAAAAATTAATATATGTTACATATATACATATATTATAAATTTTATGAAGGGCAAAACGAAGTAACTAAATATTTCTTCCAGTTTGAAATTGAATTATGGATTAAAGCAAAAAATATCCTTACTTGATATTATTCTACAATGCCATTATAGTTTTTGATATTTTATAACAGCATATTGTACATTTATCCCAAACAAACTTACAAACTAATTTTTTGAATGTTTGGAAGCAATTTAAAAAGCACATGAAAGGATTTAATCCCTTCCACTGTGTTGAAGGCCCCTTGGGAAGGCACTTGAGCATTCTATATTGGGCCGTCTTGCTCTTTTTGCCAAAGAGGGACCCACTTCTCACAATCCAGTTACCCACAGCTGTTGCCTGAGCTCTCTGTTTATGCTGAGGTTGAAGCCTCATGATGGCTGGTACCATGGATCTGTCTCTTGCACAATGGCGTGAGCTGGGCCCTCCCTGGAGAAGAAACCTGGGTTCTCCAAGATATGTGATCAATGCCAGGGCCCCACCAGCAGGCGAGGGGATCCCAAGGCAGGTGCTGGGCATGGAGGCCATAGGGGCATAAGCTACCAAGGAGACAGAACTGAACCTCACATCACCCTGCTTGGCCCCGGAGGATGGCTGGGTAGCCAAAGACGGGTAAGATTCCTCAGGGGAGGAACAACCTAAGATAGGCACAGTCGCAAAGGGGCCATCAGGAGAGAACTTGGGGGTCAACAGAGGTGGGGCACAGATCCTCCCCCCTCCTCCCCCAACATTGCAGGGGCTTGAACCTTCGCCCCTTCTGAGGGAGGTCTCCTGCCCCATGGCTGCTTCGTGCTTCCCATGCCCAGCTCAGATCGGGACCCAGGCAATAAAGGGAGACTTGTCCAGCTCATATCGGGACCCAGGCAATAGAAACGTGGCTGATATATTTAAATCCAGTCTAATACCAGGAATGCTTAGAACTTTCTCAAGGATGCAAATAATCCTTTCCATTAATATTTACAGGGTAAACTAAGATTGTTGTAAGAGTATTAAATTTGACAGTAAAATAGTCAAGTTTTCAGATTAATTTAAATTGGCTAAATGAAATAAGTGAATATTCAAGAAAAATTAATTGTACAAAAAGCTGTTCCTAATGTATTAACCAAAATTTCTACTGGTAGTTCATTTCATGGTAAAATTGCTTAACATGTAATGAACCTAAAAGCAGTCATATTTTTGTGCAAAAAATTAAAAATTTGAAAACTGCATTATAAAAAAATTTCCAAACGCCTCCTAATGATTAAATCAAAAAAGGGGGGAGAGTGGAAAAATATTATGTAAGGAAACATATCCAGAAAATGTTTTCTTTAAAAACTAATTTTCATTTGTAATGCTAACAGCAGGACGAAAAACACACATGATGTCAGCATAAGCCAAAGGAAAATAGTTTGGGCAAAAATCAAAAAGATCCCAAGTCTAATTTATAGAAAAGATTTCTTTATTAACCTTTGGTTGAGAATATGCTTATATTTCCAGAAAAACTCCAAGACTATATGGATTCCTGCAACAACGGATCCCAGAGAGGACTTGATAGGGCTGTTCTAACTACAGAATAAGTAGAAGCTCACAAGAACAGAGGAGAAATAGTCCAGAAATATAGTGAAAATGCCTTGCCATGATAGCAGTCAGCACCTGAGCATTGCTTCAGGTTGCCCAGGACCAAGGGCAAGGAAGGTCGGTGTGCACACCTTCTATTATACATAGAAGTCAATGTTTGATGTTTTTGTGTTCTACCGTGTTTCCCCGAAAATAAGACATCCTCCGAGAATAAGACCTATTTACAGGTTTCCTTCTGAGTGAAATATAAGTCATCCCCCTGAAAATAAGGCCCCCTAGGCTAAACATGAAAGATTTGGTCCACTGATTCTGAAAGAAATGGAGTCACAAGAAATTCACCAGGAAATTCAGGAATTGGATTGTTATGATGATGTTCCAGAAGATGATGACATGATTGTCATTGAATAAATGAGTAAATTCTTGATACTGTAGGAATCACAGTTTGTCTGGTTTGTGTTGACAAATACCTTTCTACTGTACTGTATGCAGGTAATAAATTTCCTTTATTTTCATTTAACAATTAATGTGTACCGTATTCTTCTTCATGGAAAAATAAGACATCCCCTGAAAATAAGACCTAGCGCATCTTTGGGAGCAAAAATTAAGAAACAGGGTACCGCCGGGACCGGTTTGGCTCAATGGATAGAGCGTCGGCCTGGGGACAGAAAGGTCCCGGGTTCGATTCCGGTCAAGGGCATGTGCCTTGGTTGCGGGCATATCCCCAGTAGGGGGTGTGCAAGAGGCAGCTGATCGATGACACTCTCTCATCGATGTTTCTAACTCTCTATCTCTCTCCCTTCCTCTCTGTACAAAATCAATAAAATATATTTTAAAAAAAAAAGAAAGAAAGAAACAGGGTACCAGGACCCCTGACTTGAGGGGCTTACCTTATTGCCAACACAGGATATTAACTGCCACATTAAAAGAGATGCTATAGCTCAGGCATTAACCATTTCTACAGATGGATCCAGTTCTAGAAAGGCTGGATCTACTGCAGGAAGAGTCAAAGGTCCTTCAAACCGCTTATATTTCAGTAGAAATACAAGCTCTTATTTATACCTTAACAGATTTTACTACAGAGCCCATCAACCTATAGTAACAGTGCTTTTGTGGTAAGTATAAGCAAAAATTATTGAAACAGCAACTATAAGGCACTATATAAAAATTCAGAGGATATTTTCATATTATTT